>OY986040.1:68889518-69589518 GCA_963920215.1 Nineta flava
TTTCTCAATTTGTATTGGTTCGACAGCAAAGTGGCGCTCTTTTTAACCCGACTTCAAAAAAGGAGGATGGTTCTCAATTCGTCTGTATTTTTTTTTTTTTTTTTTTTTTTTTAATGTGTGTCCCCTCAGAACTCCGATATTTATGAACCGATTAAAAATTTTTGTTTTTTGTTTTAAAGGGTTTGGTTTCCCATTGGTCCCATTGGCACCAAATCGCATTCTGATGAGGGGATCCTCGGAAGATCGAGGAAAATCCTCATTTTATATGTGATAACCGATTTCTGCGAAATTTTTTTTTTTTTTGAAAGGGTATACTCATTCATAATGGGAAAATAAGAAAATTATTTTAAAAACCGACTTCAAAAAATTTTTTTACAAAAAAAAAACCGACCCCAAAAAAAAAAATTTTTACAAAAAAAAAAACAAAATGCATGTAAATAAAATTGAAAATCTGTTATAAAAAAATGCTCTTAAAATATAAAAAAAAAAAAAAAACGGGTAAAAAAAAAAATGTGTTATAAAAAAATTCACTAAAAATTAGTAAGTCGTTTAGTAGGTCTACCCATATTTAGACAAATAAAACTAGTTATAGAACTTCAAAGTCACTAAAAAGTGAGAAATAAACCATATTTTGACAAAATGGAAACCCGACTTCTATAACAAAAAATGCACTAAAAAGTAAAAAAATAATTGCATATTCTTGTGCCATTTTTAGTTCACCTAAGCAAAAATTTTTAAATATATATGTACAATTATTGTTATTTTTGGAGGCGGTGTCCAAAAATTATGTGAATTTCTCTATGCTGACACCGCCTCCAATAATAACAATAATTGTACATATATATTTAAAAATTTTTGCTTAGGTGAACTAAAAATGGCACAAGAATATGCAATTATTTTTTTACTTTTTAGTGCATTTTATGTTATAGAAGTCGGGTTTCCATTTTGTCAAAATATGGTTTATTTAAAACGCCTTCTATTTTAATCTTTTTATTACAGTCGATTTGTGCCGAATCCATTTAATTTTCGAATAAAACACTGATAAACGCCACTTATTTATGCAACCAAAAAATCGATAGTTCATATTATTTTTTACAGAAATAGTCCTTTGTAATTTTTACCTAGCAGCTAATCCTTTTCGAAATAATAAGCTGTAAACATCCATGGTCAAATGCATTGTCCGGTCTGTATAAGGAGTTATGTAATTTTTATTTACGATATGATTTCTATTACATAATTTTTATAACATTCGCAAATAACGGAACATGGCAGTCTAATTTTTTTACACCCACAATTTAATCCACAGCCTTTTGAGGAATTAAAAAAAAATCTATTGAGTAGTTTACCTTCCTTAGTTTAATATTTAAAAATGTTAATTCTGCTTAAAAATTACGAAAGAGTGTATTTTTAAAATTTTCCCCAATTCCTGGATAAATTATTTATATTTTATAAATACGTGTTTTGACTACAAAGTAGTCATAACCAAATTGAATTAGCAAAAATAAAAATCTAATGCTAATTTGGTAAGTGTCTCAAACGCACTAACTTGGTGAAACACGCTCCAAATTAGCAACGAGTAGCAAATCTTGGATTCTATGTTTCTGAGATAATTACAATTAATTCATACTGATGATGACTACTTTGTATTCGAAATACGTATTTATAAAATATAAACAATTGATCTAGGAATTGGGACAAATTTTGAAATTTAATTTAAAAAACCTAGAGTTCTCTTTGATATACGAAACATCAGTTTTATAGACAATAATATGAAGAATACATTTTTCTTCCACATTAATTGCCTGCCCTAAAGTCATTAGAAATAAAGAAAATTAGATTTTCATTTTCATGTGATCTTAACTTTTAGTGTACACAATTTTGCTAAGGACATTTTAAATTTTGTTTAGAATATTCTAATATAAATTGAGTGGCGCACTAGTATTATTTTTGAGCGAAGTGTTGTGCAAAGCTGTGCTAGGTGTTCGCATAAATTCTTTTACTAAATAGGTATCCGAACGTATAAATTTGAAAAAGATAAAATGTATTTCTATTACACAGGATTTTTCTATAGGAATCCGACTAATTTCAAGAAGCAATTACTCAATAAAAATTATTTTTGTAAAACTGTTTATTTATTATAAAACAACTCGAGGATCCTGAAGTTAATCGCGTATCTTTATGTACAATGGCGTCAAAAGTTGATGTTAGTTTTTAAAATTTTGTAATTTATTTGTGCCTTATTGATTCGGTTGATTTACCGAATAAATAAGGCACAAATTAATTATAAAATTTATAAAATAACCGCGTTTATATGTATATACGTTGCATAATTTTGGATGTAAGCTATATTATATGTCATAGATAAAGGAAAAGGGGAAAAAACTTACGATATATATCTAATTTCCAACCATCTTCAATTCCACTGTCAGGAATCAACGATTGTTCACCTCGACACGAAAGATATTTTCCACCATCGTCTATTGTTGGAACAAAAGTCAGTATACTCGTGGTTTTATTTCCATCAGGATCAGTCTGAGAAAATTTTAACAAGATTAAGATTTATATTAAAAAAATAAATTGTATTTTCTCATTTATGATATTTATCCATCGGCAGGTTATCAAATTAGTTTACAATCAAACGGATTAAGTATAAATAACAATGTGATAATAAAACTGGATTAAAAACAAATTTCATTGTAGTATTAATTAAATTTTATAAAAACTCATTAAGGTATTGCCAAAAATTTATATTTCGAATCTTTATACAGAAAATCCTTCTTTCAGTGTTGAATGCCTTATTCCATCATATCATTTTTAAAATAGCCTACCTCATGTTGTGTTGAAAATTATTAAAATTAAAATTGAAAACTAAGTTGGAAAATATTTAAGATGAAAATATTTTTCTCGTCATGTTTTTTTTTTTTATAATTACAAAACAATAAGATCCACTAGTTTTGATTTATTTTTTTAAATCTTTAACAAAGTTTTTTTTTTAAATCAAACAACAAAAATTATGAAATCAAATATAATTTATTTACAAAAAAAAATTATTACTTTAAACATGTTTTGAAAGTATAGATTAAAATTTGTTAAATAATTTTTATAAAAACAAGTTGAGATGAGGCAGTAAGCCTACTGAAGTAAACAGTTACTATGTCGTAAATTATATATAATTTCTGAATTAGCAACTAGCCGCGTGGGCTAAGGCATCACAACAGGAGTGTTGTGTTGATTCGTATCCTATCCAAGGCGAATCAAT
The DNA here is from genome assembly GCA_963920215.1 of Nineta flava. Taxonomy (NCBI): domain Eukaryota; kingdom Metazoa; phylum Arthropoda; class Insecta; order Neuroptera; family Chrysopidae; genus Nineta; species Nineta flava. The sequence goes on from OY986040.1 coordinate 68,892,778, forward strand.
TCTTTTTCAAATCAAATAAATTCACGTTTGAATATCATAAAGTTTTTGTTTTATATTTTTCTAAAGTGCGTGTTGTCCAATTAACAAAAATTTAGTTATGGTCTAAGATCCGGCTGCGGTTGACCTTCCTTGATCGAGTTTCCTAATAAAATGAATATTTTAAGCAATATAATGTGTAATTAAACAAAACGGAATAGGGTTGCCACCCCATATCCCTGCGATGGTATTTTTAATTAGATACTAATTAATAAAATTTTTTTCGTTAACTACCCTCATGGAGACGTAAAGAAAACGTTAAAGTTAGGTTGCTTACCTTTTTCCGTGCAACAATGAAAGATTGTCAGGTATAAACTGGTAAGCGTGAATTAGTAATTTACTCTCATCGAGTTTCCTCACATAATTATATTCAAAATGTAGGTAATAATATTACAAACATGATGGTATTGAGTTGCTTAAGCATAAGTGTGCAAATCTTAAGGCTGTCGCGATTTGAAGTTTCAACAATTAAGTAAAAAAGCGTGATGTGACGGAGAAATACTGACTATACAAACTAATGCGATAGAAAAAGACACAGAGTAACAGCTGCGGGTGAGACAGTTGTTAAGTAAAAGAGAGTGCGTATGATTATTTCTCTGTGTAATAGAGAAAGACGCACAATAGATGTCATACATGTTTTCGTATTGGAGTAAGTAATCACAATTGTAACAATTATAATTGTAATTAAAAATATAATAATAATTAAAATTATAATAATAAAATTTAAAACATAAATGTCCAACATAATAATAATATATAATTACTACCTACCCACTTACCTCTCAAATCGAATGTAACTGTCTCACCCGCAGCTGTTAATAATTATAATCAGAAAGAGAGGTACCGCATACGGCATACTAGCACCAAACCAAGGGGTCCTATGTGCCCTCCCTGAGAACCTGTCACCCGAAGAGACGCCTCCGAGGTGACATTTTAAGCAGATGAAGCTATTTGATTCTGTTGAGGCCAGACGCCACACAGAAGGTCCACAACTTCTCCGCCGGGATTGCTCCCAGGATTGATGGATCCAAAGTTTCGGACGGAACATGTATGGAGGCTTCATCTTCCTCCATACAGGCCCTACAAGTGGGATCATCAGAGATCCTCAAGTTATGAAGGTGGTAGTTCAATCGACAGTGTCCTGTCAAAAGCCCCACCACCCTTCTCAACTGCATTCTATTGAGTTTAAATCGAGCACAGTCGAATGGCCTAGCTGTGTTTATGCACAACTTGGCCTTTCGCATGCCCTGCGTAAAGTCCCAGTAATCGAGATGTTCTTATTTCAGCCACTCCTTGATTCGGTAAATTACGGAGCACCTTGAAATGGGAATTATAGGCTCAGGTGAAAGGGGCGCTTGAGATGACCCCTCTCGTGCCAACGAATCCGCTACTTCATTCCCCTTAACGCCAGAGTGACCCGGTACCCAGATCAGCCTGACTGTGTTACTCAGTACCAGGCCGTTCAGCTCTTCGAAGCATTCATAGACTATCCTCGATTGGAATCTTGACGCCTCAAGGGCCCGAAGTGCTGCCTGGCTATCTGAGAAGATGCTGACATGTGCCCCATTGTAACCTTTCGTGTTACAAATCTGGGCACCTTTCAGCATGGCGAAGGAACCCAGAGGAATCGATTCCTTTATTCAAAGCCATTAACCTCCGCACCATATAAATCTCCAGCCCTTGACCCATCCGTATAAAGATATGGTCCGGGAGGGGGTGAAAAGTTAGGTACATCTCGATCCCATTCCTCGCGGGAGGGATCGATTACCCGAAATTTGCTGTCAAAACGATGAATCAGAACAGTGAAATCCTGTGCTATTCCCAGACTTTTGCTCTCTTGCAAAGCATGAAAGAAGATTTGCTCTTATTTGTTATGTACTCCAGATGAGGGTTCCATGTTAGTTTAGAGTCCAATATTAATCCTAAGAGCTTCCCTTGTGATCTGTAGTCTTTCACCGAAGAGGATGGATGGTTTTAAGTTATCCACCTTCCTTTTCCGTGTAAATGGAATTAGTGCGGTCTAACCAGGGTTTATTTTCAATCCCGGATTGAAACAACATTCCTGTGTGAATCTTAGAGCGTTTTGCTCCGAGGTTGTGCCTTCTCAGAGTCCCTGGATTTCTATTACAATGTCGTCCGCATATCCCTGTGTTTAGGTTTCTTTTTGGTTGAGGTTCGTCAGTAAGCTGTTCACTGTTAGCTTCCACAGGAGTGGGGATAAGACACGATGCTGCGGACATCCTTTTGTGGCTCTCACAGTGACAAATTCTCCAAGAAGGGAAGTTTGTATTCTTCTTCCTATTAGCATAGAGTTTATCCACCCGTAAAAGGTGTCTTCTACTCCGTGCCGGCTTGCAGAATCAACCATGGAATTGTAAGAGGCTATGTCAAGAAAAACGCACAAGGTGATTTGTTTCCTTGCAAATCCCTTCTCAATTCTGAATATTAGGTTGTGGAGGGTTGATTGATTCACAGGATTTTCCCACCTGTTTTGCGTGTTGGTTGGCATGAAGCAAATTTCTCGACAATGCCCCCTGAGCCAAATAAAATTCTATCAGTCGTTCCATTGTTTTCAGTAACGATGGCAGACTAATTGGTCTAAAGTCCTTTCCCATGGAGTGGTTATGCCTCCCCGGTTTTGGAAAGAGGGTCACTCTTACTAGCTTTCATACTGTTGGCATATCACTTGTAGCCAGATCATTCGATCTTTGAGCGGTTAATGGCAACCATCGCTCTTCTTCACTCATCACCTGTCGGTGCGAGACCCTGGTTTAGCTGCTCTTGAGAAGTATTTTCACCTTCCACTCCCACCTAATCCAGAAAATGAATCCGAATCCGTGTCTCGAGTGTATCATTTGCGGAGCTAGTATACTTACCATCGGGTTTAAGAAGTGAGGATACAGTGAGACTGTCGCTAGGATACAATGGAGTCTTGCTCCCTCAGATGTGTTTTGAACATCTTGACAGAGCTTCCTTCATGAGTCCATTTTCTTTCTTCAGAGACCTTTTGTATTCGGTAAGGGCTTCATGGTAGTTAGCCCAGTTCCCTATCCTCCTTGATCTGTTAAATAGCTGGCGAACGTTTCGCCTCTGACTCCTAAGTCCCTCATTCCCCCAACAAGTTGACTTGCTGATGTCTTTTGAGACCTCCGGGCAGTTTTCTTGGAAGGAGTTAATTATTGCATGCTGAATCTCAGTTGCAGTAAGCTCAAAGTCCAATACTGTTTTAACTTGGCGAAATTGATCTTTAGTGTCGAATTATATTCGTGCCAATTTGTTCTCCTCGGACTTCGATAGTGTATATTACATTGGTCCATTCTCAGCTCCACATTGTAATAGATTTGTCTGTGATCCGATGCAGATGGATCATCGGATACTATACATTTCTTGTTTTTTCCACTGATTTCTGAAGTGCTCAGTGTTACACCAATGATTCCTTCCGAACTTTGTTAAAAAAAGTCGGCTTGTTGCCTTGATTAACTATATCTAAGTTGTTAGCTATGATATAATCAAAGAGGTACTCACCTCTTGTGTTTATACTTTATGTTTACACCCCATGCAGTGTGATGAGCGTTTGTATCGCATCTCATGATCAGTTGGTGGATTTTTGCCTCACAATACTGGATCAGGTCTTCCATCTCTGTTGATGGTGGTGATGTAGATGCATCATAGGATAGGTAGACCGTAGCGATGATTACCACTACAGTTTCGTTCCCCATGTTTTATTTTACTTTTACCGCTGTAAGATCTCTCTGACAAAACTCTAACAGCGGCAAGATATTGATTTTCTTTCTTGCATAAATGCGAGTTCTTGGTCTCTCTGAGGGTTTATCGTAAATAATTTGTCCTCTAGTATCTCCTAGTCCAAGAATCTTATGGTTCACAGCCCAAGGTTCCTGGACCAGAGCTATGGAAATTCCTGCAATTGAATATACACGAACGTTCCAGTCTAACGGAACTTAACATTCAGAATAGTACAATTAAACAACTGTTAATAATTATTAAATAAAACAAATATTTGCTTCTTCTTGCAACTCGGGAAGGAGTGATGACAACTTATTGATTCGTAAAATGAATACTGCCATCATAATTTCATTTGGATTAATTCAGCAACACATAAGGAAAGTTTACTGTATTACAGTCAATTAATCTAAGATGGTCGATTCAATAATTTGGGCGGTCTCTTAATAATTACATCTTATAACACCAATTTTAATTACAATTATTTACACACATTAAATTTAACAAAAATGGGGCAAAAACTTACACAGGCGATATAACTTAAAAAAAAAGAAACGTTCTACGTTCCGAAATGTTTTGTTTTCGAGATATAGTTTTACTGTTTTAAACATCTAACATCGATAGCATTCACTAAAATATGACCAAAATTTCATTCTAAATAAGATTTGGCAATACTAGGTGTGCGAGATAAAAGATGAAAAGGAAATGAATTCTTCATGAAACTTTTTTCAGTTTTGTTTTTTCAAAAACGTTTCGTTGATGTAATATTAAATTGATTTATTTTAAAAGAGACATCATATTATATAGGTAAGAAAAACCGATCCAGATTATTATCATTGCTTTAATATTGTACCAAAGTACACCGAAGAAGAAAATCAATTTAAATTTAAGGATTGAGTTAATAAGTTCGTAAATTATCTCAAAATAAAAATTATATAATCAAATTATGATATTATTAATATACCATTTCACGTGTGTTTCTCATTGCTACACTTCCTTTCCACCATGTGATTGTTGGCGTGGGTCGTGAACCCCATACTTCACAACCAAGTTCATATGAATTTTCTGCAGATAATGGTTTGTTTTCACCTTTTAATCGAATAACCAATGGACGTACTGTAACAAAAAAGAAAAATAATTTTACTTGAAGGAAACAATATGAACTAAAAATACCAAATTATTTCAATACTATTACGGATTGAATTCAGAACTTTGCGGGTTTGTTTTACAATTACTCTAAGTTGCAAAGTTAAAAGTGAGCATAGTACTAAAATCATTTATATATCTATTTTAATATCAAATCGATGACGGCCTAACGCACCTAATGTCATCGGTTTAACATGCAATCTAAAAGGGATCTTTTTGATCCATGGGAATCGTAGTTCTTGTCTGTGGTGAAGCTCCAAATAAGTATTCGCCATTAATAAAATATTATTACAAGAGTTTATGGAACTTTACCGTCTTAATGTTATAAAATAATTATAATATGAATTATTGAAATCGGTAAGGAAACAAACTATAATATTTTTATCTCGTTTTCGCGCACGGAAGTACACAAATTATGGCGGCATATAGATATAATACAAATCACTATTTATTCTTCAGGTAATTAACTCAATTTAAAATGGTAAATTAAAAATTTCTATGTATATTTTTGATCAAACTAAGTTGGTAACATCATATCGATTGGATCCAAAACAGCTATTTATGATTAATGGATTCGAGAAGTCAAAGCAAACAAGCAAACTAAATTTACGACGTTCTTTATGTCGATTTTTTTTTATATTCCCATTTATACAACAGTGAATTGCGAAAAGAAAACTTCAAGAAAAATATTTATTTCATCAATGAGTTCGTTTTTTGACATCATAAATGATTATTTATTATTTTTACATTCTCGTCAAATTTGTCATATTACCCCTTGACATTATCATTATATTATAGTCGTTTTTTCCGCATCAGGTACATGCTGTTACAAAAATAAAGCTTTAGCGTCTATTTATAGGACACATAAAGTTAACAATTGAAATATATAAAATAAAAATCTATAAAAGAAAAATTGACCGTCTATGATTTAAAAATGTTCACCTTTTTCAGCTCATACTTTTAGCAATACCGCTTTAAACGTGTTTTAGGTTTTTGTCTGTTTACGATAAAGAAATAAAAAAACATGGATAACTAGTTACATTCATTGTCGTCAGTGCTGTACTTATTTTTATATATACCTAGTCATGCAAGATACTGGTAATTTTATTATCAATGTTGAGAGTATAAAATGACTAATTTATTATAAGACAATCTTTATCACTGCAAATCAGAGTCAATGATGCTTTATTTATTTGAAAGGAAAATAAATATTATATGCATTACAAATTTGTAAAGGGTGTATCGGTATTGTTATTGCATGTTAATTATGTCAATAATGTTAAAGCATTTATCAGTTATATTAAAGCACTTATCACGAAGCGACAGCCACTATTCGCGAAGCGACAATCACGAAGCGATAGTCACTTATTACAAAACGACATACACTAATCGGACAGTGATAGTTTCTTATTACAAAGCGATAGTCACTTATTTCGCAACGATATGTCACATATCACGAAGCGACAGCTACTGATCGCGATGTAACAGTCACTTATCGCGAGGCCACCCACCTATCGCGAAGCGTTAATTTTTAAGAAACAATCCGCGTTAAGAAACATCTCGTTAAGTAACGCTTCGTATTAACTTTAGTTTTGTAAATCCATTCGTTTACTTTTAAATACTTATGTCCTTTTCTGATTCATGGCGGTGCTTAGTCCTGTCTCACTTAGATACATAAGAACACAAAATTCCAATAATTAAAATTTGGACGCCAGGAGGATGCAGGTAACTAAATAGTGTATATATATATATATATATATATATATATATATATATATATATATATATATATATATATATATATTGTGACGGTAGTTTCACCACCTTGGAATCAACAAGGTGATGGCTAGCCGACAAATTGTAGCACCAATTCGAAACAAAAAAAAAACAAAAATTATGTTGGGCGCCAGGTTTTTATAGAGTACCACTCACGAATTCGACACGGCAGCTCGTCAACCCTTGCTCTGGGTGGCAGGTCAAAAAGGTGGACACTCGTATGATTGTCACGAATAATCAAAAAAAATAAATTACGAAACAAAAAAAATAACAAATTATTTATTCACAACAAAAGTCAATAATATTAAAAAAAATTAAATAAAATCCTCGAATTTAACAAATAAACAAAATTACATATCGAACAGAAAATAAATTTATTTAAATACAGTACCAGAACGTGTTAACGAAATTTAATATTAAACCAAAAAAAATTACAAATAAAAGTGAACTAATTAAAAAAAAAAAATGATTCGAAATAATAATTTTAAAAAAAATCTACTTTCGTGAACACGCTCACACGCAAAAATTTACCACCAAACCTCGCTCGAATCAACGTTTCGGTAAAAAAAAAAAAACAAAACCAAAAATCACGATAAAAAAAAAAAAAAAACAATAATCTTCAACAGTTCAAACAAACAAATCGGTTCAACAAATTTCAATACGATGCGAATCGTCCGGCTTTCGAAATCAGAATCTCGTCCCTCGCAAAGTCCGTCACAAGAAAACAAACAAAACAACACACAAACAACACTGTTTTTTTTCACATTTTTTAAATTCCTTAACATTATTTCGTCACTGCAAGTTTAAATCTGAGCACCAGGGTTGGCTTTTGAATTATTAACATTTTACAATATTCACTTGATTTGCTAACTTGGTAATGTGGATGATGCTATTTTGTTTTTCACCACCCATCATTAATTCATCCAATAAAGTATGCTTTTTCAAGCTTGAATATAAAGTCCAATATACACCTCCAACATTTCCATCCAACAACTCAACACAACGACGTACTATTTCCAATGTTAACAATTCATTATCCTTTTTATCCATCGTATTACAGAAATATAAACTTGCATATCGTTTATAAACATTTTTTTTTCTAATTGTTCATCGCAAACGCAACTAGTCCAAAACAATTGTACACTCGAACTTTATTTTAACGTCACTACGTTTTCAACCAGTTCATAATACAGGCCTGTTAAATTTAGCCTTAAAATACAGTAAACAGTCGACGAACGGTAGTGGATGTTACCCACCTCCATACAAATAGTCGGCTCCTCGTACACCATTCCAACCTCCATGTCGATGATCGATGATTGAGCGAGATCGGTAATTATTTAATGCGTGCGAACTTAAAAAATAAAATAAATAAATACAAAATAATTATAATTAATGTCGATAGTGGCATTGGATTTCGAAGCCGTTCTCTTCGTTTTCTGGCCCCGGTGTCCTTCGGCACCAGCGACCAGTCGCGTAGAATTCACGTCAATAATCCCAAAAAAAAAATTATAAAAATAAATAAAAGACATTCATCGAACGGTTGAACACTTTTCAACCGATACAATATATATATATATATATATATATATATATATATATATATATATATATATATATATATATATATATATATATATATATATGCTGCACAGAAAAAAGTGGTGCATTGTTATAAATTCGTATATGTTTTCGTTGATATTGCACATATATCATGACGGTAGCTGTTAGTATCATTCATATGTCCCTTTCTCTTATATATATTACCTACATATAACACCGGTATTCCATGCTTCAGGCATAATTTTATAATTGCTAATTCCATTGAACTGATTTGTCAGTACTTTATAAATTCACAGTCAGATTCTGACACGAATTCAATCATTGTTAGTAACATCAATATCTCCAGCCTTCCACTTTTTAACCACATCCTGTACTTCCTTTTCTGTTATCACTCTGTCCAAAGTGTCAATCGAGTTAACCTCATTATCATTCAAACTATCCAGATTCATCTCATTTTCATTTTCATCTTGTCGGCCATTTTCATCTAGTTCAGCATAATGGTTGATTCATGCACTTTCACTTATAGTATTTGTCCAGTGCTTGTTTGTTTTCTCCTGAATATTATTCCATTATCGCTTTCAATCGTTCATAAGCATGACTTTATTCACCTCCTCAATAACAATGTCTTCATATTGACTCTTTTTTGACATACACACCAATTAATATTCATTTTTACATGTTAAATATCTGTATACGTATTTCTTGCCTGTCTCTTCTCATCTTCCTTAACTTTGATCGTTATTATTTTTTTTAAGTTTTACAGTCATAGTCGTACCATTTGTTGTTGGTTATTTGGAATTTGCAATTGTTTGAGTTTCCAACCAATCTGACTTCCATTTCACTAAACATGAAGTTCATCCATTTTTACAGTATATCTTCTGACTCCTTCAATCTACATTGATTTGCCATATAATCGATTACAATTTTTTAAAGTTAGGACTCTCTTGCACTTATTTTGTCAGTAGTTTCGTTTATTCTACCTCCCATTCATTTAAATTTTTAACTTTATTTATACAATTATAATCTGGTAACTTATAGATCCTATTATCCTTTAAAGCATCTATTTCTACTAACAAAGGAAAATGGGATGACTCAGACCATTCACCTACTATCATATTAATATCTGCATACGACACGCTTTTCCCATTTTTGTCCATTCTTCTAGCCTTTCTCCACTACTTCTTCCATTCAGGATAACTAATTCAATTTGCCTACAAGGCTCCAAAAACTTTCTCCCGTATTTATTAATATTCGTGTCCGTATCTATGTGGTAGTTCCAAATTGTTTATGATATTCACCTGGGGTTCGCACTCATTTACATCTACATAATTTCCCTCCTGCTTAAAACCTATTCGTGAGTTAAAGTCCCCCCAGTATTATTTTTATTTCGCGGTTTTCTTGCATTAAGGAGTATTTCGTTCCCCATTTGTCTCAAGAAACTATTGTTTGCGTATTTGCTATACTCAGATGGTAAGTATATTAATCCGATCAAGATTTTCCTTTTGCCAGATGAAATCAAAAGTCATAGTACCTCATTGTAAAAGATTGCCAGGCCTCCCAAATATCTGCCTCCATCGTATTTCATGATTCGATTCTTATGGATACTATCGTAGCCAATAATTTAAAAAACCTCATCTTGTTGAGTCCATGTTCCTACTAAGCCTATAAAATAAAATTTACTTAAATGTTCTGCGACGTCACATTCTGCACTTAATTTGTTTTTCCCCCTTCTATATTCCAAAACACATCGAACTTCATCGAATTGTGTGAACCGTTTCCAATCTCATTGTCCGTTTCTATTGCCCATATTATGTCTCTTTCCATCCGACTTCGAGTATCCTCTACCCATTCTTTGGAATACTTTGTACATTTTGGGAACATTCACCATTATTATTCAGTTTGGTTCTAGGTAAAAAGAAACCTTTCATATTTCTTTTCTCCATTGCATCTCCTTGTGAGTAGGTTCTAATCATTTACTTCTTTTGCTAGACCCTTTACCTGACCCCTAACAAACTATCATTAATTGTCGGTTTTCCAACATCATCTTCATGCGTTGGTTCTTCTTTGTTGTCCTGATGTTTATTATCCTCTCCTCTGTTGCTGTCATTTCCATGCCTAGTTTCTGTAGTTTTTGAAATTTTGGTCTTTATTTGAATCGCTTCTATTTCATGCTCATTATACTCTTTGCCTTCATAAACAAGTTCTTTTATATAGTTTCTTATTCTCATTCCTCAGCTTAACCCTAATTGGAATTAGTTTTTTTCTTACCTTTCGTATATGCTCAGGTAAATCCTCTTTAATGTATATATATCAGTACCTTGTAGTTATTTTTATTTCTCATAATAAATATTTTCTTTCTACAAGCGACCATTCCTACACTTATAGGCCTATTTTCATTCCGTTTGCGCCCTTTGCGGTGTAAAAAATTGTCTAAAATTTTTAATACAATCATTTCAAGATTATTATAATTTATTTCTCCTTCCGGCACATCGTGTATTTTTATGATGTTCCTTTTCCCAAGCTCGTTTTCTATTCTTCGAAACTTTTTATCGTAAGAAGCCGTTTTTACTATAAGTTTGCTAATATCTTCTGTGAGATATTCAAATTTTTCGTTTAAATTACTGTTAACATTCCTAATCTCATCCTTCAAGTCTTTTAAAATGTTAATTAGATAACTGTTCAGTTCTTTATGATAATTAGTTTCAACTTAGGTTGAGTTATGTGACTTTATGTTTTCGGCTATCATTATTCTCAAAGTGGACATCAAATAATAAATATCACATTCTTTTATTTACTTTAAATTGCAAGAAGAAACAAAATTATGAAAAGGAGTGTTCCAAATGCCTACTCACAATTACTGAAACCTTTAGTTTTGTTATTAAGGATGCTCCAGCATGAAACTACTTTTCGACAGATTTTGTTAGTTTTTTTTTCACAGGCTAAAAATAACGTTTTCTAATAAATCCCCAAGTTTCAGAATTTTTTACCGTTTAGAACGCAATTAATAGCAAAGTAATCATTCTCTCTCACTTTCTCTCTCATTAGAAGCATGTTGTATCAAAAAAAACACTCGACAGAAATTTAAAAAAAACTACGATAGTATAGATAAATATTTATTAAACAAATTTTTTTTAAAAATTGCGTTTTACTGTGTTGTTTTCGAAATATAAAAGTTTAACATTAGTTTTCATTTCAAAATTACGATAATTTGTAGGTATATATGAATCGTGAATATATCTATGTGTTGTGTGTGTATATATATTTGCTCTTTTTAAAAGCACACTCGTTTTTTGTTCTGATTATATAAGACAGTGCTGGAACTACCTTAAACGTACTGTTTGTTTTAGCACTAATACTAATAAAATAATAAAAAGTTAACAAACTATTCCGGGTTTCGACCTTGCTTAGCAGTGAGTAATTTGAATAAGTATCGGACATTTTACCACTGAGCCATATTTGCTTTAGAATACTCTTCTATCAGCGCAACTTACTAAAACTGCACTTGTTGAAATATTTCAACAAGTATAAGAAATTTTGTTGCTTTTACATGTTCAAAAACCACTTCCAACTTTCCTTTTTCGTTTTTAATTATTAATAACATGTACGAAGATAGTAGTAAAACTCAGTTTTAAAGCACACAAAAAAACTATATGTATCACTAGCGATTTAGTATAATAATATTTGATTTAACTATTTAATTCACAATATTTAACCAATATATAATAACCTTCTCTGTAAACTGTTAAAAGCTCTATACTGCTATTTCGAAGATTTCGAAAAAGCGTTCGATAAGATAATTAATCGACTCTTTCTTTAGGAGAAATTACTTAAATTGGGAATGTCTTTGGAAATGGTAAACATTCTCAGAAGTATGGATCATGAAACATATTCATGTGTTCGTCCGTCTTGATAACACGCATATTTCTGATAAGTTCCAAACTTACAAAGGGCTTACACAGGGATTTAAACTATCTGCTCTTCTTTTTCTCTTATATATCAACGATTCAGAGGAAGTAATAAATGCTGTGGATACTATTTCTCCATGCGTAGAGAATTTAAAATTCTACTATATGCTGACGATGTTGTTATATATATTGTTGATTTGGAGTCGCGTGTGGAAATTTGCATTAAATAAAATATCGTAATGTTTCAATTAAATCACAAATAATTTATTTATGTTTAATAAAAATCAAAATGATACAAAATTATATTATATTCTGACGTATTTTGATGAAACACAATCATAAAATTAAAGATGAAACACAAAATAATATACTATTTGACAACTGCACAAAAAGGTGGAATAATCTTGTATGTGTATCACGCAGTTAGTTGTAAAGGAAGTATAACCAAAAACAGTTATACCAACACAATAATAACAAAATAAACTAAATTCATAATGGTTTTTAAGTGGTAAATTTGAAATTATTTTTTAACAGTTATTATATCTAAAACAATTGCAGGTATGAGTAGAGTTTCAATTGAATGGAACGATATTACACGACGAATACACTCAGTATTAACATGAATAAAACAAAAATGTTAATTATAAGAAATAGATGCAAAGTGAGAGCAAACGAATTTTGGTGATGGAACGGTACTACAGTTGAAAATATTAGAAAATTCTAATATCTGGGGGTATATATTAGCTGTAATGGTAAATGGAGCGAGCATGTTAAGAGTTTGAAAGGAAAGGCGAGACGTGTGCTAATATATATTAGGAAATAAAGATGATTCTGAGAATGATTCAGTCTCTAGTAGTACCAGTGAAGACTTATGGGAGTGAGATCTGGGGAGCTGCTGTTCGAGTGAAGACCTGAAAACTTTAAATATATTAGCATTTAATTTCGTTAAGAAAATTCTTGGTGTCCACAGGTCTACTCCTAATTCTGCAATTGCTGTTGAGCTAAGAATTCGACCGATGGACAATCACATCCTCGAAAAATCACTCAATTATTACCGAAGAATTTTCGCTTAAGACCTAGAGCACGGTAGTGCGACAGACCAAGTTTAAGAGTATTTTGCCTGTGTACGTTACCGTGATATAACTACACCAAATATTAGAGGGTTTTTGACCTCGATATAACTTTTGAACGAAAAGAGCTACAGTGGTGATCTTTCGAATATATACTATTTACAAAATTATAAGAGACTGTTTTTTTCAATCGTCGCTAAGAAATAAACAGTTATAAAGTTATTTTAATTAAAAAATCGTAAAATAGCGGGAACGCCCGCAATTCTTGTTTATACACGATCATAATTCCAGGGTTTAGACCATAAGTCTTTAAAAGTTGATATTTGGCATACAGTTAGACATAGTGCCCGAACTGAAAGGAAATTGTTTTGATAAAATTAAGATTATAAATACATACAGAAATGTGCTGCTCTATGATTAATGCATACTCAATTCCTATTGGTCGAAGTTATTGAATTAATATTATTCTCAACTTATATGGAATATCATTTGAATGTTATTCTTTGTGGAGATATGAAGTAAAAATTTGTTATTTGGTAAAAAAAAAAATACTTTTTGTATGTTAATTTCATAATCATTTCGTTTGTTTGAGTAAATTAACATCAATTTTAACAATGAGTTTTTAAACATAAAAGATTTATTTGAAAATTTTGTTTTAGCGAATTTCCTGAAAGGAAAATGTCCATCGATCCTACCTAGTAGATGTCAAAAATCACAATCTGTAAAGTTTATATATATATATATATCTATGGACACATATATATATATATATATACATATATATATATATATATATGTATATATATGTATATATACATATATCTATATATATGTATATATATAATGTGTCTGTAATCACTCGAGCGGTCACAGTTTTCATTTTATCGGCATGAAATTTGGTATATGAGGCGCTTTTAGTATTCAAAAGGTCAAGTTCGTTAATGGGTAAAATCGGACAAGGGAAAAGGGAGGAGGAAACACAAAATTTGACATATCTCCCTTAATATTTGAAAAATAGAAAAATTTATAAGAAGTAAAGTTGCAGGTACTAAGTTTTACTGCAATTTTGTTTCTTATTATTTTTTCTATTACACTAATATTTACAGAAATATTGACGGTTTAAGATTGAAAATTAAATTCCTTAATATCTCTGTACACATTAGAGTTTGCGCAAAAATGATAAGATGATGAATTGTAGCAAATTTGATTTTATACAACTTCACTCCTTACGCATTTTTCGATTGTTCTAATATTAAAAGAAATATTTTATATTTTGTGTTTTCTTCTTTTTTCATACCTCCACCCATTCCCTTCGACGTATGTCATTTATTAATAAAATTGGACTTGCAAATGCTTAAATCAAATATGACATTTCATTTTGATTAGACTAAAATTGTGACCACTAGAGAGTGATTTATGTATTCTAAGGAAATTCGCTAATTTGAAGCAGCTCCTACGTAACGAATTTTTTTCTTTAGATATATATTTTCTAACTGTTTCCCACGACTTCGTCCGCATTTATATAAAATGCATTTATATAGCTATTATCCTCCATGGTTTATATAAAATTGGAGTCGGTTAAAATTTTTGTTGATTTTATCATTTCCACAGTAACTATGTTTCCATAGTAACTATAATCTATAATAGCACACTATAAGGATATATATATCCATTGAATATATATATTTAGCGAATTTCCTGAAAGAAAATAGAGCTATTGGTCTCGTACCGACTTCAAAATTATTGAAAATGTCCATCGATCGTACTTAGTAGATGTCGAAAATCACCATCTGTAAAATTTATATACATATATATATATATATATATATATATATATATATATATATATATATATATATATATATATATATATATGTATGGACATATATGGACTCTACCAGTCACAATTTTGATCTGATTGGAATGAAATTTGGTATTAGAGGCGCTTTTGGTATTCAAAAGGTCAAGTTTGTTAATGGGTAAAATCGAACAAAGGGAAAGGGGGGTTTATAAGGAGGAAAAACAAAATTTTACATATCTCCCTTAATATTAGAAAAATTTATAATAAGTAAAGTTGTAGATACTAAGTTTTACTGTAATTTTGTTTATCATTTTTTCTGTTACCCTAATATTTACAGAAATATTGACGGTTTAAGATTGAAAATTAAATTCCTCAATATCTCTGTACACATTAGAGTCTGAGCAAAAATGATAAGGGGATGAATTGTAGCATACATGATTTTCTACAACGTTATACCTTACGCATTTTTCGATTGTTCTAATATTATGAGAGATATTTTATATTTTGTGTTTTCTTCTTTCTTTGTGCCCATTTCTCCTTGACGTATGCCATTTATTAATAAAATTGGCCTTACAAATACTAAAATCATATACGACATTTCATTTTTATCAGAATAAAATTGTGACCGCTAGAAAGTGATTTTTGTATTTTAAGGAAATTCGCTAAGTTGAAGCAGCTCCTATGTAACGAATTTTTTTTTAAAAAGTAGATAACCTATAGCCTTTCTCATGAATGTGGCTATCTAACGCAAAAAGAATTTTTCAAATCGGACTGACAGTTCCAGAGATTAGCGCGTTTAAACCAACAAACAAAAAAACTCTTCAGATTTATTACATTAGTATAGATAAAAAATTCAAGTATATATACTTATTATAAAGCAGAGATAATTGATAATTTTGAATTATTTTTCAAAAACTATTCAATATTTTGAAGTTTTTTATGTGCTGATACGTAATTTATGTAAAATAGCGTAAAATACTTCAGCCTGTTTTATTACAATATATTGTTCGTAAAATATTGTTCTTTGTAAAAAAAATATGTTTGTAAATTAATATCGTATTGAATTAATTAATGTAGTACTTTAAAATTGATATTTGTCATATAGCTAGATCTAGTACCTAAACCCACAGGAAAATTTGGATTCAATAACTAGCATAACAAAACGAAGCGTTCGGCTATGTATATTTAAGCATTTCAAAAAGTACTGATATCCGATCAAAAACACAAATGTAAAAAAGAGTCGAGTTTTCGGGGACATCCTTAATGTAATAGCTGCACTTTAAAATGTGTTGATATGGGACAAAGAGTTTTTAAAATTTTATAACGCGGCAAGTTTTAAAGTATTTCAATCAAAAGAAAGAAAATTACTGCGTTATAAAATTTTGATAACATACTAAGTGAAAACTTACGAAAAAAATTCAACCAAACCAATTTCTTACATTTAATCAATTTCCCCTCATAAATTTTCTAAGGAATTTACATAATAAATTTATATTCATTTCACTTACTCTTGGTATATAGAGATCGGTCCTTTATTCCATATCATCACTTTTAAACGTGCAACTATTACATTATGGATTTCCCCGAAAATTCGGCCCTTTTTTACAAGCTTTTATTTAACTTGCAATGTATGTATGTGCGGGTCAAATCTTGCAAGCTGAATTAGAACCACTTCCTCCTATCCTACGGAGTTTAATTTTTAAATGTTGCTTCATTTCCGATGAAAATGCATTTTTATGGTAAGCATGATAATAATCTACAAAGGGTAAGGAGAGTTTAGAGGGAGGGGGAAACAAAGATCTCTCTTAATATTGAAAAAATCGAAAAACACATAAGAAGTAAAGTTGTAAAAAATTAGTTTTACTATAAAAAGCTTGTTTTTAAAAATGTTTTTTTAATAGAAACTTGTTACATTTATGTGTTTGATCGGATAAAGATCTACAAAACACATGTATGAAAAATGGATTTGCCAATCCAGCTTATATGTACCATAAAGCTATATGAGAAAATACTGCAGGACCATTTCTTCATACAAGCTCTAACTCGAATAGGGCAAAATACTAGTTTAACTTCCTTCCAAAGATTATACCATTATGAGAACGGAGCTTACTTACACATGTGTAAGAATTTAAGACGAATGTTGACAAAGTTTAGAATGTATACCTTGAAGAATGGGAAAATAAAAAATAAACGGTGAACGAATGTGTGTGTGCTTCATGCGACGGGATTGAGACCATTGAACATCTTGTTGGAGATTTCCAAGGTACAAACTCTGAGGAAAGGCTTCAAGTAAATGAGCTCGGTCTGGACATGGCATTGGATATGCTTAATTCTAATAAGAAACATGAGTTGTATTTGTATCTGGTCTGAGATTATTTTAACAAAATCCTGATAAAAAGGAGCGAAAGACTACAATGAGCTGGGTCCATTGTTTCTGCCCGAATTTCAAGCCCTAGCTATCTATAATGTTTACTGCTATACTTTTTCATACTTGTATGTTATATGTTACATACTTTTTAATTTGTACTCTTGTATAAGCTGTTTATTTATTTTTATTTAATGTATTAAATACATTAAATATAAAAAATTTAATAGATTATTCGAAAATATTAAAATATTGCAAAAAAAATCTTATCAAAAAAATCGTTTAAAATATCAGACAAATTTCCATAAATTTTATAAATTTAATAAAAATTAAAAAAAAAAAAAAAAACCCCGACTCCAAAAGAGGATCAAAAAAAGTTTGCTATGAAACAATGCACTAAAAAGTAAAAAATCAATGCGTTATTTACTTCAATTTACTTATAAACATTTAATATTACAATTTACTTATAAACGTATTAATAAACATTTTTTTCAAATCAAATATTTTTATTTTTGTAGTTGGTGCTAGCCGCATCTACTATCTTATTGTGGATATGAAATGCTTTGTAGTTAAAGTGAAATTAAATGTTTGTTAACCTTGGCTGGCACCAACTCCAAAAATAAAAATATTTGATTTGAAAAAATCTTTATTTATAAGTAAATTGAAATAAATAAATAACGCAAGTATTTTTTACTTTTTAGTGCATTTTTTTATAGCACATTTTTTGGTCAGTTTGTTTGTGAAATTTTAAGTGCATTTTTTCATAGCAGATTTTCAGATTTTATTACATGCATTTTGTTTTTTTTTTGGAGTCGGTTCTTTTTGTTAAAAATTTTTTTTATTTGAAGTCGGTTTTTAAAAAAAGTTTCTTATTCTTCCATTATGAATGAGTATACCCTTAAAAAACATTTTTTTTGCACAAATCGGCGATAGCATATAAAATGAGGATTTTCCTCGATTTCCAGGGGATCCCCTCATCAGAATGCGACTTGGTGACAGTGGGACCAATCTGAAATCAAACCTTTTCAAACAAAAAATTCAAAATCGGTTAATAAATGACGGAGTTCTGAGGTAACAAACATTAAAAAAAAAAAATTCACACGAATTGATAACCCTCTCCTTTTTTGTAGTCGGGTTAAAAAAGCATTTTATTTCGAGGTTTTCAGAAGAAAATAAAGTTTTAGCAGGGGATATTACTCCTTCTTGCTCTAATGACCTTAAGCCTTCTAGGCATACGTTTAATAAAGTTCGTTACGACATCTTGGATTATTACCTTCCATTTCTGCACCAAAGCTATTATGAGCTTCTATCAGGAGGGTAAATCCATCTTCTTATACACAGGACAAGTTCATCTCAGGTATTTTCTATTGGATTTCATTCTGGACTACATGCTGTCCATTTTAAAATGTGATTTTCGACCGTTTTATTTTAATGCAGACCCTTCGGAATCTATCTTTAACTTCTTATAAGACTGCCTAAAGGTGCCGTATGGATCTTGGTTTTGCAATTAGTGCAAAAATAGTTTGAAGAAGACTTTCTGTAATGAGCTTACAATCCAAAACAATTTTAATGAATTTATCAAAGTGCACCACTTTTTTTTGCTGTGCAGTGTATATATCGTATGCCTGCTAGTGATGTCTTATGAGTCGTCTGTATTTAATTTTGGGATATTTCATTGTTATTTTAGACGCATTGTTTTTACAATAGTTGTTATCCTAAGGGAGCAATTAGATTCAGTTGACCGACTTACTTATATTGTGTCGTATGTGCATGGTGTAGAATATATATCACTAGTTAGTTAAAAGAAACTACTACATACACAGTTCGAAAAGTCAATACAAAATAAATGCTTTTCTCTGTGATTAATTTGATTTGAAAGGGATACCGTGTGTTAATTATAGTCTTAATACATAGTCTAATTAAACTTTAAAGACGGTTTTGTCTTCAAATAATTGATCTGGGAGCATTTATTTACTCAATGAAATGATTCTTTAAATTTTTTTTCGTTCACTATAAATAAACTAGATGGTATGAGAAGTTTTGTAGAAATTATATTTAATAATAATATACTTGTAAAAACATACATTGTACACCCTCGATCTAACTCATTGATCTTTGTTAATTAAAATGGTTGATTAACTAAAACTGTCGACATATGGACAAGAACGAAGTAACCGGCTATGCAAGTGAGCTTGTAAAGGTTTTCTGCTAATTCCGCACAACATAACAATTACTTGTCTATATACAAATTCTTTGTGCTCCACTCATAACAATGTATCGCTATATTATATATATATAAATATATATATATATATATTATATATATATATATATATATATATATATATATATATATATATATATATATATATATATATATATGTATATATATATCCTCATAGCCCCAGTCCAGAGTCCTTGGACTGGGGCTATAGGAATTCCCGTTGCCAGCACATTTTAACAGAAGCCAGCGGAGCTGCCTTACTAAGACTTACTTGACCAGGATTGTAATCGCTGAAATTAAACTACGGTGCGAGGTATTGTGCTTAGAGAACTAGCCGTAGGTTAGAGCAGCAGGGTTAAATGCTGTTTTGAAATAACTCCATTGTATAAATACCCTCCCCATCAAGGGACCGATGGGGTAGTAGATTTTCACGTGGGACCAAAACAGACATGCATTGCACTGCGAGGGTATCCCGAGGTCAAAATTAATCAGGATCAATCCGAAAAGGAGCAACACGCTCGATGCTGCTAGCCCTCACTAGCCAAGAGCTCGTTGAGGGCCAACAGTATCGAGGTTGTTACCTGGACAGAGAAGCCCTCGTTATGCTGTGCATGGCGCAACAGTCATAAACTGTTGAATACATCGAAAGTTCTGCTGTATGCTTCCCATATTTATAACTCCTTTGAACCGGATAAAATAATCAAAACTCTAGGAGCGCAGAATACAAACCTACACACCGAAGAGTGGCAAATTATCAAGAGCACGCAGGGCGATCTGGGTCATACCATCGTGCTGGAAGTAAATACAGAGGATCTATTTTGGGTTTGGTAAATTTTTCCTTCACGAACTCTAGATGAATATCGGCATAGTTACTATCAAAGTCGGTTGAAGCCGCCCAACCTACCAATTCCTAGTCTACACACAAAATTCCTTCCACTTCACTCATATCCTCACATCCTTAGGCATCCAAATGGAACTTATGGTCGAAGTGTGTCCCTTGCAGGACAGCCGCTACAATCTTGGTCAAGTAAGTCATAGTAAAGCAGCCTCCGCTGTCTTCTGTCAATATGTGCTAGCAAGGAGAATTCCCATAGCCCCAGTCCAGAAACCTTGGGCAGTAAACCATAAGTTACTTGGACAAGGAAATGCTCGAGGACAAGTTATTTACAATAAAACGCCAGCAAAATCCAGAATTTGCATTTATGCATAGAAGGGCATCAATGTCTTGCCGCTGATAAAGTTTTGTCAGAGACCTTACGGCGGTAAAACTAAAATACATCATGGGGAACGAAACTGGAGTGATCAAGTATTACATATATTATTATTACATTAAATGCGTAAATGATATTCTTAGTATTAGAATTACAGTGAAACGTTCAGAAAATTGAAGTAAATTAATTTTTCTACAACTTTCCACTTGACTGATTCTGTCAACTAAAAAACTAGGATCGTAAACGTCCATAAAATTTGTTCATACTACAGTTACCGATTGCTAAAAAGTTATTATGTATAAATAAATTTGTAATTTGGTCAAACTTGAGGCATAGGATGGTTCTTATTTCGAATTATGGACTAAATATTATTTTATTGTAAATTCAAGAAAACTTAACGACCATATTTCTTTTTTTGGAGTTGGTTAAAATGTGAGTTGGTTAAACTAGTTCAAAATCAATACTACAGCAACTGCGAATGACCACTGAATTATCTGATTTCTGGCATGAAATGCAAATTGTTACGAGTACCCAGCTTCTAGAGTTTATAAAAAATCTCTGGGCATGTCTAAACTTCGTCTCATAATCAACTTCCTATTGATTTTACAGTCGAATTACTATCAATCTAGACACTTATTTAATCAAAATATCGTTAATAAACTGTTTGTATCCCTGGATCTTTAAATATTGCCGACAATCTCAAATAATTGGAAATTAATCTCATTTAATTATAATAATATGTATTTTACAAATAGTAAATATCACGTAAAATATATTTGGAATAATATATTATGTGTTATTGAAAACATTTTTTTCTTAATGCAAAGTATATATTATCTTCTAATGACAGTGGTGTATGTTTCTGGTAGATACATGTTTGAAGGAATGCACGGATACTATCATACCTATATT
The DNA here is from genome assembly GCA_963920215.1 of Nineta flava. Lineage (NCBI taxonomy): Eukaryota > Metazoa > Arthropoda > Insecta > Neuroptera > Chrysopidae > Nineta > Nineta flava. Next base: position 68,914,525 of record OY986040.1, read on the forward strand.
ATAAAGAATCCTTTTGGGATTTGTGGTTTTACATAATATAATCACATTGTAATATATAATATATAATGTAGCTTTTATATTAGCTATCTACCAAGTATTACATATATTATAGGAGTTTATGATATTTGATGCTCATACACAGAAAACTTTTTATATGCATCCAATTTTCATTATTTTATTATATGTATAACACTTTATAACCCAACGAAGGTGCTAAAAATAAATGAAAACTATGATTTAAAAAAATTCGTTACGCAGGACCTGCTTCAACTTCAACTGCGAATTTCCTTAGAATACATAAATCACTCTCTAACGGTCACAGTTTTAGTCTGATCAAAATGAAATGTCCTATCTGATATGATTTTAATATTTTCAAGGCCAATTTTATTCATAAATAGCATACGTCAAGGGGAAAGGGGGGTATAAATATAGAAGAAAACACTAAATATAAAACATCTCTCTTAATATTAGAACAATCAAAAAATGTATAAGGAGTGAAGTTGTACAAAATCAAGTTTGCTACAATTCATTGCTTTATCATTTTTTCCAAACTTTAATATGTGGAGAGATATTTATAATTTTAATTTTCAAACTTTAATTGTAAATATTACTGTAAATATTAGTGTAACAGAAAAATGTTTAGAAGCAAAATTACAGCAAAACTTTAAAATATATTTTTCGAATATTAAGGGAGATACGTCAAATTTTGCGTTTCCCCCTCCCTTTCCCATAGTCCGATTTTACCCCTTAAACAACTTGACCTTTAGAATGCCAAAAGCGCCTCAATTACCAAATTTCATTCCAACCATAATAAAAATGTGACCGTTAGATAGTCCACAGACACATAAAATAGGATCGATGGACATTTGAAGAAATTTTTACGAAATTCCAACATTGGTAAAAAAACAATAGTTGCATTTCCTTCGAAGGAAATTCACTAAAACTAAAATACACTCTTAATTAAATGACTGCGATTTTATATGCGAACAAATGAATTAAGATGACGCTAAAATATTGATTTATCATACAACTTTGATCTTCATTACACGGTTGTATTAGTTTTGGATATATATTTGGATATTTGGAGTATAATAAATCTTTATCACAAGTTTCCCATTTTTTCATCAGAAATTTTCATCACAAATCAGTAGTACAATCTTTGAATGAAACGCGAACCAAAATTTCATTTTAAAAACAATTAGGCAAAGAGACAAAATAACCAAAATTTATTGAAATAAATTGCGAAAGTTACATTAAAATACAACCTTCACTGTTTGCCTTCTGACTAAACTTCCTTTCTTTATTCCATTAATGAAGGGCGTAAATACATTAGATTAGATTAATCGTTTCTTGTCAGTCACAAAATCTGCTCTATGATCCTCAGAATCGGTTCTGCCACATTACTACGGAACTTACGAGGCCGCATTATTTGATATATTTGAGGGAATATATTAGCTCACCGAAGATTGAAAAATGGATACGGTGAAAATTTTAGCTTGTATAGAAAAAGAAGAAAGTGATGAAATGATGTTTGGCAAAATGTAGTTTGCCGTTAATAATGTTGTCGAAAATGCGTCGTAATGTGTGACAAAAGAGATTTTGTCTTTTAGATATGTATTAATAATATAATATATTATTTATAATAATAATATTATTTATTATTATATTTCAAGTTCATTTTATTTATGTTTTTATTCAAAATATACTTAATGGAAATTTTAGCTTGTATAAAAATCAAGAAAGTGATTAATGATAATGATACTGATCGAAAATTCGTCGATTTCATGAATTACGACGAAATAGTAGATTTATTTCGTATTCTAAAATTACATATTATAACTGAATTTTATTTATATTTTTATTAAAAAAATAGTATATCTCATCAAAAGCATAAATGCTCATTAACCCATTACTGACAATCAGCGTTTTCGTTTTTTTCACATTCACACTTAGCTTCCACATCTCACAATACTTCTCTAACGCTTTCAGGCTTCTAAGCATTCCACCAACTGTTTTTGATGTAAGTACCACGTCGTCTGCATAAAATAAGATCTTTATCTCTGAACGCTTCATACAAGGAGACGTTGTACTTACGTTATCCATCCACACATACAAATCATTAATATACAGTAGGAAAAGGAGCATAGGTACGTCCTGAATCTTTTAATACTAAGCGATTTATCAATGATTGCCTTCAAGACCAAGACATTATCCATGACTTCATAGCCCCTACGAAATCCAGCCTGTGCGTGGTTAATGACATCACTTTCATCCAACCACCTCCATAATCGGTCAGATAAGAGCTTTGTAAACAGCTTGCTCAAATATGGCATTAACGTCAAGCCTCTGTAGTGGGGTCATTAACCTTACCCTTCCCTTTGTATAGGTTGGTGATGACTCCTGTGGATCATATTCGTGGATACACCCGGCCAATAGTCATAGAATTGAATAATTTATTTAAGATCGGACCAAATTCTGGAAATTTTTTATATAAGATATTTATTACCTGATTCAAAATCCCATCCCGTCCAGGTGCTTTATTATCCTTTGCCATAACCATAGCCGCATGTATATCCATATCATCAAAAGCCAAATCGAAGTTATCATTCTGGACATCTATTATCACTCCTTCTTCCACTGCATTCTCACTTTCTCCATCTACACCATACAATTGACTATAATAATTCTTCCATTCTTCTAAACTTATACCATCACTCATAACACATTTATTCTTAAAACTAAGTATCTTCCATAATAACTTAGAATTGTTTCCATTCGCAGCCTCATTTACTCTCTGCACATATTCCGTTTCATATATTTCCTTTTTTCGTACACACAGGTCCATAAAACGAAGATTTGCAATCTAAGTATTGTTTTAGTGTTAAGTCAGTTTTGTTTCTTCTCATTTTCCTCAATTTATATCTCAACTCTTTCCTTTTGTTCTTACATTCGATATCGTACCAATCGACATTAGTAACACCTGTACTGTTACGATACCTGCATACTGCTAAATCCCTGCTTATAAATGTAACCCATTCTTGTAGTACCACCGTTGCTTCGTTGATTTTATCAGTTTCAATCAGATGTTTCATACCGATTAGAAATAAGTGAGGTTCCTTACTGTCAATTCTATTTATTATATCTTGTTCTTTTGTTAGATCCCACTTATATCTCGTCAGTACAGCACAATAATTTAAGTCTTCTTTGTCTATTATGTTGGAAAATTTTGCTTTCACTTCAAGAGGAAAACGTGAAGACTCAACTATCTCGCCCACTTTCAAGTCTATATGATTATACCACAAATTCTTCGTTACGCATACGTAATCAATGACACTGTTACCCAAATTCGAAACATACGTCCATTCACCACCTCTGTCACTCGATGCCCTTCCGTTCAAAATCACTAAATCGTACTCCTTAATCATACTTAAAAATTTTCTGCCATACGCACTTACACATTCATCCATACTATGCCTTGGTACTAGTCCATCACATTCAAAATAGATTGGATATGGCTGTATCAGATCGCATATTTCCGTTCTTAAAATTGTGAAGAACATCTCGTTAGAGTATTTAGAGTATTCGAATTACGTTATTACTCCTAGGTGAACCTCACATTACTGCTCATACGTGGACCCAATGACACATAACTGCGCATAGATTGCCCTCATCTTACACTACTGCGCATAGATTGACAATATTTTACTATACTGCGCATATGTTGATCTAACTTTACACTACTCTGCATATGCTGATCTCATATCACACTATGTTCGTCGATAGACCACATTTTGTCTACTGCGCATATATTTACCTCAAATTACACTACTGCGCATATACTGGCCTCATTTTTTACTTCAGTGCATAAATAGACCACATTTTACTATACTGTGCATTGTGGACCTCATTTTCACTACTCCGCGTAGATTCACCTCATTTTACACGACTGCAGATAGAATAACCTCTTTTTAATATACTGTGCATAGAATATAATAATAATAATTTTTTATAATAGTTCAGTAAAGTTAAACATAAAAAGAGGGCCGTGCTTGCAAAAGATCGGGTCGTTCTGAATTATTTATATGTTGTTAGCACCTAAAGCAATATTAAAAAACCAGATTTGCAATTTTCCCAGTGCTGTGCGAGCGGCGGTGTACCCAAAAAAACATGAAATTTTCGGAATTTTTTTCAGTTTTTGCTCAATATCTCAGCGAAGGAAGGGTCTGACCGGTATAAAATTTGCTACAATTTGAGACCAGAATGAGCTCTATACAGCCAGTGGTTCCCATGATACAGTCTATCGAAAACAGGCCATGTTTTCCAAAAAGTGAAATTTTTTCGAAATGGTCACTTATTTTGTGAAATATCTTCTAAAATACGCAATCCACGTCAAATACAATATGAAATGAAGTTGTAGTAAATTTAATGAGCTCTCATTTGAGATCAAATATCGTAAGCTTTCTCCAGGTCGAAGAACACTCTCATAAAGTGATAGCCCCGGAGAAAGTTGTCGTGAATGGCATTCTCAAGGCGAACAAGTTGATCCGTCGTCAAATGGTACTGGCGGAAACCTGTCTGATATTTACTTATCAAATGATTAGTTTCCAGTCACCAGACGAGACGTCTGTTCACCATTTTTTCCAATATCTTGCTGAAGTAGCAAGTAAAAGATATTGGACGGTAGCTTGATGGTTGCGAATCTTTACCCTCTTTAAGCAGCGGGATAATTATGGCTTCCCGCCATTGCTGAGGGTAAACGCTCTGCCGAAAAATATTCTGATCATGGCATAATGTATTGTATCGGGGCCAGGTGATGTTTATTATTATTATTATTATTATTTATTATTTATTTTATTTTTTTGTAATTATTATTATTTATTCAAGGCTGAGCCCGATTAGTTTTGATATAATATTGTTTATTAAATTTTAATTATTAGTATATAATCGATTTGAATTTTTTGGCGCCTTTTAATCTCACTATAACCTATTTAAAAATTTTGATTTAAATCAAGTTGGTCATGTTCAAACACATTTTGTTTACAAAATTAATTGTCAAATAAAAAATATCTTGTCAAAAACAATTAAATGAATCATGTCTGTAGTTTTTAATAATAAAATAAGTGTATAGTTTAAATAATTAAGGTTTATTTAAACAACTCGCTCTGCTCGCAAGGCAAGAGTTCCCGTGGCTCCGCGTCACAAAAAATAACATTACATATCATTACCATTAGAAAAAGTACTTACCATTAGAGAATTAATGGAGGTGGGGATTTTTTTGGGGTACGAATTTTTATGGGAAGAATTTAGAGGGTTTTTTTCGGGGGGGATATTTTTTTGGGGAAAGTGGGTTTAGGGTGGGGGGTTTGGGGGGACTGCGCATAGATAGGTCTCACATTACCATTTTCAAGGGATAGCGACGAATAAAATTACGTTTTTCGAATCGAACGCAAAACACCGCCTCTTTCTAGCATGTTTAGAAGAAAAGGGGTAGTTTTAGGGTTGTTTATCTCATTTGCGAAGGGTTTCGTTGGAAAAATGTGTGTTTTTTAATAATCCTGTTATTTTAAGCCTGTTCCACGTCGAATGGAAAAAACTGATCTTTCTAGCATGATAAGCAGTGAAAAGGGCGGTTTTAGGGTTGTTTTTCACTTTTCGGAAGATTGCGATGCAGGTAATTAAATTTTTCAAAATTTTTTGTTAATTTGACTTTATTTCGGGTCGATTGGTGAAAATCCTATCATTCTAGCATGTATAGAACTGAAAAACGTAATTTTGGAGTGTTTTTTCGATTTTCCGGAAGGTTGCAATAAAAAATATTAAGTTTTTCCAATTAACTTCCTAATTTGTAGCTATTTAGCGTCGATTGCATCTTTCTAGCATGTATAGAAGGAAAGGGATAGTTTTATGGGTGTTTTTCCCAACTGCGATGGGTTGTGATGGAAAAATTTACTTTTTTCAAATAATTCTGTTATCTTGAACCTGTTCCACGTCGAATGGAATAAACCCCATCTTTCTATCATAAATATAAGTGAAAAGGTCAGTTTTAGGGATGTTTTTCCCATTTTCGGCGGGGTTGTGATGTAGGTAATGAAATTTATCAAAATATTCTGTAAATTTGACGTTATTTCGGGTCGATAAGTGAAAATTCCATCTTTCTAGCATGTATAGAACAGAAAAACGTAATTTTAGAGGATGTTTTTCCGATTTTCCGGGGTTGCACTGAAAAAATTGAAGTTTACCGATTTTTCTCGTCGGTTTGAAGCAATTACGTGTCAAATTCAAAAAACCGCATCAATCCAGCATGAATAGAAGTGAAAGGGGCAGTTTTAGGGGTGTTTTTTCCATTTTCGGGAAGTTTTCTGTAAATTTGACTTTATTTGGTGTCGATTGATGAAAATTTCATCTTTCTAGCATGTATAGAACAGAAAAATGTAATTTTGGGCTATATGTTACCGATTTTCCGGGGAGTTGAAATGAAATAATTGTAGTTTTCCGATTTTTCTCGTCAGTTTGAAGCAATTTCGCGTCAAATGTTCTACAAGTTTAACAATGTACATAAAACAATAATTACCACAATTTTAACAAATATAATACACAAACATATAACAATAATTATTTACTGAATTCTATTATTGAATTTTAAATGATTCTTTGCATTCGTGACCAATTTTTAAACACGTGGTTGTTTGGCTGAATTAATACAAGAGAATGAGTTGAGCCATTATTTATCACTAAGAAACCTCTGTTATTGTTAGGAATATCAATTTATGGTTAAATAAAAGTGTCTTTCTGTATTTATAGTAAAACAAGTTTATATATTTTTTACTATCTAAATATTTCGAGATTTAAATCGCTCGCACTTACAGTTGACCTTCTTCAGTTCTAACATCTTTGTCTGGCAAGATGTTAGAACTGACGAAATTGTCTGGCTACTTAGGAAATATCTTTTAATAGTTACCCAAATAACATATATACAATTCAGTTTTATACTTTAACGAAAATAGAATTACAATTTATAAGTTTAAGGGTGTCCGACGGGGGAAGAAAATATAAAAAAATTATGCTTTACGCTTTGACGAAATTGAGTAGCAATTTTATACATCTTTGCTACTTATTACCAACCAAGGCCACGATGATCCAAAATTCATTGACGCTGATCGATCCTAGCTCTGTCGTGAACACGCGCAGAAAAACTTTCAACTTTTATAAAATGAGGAAGGCCTGGCGATCACGGGCTCTTGTGCTTTAGGGTGTTGGTCAACGTCAACATAATAATAAGGACAAGGAAAAAGAAGGAAACACAGAAACACAAAATTTGATGTATCGTTCTTAATATTGGAAACATCGAAAAATGTATAAGAAGCAAAGTTACTGAAAATTAATTTCGCAATTACCACAATTTAGTTTCTAATTATTTTTTTTTGTTCTTTAACTCTAATGTTTACATAAATTTTTAGAATTGAAAATTAAAATCCTAAATATATTTCTATGCCAAGTAAAATGCAAAATACTCTCCATCTGAGTAAACTTATACGAAAAATTTAAACAAATCAATTTCTCATTTTTGTTAAACAACTTGGCCATTCAAAGATTTCACTAGTTTTGTAGGCAAACGTTTTTGTTTTTGCTGGAATATCACTATTCTTTGTATGCGAAAACTTGGTAACTTTTACAATTTTGTTTTTGTTTGGATAGTAACACACACGCGAAGGTAAGAAATAAATCGATATGTGAGTAGGTTTATAGTATTTGTGTAAAAATGATGCTAGAGATGTTTATGTTCAAACAAACAATACAATATATAATAAAATAAACGAATTATTTGACAATGATTTATTATTTGGCGTAAATTCATTAATATTATATTATATTCAATAATATTACTTGTTTATTTTCTTGTATGTATTGATTATATTCTTGCTTTGCTGTATAATAGTGTAAGAGCCTATGATAGTCAGACCTTCCTCATTTTATAAAAGCTGAAAGTTTTTCTGCGCAAGTTCCCGACAGAGTTAGGAACGATCAGTGACTATGAAGTTTGGATCATCGTAACTCTGGCAGGTAACAGGTAGCAAAGGTGTATAAAATTGCTACTCAATTTCGTGAACGTATAAAGCGTAATTTTTACATATTTTCTTTGGGATAGTATCTGAAATCGCATCATTCAATGCCAGACATTTAGTATAGTGGCACATCCCGCCGGACATCCTTAAAGTTATAAATTTTGTTACTTGGGTAACTATTAAAAGATGTTTCCTAAGTAGCCAGACAGTTTCATCGGTTCTAACATCTTGCTAGACAAAGATGAAGGTCAGACGTAGGCGCGAGCGCGAGGCACTATACATACAAGCGCGTGTGAGTGAGATAGTTTTTTTGTACTTATTCGATAATTTCATTATATAGAATTATTTATGACGAAAAAAAATTCGTTACGCAGGAGCTGCGTCTACATGAATTTCTTTAGAATATATGAATACTTTCTAGCCATCACAATTTTAGTCTGATCAAAATGAAATGTCGTGTCTGGTATAATTTTGGTATTTGCAAGGCTAATTTTATTACTAAATTGCATAGATCAAGGGGAAACAAGGTACATAGAGAAGGAAGAAAACACAAAATATAAAACATCTGTCTTAATATTACAACAATCGAAAAATGTATGAGGAGTAAAGTTGTAGAAAATCATGTTTGATACAATTCATTACCTGGTCATTTTTTCTCAAATGTGTACAGAGATATTTAGAATTTTAACTTTCAATCTTAAATTGTAATTACTTCTGTTAATATAAGTGTAACAGAAAAAATGATAAGAAACAGAATTATAGAAAAATAAATTTTTTACAACTCTACTTCTAATAAATTTTTCGATATTTCGAATATGAAGGGAGACATGCTGAATTTTGTGTTTCCTACTCCCTCTAAACGTCCTTTTTCTCTTGTCCGATGTTACCCATTAACAAACTTGATCTTTCAAATACCAAAAACGAAAATCCATCATCGGTACAAAAACAATAGCTGCATTTCCCTTTAGAAAATTCACTAAAAAGAATAAACTTTGATAGTTATATCTAAACTATATCAGAATTTATATATCGAATAAAACAAATTATTTAATTCGTACAAAGACTTTTAAGAAAAACCCATCGATCAAATTATTAAAAAATTTTCAATACATGAATTGTATTGAATAAATATTTTAGAAACACGATCGCACATCATATGCTTCCTCCGTTGTTCTCTTACCAAGAACTGTAAGAAGTATGCATGAAGTATAATATGTACTGTATTGAAATCTACAATAGTAATAAAGTTGTTACAATAGGGTTATACATTTGTGTATGTGGAGTATAGACGCTTTAAATAGTTCGTTCTTCAAATGGTACTTATCTGTACCTACATGGCTACAGAAGAAGCGCTCATTTTCCAAATTTCATTCGGTATTCGAAAAAATGCTTCGGATAAAATTTGTTCATTATAATTACACTAACAAAATTTTATTCGAAATAATTTATCGGAAACCGAATAAATAAGAAGAAAATCTATTTCAAAATGAAAAAAAATTCGTTACGCAGGACCTGCGTAAACTTAGCGAATTTCCTTAGAATACATAAATGACTCTCTAGCGGTCATAATTTTAGTGTGATCAAAATGAAATATAATATATGATATGACTTTAGTATTTGCAAGAATTAAATTTATTAATAGCCAAAATAGAACTATGTATAACAATTTAAGTTTATAGTTACTATGGAAACGACAATCAAAATTGACAGTTCAAAATTAAAACAAAATTTTAATAAAATAATTTTATAGTAATTAATTTTAAAGTAGTTAATTTTATCTTATAGAAAAGTAGGGTTTCTGTGGAGATGACAAAATCAACACAAATTTTAACCAACTTCTAAAAAAGAAGGAGGAGATTCTATGTTCGACTGTAAAGTAATTTAACAACAAACTGACTTAAATGTTTGAATACCCAGTATATTCTGAGTTGTATATCAATGATTAAATTGTTAACAATTCTGCGTATTCGAAATGGACAGACAGACGCACATGCGAAAATGAACAAATTTTATGAACACATATACCAAACATTTATGCCTAGGATCAATATTTTTAAGCGTTACAGTCGTGATCAAAATTAATATACTTTGTATATTTACATATACTAAATTACATGTAATAGGTTTGGGCAAGAATTGTCTTTTGGAATAAATCTGTAAATAGTTATTTTTAGCTTTTTAATATAGTGACTTTTTGTGTTTTTTGAAGTCGTTTGAATTTTATATAGAAATTTCATATACATATATACAAATTTTAGCGATAGTGATTTTTAACATCTAATATGTAGGATCGATGGACATTTGAAGAACACCGACAGGCCGAGTTTAAGGGGTTTTTTGCCTTCGCGCTTACAGTTCTATTACTACACGAAATATCAGAACCGATTTGACCTCAAAATATCTCCTAAACGAAAAGAGCTACAGTGCTGGTTTTTCAAATATAAGCTATTTAGAAAATTATAAGAGAACAAGTTTTTGCTTTTCGTTAAGAAATAAACGGTTAAAAATATATTTTATTGTAAATATATTTTATATATATATATATATATATATATATATATATAAATTTTAGGGATGGTGATTTTTAAGATCTAATAGGTAGGATCGATAGACATTTGAAGAAATTTTTACGAAATTCCAATATTGGTGAAAACAAAATAACCTAAACAAGTCAACTGGAACCATGGAATCGCGAAATCATAAAAGTACTATAATCGGATGATTGTAGTACTCGGTTGTAATAGTTACCTTTTTAATTTCAATAATTTTTGATACTATATCTCAAATATATAGGACGCCTTGTAGTGCGGGGCCCAAAAACACGCAAACCCGACCAACTCGGGATATGACCGATGAAGTGGATGATTGTAGTACTCTATTGAAATCTGCGGATATTTTGTCCTTGGATTAAAAAAAGTATATATTTAAAAAAAATATCTCTTATAACATTGCAAGCTTATTATTTTTTTAGGTTATTTAATAACAGTGTTATTTTTTTTTGTTCAGGTTATTTTGATATAAGATTATTTTTTTGGTTATTTTGTTACGACGTGATTATCGTCGAGGCTATTTTCTTATAAGTTTATTTTAGTCAATGTTATTTTGTTACCAGGTTATTAAACTTCAGGTTATTTTCTTACGATGTTATTTTAGTATATCTTATTTTGTCGGAGTTTTTTTTGTCGAAATTATTTTGTCCTAGAGCAACAGGTCGCGGCATCAAATATTTTGTACTTAATTGAAAATAAACAAGTACTTTCCTATTTCCTTTCTGTTTAAAACAAAATAAGATATACAAATCCTTAAAAATCGAAAAATAAAACTTTTCCAATTCAATTTATACAATCCAGTTTAAAATCTGTGCAAAGAAGAAATTTAAACAGTAATTTATCTATAAGCAGATATTTTTGCTGACAGTAAAACTTACTAGTGTGGAGAAAACAATTTCATGGAAAAATGTTTGTTTTTAAAAAAAGAACATTTTTTGCAATTCGGTTTTTAAATCTATTATGATTTGAAAGTTTAATTTTAATAAGAAAAATGCAAAAATCTATTTTACCCATTCCCGAACTTTAAGCTCTACTTTATGTTAGAAAAATTGTTCTTCAGGTTTAAATTCTATTTATTTTTTTAGCTTGTGGATGGATATATACAGACGGATATACACATATCCGACAATAGAATAATTAAAATATATTATGAACAAATATAGTAAAAAAAAATTTTTGGTAGCAGGTGGCCTGGATGGCCTTAAGAGTTTAAGGCCGACCGTCTTCAAACCAAATGATAACAATAAAATAGCCAAGAGTTTAAAAAGTTCCATTAGTTATAACTGAAGATAGTTTATAAACATTTATTTTAATACACTGATAGAAGGAATTTCTTTTCTCAAGAAAAAATATTTTTCATTCAAAACTACGCAGTCGAACCAAAAACATATGTTTAGTTGAACGAAGAAGCTAAAATTCTTGAACGATGTTTAAAATTTTTTTAAATAGAGTTCGTTAGTCTTGGCCTAAGAGAGTATTTCTTGCCCAAATAGTCTTGTGATTCTTTAGTCGAGAAAATGAAATTCTTGTCTTATTTAAAAAAAAATCTCAAGAAGAGAAAGTTTACGCAGTTTCTTTAACTGAAGAATATATATATATTTAACTGAAATATGTTTAACTGAAGTATATCATTACATCTCTAAAAAGTTTCCTTTGTTTGGATTGAAAAAATATTTATTTTGGTTCAAAATTTTAGCATCTTGGTCTAAAGAAATCCTCATTTCAGTTTAAGAATTTTGAGATTCTTGACTCAAGAGTCAGTTTATCTTTAGTTAAGATAATTTTCTCAAGTCAAAACTATAGATGTCAAGATTATTTTCTTATACTAAATATATATTATCTTCCCTATATATGAGAGTCAGAAATTCTTGGTTGAAAAAATTTTATGTACCTGCAAGGAATGCTACTTCAGTGTAGAAATTACACCTAGATTGTGAATAAATCCTTCGTAAAAGCTGCTATCCTCGATATCTTTGATAAGATCCGTTTCTATGTTTAGGATCATCAACTAGTCCAGTAGTCCATCCTCAGTAGAGAACGAAGTGTCGTCTAATGCCCTTCATCGTGAAAAATCGTCTCTCACAAGTTATTTACGTAAACGAGATTGTGAAGATTACACAATAAGCGACATATAAGTTGAAGTACGTACTAATGTGCTTGTTATATTGAGATAGCTTCCGAATCTTTTCGAGACAAACAAACAGCGTTGTTTGCTGTTTGATATAAGCCATCTTCGTCGATTTCTTCGTGCTCCTCTTCCTTTCCCCTTCTCCGCGTAGGGACTGGTTTACGTGTAGCCATTAAGCCTCGGCAACCCGTGCATGCTAGGGCCCGGGTAGCCGACGCAACCCTGACATCATGAGCCTGCGACACTGCATATAGTTTAAATGCTATTGACACTCAAATCTGCCAAAATGAATACGCAGAATATCATACATATTTAATTTTTACACCCGATATATATTGAAACTATATCTTAAACTGTACCAGAGTAAGTAGCTACAGAAAAAAGTTTCGTTAAGTTACATATACCAAACCTAACATAATATAACGTATGTGTATTCTATATATGTGCATATTTTCCTTAGGGAAATCATACACATTCCATTGGCTGAACACAATTTCCACATCCCATTACACCAATTTCTTCAAACACACTACACTGAATGTTGAATAGATTTTAATATTTGCCAATTTTTTTCTGATATTTCTTTTACTACTAACCCGACTTCAAAAAGGAGGATGGTTCTCAATGGTTTTTTTTATTTATGTGTGTTACCTCAGAACTCCGTCATTTACGAACCAATTTTGAATTTTTTTTTTAAAGGGTTTGGTTTCCCATTGGTCCCATTGGCACCAAATCGCATTCTGATGAGGGGATCCCCGGAAAATCGAGGAAAATCCTCATTTTATATGTGATAACCGATTTTTTTTTGAAAGAGTATACTCATTCATAATGGTAAAATAAGAAAATTTTTTTACAAACTGACTTCGAAACAATTTTTTACAAAAAAAACCGACCCCAAAAAAAAATTTTAACAAAAAAAAAAACAAAATGCATGTAAAAAAAACATGCATGTGAAAATCTGTTATAAAAAAATGCACTTAAAATTAGTAGGTCGTTTAGTAGGTCTACCAATATTTAAACAAATAAAATCAGTTATAGAATTTCAAAGTCACTAAAAAGCGAGAAATAAACCATATTTTGACAAAATGGAAACCCGACTTCAAAAATCAAATATTCTATAACAAAAAGTGCACTAAAAAGTAAAAAAATAATTGCATATTCTCGAAAATAACAATAACAAATAACAATAATTGTATATATATATTTAAAAAATTTTTGCTTAGGTGAACTAAAATTGGCACAAGAATATGAAATTATTTTTTTACTTTTTAGTGCATTTTTTGTTATAGAATATTTGATTTTTGTAGTCGGGTTTCCATTTTGTCAAAATATGGTTTATTCTTTTACATGTTCTATGTAAAAGAAACAAGCGCTCATCATCTTTAAATAATTCTCGAATGGTATCATTCGCTTCATGTAGCTTCCTGTTCACCGATGTTATTTAAAATATTTTTACTCTTTATTTTGATTTTAAACATTATAATTGAAGTTGAGGACAATAAAATTATATTAAATAATTTTATAGACTTTTGTGCTAGCATATACCAAGTAAAAGATATAAGGATGTAATATGTTTAGATACGCATTAGTTAAGATAAAACGATCTGTATTCTGATTCGGCTTTCTCATATTTATCTGCTTGTCCATATATGTAAACAAAAGTTAAAATGGTAAGGGATGATTTTCTCACTACATATCACAGTCAGGAATACTATCAGGGACAGGGACATTTTGTTTAACCTGTTTTTTTGAGAATGGTTTGATTTTCAAAATTCTTTTTGCATGGTTTTGTCTTCAATTTTAAAATATGAGCGATTTGAACTCAAGGATTTAATCGTAATCCTTGAGTTCAAATCGCTCATATTTAAAAATTGAAGACAAAACCATGCAAAAAGAATTTTGAAAATCAAACCATTCTCAAAAAAACAGGTTAAACAAAATGTCTTGACTCGATAAATATTTCGTTAAATTAAAAAAAAATTAACGAATCAGGCATTATAGGTATCAAAATAACCAACTCTTCGAAACATTAAAATCAAATTTGTATCGAAGTCAAGCATAAATATGTGAGTGATTTAAACACTACACTCTTAGTAACGATTACTCCTCACATACGGAGCTCCTATATGGTACACAGCGCTAACAGTTCAGCGACGGAAAGGAAGTCTTATCAGCGCTCAGAGAAAAGCTCTGCTACGAGTGGGTACAGAACAATATCGGATCTTTTATAGCGAATATTCATAAAATTGAGAAAGCTGCCAACGAAACCTGTACCTACTGTGAGAGCAGAGATACCGTCGCGCACACTGTTTGATTATGAAAGATGGAAACCCAAACGAGAAGGATGAACAAGGATGTAGGAGCTATAGTTAACATAATGGGATTCATGATAGAAACCGAAATCAAGTATAACGAAATTAGCAGGTATGTAAAAGAAGTAATGGAAAAAAAGGTAAACGAAGAGTTGTGTATGCAGGGCAGGACGACGTAAAGATCGATTTCTCCACTCAGAGGTATGTTGCAAAGCGATTCCGGAGTGGCAGGAGTGAAGATGTGGGTTTTTTTAGTGGGTAAGAATCCCACACTACCATCCGAATACATGGCGTCTTTCAGAAAATTTTCCCCTACTGCAAAAAAAAAGTAACGAATACTAAAGGTATCTATTCTATATCTGATTATATATAACTCATATTTAAATAGATACTATATTATGAGATAAAACTATGCCCGTTGTAACACATGAAAGTTTTGATGAAAGGTTTCAATCGCAATAAAATTATTTGATATAACTAAAGTTACATTCCACAGGACGAAATTCACTTGGAATATATCAATCATATGTTTGTTAACAGCTATAACTATCATCTTATTTACTATTTCCTTCTTTGTTAACTACTTCAGTCACATGATCGGAGTATACCAATCACAAGAAAGTAGGAATAAACATATCGTACACACTATTCATACATATTAAGTTAAATATAAGATTTCATGAAAAAAATGCTCAAAATAGAAGTATTCTCTATTTCATCAAACTAAAATAAACATGCATAAAAAATATTACTGCGCATGAGCGGTATAGTTGAACTCATGATGAGAATCTACGAAGTATTTCGGCTGACCAACTCACTTTTACATAAAAGTATTTAAAGCAGCTCCGTATGTTCAGAATACTGTTGTCATGATATCCGTTAGTATTCCTCTAGAATGATCTATGGTGGCATCAATCTGCATTTCTTATATGTCTATGTTGAGTCGATATTGTACCGTGTGTTTGAATCTTTTATATTGTAATCTTAAGTTGGTTTATTAAACTAAGTATTAAAACAATTAATTGGCCTCATAATTAAACATTATCCCTAATCCTTATAAAATAGTGTTAGGTGTTATTAAAAAATTGTTAATTAAAAAAGAAGAAGATTGTTTGAGTATAGTCTGACGTCATCACATAAGCTGGCTCTACTTCCATAACATTCCATTGTAAATAAGTTATTTATAGTTATAGGTATTATTTCTTTAAGAAATAAAAATGAAAGTAGTGATTTTAGTGAAACGGTAATTTTACAATTTAATAATCGATTTAAAGATTTCGAAAATATAAATGTAATGAGTGATTTTATAGTGGCCCTTTTTAATAGAAAATTTAAAATTCCCGCTTTAATAAAAATTTTTTCCGGAATCCAATTATTGCGCGTTATTAAACGAAATGATTACCCTTCCAACAAATTATAATTTCTTAGGAGCCATGAACACGAGCACAAAAAGTATTTGGGAAATCGTCGCAGAAAACCCGTTTGAAAATCTTCGTTTGAATATCCGGAATTCTTAAAAATAAATAAATAAAAAACTTAGTTGTTTCGCATCTTCTTATTTATGCGAATCGGAAATTTCACATATGAAACATATAAAATCAAATAAATTATTGGGCAATTATCGGTAGGCAACCTGTATTGAAACATCTTTCCGTCATGCAGAGCCTCGTGACTAAACGCTTTGGGTAGCTAAATACCCGGCCAGACTTACTTCCTGACCCTTTGGACCCAAGGCCGTTTCTTTCCCTGCTAGTGCAGTTGCAGGTTCTCTGGCTGGTATGACTTCCGGTGTAGGATTATCTCTCACCTGATTTTCGGGGGCGTTATCCAACGTGAGATCTAGTCCTACAATGGGGTTTACATTACGGTTATTTTCGATATTATTTGTTTTCAAGTTAGACTTGATAATATGCCATTGGTTCCGGCGATATTGAACCCCTTCCGTGCTTTTGACACTAAAAGATCTTGGTAAATCTTGATCTTGGTAGATTTTGATCTAGTTTTTGTATGTATTATACCTGGTATCCACGGTCCATTTGCATGTTCTTTAAATAAATTTTGTTCGCCCAATTCAAATGGTCTGACACTTTTGACATTTCTGAATGGTAAAATTTCATTTTACCATAAACGGAATTGGATTACCTTCCAATATTTGGTTGGGAAGATAGTCAGTTAGACTACTATGTGACATTATGGGATTATCACTTGGTTTTTCCCGTTTTTTTAATTACATTTATATTTTCGAAATCTTTAAATCGATTATTAAATTGTAAAATTACCGTTTCACTAAAATCACTACTTTCATTTTTATTTCTTAAAGAAATAATACAAAAAATAATTTTCATTAGCACGAATAGTACTTTTCACTTTTTTAATTCAAAGTAGACTAACTAGAAGAAACTCAGTCAGGTTGAGTAAGCTAACATAAAATTCCCACTTTATGTAAAATTTAACCAGTTAGAAATTAGTAACAAATTAACGCCCCCCCCCCCGCTTTATCATTGGCATGTTTATTGTATCCAGTGTCATCAAATTCCCATAACACGTATACCCCCTACTAAGAAAAAATAATTAAATCAGGTAAATAATTGTTTATTAGTTCTCCGATATGAATAGTTTAGGCAAATTATTCGGAATTTCCAAAAATCTAATTTTAAAATCTAAACTAAAGCTAACCCATCAAAAAATATGCAAGCGTTTTACAATTGTCAAGCGGTGAACGTAAAAGATCAAAAGATTTATATTTTATAATTTATATACCATTTATATTTTATTCATATACAAATTAAAAGGTACATTTTATACCCTAAATTACCAGCCCAAAATTCCAGAGTATGTAGCCAATGTATTGTATGTATTGTATACTTTGTATAATAGTGACCATAAAAAAGAGTTGGTATTATTATATTTTTTTCAGAAAATGTTTAAGAAAAGAGAGAAAATAATAATAATTGGTAGGATAACCTGTATTTACTCTATCTCTCTTCCTACCTCTCATTCAGAGTTGTGAAGTCAAACTTTGCCCACATATGGTTTTGAAGATGAAGATTATTTTTCTTGTCAAGTTCGGGTGTTCAGTTGAAAAAACTGAGAATTAATTCTATTATAGCACAACTAATTTATGTTTTATTATTTTAATTTTTTTGTCAAATTCATTTCTTTAAATAAATAAATAAACCTGAAATTTTTCTTTTCAGAAAATAGTTGAAAATTTTTGACTATGTTTTAATTGCATTTATAATTTTATATAAATAATAAAACTTAAAAAAAAGGCGTTAAAAGGATCGATGGATATTTGAAGAAATTTTTACGAAATTCCAACACTGGTACAAAAACAATAGCACAATAAATAAAATATGACAACATGGAATGCGTTATTATTCTTCTTGAATGTTCGATGGTGGCATCGATCTGCATACGTCTATGATCTGTATTGATCCTCCATCTTAGTTCCGTTGATAATTGTCTGCCATTAGCAGTTGTCAATTGCACGTGTGTTTGAATCTTTTATATTGTAATCTTCAGTGTGTTTATTAAACTAAATATTTAATTAATTAATTGGCCTCATAATTCAACATCATCCCTAATCGAGCTTATAAAAACAGTGAAAAAGTGTCGCGTCAGTAAAAATTGTTTTTTGTGTTGGTGAGATAAAATAAATAAATAAATAAAAAAAAATGGCAAACATGAATACAAACGTAACTCCTTTTAACGGTACAAATCATTCAAACTGGGAATTTCGTATCAAACTGGCATTGTAACAAGTGGGCGTAAAAATGAATGTGGAATCTGAGGACACATGAGGGTTGACTGCCCTAAACTGAAAAAGAAAAACAGTAAAGCCAATGTAGCCGAAGAAAATGATGATGAAGTTAGCTTTATGACAGAACAGGAAAATAAAAAAGGCTCGGAAACAGGTGTTGCATTGAAAATTATTTAGAATAATTTTTCTGGATCCAACACATATCTTAAGTATAAAATAGAAAAATATTAAGAAAAATATTACGAAAATATTGAAGAGAAAATATTTTTCTCCTTGGAAAAAGAACGAGGTTTTTTTTAATTGCAAAAAGAAAATCGTCTAGTTTCGATTAATTTTTTTTCTTTAGACACATTTATTTTCTTAAAGTCGAAAGTTGAAAAGAAAAAATTATAAGAAAAGAAAATTATCAAATATAATTTAACTAAAATCAAAAATCAAGTATAATTTTGTTCAAAAGCAAATACATGCACAAATAAATAATTTTTGTATAAACAAGCATGATTAAGTAAACAGAATAAGCTAGCTTACCTTTGTATTGTAAAATTTGTATGTAAATTTTGAATTCGCACTGGTCGTATGCATTAAGTGGACAGTTAAATATCGAACAGAAGGGCTTGTACAAGTCAAAGAAAGATCCCTGTCTATATTTCCATAAAGATACATTTTTGCTAATATATAGCGATGACATACTGTTATTTTCATTAATTTTTGAAAAATTAATCAATACTAAGAATAAATTGTCAAAACTTTTTAAGATGAAAGAATTTAAAAACGAAAAAATAAATTTTTTGGGACTTGAGATAGAAAAATTTGGAAACTAGTTGCATATTAGTCAAATGCAATTGATAAATACAGTTTTGAAAAAATTTGAAATGTCTGATTTTAGATTGTCTGACGTACCAATGCAGCCCAAATGCCAATTAAATGTTGTAAGACAAATACAAATTTGCCTTATCGTGAGTTGATAGGTTTTCACATGTATATCATGCTTGGTTCAAGGCCAGATTGTGTTTCAGTATAACTTATTTCAGTCAATCTCAAAACAATTATTCTGACAAACACTGGAAATATCTGAAAACTGTTCTCAGATATTTACAGGGTACGAAAAACTTTGGGTTAAAGTATATAAAAAGTAACAACACGCAGATTTCCCTGAAATCTTTTGTTGAGTCAGATTTTATTAATAGTATTTTAGACAGAAAAAATATTACTAGTTTTGATATCAAGTTAAACAAAAATTTAATTTATTGGAAAACAAAGGAACAAAATGCTGTTACCATTTCAAGTTCAGAGGCAGAATATGGTGCTTTATGTATGACTGAAAATTTCTGTCACAAATGCTCAGTAAAATCTTAGGGTGGAATATTTATCCAATAAATATCTATGAGGACAACCAATCATGTATTAAAATGGAATCCACTTTAGAGTGTAAAAGGACAAAACATATTGACGTAAAGTATCATTTTGTGCGTGACTGTTTAATTAAAAATCAAATCAAATTAACATATTTTTCAAACGGTTTTTTGTAAACTAGCGTCTATTTATTTCCATTGTTAGTATGGTTGCCTTTCGGTTATATTATACTAACGGAAGCGACTAGCGGTTACTTACTGTGACATTTAAGTAATATGTCTGAACATTGATAACAATTTTTGACATCAAATGCTTGATATGAAAAATCATACACATCTAGGGATGGGGATCGAATCCACGACCTCTGGCATTCTAGACCAATGCTCTACCAACTGAGCTACCTTAGATGTTATGGTAGTACTATGCATATGATCTTTTACTATCATTTCTGATGCCATTGTATTATTAATTTTGTTTATTTACTATTAACATATTTTTCAAATGGTTTTTTGTAAACTAGCGTCTATTTATTTCCATTCTTAGTATGGTTGCCTTTCGGTTATATTATACTAACGGAAGCGACTAGCGGTTACTTACTTTGACATTTAAGTAATATGTCTGAACATTGATAACAATTTTTGACATCAAATGCTTGATATGAAAAATCATACACATCTAGGGATGGGGATCGAATCCACGACCTCTGGCATTCTAGACCAATGCTCTACCAACTGAGCTACCTTAGATGTTATGGTACTACTTTGCATATGATCTTTTACTATCATTTCTGATGCCATTGTATTATTAACATATGTTCCAACAGACCAGCAAGAAGCTGATATGTTTACTAAGGCATTGTCAAAAATTAAGTTTTGTTCTTTTAGAAACTCTTTATATCTAGTAGAATTTAGATAAATTTTATTTTCAAGATTTATCTGTTTAATTGAAATTTCTTAAGCTATTTTTTTTGTAATTGTAAGTTTGAAATATTGGAGGAGGGTGTATAATGCAACCCAATGTAACAATACTTTTAAAATTACAGTTGGTAATACATGTACTACAGTTTGTTTACAACGACGTTGGCGCGTATACAATAGTGTAATAAAACACGTGTTGAAGTAATGCAATTTTTTGGTTAACTGATATAATAAATTAAAAGACAATTTATATACGAACTCGTAATTTATTTCTTATTTCAAATTCTGCAAAACAATACACCATAACCAAATAATTTGGTCAAGCAGTATGGTAGAAAACCACGGTCAAGTTTTTTCAACTTTGTTAAAAGCTGAGATATTTTAATATATATAAGTCTGAAGCTTGGAAATAAGTACTCCAAAAGAAATGTTGAAGTAGTAACTTTTCAAATGGTCACACGTATAAATATTTTGTTCCATGGATTTCTATTATAACTTATATTTTATAAACACAAAAACAAACAACTTTTGTTTGAAACTTTTTTTCATACATTCCATAGTTTCTTTGTGAATACGGGTTGTAAATGTGGTGTAAATTTTGTATTTACCCCAGAAATATTAAATGCATGAAAAAAAGTTTCAAACAAAAGTTGTTTGTTTTTTTGAGACAAATATTATTTTTATTTAAAGATTTTCCCTGCACCGTTCAAAAGATAGATTATACCTCTCGGGAACGGATGCATGAAACAAAAAGATTGTATAACATATGTTACTCTCAGCTACATTCTGAAACGTTGGATGAAAACCGCATCAAAATTGGTTCGCCCGTTTTACGTTTAGAACAGAAATGGATTCGTACGGCGACAATTTTTTTAGGGATCTTTCTTTCTTCGTATTTAAACACGAAGTAAATAAAATAGTTAAAATATGGAAACAGAAGTTGATATACAAGAAATAATAATATAAGAAAATCGTAGATGGAATAAAATTTAAAAATAGTGCACAAATCCTGGATCGATTAATTAAATGATATCAATACGCATTTATTATAGGAAGTCTCAATTAAGTATGAATCAGCTATGATGATTATTCTTCGAGAAGATATTATAAGTCGGTAGATAATTGATACAGAAAATAATACTTTTCTCAAACATTTTAGAGTGTATACGTGACATAAAATTTCTACGCGTACTGGATAAAATACAAAAGTTATAATATGAAATTTTTATATTTTCAAAACTGAATCACGAACAAGTAGTTCAATTTGAGCTAGTAATAAATTTAACTAGTTTTTTAATATACGATTAATATATAATTATTATTAAACTCAAATTTACCTTTTTGTTGAATACGAGTATACTTACTATTTACTCTGAATTTATAACATGACGAATGCTTAACTATTTCAGCTAATATATTGTATTGATTGTAGTTACAGAAATTTTATAAGAAAAAATAAAATTATGAAAAAGATTTGATTTATCCTTGAAGATTACGTGGATAAAAAATCTATAAACAAATCATGGAAAAATACAGTAGGTTGCAAGCAAATCAAACTTGTAATGGCCAGATTCAATTTTACGAAATAACATCAATTTATGTCTGAAATTTTAACTAGATAGACAGATAAATATATCCTGGGGGAATAAAAAGTACTGTACTTCGACCTTATGGTCCATGGTGCTCCCCGTTCTACTTCAGTCTGACGAGATTCGCTTCTCCCATATCTTCCTGAAGGTTCATATATTCGGGGTGAGGTGCACCGAATATCTTGTATCTGTTGAGCCTCGAGGTTCGCAGTTAAAGATAATGTGGCTGAATGTTTCTCGCCACACAGTCTGCACATAATGGACCCGTTATGGAGTCCCATTGTGTGTAGATAATTCCGCAGGGGATAATGCCCAGTAATGAATCCTGTAACCTTCCGCAGTTGCATCCTGTTCAGCATCTGTACATCGAGCGATGTACTCGGCCTCTTAGATGCATTCCGAGGCAGTATTTTCCCAAGCTTTTGCTGCAGTATATTTTCTCAGTGATCACGGTGTTTAACATTGATCCACTTGTTGATCACCTGTTTACATGCAGTCTTTGGAATTCCTAAAATAGGCTCTGGGCCTATGAAGGGTATTTCGACTCTCTTCTTTGCTAAGGTATCTGCTTTTTCGTTTCCTTCGAAACCACTATGACCCGATTCCCAATATCAACTTAATATTGTTCCGGTTTGCCAGCTCCAGCAGTTCCTCCAGACAATTCTTGGCTAACCCTGAGGTGATCTCAGTTCTAGACAAGGCTTTTAGAGCAGCTTGACCCGAGAAAATATATACGTTCTGGTTTATGAAACCTCTATGTAGGTTCTTACGGACGCCAGCAAGTATGCCGTAGACTTCTGAAAGGCTGTGGCATATTTCCCTAAGTTGATGCTTATGTTTGCTTTGGGTTTTTCATCGTAGATTCTAGCCCCGCTTCCTTCTTCAGTTTTGGATCCGTCTGTATACCACATATCCCTTCCGACCTTCCGTCCATATGTCCCTATCACAGACTACAGTGAATAGTTTTGAGAAGGGGTATATTTTGGGAAGCATATCTGTGACCATTTAAAAAACGGGGTCTAAGATGATTGACGTTCCCACGATCCTTGCGTGTGCAACCTGATTTTTTGTAATCCAGTTATTATTGCAAGATAGTTTATATGCACTGCATCTCGGTTTAGCTATTATTACAATGTTTAGTGGAGTCAGTCACAGTATGATTTCCATGGTAGGTGTACTGCTCACGGATCCGGTAATGCACAAACAAGTCAGTCCTTGGTCATAGACAGCTTTGTGTACGCTGTTATTTGATTAACCTTTGGTCACAATACTAGAGCAGCATAGATTATAATTGGCTTAAATTCTGTTGTGTACAGCCAGTGGATCATTTTAGGTTTTAGACCCCAGATTTTTCCACGTGCTCTCTTGCAAAGCATGATAAAAAATTTGCGCTTGTTTCTTATGTATTTCAGATGAGGGTTCCATGTTAGTTTAGAGTCTAACATCACTCCTAAGAATTTGGTTTCCCTTGCTTGCGATCTGTAGCCTTTCACCGAAGAGGATGGGTGGTTTTATTTTATCCATCGTCCTTTTTTGTGTGAATGGAATAAGTATAGTCCTACCAGGGTATATTTTTAATCCCTCGTTGATACACTATACTTGTGTGAATCTTAGTGCGTTCTGCGTAAGCTCCGAAATTGTGCTTTCACAGGGACCTAGGATTGCAATTATAATGTCTTCCGCATATCCCTGGGTAAATTTGAACTATATTTTAATCAAAATATATATGTCAAAGGAATATAAAGCATATACAAGTATTCAGAGTGCGCAGAAATGGAGAACTTGCCCAACCACTTAATGGGGTAATATTGCAAAATTGATTTTGCATTCCGAAATTGCAAAATCCACTGCAGAAATTGAAGAACAGTTTTATAAAAAGATTTATAAAATCTGCATTTGCTGCTCAGTAAGTACGCCTATCAAGGTACTATACTACTTCGCCATAATTCGACTGCCCATATCTATAACTTATAGGAACTTTGACATGGCGTCAATTGTATATCAATACTATAAAGCACCAAACGTTTTTTAACATAATAATTTTCTATCAATTTTCGCAATAATTTTCTATCAAAAAGTGATATTTGTAAAATTCAATTCAATTCAATCTTTATTCATTCTTTTTTTAACAATACATACATACATTGTACAGAACATGTCATAACAATAAGATAAGGAAAATGAAATGGAAGGAGGTTATGCAACTATAGCTGGCTTTATTAAGAACTATCCCGGTATTTAACTTTATGGAAACCTAATAGAAAACCATAGGTAGGATAGCCGGCACTCGATACAATGAACAGATAGATGCCTCCCGAGTATCACTCATGAAGTGATTCGGTTTAGGATGTGGAATACATATGGTACTTAGATGAAGTACATAAGGAATTTGAATATAATAAAATTGAAAATATAGTTGTCATAAATATGGAAAAGAATAAAATTAAAAATTCCGCACAATCTTTTGTCACCAAAACGATAAATTTTTCATTCAAAATAAACATATACGTTTTGTTTGTTTTCTTTGCCAGTCTTTTAAGTTTGATAATACATAACCAACCCAAATACTTAAATTCATATTTACAATAAAACTGTATGGAAAAAATATGAAAAAGGATCAAAAGGTTACTTCTTTGTTGACAAACAAACAAAAGACATAAAGTTTAGAAAGAAGAATAGCATGATAGAAAAATTTGTGTATACTGTAAATGTAAAGTTTTTTAACGTTACTTTTTCCTCCAAATAATAAATGTGATATGTATATAGATTTAGATAGTTACATTCATAAAATAACTTGAGGGTATTTCTTTGCTGTAAAAGTTTTGTTTTCAAATAATATACGTTTTCACACTTTAGATTTACAAATGTAGCGTTTCTTTCATGGATTAAAATCATACACAACATTATTTCTTAGCTCAAATATACAACAATAATATTTTTCTGTTTTATTAAAGTTTTCAACTGAAACAATTACATCGCAAAATGAGTAGTGACTTTTACGAATGTAGTTGACAGTTTCACGCATGAGTATACTCAAGAGTTAGAAACAGTGCTTATTTATTAAAACGAAAAAAGTTTTTAACGAATTAGCTAAATTCGTGCGTAGCAGTTAATTAATTTCGTTCGATATTTGCTATAATTTTTGTTGATTGTTAGACAATCTTTCTCGCAACATTTACATCTCTCTACGTACAATCCACTGTCCAGCTACATCACTTGATGCTCTAACTATGAGTACTAGATAAATAATAAATAAAAAAGCCTTATATTTTTTACTTAAACAATATTACAAAACAGTTACAAAAAAAATAAAATAAAATGTTTACTCTTAAAAACAAAAGCGAGAACCCCTCATTAATCGAAGATAAAGGCCTCCTCTAGAGATTTCCAAGTGTTTCTATTTGCTGCTGTACCCATCCAATGATCGCCTGCCACTTTTGCTATGCCATCTGTCAACCGGGCAGCTGGTCTGGCTCTTTTTCTAGAGCCTGCTGGTCCGACCCAAGACGTCAATCTGTGCGTCCATCTATTGTCTACCACCCGTGCTATGTGACCGGTCCAGCGCCACTTTAGTTTTTTGCAGTGACATAGAGTATCAGCAACCTTTGTATTTTTTCTAATAGTTTTGTTGGGTACTTTTTGAATTTTTTTCAAGTTTAATAGGCTTCTTTCCATACTGCTTTGGCATGATCTAATTTTGTTTTCCGATCTATAAGTGAACTTCCAAGTTTGACTGGCGTAAGTTAATGATAGGAGAATACCGGTATCCACGCATTTATGTTTCTTCTTTCTATTTCATGGAAATTTCTCTGCTTTTCGAATGAGATTTGCTTACCCAGGTAAATATAAGTGTCGACATATTCTAACGTTTCCTTGTTTAATTATACTGGATTCTTGATGTTATTTGTCATGATCTTAGTTTTACTGCGGTTTATTTCCAGACCGACCTGTAGGCTTGCTGTGTGGAGAGAGTTTATCATCGACTGCAGCTCTGTTGAACTCTCAGAAAACAGGACAATATCGTCTGCGAATCTTAAGTGGCTTAGGTATTGATTGTTGATATTTAAACCGACTCTTTCCCAAGCCAGCTTATTGATGACATATTGTAATACTGCAATGAAAATTGTTGGGGAAATAGGTTCGCCCTGTCTAACTCCTCTTTTGATTGGTATAGGGGGTCCAGTCATCTCCAGTCTAATTCTACTGTTGCAGTTTTTGTATAGATGTTGAAGAACCCTCAGGTATTCAATCTCAATGTTTTGTGAGTGTAGAGATTCCCATATAGAGTGGTGGTACAGAGTGTCGAAAGCTTTTTGGTAGTCGATGAACACTAGGTAGAGCGGTCTCTGGAACTCTTGGTACTTTTCTATGATCATTTCAATAGAGTGGATACGGTCCACAGTGGAAAATCTTCTTCGAAAACTCGCCTGTTCTATGGGTTGATGTTTTTCTTTGGTGTTTCTGATTCTTTTTTCTAAGATTGATGAAAATAATTTGTAAATTGATGGCAGTAGGCTATAGTTCGGTAATTACTTATGTTGTTCGGGTCCTCCTTTTTGTATAGTAAGATTATGTCAGCCCATTATGAGTACTCGAACTATGATTTATTGATACCCTCTGTTTCAAGGTAAAGCGTGATTATGTATGTTAACTCTTCATCTTGATTAGACAATATATCATCTATAAATTTTAAAACAAGACCTACCTATATCTATACACTAAAAACCATGTAAATTCAATAAGTGGTCCGTGAATTATAAGAACACTAACGGACAGTCAGACATTGCATTATATAATATGTAAGGATGATATCATGGATACTACATAAGGATACCGAACTCAAATGGGATAATTGACAAAATATGGCAATGAAATGGTAATAGTAATATTTACTTTTTATGCCACTAGCGTCGCTAGTTGTTTATCTGTACTACAATCCGTACCGAAGTGAATATAGTATAATAAATAGGAGTGAAGTAAGCAAGTATCCAGTTTTATTTCGTAGTGATTATTTTGAAGTATGCAATTTGTTTCAAGTAATTCCTTATTGAAAAATTGAAACTACTTATTAAAAAAAGTATTTTATTGAAAAAATACTTTGGCTGCAAATAATTTTTATAATACTATAAATGCGTAATGTTTTTTAAGTAAAACTCGCGCCTTATACTCTCACCACTGTTTCCGGCATAGTAGCGACACTACTGACATCTTTTTTATTATAGAGCTATAGTATTCATGGATTACAACTAAATCGAACCCAACCACGTGTGGTACCAAGAACGTCACCAATCAGCTTTGTGTATGAACCGCCCTTATCAACAAGATTAATTAAATTAAAGTTAATATATTTGATTATTGTTGCATTTAGATATTCACTAAGAAACTAGGCTCTGTCATTCGATATTAGTTTTATTGAAAGTTGCCAGCAAACGTAGGAATTTCATCCCAGTAGCTCCTGACGTGATGTTCTCTGCGTTTTCTGATATTTAAGGGTAACCAAACCGTATATTTCAGTGTCCAAAGCACACCTCTCGATTGTCTTACGTCTTTTAATCTAGTTCTCGTTCATATGCAAAAAGATCGGAATATCTTTGCGTTCTTCTAACACATTCATTTCTTGGAGATGTACAGGTACACACACAGCTATATCCCAATACGCAGACTCAATTAAAAAGTGAGGCACACGACTTGAAAAATTAAAACTCCATTCAAAGTTCATTATTTCTGCAAATAGGAGGATAGTAATTTAAATTAAACTCACTTAGGAAAAAAGACAAAAATGTACTGGACTTATTTTATATTATTATACTGGCATTTAATCTGAAATATTATTTAATGAAAATCACCAGATTATTATGATAACACAACAAATGATGTAGATCGTTTTTATTTTCAAATATATTCTAACAAACTACGGAGTTTTTATACATTATTATTTTGTAATTTTATTCACAAAAAATGATGAAGAGTATTTTAAATGGAATTCAGTCAAGCATTAGAAGGTTCCATAGATAAAACTTGAAATAAAGAAATATTTTTGGAATGTTCGGAAAAAGTTTTTGAAATACGTATTTTTTGTACGTAATGATCTTTCCATTGTATAGATTAATAACTTAAACAAATAAGAACAATATATTCATAATTTTTATATTTTTGCTATCCTACGACAAAAGGGGCTGCTAAACAATGTAAACAAAAATGTAAACTAATGTCAAAACTATTGCGCGTGTTGTTCTGTACATATTTTGGCCGTGATCAGTAGGATTTCTGTGTACTGTAATGAAATTAACTTCTCACATATTTCCATTCACAGTGAAACACAACAGTCTTAACTAAAAATTATTAAACAGACTCTAGTAGCAACGGTTGCAAAAAACTTCCGAGTTAATAGAAATTTTTCTATTGATCGATACACTTAGTAACGACAGAAACTGGTCGCAGTACTTTTTATTTATTTATTTTTTTAGAGTCTGCTCTAGTATATAAGACTTTGTTCATATATTGATTATACTATGCAAAAATTAGAGCATGAAAGCATTTAGTTGTTACCATATTTTTTTAAATTTAGACAATACAATTTTATTATTATTCAGGTCTATCCCACACAACTTTGTGAACGAGTAAACCTCCATCCACCACAACCATCTTATTATTTAAAAAAAATAAAAAGTTACATGTGTAAAAGAGCCCTTATAAAACTACATACATATGTGTGCTTATGTCAATACATATAAATACATGTATGTACAATTAATTGTACATCCTATTAATACTTCTACAACATAGGTATAATTAAAAGAATAGAATAAGCATCATCAACGATCATATAGAAGTCAAAATGAACAAAATCCAGCATTTTAAAATTTTTTGGTAAATTTCAGCAACTTCAACTTCAAAGACCTGTAGGTAGGAATTGAGATGATATAATTAAGATTGATTGATTTTCTGTAGGATATATAGTTTTTGAGTTATAAGCAAAATTGAAATAAGTGCCAAAATTTCGAGGATAGTCGCCTACCAAAGGTTATGCCCGGGGCTTTCGAGGTCGCAAACTTAGTTTCAGCCTCCTCTTACCATACCAAACAATCCTAAAAAAATCGTTTGCCACCAATTAATGCACCCTCGGATGTACATATGTATTGGGCTAATAAAGTTTGCTTTTGTAGAAGTTATGATATAATTAAATAAAAATTTAAAATGTTGATTTTCTAAAATAATATTCAACCGTTCTCCTCGATACAACAGCAAACTTTTTCAGGCCATATATATATTTTTTCGTCTAACTGTCGATAAATCTATCGAAATTTCATAGCCTCTTATCAAAGTCAAAATTCGTGTTGACCTGTGTAATATTTCAAAAAACAGTTTTTGTATGTTATATGTTTTTGTGAATAAATTCTATGTATAAATAATATCAAAGAGAACTCTTTATTTTTTGCCCCACTTTCCTAGATCAAAAATTTTGTATTTATTTTATAAATACCTATTTCGACTACAAAGTAGTCATCTTCAGTATGAATTAGCTAATTGTAATTATTCTCCGCGGAGATGTTACTTGTGACTAGTTTGGTGACGGTCTGCACGCCGTCATTTGTGCAGACCGTCATCAAAAAAACTTTTTGATCTAGGAAAGTGGGGCAAAAAATCGAAATTTAAATTCTATGTAAATTATTCTCAGTCCAAATTGTATATAAGTAATTCTTTGATGTCTCTAAGTTTTCTACACACTTAAAGACAGCGTAGGTTCCTCTTGTGTTTAATTCTAATACAATACGGGGGTATATTAAAGGTCCCTCAAATTCAAAATTAGATTGAAATAATAAGCGCATATTATTCATATTAGTATATAGTGCCCTAAGCGTATAATATATATTTTATATTCCATTCATTAATAAAATAATTCTTTTAATTATCTTATGTATCTCTTAATAAGTCTTAATAATTCCTATTATAACTTTTCTATATTAAAGCAGAAAATGCATCTCAAAATTTAAAAAATATGAATCATATAATTAGGTAAAGAAAATTTGGTAAAAATTACAATCGTTAAGTAAAAGTGCGTATCAATGAATATGTATATAATATACTAAATATAGTACCTATATTACCCCCGGAAGTACCTTGTTTTTCTCGAGGCAAGTATAAAATAATTATTTTATGAAAAAAAAAGCTATCTTATTTGTTCAATTTTATTTATATTTTTTATCATAGACCTATAATAAAAAAAGAAAACAAATGAGCCCATAAACTTTAAAATCGGTTCATTAGAATTCGAGAAAAAAATCGCAAAGTTCGAAAAACGCAAAAATTTTAAATTAAAATAAAAAATCTAAAAATTACTTAATTTTTTTTAAACAATGGCAAGGTATGCCTTTTATATGTTAAAAATTATGTGCCCAATTTTAGCCCCTAAAAAAAATTAGGCCCCCGACAATTGTATAAATACCGAGTCACCGATTTTTAAAAATAAAAAGGGTGCATTCCATTTTAGATGAATAAACTTTTTTTTAAATGAAAGGTCTTAATAATATCTATAAAATGAAAAAGAAAAATATTTTTAACTGTATTTTTAACCATTATTTTTCAATTTGTTTATAACGCGTTATAAACAAATTAAAAAAAAAAAAACAGTTAAGAAATGACTTAAATAAATTTAATTTTCTTATAGATTTTTTATGGACCTTTAATTTAAAATATTCCGATACGTTAACTTTTTAGAGAGTTATCATATATTTTACCTTTTGCTAATTTACTTATAAACAAATTAATATTTTTTAGGTTTCATAAGGCTTAATCGAAAGCTAAACACTAGCCTATCTAACAATGAACTCAAAAAAATTTTCCGACCAATATGGCATATTTGTTAAAGAAAACCAATTTAATATCTGTCGGTTTCTAATTAGGAAATATTATTTTTATAATTAAAATACAGCTTGATTTAATTTATCAAAAAGAGACACAAATATATGTCCTTCTATATAGTGTATATGCTTGTCTCGTACATCCAATGTTTGAATGATTGGACCTGCATAAAAATATATATGCATAAAAATATACAAATATTGGTACAAGCTTGTTTAAGAGTTGATGTTGTCCAATCGATTAAACATTGGATGTATGAAATAAGCATATACTCTATATAGGGAAACATATATTTGTGTCTCTTTTCGATAAATTTAATCAAGCTGTATTTAATTATAAAAATATTATTTTCTAATTAAAAACCGACAAATATTAAACTGGTTTTCTTTAACAAATAAACCATATTGGTAGGAAAATTTTTTTGAGTTTATTGTTAGTACTTGTTACTCGAATTCTAATGAACCGATTTTAATGTTTATGAGCTCATATGTTTTCTTTTTTTATATAGAATTGAATAATATTCTATGTCATTTTTAAAATTTTTAGTTTTAAAAAAGATATTAAGAAAAAACGCTTTTTTGTTATAAACAAATTAAATTTTGGCCCTGTCCCGTCACGAGTCGGACCGTAATAATTTAGGGTCATATTCAGACGTCAAGATGAATCGATTAAAAAAAAATTGCGGTTTCAAGCAACCTGCCTGAAACCGGCTTTTTGAACGTAATTTGACTGTATTAATATGGTGATATCCTCCTCTAATAACTTCACGGTACTATCATTATAACTTATGAGTTTATACATTTTCCTCTATTGCCGCATTGCTGTTTACCTTCTTTCATATTATATTATTTATATAGTTATAATATACACAGGATGTGTCGTATCCGCCTCCATACAGGCTCAATTGTAACTTTTCCTTTTGGTTGAAACACAAAATGAGAGATATTATCGTAGTGCCTATTTAGTTAAATGGAAAAAAAAAACCAACAAAAATATATGATAAAAAAATCAATAAACAAGAAAAATTAAAAAATATTTTTTAAACAAGCTTTTATTTAAACTTAATTACAGTAAAACTAATTTTCTACAACTTTACTTCTTTTGCGTTTTTCGATTTTTTTCAATATTAAGAGAGATACATCAAATTTTGTGTAAATATGTATATGTATATGTATATGTATATGTATATGTATATGTATATGTATATGTATATGTATATGTATATGTATATGTATATGTATATGTATATGTATATGTATATGTATATGTATATGTATATGTATATGTATATGTATATGTATATGTATATGTATATGTATATGTATATGTATATGTATATGTATATGTATATGTATATGTATATGTATATGTATATGTATATGTATATGTATATGTATATGTATATGTATATGTATATGTATATGTATATGTATATGTATATGTATATGTATATGTATATGTATATGTATATGTATATGTATATGTATATGTATATGTATATGTATATGTATATGTATATGTATATGTATATGTATATGTATATGTATATGTATATGTATATGTATATGTATATGTATATGTATATGTATATGTATATGTATATGTATATGTATATGTATATGTATATGTATATGTATATGTATATGTATATGTATATGTATATGTATATGTATATGTATATGTATATGTATATGTATATGTATATGTATATGTATATGTATATGTATATGTATATGTATATGTATATGTATATGTATATGTATATGTATATGTATATGTATATGTATATGTATATGTATATGTATATGTATATGTATATGTATATGTATATGTATATGTATATGTATATGTATATGTATATGTATATGTATATGTATATGTATATGTATATGTATATGTATATGTATATGTATATGTATATGTATATGTATATGTATATGTATATGTATATGTATATGTATATGTATATGTATATGTATATGTATATGTATATGTATATGTATATGTATATGTATATGTATATGTATATGTATATGTATATGTATATGTATATGTATATGTATATGTATATGTATATGTATATGTATATGTATATGTATATGTATATGTATATGTATATGTATATGTATATGTATATGTATATGTATATGTATATGTATATGTATATGTATATGTATATGTATATGTATATGTATATGTATATGTATATGTATATGTATATGTATATGTATATGTATATGTATATGTATATGTATATGTATATGTATATGTATATGTATATGTATATGTATATGTATATGTATATGTATATGTATATGTATATGTATATGTATATGTATATGTATATGTATATGTATATGTATATGTATATGTATATGTATATGTATATGTATATGTATATGTATATGTATATGTATATGTATATGTATATGTATATGTATATGTATATGTATATGTATATGTATATGTATATGTATATGTATATGTATATGTATATGTATATGTATATGTATATGTATATGTATATGTATATGTATATGTATATGTATATGTATATGTATATGTATATGTATATGTATATGTATATGTATATGTATATGTATATGTATATGTATATGTATATGTATATGTATATGTATATGTATATGTATATGTACATGTACATGTACATATACATTTACATGTACATGTACAGATTTGCCCACTTTGCCTAAACATGGTACCTTACTTTTTAGCTATAGAACACACATATGAAATTTCAGCTTGCTATCTCTTTTCGTTTTTCTTTATCGTGTTTACGGACGGACGGAAAACTTTTCGGAAATGAACAAATTAGGTCATTTTATAAACATCTATACCAAAATTTTATTTCTGCAAACAATATTTTCAAACATTACAAAGTTGTAACTAAACTTAATATACCCTGGTATATTATAGTCCACAGAAGTGGACAGCCCAGTAAGAGGGTTGTACTTATATTACACCCCTCGACTTTGTACTTATATTATTCGACTTTGTAATGGTAGGAAATATTACTTGTACTTATATTATTTAACTTTGTAACGGTTAGAAATATAGTTACTATTTCGTCTTCTAATTTCCATCATTGAGCCAGATAGATAGATAGACGGATGGGGTCTAAAAAGTATTGCACTTCGACCATTGTGCTGCCCCTTCTACTTCAGTCTAACGAGATTTGCTTCTCCCATATCTTGCTGATCAGGTTGTGGCGACATACATACGCACAAGAACACACCCCAGCAACCAAAAGCAAGTCACGGTACCAACGTTAAGTTATATACAGATAACTGTCAACAGACACACACACGAGGTTCAACACACAATATACAACATTCATTCATTCACCACGCGGTTAAAAAGCATCCATTACATCAAGTGTTTATCGTACAAATAAAAAACTTTATATAAATAAATCAAACAATTAAAATAATAAAATAATTTTATTTTGTGTAATTTTATAAATAAATATGTAAAAGTTATGGAGTTTTGTATATTAATAACACGCAACCAGAAAAACATCCAACCTGTAAATCGTATCCATCAATACCAAAACCTCCATAAATGGTGACCCCGACAGTTAAAATAAAAACAAATAGAAACAATAACTGGTAAAATTTTACATAAACATAAAATTTTTTTTCATACAACGGATAACCACAACGTTACAATTGGTAATCTTTTAAAAAAATAATTTTTGTACAATTAAAAATTTTACATTACACAATCAAATTAAACAACATTAAACCTAAATTGCAAAAATTAAACTAACAATAAAATATAAATCAAAGTGCACCACAACAAGTGACATAAACGAATTGCAGTGTCAAGAAAAAACATACAATACCTTCGTACAACGCAATTAACATTCATCATAATCAAATAAAACAACAAAAAATTTCACTCAACATTACTCACAAGGTATTGTACAACAAAATTTTCATTCATTCAATTCATTAACAAGAAAACAAACACGATGCCCAACGATAACCACGATCCGCCAAACACTGGTGCAACACAAATTTCTCGAGTAGCGGTCAAAGTTCCGCCATTTTGGAAATCAAACCCTGCTTTATGGTTTGCCCAAATGGAAGCCAATTTTCGAACATCCAGCGTCACCGCCGATCAAACAAAATTCGACGTAGCTATCGGTTCCATAGACAGCGAAATTCTAACGCAAGTCAGCGATCTTATAATGTCACCGCCTGCTGAAAATAAATATACAACTCTTAAAAACCGCCTAATCGAAAGTTACACCGAAACCCAAACCCAAAAAATTAAACACTTACTAAGCGGCATGGACCTCGGCGACAACCGACCATCATTTTTATTACGACAAATGCGTGAGCTAGGGGGGCCAACCATCAGTGACGAAATTTTAAAAACACTTTGGATACAACGCCTACCCCTCAACGTCCAACAAATACTGTCAGCTAGTAAGGACCTACTCAACGAACTCGCCGCCATGGCCGACCGCATCCTGGAAACATCACCCGCAGAAATATGTGCTACTGCCAACAACAACCATTCCCGACCTGACACGGATTTAATCAACATGATCAACAAACTGGAAGAGAAAATTAACTCGCTTTCTACGGAAATCACCCAGATGCGACGATCCCGATCACGCTCCCGATCGCGTACACAACCTGAAGAAAATGAAAACCATCCGAAATCACTAACATGCTGGTATCATCGTAAGTATAACGATCAAGCGCAGAAATGCACCAAACCTTGCGCATACAAACCGGAAAACTGCAAAACTATGACGTAGAAGCGGCGTACGTCACTAGCCCAATTTCAAGCCGCCTCTTCATCACCGACAAACACAACGGACTAAGGTTCTTAATCGACTGTGGATCCGAAGTCTCGGTTATTCCGCCCTCGTACAAAGACCGTAAAAACCATTCCAGTAAACCACTATACGCAGCTAATAATACAAAAATTCGCACTTACGGCGAAAAACAAATTACACTTAGTCTAAATTTTCCCACAAAATTCAAGTGGAGTTTCATTATTGCGGACGTATCGCACCCAATAATCGGCTCAGACCTATTAAAACAGAAAGGATTTCTAGTCGATTTAAAAAATATGCAACTAATCGATCGCAAACAATCTCGTACAACCGAAGGAACAAAAATACAAATTGCTTCTCTCGAGTTATCTTTATTGCAAAAAAACTCCGAATTTTGGAAAATTCTTCAACAATTTCCCAACATACTAAGTGGAACGGCCTCAAACGTTTCACACAATCACAAAACTCACCATTACATAGAAACTACTGGTCCACCAGTTAACGCTAGAGCTCGAAGGCTCCCACCAGACAAATTGGCTGACGCTAAAACTGAATTCACGAACATGATGAAATTAGGCTTATGTCGACCATCCCGTAGCAATTGGTCCAGTCCATTACACATGGTTAAAAAAAAGAACGGATCCTGGCGACCGTGCGGGGACTATAGACAACTAAACGCGGTTACCGAACCAGACCGTTACCCCATCCCATATATAACGGATTGCAACAATTTTCTACACGAAACAAATATATACTCGGTAATTGACCTAGAACGGGCATACCAACAAATACCAGTATTCGAACAAGACATACACAAAACAGCCATCACTACTCCTTTCGGACTTTTCGAATTTCCGTTCATGCCATACGGACTACGAAATTCGGCCGCCACCTTCCAACGTTTTATGCACGAGGTTACTAGGGATCTCGATTTTGTATTCCCTTATTTAGACGACTGCTTGGTAGCATCCCAAACTGCAGAACAACATAAAAATCACCTCAAAATTTTATTCAAACGTTTCGAACAACATGGCATAAAATTAAATAAAACCAAATGCGTACTAGGACAAGCAAACGTATCTTTCCTAGGCCACTCAATTTCATGCGAAGGGATATCACCACTACGTGAAAAAGTAGAACCCATTCTAAATTTCCCATTTCCAAAAACAATTGCGGACCTACGCCGTTTTTTAGGAATGCTCAATTTCTATCACCGATTCCTTCCAAATGTCGCACAACTTCAAATACCACTAAACGACGAACTTAAAGGAAAAAAGAAAAAAGACAAATCACCTTTAAATCGCACGACAGAGCTAGAAGAATCTTTTCAAAAAATCAAAAACTTACTGGCTAACGCGATCTCACTAGCTCACCCAAAACCATCAGCTCCGATATCAATAACAACCGACGCCTCTAATATCGCCATAGGAGGAGTAGTTCACCAAACCATCGACAACAAACTGCAACCTCTAGGTTTCTTTTCAAGCAGATTAAAACCACCACAAATAAAGTACAGTTGCTACGATCGGGAACTACTGGCTATATACTCCACCATTAAACATTTTAAATTCCTATTGGAGGGACGACAATTCACGATATTCACGGACCACAAACCGCTGGTTTACGCTTTCAAACAGAAATCCGATCGAAGCTCCCCGCGCCAAACCAGATATCTAGAATTTATTTCGCAATTTTCCACGGACATACAACACTTACCTGGAAAAAACAACACTGTAGCCGATACACTCTCAAGAATAGAAGAAGTATCAATTCCTTCAACGATCGATTTCAAAGCACTAAGCGACGCACAAAAAACAGACGACGAGGTACAAAACCTTCTCGCGTCTGAGCCCGATCGTTTTACTCTCGCAACCCCAGTAGCAGGCACAACGCCAGTGTACTGCGAAAATTCAACAAACATTCTTCGACCACTAGTACCACTATCGCACCGCCAAATAGTATTTGACGCTTTACACGGCACTTCTCACCTAGGTACAAAAGCAACCGTAAAAATGATACGTCAAAGGTATTTTTGGCCAAAAATAAACAAAGACTGTACGAATTGGACCCAAAACTGCATCCAATGTCAAAAATGCAAAATCAATCGACACACTAAAAGTCCACACCAGTCATTCTCACTAACAAGCGAGCGTTTCCAACACGTTCATATTGACATCATCGGACCACTTCCACCTTCCGAGAGTTTCACATACTGTCTCACATGTGTAGATCGTACAACCCGTTGGCCAGAAGCATATCCTCTAAAGGAAGTAACAGCACAAACAATAACTGAAACACTGTTATTCCAATGGTTCTCCCGTTTCGGCGTCCCAACCACCATAACCAGCGATCAGGGTAGACAATTTGAGTCATCTCTTTTTCGACACACCACGCAACTACTAGGCATTCGTCACATCCATACGACCCCGTATCATCCGCAAGCTAACGGGCTGGTCGAACGCTTTCATCGTAGTCTCAAAACGGCTATTAAATGCCAAAATAATCCAAAATGGACGCAAACGTTACCGATAATTCTGTTAAACCTACGATGCGCCATCAAAGAGGATCTACAAACATCACCGGCAGAACTAGTGTACGGCCAATCATTAAGATTACCCGGTGATTTCTTCACAAACTCCCAGTCCAGCTTCCAAAATGATCCGTTGTCATTCGCAAATGCGCTCAAGGAGCACATGCAGGCCTTACGCCCACAGCAAACATCGGATCATAGCAAACAAACAACATACATCCCAAAAACCCTAGACAAAGCAACTCATGTTTTCGTTCGCGCAGATCAAGTTACAAGGCCACTTACGCCACCTTACCAAGGCCCCTTCGAAGTATTAAGCAGAAGCGAAAAAGTGTACAAACTAAGAATTAACGGTAAACATAAAGCCATTTCCATCGACCGCCTAAAACCCGCGTTCTACTACAAACAGAGCGAAAATAACGAAACAACAGGACAATCAACACAAAGCGCAGAAGAAACACAGGAACAACCTACAACATCGACCGCCGACCCTAAACCTATCAAAAGCTGCCTAAAAAGCCCAGAGAAAAATAGCACCAGGTCGGGTCGAAAAGTGACGTTCCCGGCACGTTTTTTAATCTAACGCTTTCTCTACAAGGGGGAGCATTGTGGCGACATACATACGCACAAGAACACACCCCAGCAACCAAAAGCAAGTCACGGTACCAACGTTAAGTTATATACAGATAACTGTCAACAGACACACACACGAGGTTCAACACACAATATACAACATTCATTCATTCACCACGCGGTTAAAAAGCATCCATTACATCAAGTGTTTATCGTACAAATAAAAAACTTTATATAAATAAATCAAACAATTAAAATAATAAAATAATTTTATTTTGTGTAATTTTATAAATAAATATGTAAAAGTTATGGAGTTTTGTATATTAATAACACGCAACCAGAAAAACATCCAACCTGTAAATCGTATCCATCAATACCAAAACCTCCATAAGGTCTTCCTGCAGGTTCTTATATTCGGGGCGAGATGCACCGAATATCCTGTGTCTGCTGTAACCTAGAGGCTAGTAGTTAAAGATAATATGGCTGGAAATTTTCTCCTACTCGCCACACTTGAGCCTTTGCACTGCACAACGTGAGGCCCCCTGCCCAGGTAACAACCCCCAATCTGTGGGTCATCAACGAGTACATGGCTAGTGATCCCAGACAAATCTATTAAAATTTGGAGGTAAAAACAGACCAATGTAATATGCACTGTCGGGATCCGATGAAAACAAATTGGGGCGAATATCATTCGACACTAAAGTTCAAACTCGCCACAATCCCAAAAAAATTCTTCAGCATGCAATAATTAACTCTTTCCAAGAAACCTGCCCGGGGGTCTCAAAAGACGTCAGCAAGTTAACTTGCTGGTGGAATAAACACCTAAGGAATCAAATGCAAAAAGTTAGCTTACTATTTAGAGCAATATGGGTAGGGAACTGGGATAACTACCATGAAGCCCCTACTGAATAAAAAAGCCAAAAACTCTGAAAAAAAACAAAACAAACTCATGGAGGAAACTCTGTCAACCTTTGGGTGACTACATAAGCCCGGTGGTGAATACACTAGCTTCGGGGAGGATACACTAGAAACACTAATCTACACTCATTTTCGTGGCAACAAACAATGAAAATCCTTCTCAAGAACAATTTAGCCAAAACCTCCAAGCGACAAGCGTGGACTGGAGAAGAGCAGCGATTAACACAGCTCAAAGATCGAATGCGCAATACATTCATTCGACCCCTATTAAGCAAAGAGGCCAAGCGGGGTGTACCCAGTGCTTTTACAAAAAGAAGCAGAGCATCTCTTACTACCGCTTTGTCACATATTCAGGGCAAGCCTATGGAGACCAGTAAGAGTGACCTTCTTACCAAAACCGGGTAGACGCAATCACGGGAATGGATTTTAGACCAATTAGTCTCTCATCGTTTCTTCTAAACACAATGGAAAGACTAATAGGATTTCATTTAACTTAAGGGGCACTGTCGAGAAATCCACTTCATGCCAACCAGCACGCATATTAAGTGGGAAAATCCATCCTATGAATCAGTCCTCCACAACCTAATATACAGGATTAAGTAATAAACACATTTTGCGTGTTTCTTGACATTGAGGGGACATTTGATAATGCCTTTCCAATTCCATGATTAACTCTGCAGGTCAGCACAGAGTAAAAGACACGTTCTGCAGGTGGATAAACTCTAAGCTGATAGGTAGGAGAATACAAATTTCACTTCTTGGAGAGTCTGCCACTGTGAGAGCCACCAAGGGATATCCACAGGATTATGTCTTATCTCCACTCCTGTAAAGTCCCACAGTGAACAGCTTACTGGCGAACTTCAAGTAGGATACTACACACAGGGATATGCGGACGACATTATAATTGCCATCCAAGGACCCTGTGAATGCGCAATTTCCGAGCTTATGCAGAGCGCTCTAAGATTCACCCAGGAATGGTGTATCAACGAGTGATTAAAAATAAACCGTTGTAAGACCACACTTATTCCATTCACACACAAAAATATGGTGGGTACAAGAAAACCACCAAGAAAATCGAAGGAGAACCACCCTATCTCAAAAAAGGAATCGTTTGGTATACAGACAGATCCAAAACTGTGGAAAGGACCGGGCGAGAATTTACGGTGAAAGGCCCAAGGCAAACATAACCTTCAACTGGGGGAAATATGCTACAGTCTTTCAAGTAGAAGTCTACGCCATACTGGCTTGCATTTGTGAGAACCTACGTAGAGGCTTCATAAACCAGAACATATGTATTCTCTCAGACAGTCAAGCTGCTTTAAAAGCCTTGTCTGGAACTTACGTTACCTCATAGGTAGTCAAGAATTGTCTGGAGGAACTGCTGGAGCTGGCAAAACGGTACAATGTTTAATTGATTTGGGTACCGGGTTTCGAAGGAAACGAAAAAGCAGATATCAAAGAAGGGAGTTGGAATACCCTACATAGACCCAGAGCCTATTTTAGGAATTCCAAAGACTGCAAGTAAAAAGGTGATCAACGAGTGAATGAATGTTAAACACCATGATCACTGGGAAAATATAACGCATCAAAAGCTCTGAAAAATACTGCTTCGGAATTTATCCAAGAGAAACTGAAACTGCACAGGATGCAACTGCGAAAGGTTACCGGTTTCATTATCGAGGAACTCAATGGGACTCTATAACGGATCTATTATGTGCAGATTGTGTGGCGAGAAGGAGGAAACATCCAGCCAGTTACAGCAGATACAAGATATTCGGTACATATCACACCGAATATATGAACCTTCAGGAAGATCTGATCAGCAAGCTCCTGGCTATTGCCAATATATGGTAGAAGCGAATTTCGTCAGACTGAATTAGATGGGGGACCACCATGGACCATAAGGTTGAAGTGCAGTACTTTTTATACCCCAGGATATATCTATCTATCTATCTACAGAAATATTTGTAATTTAAAATTGACCGTTAAAATTATAAATATCACTGTACACATTAAGGTTGAGAAAATAATATCAGATCATGAATTGTAGCAAACATGATTTGCTACAACTTTACTGCTTATTCATTTTTCGATTGTTCTAATATTAAGAGGGATATTTTATATTTTGTGTTTACACTCTCCGTGCTCCCCTTTCCCGTTGGCCAATGCCATTTATTAATAAAATTGGCCTTGCAAATACAAAAATCATACCAGAAATTTTATTTTGATCATACTAAAATTGTGACCGCTTGAGAGTAATTTATGTTTTCTAAGGAAATTTGCGATGTTTGCGCAGCTGCGTAACGTATTTTTTTTATTCCCGAAATAATCCCAAGA
The DNA here is from genome assembly GCA_963920215.1 of Nineta flava. Classification (NCBI taxonomy): domain Eukaryota; kingdom Metazoa; phylum Arthropoda; class Insecta; order Neuroptera; family Chrysopidae; genus Nineta; species Nineta flava. The sequence goes on from OY986040.1 coordinate 68,957,232, forward strand.
AAATACAAAGTTACTAGAAAGTCACTAGAATTATAGTTTATTTATATGCATTGTATCTTAAGTATGTCTTAAGTAAGTACTATTTATATAATGCAACCAACGAATTAATGAAGAAAGTTTTTAAGATAAATATTACTTAGTCAAGGCAGACTAAAATAAGAAACGATGATAATAGTCATTATTAATACGCGTAGGGCTCATAAATTTATTAAATTTTCAAAATTTTAAATTTGCAAAAGAAGGTGCAGTCATACATTCTTTATCGCTTTTCACATGCATATCTCGTAATGCATTGACTAATTATTGTTATTCAGTAATTTTTAGTACTTAAAAATTATTCTACGAGCGTAAATAACATTATATAAAAATAATTATTTTGTGACAATTTAGTAAATTTAGGTTCAATGTTTCAGAAATGAAGTATCTAAGTCCCCTGGTTATCAAAAGCGTCTAAAATAATAGTTTAGGAATACGCTCCTGAATTTTCGTACGTACTTAGGTATTTTATCCAGTGTGATATCAGAACTGTTATAGTAGAATATTTATCGACAGTAGTGTAGATACAATCCAATTATGTAAACTAACTACTGGATGTAGCAGAAATAAACATATGTATTATTTTAATTAATTGCATTTAAAAATTTGTACAAGTCAGATTTATTAAATCATAGAAGTTATACGTCTGTAATTCTGTAATACGACTCTGTATTGTCGAAAAGCATCAATAAATTGATTATTAAAATATATTCAAGCGATGCAACACTGATAGAATTAGGAGCATATAGTGCAGCGTTGTTTGACCTACTTCTACAGAGTTAAGTCGAGTGAAAATGAAAGAAAGCTTCAACAGGATTGTTTCGATCATGGGTTGAAAGACAACATCTTAGAGCTAGTTCAGGAGTTTGGAATGGACATAAATAAACTAACTGATAGGAATATCCCTTATAATCACAAAAAAGATTATATCAAAGAACTATTACATGTTTGGCACAGAAGAAGCATGGTTCACAATATAAAATATATGCCTTCCTCGGTCATTTTCAACAAAATTGGCCACTTTGTATATGGATCACCTTACCTAGCAGTAGCGCAGAAGAGCACGAGGAGAGTGTTTGCTAACTTCCGCTTGGGAAGATACATGTGGGAAAATAAAAATAAATTTGATAATCAAAGAATATGTCGATTGTGTGGAGGAGGTGAGTTTGGCTACCTAGATAATATAAAAATATTTCTGGCAAAAGTTTAATAAACCTCCTAGAAGGTAAAATCGAGATCAATTTTTATTTTTAAATAGAAACCTATATTTTTTCTTGCAGATTTTTTACGGGAAAAAACATGTTTTGCATGAATATTTTTTACGAATTTAATTTGATTATACTCGACACCCATTCTGCAACATTCTGTATGTATAAAAGCGTAATAAAAATTCTCATTCGATAAACGATTTATCTCTACAATCACGATTTTCACACAGACGAACAACCCGTATCTTAGCAATACTACACAAAAGTACAAGATGGCACAAAAGTAAGGTGGCGCAAAAGTACCTTCACGATTTTAAATTTAAAAAAGTATATGAGAAGTTAAGAAAATTTATATTTTGCAACTCATAGTATAAAGTGGGTTTCTTGAAGTTTTTTTCCAACTATTAAAGAAAAATGATGTTTAACTGATATCCCGTTTCACTCTGAAAACTATTAGCTCTTTTCAGCACATCTGACCTTTCGTAAAGTTTCTTGAGATATCCACAAAATCTCTCGCCTAATATTCTATGTTGTTCCAAGCATTGTGGCTTATTTACATAAACCGTTTCTTCCAGATAATCCCAAAGAAAATAATTAGTAATTACGAATGGTTAGAAGGAGCTATCTGACAATATCGTCGATAGTATCTCTGAGTAGAAATAAAGCTTCTTCCGTTATCCAAATAACAAGTTACGATATTTATCGTTTCTGCAGGCTGGTATCGCTCTATATCGAAACTCCTAATTATTTACTATAATCTAAGAGAAACTCAATAAAAATTAATTCCAGAAAGAATTATTGAATTTAAAAATCGTGAATGTATTTTTGCGCCACCCTATATAAATACCAAACAACCATATCTCTATTTCGTTCTAAAACTTTTCTTACACTTATTATATGAAATAGTGAAGTAAGTGTATGTCTATATAGATACAGTATTCTTAACCTAAATTCACTCTTCAGATAATCAGATAACTCACTGTTTCACTTTATATATAGCTTATCTATTTCTAGTAGGTACCCTCTACTAAAAGCTTTCTTTACTTCATTGAGACTCCACTCTGTATGACGATAGGTAGATGCTAGTTAGCTTCGTAATAATTGCCTCAGACATAGAATACCTAAATTTTGTTAAGTGAAGAAAAATGTAAATTTGCAATTCCCTTTCTTTTTTTTAACATTCTTGAAAATCTACGCTTATTTTCAATACTTAAATTGCACAAAATCCGTTTACAATTCCGAGGAACGACTTTGACAACGATTTATTTTATAAAATATCGAAATATTAAACAATTGCCAACATTATTTTGTAATAAATTATCCGATCAAAAACATAAATGTAAAAAAGGTCCGAGTTTTCGGGGAGATACTTCATATAATAGATGCTTCTTAAAAAGGGATGATATCCTATTAAAGAGCCGAGCTATTTATAAAGTAAATAGCGAAAACTAAAATGTGAGAATGTAAGTGCAAAGTAAAATGAAAAAAAAATTTGGTTTAAAAAATTTATTTCGTAGTTTTCTCTCAGTATGTTTTTAAATTTTATATCGCGGCAAGTAATTTGTTTTCTTTTGATTCAAATATTTTAAATTAAAACTTGCCGCGTTATAAAATTTTAAAAACATACTAAAAGAAAACTTACGAAATAAATTTTTTCAAACAAATTTTTTTTTTAAATTTTAGTTTGCACTTACATTCTTACATTTTAGTTTTCGCTATTTACTTTATAAATAGCTCGGCTCTTTAAGGAGCAACTCTTCACTTTTTAAGAAGTAACTATTATATGAAGTATCTCCCCGAAAACTCGGCCCTTTTTTACATTTATGTATTTGATCGAATATCACTACTTTTTGAAAGGTATATATATAATATAAAAATTTAAGCGATAGTGGTTTTTAACATCTAATAGGTCTAATCGATGGACATTTGTACAAATTTTTACGAAATTCCAACATTGGTGCAAAAACAATACCTGCGTTTCCTTTGGAGGAAATTCGCTAATAAAAGCTTATAATATTTGAATAAATATACTCATATTGAGACAAACTAAACAATGGATGGAAATTTTCAATGAACATAATAACATTTTGTTATTAAAAATCGATTGCCTATATCTGATCAAACTATAATGTAGAAAATTTTTTGTTTTTTCCCATTTTTTTTTAGATATCCCACGTCGGATGCAAAAATCCGCATCGTTCTCAAATGTCTGGAAGCGGCTTGAACTTAAACACATAATTTAATTTTTGATTTTCCATATGTTGTGTTTGGGAAAATTGAATTTTTTCGAACTACAAATAGGTTTTGAGATATTTCGCTTCGAATGCAAACAACCGCATCCTTATCAAATTTCTGGAAGTGGCTTAAACTTTAACACATAAATTTAATTTTTGATTTTCCTTAATTTTTTCATTAATTTTTTGTTGGGAAAATTAAATTTTCCCAAAGATTCTTATATAAGGTTTCAAAAATTCCGCGTCGAATGCAAAAATCCGAATCTTTCTAGCATTTCTGGAAGTGGAGCAACAAAGTTTTAAAAAATCGTGCACAAATCTCACAAGTGGTGTGTGTTAAATTTTTAGTATATATATAGAAATATGGACCAATTAGAGCAGCAATATTTCCTATGTTAATTTTTCAAAACAAAAATGCAAAAATTTTCCCATTTCCCGATATAAATTTCGTGATTTCATATTTTTCCCTGTGCCTTGGGTACTGGACCTAACTATATGCCAAATATCATTTTTAAAGGATATCTGGTGTTGGCCCTACGTTTTTATCCTGTCTAATGAAAATTATAGGGGTACCCGATATTTTACGGATTTTGAACCGAAATAGCTTTTTAACCGTTTATTTCTTAACGAAAAGCAAAAACTCTTATAATTCCCTAAATAGCTTATATTCGAAAAATCAGCACTGTAGCTGTTTTCGTTCAGAAGATATTTCGGGGTCAAATCGGCTCTAATTTTGCGATAAGAAATAGTACTGTAAGCGCGAAGGTAAAAAAACCCTTAAACTCGGCCTAGATGATGTATATCATTAAATCAACATGTTATTAAAATTTAATTATGACGTACATGTTGGTCAAGTTGGTCACATAAACTCAACACTCTGTCACGTCGACCCGGTAACAGGGTAGACGATCGAGAATTTGGTCTAGTTGAACAGTGTTATCAGAAAGTTTTGGACTTAACCCGCCGATGTGACTCTTTTGGGTAGTTCAGAAATAGCCTAGGCCTTGAGACGGGATTTAGTTGAGACCATTCCTTGTTAGGCACCAAATGGCGGGTACAATATATCTTATAGATCGCAGTGCACCAAATTCCCTCCATTATCATTCATTCATCGGAATTGTCAACACCAGATAATTGAAAACAAGTGTGTTCATTCCATCCTTAGGAGATATTGTCTTCTTTGCTGAAATTACGTACTCCACAATTTATTCCCATTTTTGTTGTATTTTCAAAAATTTTTACGTTAGGAAATCATTTGTTTAGGAAATAATGTTATTCAAATTTTATTTCTTTAAAAAAATTTTGAAACAAGAAACAACGTGTTAAAGTCGTGATACACTCTGTACAAATAATATTATGCTAAGATTGAGGGTAAATATTCTCTTTTTTATACTTGGCTTAGCTAACAGCTTTTTCTTTACACATATATCGACAATATTTGTAGATAATATAATAGCTTTCAATCTTATCAAGACATTCCGTGGATTTGGCTGGTTATACTATTCTTATTCAGTTGATTACAAATAACATAACTGAGGCTAATAACAATTTATGATATTAGATGAGCTATATTGAGATATCAATAAGTTTTATATGATTAAATTAAGATCTTTATATTAAGTTGTTTCGTACCTATAAGATGTCCATGTGCATTCCAGTTCCTCAAGCAACTTTTTTGTAAATCTTTCAGGGAGGTAAATCCTTCAAGTTACAAAACCACATGCAATTCGTATTTGATATTGATTGAAACATAAAAAAGTTGTTTGTCTTTTTTTGTTTTAAAGATTTTCTCCATCTCTGACCACTACTTAAAAGGTATATTTTGGACACAGCTGATACAAGGAAATGTATACTTGGACAGCCAAAAAAGAAATAATATTTAAGCCAATAAATAATCGCAAAATATTTATACAATCCAGCGAAAAATACTTGGACATGAAGTAACAAGTATCATAAATGTAATAAATATGGATACAAAGGAAAAAAAGAACCTTTTCTTCATTAATCTTAAACGTGCAGAAAATAAGATGGAAATCTTTAATACCAAATTGTTTATAAACTCTGTGGTCATTTTCGAAGAACCACATAGAAGATAGCAATTGCCTAAATGCAAACGTTGCCAATGCAAAGGACACGCCAGAAACAAATGTACACGTCCATATGGTTGCGTAAAGTGTGCAGGTAACCATGATTATCGAAATAGTTAGAAAAACAAAGAGCACTAGCAAAGTTTTGTGCAAGAGTAATCACCCTGCAAATTATAAATGTTGCATGGTGTACCAAGGGATTCTTAATAGAATAATGCAAACACAAAATGGTACTGGCTTTCAAATCAGTATAAAACAGCAAACTTGGCCCCTACTCCGCAAAATCCCCCAAATAAAAAACCAGATCTTCTCACTACGAATGAAGTTAAAACATCAGAGTCACAAATTATTCTCGTAATGTAGCCACAACTACTAGTCGACTCACAAAATAGGCAGCCAACATGTGCTCAAGTACTAGTAGGTGTTTATCCTGAACAAAATACAGCCAACACATCATTTCCGTCAGAAACGCCACGTTCAGGTTTCATTATTTAAACTATGATGAATGATTCAAAATCAGTAAGAATCGATTGCCAGACATAATAAATAAGTCTTCTAAGAGATTAACTTACAAAAGTGCTACAAAAAAGAAATGGTCGTACTTTTTGGCCGATCAAAAACTTGAAGTCAGAACATTCCTCATGCAACAAAAGATGTAATGTTGGTATCTCAAACACATTTCTCAAAACAGACGCATTTCAACATTAAAACTATCGCGTATATAACACCAATCATCCGGTAGAAGAGCAAGAGGTGAAGTTTCTGCGATTATTAAACAACATATTAAGCATTATACTCTTCCTGACTATAAACAAGATTTCATGCAGGCTGTTAGTGTGATGATCAAGGATTGGACCTGTTACAATTTTTGCTGTATACTGTCCACCAAATTATCGACCAAACAAAGAAATCAGTTCATATCAGTATTTAATTTAATTTAAAAAAAAATATAATAAAAAAAAAAAAATTCAATGACAATGAAATTTGTCGGTGTATACGCTAAAGTCTTCTACAGTTTGTCATACGTAACCGAAAGGAATTTGGACAAACATCGTTATGTTGACGAGAAAGTATACACAAATAAACAAATATTAAATAAATAAATCACTTCAACAGAAGTAATACTGTCTAATAAATAAAAAATTAGAATAATATGAAAGAGTTGGCTATTACGTCACAATCTACTTTGGTGCAGCGGAAGCATACTGGACTAGCTATCCAGAGGCCCGAGGTTCGATTCCTAGTTGACGAGTTAAATTTTTTCATATCAGTATTTATTTTAATTAAAAAAAAAAAAATTTAATGACAATGAAATTTGTCGGAGTATACGCTAAAGTCTTCTACAGTTTGTCATACGTAACCGAAAGGAATTTGGACAAACATCGTTATGTTGACGCGAAAGTATACACAAATAAACAAATATTAAACAAACAAAGAAGGATTAATACAATTTTTGCAAACTTTAGGTAATAGATTTCTCTCGGGGCGTGCAAAAAACATTCACTGGGAATCTAGAATTACACCTCCGGGAAGTGGAAAAATTCTATATCAAGTTATGCAAGAATATCACCTGGGTCACTTATCGACATACGAACCAACGTATTATGGCATATTGAATGATGAAATTGTATTGCTCATTCAATAGCCATACTCATTCCTTATCTTGTATAAATCATTATAGAGTCATGAAATATTGCTCGTATTTTAGTTGCTTACATACTCTATATTATTCTTTTCTCTTAATAAAAAAGTTACTTCTACGTTATAAACAGGATGATTTTTTCACTTTTTTCATAGTTTGAAGTTTTCAAGTGTGAAGTTTTGCCCACACACCATTTTGCGCTTATCGTCTTATGTTCATTATGGGCCTCTCCATTTTGCGCTTATCGTCTTATGTTCATTATGGGCCTATTTAATGCAGGGAAGGTTTGTATTTCCATATTAAGGATAAACAAACCTTCACATATTTAATCTTTCGTAAGTAAGATAAATTCATATATGGAGTTATTCATATATGGGATTTTAAATATAATTTTATCTGATCAATCACTGGCTTATATTAGTTTTCTTTTTACACTATTAAAATCTATCGTTACTAATTATCTATTGTAGTCGTTATTATTAATTTTGTTCTTTTTGTTACATTTGTATTTTACAGGTGTTGGAATTTTTTACAGATTGAGTAATAATCAATCAAAATTTTTATCCACGCAATAATACTTTTTGGTATGTATCAAATCATACTTGGCATCCAATTTCTAGTGTCAAGCACGTGGTGAACAATTTCTTTCCTTGTACCTATAATCGACAATTTTACAGCAAAATCTTATAACTAAAATTTTATAGTAAACTCTTTTCCATCAATATTGTTATTAAGTTTCGTTATTTTCTATATTATGCAACACATGTATTTTTTTATACGTCGTTAGTTCTTTTATATTATTATTTATATTTCTTTATGTGTTATAAATCAAATCAATAACACTGTATTCTGCATTTTTTGTTTATAAATCAAAATTAATATATTTATAATTAAATTGGATTTCATATTTATTCCATGTTAGATTTGTTTACCGTATTCACTGTCTGATTTATTTTATGTAAAGTCCAGTACAAAGATGAATGCCAAAACATACGTTCCTTACTTCCACTTCGTAAAATTATATCTGCTTTCTCTTAATCAACCAATTTAATAAATTAACAATTTTATTATTGTTCACTTAGTTACAATCAGATATAGTTGTAAAATTAAAATATCTGATTGTTGGTTTTACATCACATAAAATTCTTCGTATACATTTTTGTGTCCAATAATTCTGAATAATAATTCATATTATTTTCATTGTTATTTCTTGATAACAATGGATAGAGCGATAGAGCTAAAATTCTCGATTTTTTAATTCCTGATTTTGTAACCAAAGGAATATCTTCACGTTACTTAACAGCTAAGTCAAGTCTAGACCTATATTCAGATCATACGCCCATGATTGCTACACTGAACGCTACAGTCACCGAAAAATGAAGACATCAAAACTGTCTGGTAGTAGAATTTAAGCATCAAGAATTTTGCTGTGTCGAATTTAAGCATCAAGTAGACTTAAAATTGGATCTTGAAATATCGCTCAAATCGAACAGTTATCTAGAAAATGCAGCCGGAAAAAAAGTAAAGCAAAAAAGTGCGGATAAACGTCGACTGCGGAGATGATGGCAAAAATTTCTAACTATCGTTAGAAAGCTACTGGAAAAACTTTTATCAAAACGCATAAACAATGAAATCGTTAATGAGCAGTTGATTCCAGAACATCAGTTTGGTTTTCGCAAAAAGCATGGAACTTAAGTAAGTGCATTGGTTGGATAAAATCATAGACTAGACATTTGATAATAAAAGCTATTGTCCTACTGCATTTGTTGAAGTCAGTTAAGTTTTTGACTAAGTTTGGCATGATGGTTTGCTGTTCAAAATGAAGGGTTCGCTTCCCATACTCTGTACTGCATCCTTCAATCATTCATCGAAGATAAATTTTTCTAAGCCTGGTTTGGTAAATAAACTCAACTCCATCAAATTAAATCAGGTGTCTCTCCAGGAAGCGTCCTAGGGTCAACACTATATTTATTACGTATACTCTGCCGACTTACCAATCAATAAGCATACGACACTCCCCACATTTCCAAATGATAAAGCTATACTGTCGCAACATTCAAATCTTTCTAAAGCAGAAAATCAGCTACAGCAACACCTTAACCAAATTTATGAACGGACTAGAAAATGGCTCGTATCTATCAATGAAACAAAGTGAGCTCACATCGTATTTAGTAAATGCAGTAGTGTCACATAAACAGTAAAGAATGTACACATACCACGAATTGATTGTGTAAAGTATCTTGGAATCCATCTAGATAAAACTTAAACTTGGCGCACTCACATTTGTAAAAAACCGAAAACAGTTAGGACTCAAGCATAGTACGTATTATTGGCTGATAGGCAGAAAATCAAAACTATCATTCGGAAATAAATTAGTGTACTACACAGCCTTTAAGCCAATTTGGACTTATGGAACCCAAGTTTGCGGCTTCAAATTCCAACATTGAGATTCTTGAAATATTTCAAACCAAAATACGTCAGGCAATAACAGATGCTCCCTATGTCATTCCGAATAGTGAAAGAAGATCTAAAGGTGAACACAGTGAAAAGTGAGACAGTGAAATTTAGTGCTAAGTATTTGAAAAGATTAGAATCATATAGAAATACAGTGAACAGTGAACCAACTAGACTAAAAAGATTTCGGCACTCCAGTTACCATTTCGATTTTAATGTTACACCCCGTGTGAGAGACATCCAGTACGTATTGAAATTAAGTTAAAAATCTACATCAGCAAATAGAGTATTTTATTACTATTATTTTAAGTTCGTAGTTTTAAAACATTCTATTGCATATTATAGTAAATTTTTAAAGTTGCTATCAATGGATAGCAAATAACATGCCATTTTTCGTTTCTTAGCCCTGTGTTTTGCTTATTGTTTCTACAGATTGCAAACAGTAGACAAATAAAAACAAATTAAAAAATATGTTAATCCTTTTTATCATGATGCGGGAGCAAAAAAACAGATCCACCTCGGTGTCTGCCTGTCACAGGCGTTATTCTCAGGGCCATATTCTACGTAAATGATTAAAACCTAAAACCACAATGTGTCCCCAACGGCATCATTGAGAATTATTTGAAAAAAATCACAAATAGAGATAATTAGGTATACACTCGGCCTGTCGCACTACCGTGCTCTAGATTTAAGGTATATATTGAAGGAAAACTATCAGAATTGCGAAAACTTCAGGGGTAAATTTCGGTTTAATTATACCAACGGAAGTGGCTAATGTTTACTTACTTTGACATTTAAGTAATGTCTGAACATGCATAACTTTCTTTGACATCAAATGCTTGATATGAAAAATCATACACATCAAGTATTGGAATCGAACCCTCGACCTCTAGCATTCTAAAATGCTAAATTATTAAGAACTTTGGACTGAAATTGTATTCTATAGTATGTATATCGTATCTGATTGATGTATTATAAAAATTCCTGTTAGAAATTTAATAAAATATTCTATATACTCAACCATTCATTATCTCCGTCCCAAGATGTATGTGATTTTCAATATCAAGCATTTGATGTCAAAGAATGTTGACTAATGTTACTTACTCCAACTAAGTAGCTCAAACAAAATAACTACGTTTACATAAAACACAAAAATAAATTTGTAAAGTGATTAGCATGCCATTCAATTTTTGTTTGTTATAAATTTAATAAATAAAAGAAGACATAAAAATGTTTTTCACAAAATAATAAAAATCAATAAAAAAAGTATGTATAAAAATATGCCACTCAGTCAGTGCTTACCTAATGTTATAAATTTCATATAATATATAATACCAAACATGATATCATATTTTCCATTCTTTTATGATATAACACATTAACATCCAGAAACAACATGATTTTCTTATTCTGTTTCTTTGTTCTCTGGTATTTCAATATTATTTATTTATTTATTTATTTGATGTGCCCTATAAGGCTAATCAATCCTTACATTGGATCTTAACAAAATAAAATAATTTTACATATTGCAAATTATAAAAAAAACACAAAATAAAATATGCTGAATTCTGTACACTTGAAAATAAAATTATAGAATATCCTAAATACCAAAAAAGAAAAAACATAGATAACTGCACCAATTAGTTAATTCAGTATTAACTTGTAACAGTTGGTCATATCATCATTTTTTAAACCAATTTTTTAATACTCTTATACCAGCAGTACACACTTGACGAGGCAAGCCGAGACATAAGAAGCACGAGAGTGTACTCACAACGCTCGATCTGCCTTGTGTCGACTCAACTTGCCTCGTCTACGATCCATTAAAAGTCGATTTGACACGAGCCAAAGAAAGCGAGTAGTTAATACATTTGACACGAACACGAAGGACACTCTTGTCTCCATTGTACTTTGAACTTTCAACCACCATTTTTGAATATTCAATCGCCACTTTTAAGTGTACACATTAATCTTAATAGTGTAACACGAAAATAAATAGAAACTGTATAAATTTATTAATATTTTTTTATACTTATAGTGCCAATTTTAATAATAATTATATTTAATAGTTTAATCCAAAAATTACTATCCCGTAATTTTTAATTTGAAAATGCCATTTTTCAGGTATACCAACGCAATTTCTGGCCAAGACACATTGGCGAGAGTGTACACAGCTTCCTCGCCTTACGAATGTCTCGGCGAGTGTGTACTGTCCCATTATAATTGCTTTATGTCATTAATTTTTATATTTTTGATAATTTTATTTCGATATATCAAAATAAGTAATAAATAATAATCCGATAATAATATTTGATTCTATATCTACCAAATCGACTGTATAAGATTATTGATCAAAGTTCTTTTTCCCCTGTTGGTGTTCATTTCATTTTTGTAAAAACATCATATGAATCGTGAATCATGGCTTTTCTTTGATGGATATAATAGTAAAAATTCTGTGAGTATATGATCAGATTAAATCAGAAGGTCGATTTTCCGAGTGTAAATAATCCAGTGATTTATTTTGTTTATTATGTTTTTACTGGTGAAATCACAGAATCTCACAAAACCACTCGGTCATCAGTCTTGATCTGATTTCGTTATTTACTTCGGTACCCAATGGCACAAAAACAGGGCTGTCAAACAGTTATGATCTAACATTGACACACCACCCTCGGAGAACTATTTTAGATTCGATAGTAAGGACACATTTTGCAAACAAACAAAAGGACTGCCTATGGAGGCATCACTATCATTTACATGGAGTATCTTAGTATTAGCAAACATCAGAAATAAAGCCATTAAAAAATTTAACTTTGATCCATATTTTCTACACTCATGCGTAGATGACTTTAAATTGGTGATAAAAAATGAATAATACTAGGGATACCTTTAATTCAATTACCAAGAATACTCAAATCACCATAGAAATGCCTAATAACTAAAAAATTATCTTCTGAGATACTACAAATTAAAAGCGTTTATTTTAAAAAAAATTTAAAATGCAATAGATATAATATAAATATAAAATAGTCGAAACAAGTGTAGTAAAAATTTAAAGTATTAACAAGTAATAAAAGAAATATTTAAAATATTTAACATATAAATAGATTAAAATACAGGCTACACATTAAAAAACAATAAATTGCAATATTAAAAAGCAAAGTAGTGTCATATCACAGTCAAGATAAATAGCACAAACATCACAAATCAAACTTGTACAATCAAATATCACAAATGTCACTTTTTTTTAAATATTTATTTTAAAGGAAGGATGGCTCAGGTGTTCGCGTCATCAAGTACCAGTGTGCTTGGTCACGGGGGCAGGTTGTGGTATTGCCTCTGTGCGGTTAGATGTTCTATATAAATGTCGCGCGACCAGCGGATCGTGTCCAACGCCATCAACCGTGCCATGGTCTGTGTGTATTTCGGAGCAATTCCTAGTGACCTCGCGACCCGGCTGTTCTGGGCACGCATTTCTAGCCTGTAACCACAGACTACAGATGTCTCCGCCGTCACGTGCCAGTTTGTAAATTATACCTTGGGTTTGTCAAGTCAACTTTAGACAATTAAACGCATCAGAGGGCAAAAATGCCAGGTCTTCAAATGCTTCAAATAAACCTCCAGCACAGTAACGCTGCTTCAGCTATCTTCTGTCAAAATGTGCTGGCAAGGGAAATTTCCATATCCATAGTCCAGGAACCTTGGGCTGCATACCATAAGATTTTGGACTAGGAAATGCTGGAGGACAAATTATTTACAATAAAACTCCAGAGAAACCTAGAATTTAGCATTTATGCAAGGAATGATATCAATGTTTTGCCGCTGTTTTGTTAGAGAGACCTAACAGTAGGTAAAATTAAAATACAACATGGGGAACGAAACTGGAGTGTACCAACAGAGATGAAAGACCTGATCCAGTATTGTGAGGAAAAAACCACCAATGGGATGCGATGCAAACGCTCATCACGCTAAATGGGGGAGAACTAACACAAATGCGAGAGGTGAGTACCTCTTTGATTATATTATAGCTAATAACTTATATATAGTGAATCAAGGTAACAAGCCGACTTTTATTAACAGAATTTGGCAGGAAGTCATAGATGAGAACCTATAAGTGGCTAGTATCCGATTAACTGTCTGCATCGGATCACAGACAAATCTTTTACAATGTGGGGGTAAAAACAGACCAATTTAATATACATTATCTGGATCTAAGGAAAACAAATTGGGATGATTATAATTCAACATTAAAGTTCAAGCTCGCCACAATCCCGAATAAACTTGTAATAGTACTGGGCATTGAGCTTACTGCAACTGAGCTTCCGCATGCTATAATTAACTCTTTCCAAGAAAACTGTCCGGAAGTCTCAAAAGACATCAGCAAGAGAACTTGCTGGTGGAATAATGACCTAATGAATCAAAGGCAAAATAATCTGACGGAGTAAGACTCCATCATATCCTAGCGAGGAAACCCACTGACAACATTGGATCACTACGTAAGGCCGATTGTGAGTACACTTACTCTGGGAAGGATACACTCGAAATACTAATCCAGACTCATTTTTCGGATTCGGTGGCAATAAACAATGAAAATCCTTCCCAAGAACAATTTTTTCAAAACCTCCTACAGACAAGCGAGGACTGGAGAAGAGTGATCAAATAACGGCACGGCCAAAGCTATCCAGGATCCAAAGACTGACCTTTTTGTGTATAACTGGATCCATGAGCAGTACACCCACAGCTATCATTCAAATCATACTAGGGCTGACTCCGCTAAACATAGTAATAAAAGCTAAAGCGCAATCCAGCGCCTATATACTATCTTGCAGTTTAACTGGATTACAAAAAATAAGGTTGCACAAGCAAGAAACGTGGGAACATCAATCATTTCATACCCTGTTTTTGAAGTGGACACAGATATACTTCCCAAAATATCCTTCTTCGCATAACCTTCCAAAATAGTCTGTTATCAGGGACATTTGAACGGAAGGAGAACTACCCTATCTCCAGAAAGGAGTCATGTGGTATACAGACGGATCAAAAACTGGAGAGTGGACTGGGGAGGAATTTACGGTGAAAGACCTTAGGCAGACAAAAGCCGCAACTTGGTGAACTATGCAACAGTCGTTCAGACGGAAGTCTACGCCATACTGGCTAGCATCCGTGAGAACCTACGTACAGGCTACATAAACCAGAACGTATGTATACTCCCGGAGAGTCAATTTGCTATACAAGCTTTGTCAGCAACTGAAGTCGCCTCAGGAGTGGTTAAGGATTGTGTAGAGGAACTGCTGGTGCTGGCAAAAATGGAACAAAGTTAAATTGATGGGGGTACCAGGTCACAGTGGTTTTGAAGGAAACGAAAAACCAAATACCTTAGCACAGAAGGGTAACCGTTTAACTGTCCAAGTAGATGAGCGGTCTAATGCGTTTTGTCTGAGGCGTTATTCTACTTGGAACTGGGAGGATATGGGTTTGAATCCGGAAATCGGCAGTTTGTCAATTATTAAGAAAAAAAAAAGGGGCGGTTAATTGACTAAACGGTCGGCGTATGGACAAGAACAAAGTAACCGGCTATGCTTGTGAAGGTTTTCTGCAGTTTCCTTCACGAACTTCAGATGAATATCGCCATAGTTTCTATCATAGTCGGCTGCAGCCGCATATCCTACAAATTCTTAGTCTATACACAAAAATTACTTCGACTCCACTCACATCCTCACATTCTAAGACAATGGACCTTATGGACGAAGTGTATTCCGCCCAGGGCAGCCTTTACAATGTACCTCTCATCTCAACACACAAAAACCACATTCCTCATAGACATTGCAGTACCTAACACACACAATCTACAGACTACACACAAGGAAAAACTAACAAAATACACCGATATAGCTGTCGACCTGAGGAATCAATCGAAAATGACATGAGTTGTTATCGTTGCAGTGGTTCTAAGCTGCAATAGGCGTCATACCAAAAACACTTCAAAACAGTCTACATACAAAGACATGCATAAAAAAATGGGGTGGTTAATTGACTAAACTCTCGGTGTATGGATAAGACCGGAGTAACCTGCTATGCTTTAGAATATTTTCTGCAGTTTCCTTCACGAACTCCTATCATAGTTGGGTGCAGCCGCACAACCTATCAATTCCTAGTCCAGGGCAGACTATCCAGGGCAGTCGCTACAATCTATCTATTTAGCAAAGAAAGGAGTCGGAATATCCCTTTCTAGGCCTAGAGTCTATTCTAGGAATTCAAAAGACTGCATGTTATAAGGTGATCAACAAGTGGATGAATGCTTAACCATGCGATTACTGTAAAAATACTGAGAAAAGAGGCTGTCCCTCGACGCACTGAACCTGAACAGAATGCCACTGCGGAAGGTTACCGGGTTTAACCCCAGGCATTGTCCCTTGCGGAAGCATCTGTCCACAATAGGACTCCATAGTGGATCCTTTATGTGCATATTGTGTGGCGAGAAGGAAGAAAGATTCAGCCACATTATCTTTAACTGCAAATCTCTAAATTACAGCAGGTACAAGATCTTCGGTGCATCTATACCCGAATATTTGAACCTTTAGGAACCTGATCAGCAAGATCCTACCTACTATCATAACATAGGAGAAGCGAATCTCGTCAGACTGAAAGAGAAGGGGGAGCACAATGGGCCATAAGGTCGAAGTGCAATTTATTTATATACCCCAAAATAAATCTATATATCTAAAGAGAAATATACTCCAGTAATTGTGAAATAATCGGAGTCTATTTAAACTAGTCTATTAAAGTCTATTAAGCTAGTATCTTTCGTAAATAATACAGGAAAAGAAATAGAAAGAAGTATAGCTCTAGCCTGGAAGAAATATGGGGGATTGAGAGAAATAATGAAAAAAACGATGTCAGTATAAATAAAAAGAAAAAACTCTACGAAGTAGTGATATTGCCATGCTTGACATATGGTTGCCAGGCGTGGTCACTGAGACAAGAAGATGAAGAAAGAATTGCTATCTGCTAACGTAACATGGAAAGAAGCATGCTTGGTCTAAAACTATCAGATAAGGTTAACAACGCCAACATCAGGAAAAAAATAGATGAATTGAAAAGAACAAGAGTACTCAAGCGGCACTGGGCAGGACACATCTGTAGGGTGAATAATAACAGATGGACAAAGGTCTAACGGAATGGGTACTAAGAGACAGAAAAAGGAAAAAAGGGAGAGCAAGTAAAAGTTGGAGAGATATCTTTAACCAGAGATGTGGACCCCTATGAATGTGAGAGCCGCGAGAAAGAGATGTATGGAAAGGTTCAGGAGAGGCTTACGCCGCAGAGGCATAGGCATAGGCCGTAATACTAAGTCATGTATACATACAGAATTATACATATAATCACAAAAAATGCATAATACCTATAGTATTATAACCTAAATTAATCTTATGTCAAGTTTGAATTGTAGTAAAGGCTATTTTTATTTTATTTTATCTAATTGTGAAATTAAATTAAATTGAATATTTTTTCAAATAAAATAAAAATCAGGTTTGAGTAAAATCCTAAAGTTTTTGTTTTTATTTAATTCCGTTAATTCTTTTCAAAATGCGTGTTGTTTTAATTGACATAAATTTAGTAAACAATAACTAAAATTTTGTGTTTTTTGTGTGTCGAGTATCGGAATCTGTTGTAGCTTCTACAGCGCTCCTTTGGAAGCTAAAGTGAGCCAAGATACCGCAACAAGCTTTTCAAAAAAGCTTTAACCCAGACAATAGCAAATTCATACAATATAATAAATTAAAGAATATATTCCAAAAAACTAAAACCAAAACCAAAGTTGCCCGATCTCCATCTATCGGTCAATCAAAGAGACAACTATCCATTAGAATACAAGAATCTGGAAAAACATACAATCTAATAAAATAACAAATAGAATGGCTATATCTGGTATTGTAGTACACCATTAAAAAACAGAACAACAATCCAAAACCCAGAGGTATTAGATATAGAGCCGATTTGGAAAAAACGATTAATATATCAGAAAACATTGGTATTCTAGCAAATAGAAATTCTTGCAATGTAAAAAATTATGCTCCCTTAATAAAATTTAAAGTAAAAAACCTTCCCAATTAGAGTGGCAAATATAGTTGCGGACTCAAACTTAGCTCCTTAATTTTTTAATCTTTAGTACTTATTTCCAAGCATTTTTTTAAAGAATGTCACTTTAATTTTAATTGAATCATAAGTTTTAAAGTGCCAAAAATTTGCATATTTCAAATCACCTTTATATGAACATTTGGTAACAAACAAAATGAATAAACAAACAAATAACAATTTAATACTTATGTGATGTAAAGTTAAGCTAAACAAAGGCAAAGCATCGCATAATTTTAATACTGGTAATTACAAAAATGTAATTATCAAAAAACATTAATAATGATAGGGATTTGCGACACAACATCGTTCAAAATTAGAAAAAATATAACATTTAAACAAAAAAATAAAATATAATAACCTATAACTATATAAATAAATTCATCCATTTGTAAGTACATAATTTATATAGGATGCTCAAAGAAATCACCTCATTTGTTTTGATTATAGCTTCTAAACTAATAGTTTTTCTTTGATTATTTTTTCAGATAATTAACTCAAAAATTTTTTATATGAACAATTATACTCAACAACTACGTGCAATAGTCTGCAATAGTCTTGATATATAAACGAAATAACTCAATTATTTCGTATATTCAAATTGAATTATTGCTACAATTTTCGGAGCAAAATCCCTCTTACCACAGAAATTCGGCGATTGACGGTTCGATTCGAAGAAGGTGGCAAAGTCAGATAACCGATTGTGGTAATGGGGATTTAGTCCCGCATATTTTCGCCGAAATACACGTTGCGCAGTGAATTGTTGTTTCGTGCATATATTAAGCGTATTGCAGCACGTTCTTGTGCAGTATAATTGTTTAAAAAATTTCGAGTTCTTCAATTATCTGAGAGAAAAAAGAATAAAAATATTAGTTTAGAAGTTATAATCAATACAAATGATGTGATAACTTAATGATGGGACAAATTGTATAACTGGTTAAGCTGAATTCAACTCATACCAACGGCAGATGTGGGAAGAAACATTGCGAATAAATAAAATAACACAACATTATTCAAATTATTAATTCAGATCCCATATATCTCATAAACTCATTAAGGTGAACGTACAACATTAACGTTGAACAAATTTTGTCCTTTTATTTTATGGATCAGTTTAAATAAAAACACATGAAGAAAGCACAGTGTTTTTTATTGTAGAAAATTGATAGTATACAATTTAAACGGATAATATGTTAAACGTGTGTTGATAATAATAATAATAATTTATTCTTTGTTAAATTTAAGTAATTCTGTCTGGGTGTTTTTGTATGTGCTCGTCAACACTGAAATCGATATAGTGGTTTTGACTTTTAGTCGTACCTATACATACATATACAAATATTTAGTTCCAACAGTTTGATGTGAAGGTATGGACTAATTTCCGGTTTAAAGTTGAGTTTGTAATTTACAATATATAATCTCATAGCATTTTATGCAGTTCACCCATTTTCATTTATCTTTTGTTACAGCTGTCATTTGTCGTTGTTTCATTCTCTTCCTCACTTTTCATTCAATATCATTAGGTATCCCACGCGCAAATAAACATAATTTGTTTCGTGCAGTAAGAGTCCGTATAACGGTCAATTTCGAAATTTAACGATCTCAAATATAAGTAAAAAATATATAATTTATTATTTTATTTGTAACACGTTATTATCACTTTTCTCACACAAATGATGTGTGAGAAAAGTTCATAAAAATTTGTATAATGGAAAATAATGAAAACGACCTTAATTAAATAATTAATATGTCACGGGATACACGACTTGCAATTTCAATATAATGAATGATATTACAAATTCAAGGTTTCATTTCGCTCTTTCCGCAATATTTTTAGACACGCTTCATTTTCTAACTGATTTAATACTGCGTGCTTTTATCAAAACTGATTGATAATAGACTGAAATATTACAATTAATCGGTATTTGGGTTTCTTTATACGTACATTTTAAGTTCATGACCTGACAATGCTTTTATCCAGACATATATCTCCTTTACCTCCTCTATAAAATATATTCCCTAATATATTTTATTATAAATATACCATAATATGGTCGAATAGCGGTTTTAGCAAATTTTCGAACAAAATATTGCTATTGGTTTTATACCGATGACGGAATATATATATGCCCACAGTGAGTCGGGAGGAATGGATGAAACTCCAGAAGTATATTCTGCACGTGAAAATAATGCTAAAAAACCTCTATGTTCTCATACGCCAGTCAGTGTAGGATCAAACCGGGAGGGGGGGAAGGTATAATACAAAAGGTGGTATAGTATTATTTATTTATAAACATGTAAATTCAAAAATTCTGATACGAAATGATAATCATTATATGTTGTCATATGGACTGAGGGTTAATTAAAATATTTCAACTTACGATTTACAAAACTAAAAACATTTAAAACTTTTTACAATTTCCAAACTAATAACAATTTCTTTTAGAAGGATATATCCGTATTTCACCTTCATGTTTGATTCTATACCATCTTTTGCTTTGTTGGGTTTATTTATTGATAAGAATTTTTGTTGAATATCAAGTAGTTTTATCGCTATTCGTACGGACCTTCAGGCTCAATTATTGTCCACGGGAATCGCATCTGAAAGTAATCGATCCTTAGAACTAGGCCACATCAAAAGTTTACCTTATAAGAGTTGTAATAAAAAGGCTCTCTCTGGTGAATTATCATCGACAAGGTTTAAAAACTGCCTGGAACACGGTAAAATCAAATAATATTTCATCCCGTGATTAACAGAAGTATTCAAATTATTTAATTGTTCTTTTCTTTTGTTTAATTGTACAAATTAAATTCATGTTATAAATAGTTCTTCGTAAATTGTAATATTCGTAAGTAAATTTTTCTGTGTAAAATATATTCGTCATTGTTACCCACTTGCTGCTCAAAAACTATAATAGTGTACTTTAACTGTGATTTACAAATTGTTTTTCATAGAACAATTAAATTGAAAAATATTTATTTAAATAAAAAACTTTTATTATGAATTTTTGTATGTTTAAATTAAAAATACTAAGATTAGAATCACTTTTACATTTATTAATTAATAATATAAGTGAAGTGGTACGTACCTTCATTAAAATTATTAAATTAATATACATGAAGTTGCACCCTCATTTAAATTATTGAATGCATAATGCTTATTTAACTCGAAACTACTTTTGACTGCCAAAAAAACATGGCAATTTTCTACTTTTTGGGTTTTGCGCCTATAACTGTTAGATGGTGCATCCTAGCGAAAAAGTCATAGTAGAGCAGTATAGAACATTGAATTCTGCATCGAATGAGTACATCAACTTAATCATTTGGTCAAGTAGTATAGTCGAAAACTTAGGTCAGAAAACGACGATTTTTCTCACTTTGTTAAATACTGAGATAAGTACTATATCCGATCAAAAACATATATGTAAAAAATGGCCGAGTTTTCGGGGAGATACTTCATATAATAGTCGCTCCTAAAAAAGTGATGATATCCCATTAAAGGACCGAGCTATATCTCTTACGTATTTATTATGTTAATTTTATCAAAACAGTTTTCCATTTCCCGATATAAATTTCGTGGTTTGATAGTTTTCCGTTCGGTTTGGGCACTATATCTAACTGTATGCCAAATTTCAACTTTTAAGGACTTATGGTCTAGACCCTGGAATTATGATAATGTATATCCAGAAATTATAGGCGTTCCGGCTATTTAACGATTTTTGAATGCGAATAACTTTTAACTGTTTATTCCTTAACGGTGATTGCACTGTAGCTCCTTTCGTTCCGAAATTATTTCGGGGTCAGATCGACTATGATTTTTCGATAAATAATAACTGTAAGCGCGAAGGCAAAAAACCCCTTAAACCCCTTAAAATCGGCCTGTCACACTACCGTGCTCTAGGTATGAGTATGCAGCTTGAAAATGATTGCTCTAAGATAAATATTGAACTGGTAACTTTTCAAATGATCGCAAGTTTAAATTTTTTGTTCCATGTATCCCTGTTTAACCTTTGAAACGGTGCGAGGTAGAGTCAATTTTTAAACAAAAAATATTTATATCATAAAAACAAACAACTTTTGGATGAAACTTTTTTTATACATCCCATAGTTTTGGTGAAAATACGTAAATGTGGCGTAAATTTTGTATTTACTCCAGAAATATTGAATTCATGAAAAAAAATTTCAAACAAAAGATGATTGTTTTTTAGAGACAAACATTTTGTCTAGTTAAAGATTTCCCAATCTTGCACAGTTCAAAAGATGCATGGAACAAAGAATGTTTGAATGTTTCAAGTTTGGTCGAAATCGCCTCAGCCGTTCTAACGTTACAATTACAGCTATGTTCAAGGGTCATCATCTGACAACAATTAATCTTTAGACTAATTTATATAAAAAATTATTATGTATTCATCAAATAATAATTAATATTTTCTTATATCTTACAATGAATTTTAATTAAAAGCTGAAAGAACATACCAAGAGAAAATAAGTGAAAAGTGAATAATAATAAAAATAATTCTTTCGGTATGTAATTAATTGGTCGTTCTTTTACAATTAAAAAAAAAATTGTTGTACCTCATGTAAACGAATAAAGAAAGAATTATGCACAGAGACGACGAACAATGACGACTAAAACATTGTGGAATAATTAGAAAATTATTGATTTGAATATTATTTTTCAAATCTTTATAAATTTTAACTGTTAGTCAGAAACTTATTCGATAACTATATACAAACTTTATTTATATTAAATGATTAAAAAAATTATTTTCATGTCATCTACACAGTATATATATATATATATATATATATATATATATATATATATATATATATATATATATATATATATATATATATAATATAAATTTTAACGATAGTAATTTTTAACATCTAGTAGAATTACGACATTTTTACGAAATTCAATCAGTACAAAAAAATAGCTGCATTTTCTTTGTATACAAAATCTGAAATTTCGTAATTATTTGTTAAAAATAAAATAGTGCCAGGAAATGTTTATGAAACAACTAAATAATACTTTGTTGTCTAGGATTCGGTTCTTGGACCATTATGATGTGCACCCATTATGTTATACATATGTATATATATATATATATATATATATATATATATATATATATATATATATATATATATATATATATATATATATTTATATATATATATATATCCGACATATATAATATATATATAATACATATATAATATATATAATCCGACATATATATATATATATATATATATATATATATGTCGGATTATCATTGGTAGCATGGTCTGAACCAGATGGATTGAACCAGTATCCATGTTGTCAGGCATTTTCCTTATAAGATATAAACACTTTTAGTGAATTTTTTTATAACACTTTTTTTTTACCCGTAACAGATTTTCAGTTTTTTGTACAAGCATTTTGTTTTTTTTTTTGTAAAAATTTTTTTTTTTGGGGTGGTTTTTTTTTTTGTAAAAATTTTTTTTGATGTCGATTTTAAAAAAATTTTTCTTATTTTCCCATTATAAATGAGTATACCCTTTCAAAAAAAAAAAAATTCGCAGAAATCGGTTATCACATATAAAATGAGGATTTTCCTCAATTTCCCGGAGATCCCCTCATCAGAATGCGATTTGGTGACAATGGGACCAATCGGGAATCAAACCTTTTAAGAAATACAGACGAGTTGAGAACCATCCTCCTTTTTTGAAGTCGGGTTAAAAATGGCATGCATGTAGCTACAGCATAAGACAGCAGACAACATAAAAAAATTGTAAAAAAAATAAATAGAATTATCATATTTTAGGGTTAATTATCAAGCCATAAAAAGGCATGCGGTCGGTATAAAATGAGAGAACCATCTCCTAGTCTATTATTTTATATACTATATTAACTCTACTATATAATAGTTAGAAGCTAAGTAGCCAGTGACTAGTGTTCCTTATCGTATTTGAAGATGGACGTTTTTGGCCTGTTGCAAACTTGCTTAAATTCAGATGCACGATATTAAAATATTATATGTGTATTTTATTTTTTTATATAGGCGTTCTGATTTTCTACGTGTATTTAGTCCATAGATTGTGTACTTGAATTAGTGCATATTAAAATTTAAAAGCTTACCTAAAACTTTTCTGATGATAATTTGGTGGTGTAGATGATCAAAACTCATTTTATGTTATTTAAAAATTACTCCTATCTGATTTGTCATATTACTTTAATGTAACGAAATAATAATCATTATATGTTGTCATATGGACTGGGGGTTAATTAATATATCAAATTCTACTTACGTTTTACAAAACTAAACATATAAAATTTCAAACATATAACTGATAACAATTTGTTTTAGAAGTATATATCTCTATTTCACCTTCATATTTGACTTTATACCATCTATCGCTTTGTTGGGTTTATGTATTGACAACACTTAAATGTCAAAGATGCGGTTTTATCGCTATTCACGAAAGTTACTTTATAAGAATTGTAAAGACTCTCCCTTGTAGATATTCACAGAAATATTTACAATTAAAGATTGATCTATAATTGACGAAGAAATCGGTGGAGATACATAATAAAAAAATACCTACAGTCATGTTAAAAAACACAAAAATTCTCAACAAAAAGAAAAGCGCTTTTCCTTGTGACGTGCAAGCGTGCGGAAGCCAAGAACCTGTCTATCTATATTTTAGGGTTAATTATCAAGCCTTAAAAAGACATGCGGTATAAAATGGGAGGACGTCCATGTCACCATCTTCTGGTCTATAAGAATATTAGACGGAGTATGTAACAAGTTTCTTCGTTCAGGATATTGTGTCAGCAGTTGGTGTTATGATAAGCACGCCCTAACACTCCAATATAACGCGTCAACATATACTGTATGTGCGAGTATTTCATACACAAATTTTTTGTTCAGTATTTCTTCTTGTCCACGGGACAAATAAATATTTTTTAGTTTTATTATACGTTTTGGCTATGGCTACGTTTTAATATAAATAATATATAGTTATTAAAATCCATGATTCCAGATAAACATAACAAGTTTATAATACATTGTAGTAAATCACGTTTGAATTTACTATAATTTTTCAGTTTATTCAGACTTTTACAAACATTTGTTTGCACGAAACCTACTAGATTTTAAGAAATGTTGTGATTTAGCAAATAGATCAGTTTCATGATTTCTATGATGTTAAATTTTTAGTTCTGATTTTCAAACATTCTGTAAAATACATAGAAACTTAGTGTGTCTTAAAATGATATTACAAAGTGTTTGTTTGCAAGTAAAGTGCACAGAATGAAACAAAGTAAACTAGACAGATGAATAAAATTGAAAAAAATTCACAGAAATATCTTTTCGAGAGAAAGAATAAGTTAAACAAATTTCAGAAACTACTTTCCGAATCTTAGTTTATATGTACTACATCTCTTATTTTGATCAGTTTCTATCATAGAAGATGAGTTAACTTTTATTATTACGAAATTAATGTCTTTCGGAACCGATCATTTCAGGAACGTCCTTTATTACAGAAAGTGTCATAATGTTTGTTTATGTTTAAGTTTGGGACTAATTTTTTTTTTATCATAAGAAAGTTAATGACATTTTTGTTTGTCATTAGCTTTTTATTAATGTATGGATTATTAAAAACATAATTCAGTCAACAAGTATAAATACCCCCACAGATTCGTTTAAAATTCTATTAAATATTTGAGACGTATTGGTGAAAAGTGTTGGTCAAGAAAATGAAAAAGTTTTTGGTAATTCAAGTTATATTCTTTAAAATGTGTGTTACAATGAATGTTTTTGAAAACAAGCCTTTATTGTTACTAGGCAACTTACGTGTGCGTACTTATTTTCCAAAAAGTATCTCCATTGTTTATTGGTCGTTCAGCGAGTAATATAGATGTTAATCATCAAGATTATCATATTCCTATAAAAGTTGATCCAATTCGTTCAGGATATGTAGAACAAGATATATGGGGACGTTATATATACAATTTTGAAACACCCCAGCTGACACGTTATGAAATCCGTGAAGAAAATGGTGCTGTTAAAGGTGGTTACTCATTTTACGATGAACATGGTATTATACAAATTGTGAACTATAAAGCCGATTCAAATATTGGTTTTCAAGTGACAAGGACTCAATTACCTGTTGGAGCAAAATTAGATACAATTTTTGATGATCATATTCATGAAAAAGCTTCAAGATCTTTAAATATTAATACAGAAATATTGAATGAAGAAAATTTAGAAAATAGTAAAGAAGAAGTATTATCGTCTCCAGTAACTGAAACTCCTGAAGTAATAGCTGCTCGTGTGACATTTACTGAGTTTCAACGAGCAATAATTGAACGTAACAACTTATTAAGTAGTAATGATAATATTATGGGTTATTCCCCATTTTCCGGGACCATTCCAATATATGATCAGTATGGTGTTTCAACTCCAACCGGTTATTCTTATCGAATTAGCACAGAGTGAATTTAAAAATATAATAATGTAAAATTATGTCCAAATTGAAAATTTAAAAAAATATATAAAAATGTTTGAAAAATTAAATAAATTTTTTTCATATTTTATACAATTAAAGCAAAGTAATTTTTCAGAAAATTTATACCCATGAAAAAAGTGATTTGCATAAAAGTTTTATCTATCTATCCGTATAATTCACCTATCCGTGTGAAAATATTTGGGTGTCTGCTCGTCTGTCTGTCTGTTGACTGTTACAGTATATTTTGATGAAATAGTATGACAAAGATATAGCTGTAAATGCTATGTTATATGTTGATTCCAAACGTGAATCCATGGGGAATTAATGTACTATATTTGAAAAGTATTGTTGTACAAATGGGTAGTATTTTCCAATAGTATTAAATAAATTGAACAATACGAATATGAACTGTGTTTTAACCTTGATCATTATCACACGATAATTATATGTACTAATGGATTTTGTCTTTAAGTCAATAGTTTTGATGAAGACAATAAGGCGTAATGTAATAGTCTTTACATAAAATACTACCCTTAGGTCAAGTATTCGATCTTGATATATCTAGTTTAGTTATTTAAAAAATAAAACTAACAAAAATACCGTTCCAAGGTTTGTACACTGTAAGGATTGGACTAGAAAAGTCCAAACTTTTGCGGATGAGGATGTAACTTGTTTTTTTTAGCATTTTTGTTAGCGACATTATTGCTCTTTATTAAATATAATGCACCAAATTTTAAATTTTCATACTAACAATTTGATTATAATATAACGATTATTAAAAACTATTACCATCTTATTCTTTTTTTCATGTGCCTAAATTAATTCTTTAAAAAAAACTTAAAATATAAATCGGCAAGCATATCAAAAATTTCGCATCCGGAACAACCCTGGGTCAGAGTGGTACATTGTAAGATTCTTGCAATATAAGGTTCGAAACCTTGTTTTCGCGATTTTGCATTTTTGTCCAGTTATAATTTAATAGATAACATAATTGTCCAGTTAACAAATTTGTCCAGTTAAGAAATTTGTCCAGTTAACAAATTTGTCCAGTTAACATAATTGAATACACCAAAATTTTCTCTTAGACTAGCATTGGCAAAAATCATGAAAATTTTTATGAGCGTAATTTTAAGAGCGTCTTTAGTTTTAACGTCGATTTCTCAAAAAGGGGAAAGACTGACCAATATTTCATATACGTGCTTAGGTTTAAAAGAATAAAATCTGTTATAAAAACTAATACAAACAGGCTTGTTGTTAAATTTCAAGGATGCCGTTTTCTATTATGGTACCGTACCTAATAAACGTTTAATAAACCGGATAGTAAGATACATTTATTAGCTAGTCTAGACAATATTAGTTTTTCTTGAAAAAGAAAAAAAATTCCATTTTGTTTTTATGAAATAGTTTCAAAAAGTCCAAAAATTTCAAAATAAATGTATATTTCTAATAATAGTATACTTGAAATGTTTTTTTATGTTTAGGGTTTAGAAAACTAAATATTAAACTATTTTGTCTAATAAGGCCACTTTTACAGAATCATAGAAAAAGCAGGTTTAATGAGTTCTAATTTATAGATATATTGTTGGGAAAATTTTGGAATATTTGTTATTAATATATGTGAATTTCATCAATATTCCCAATTTTGTTTGACTTTGTTTGAAATTTGTTGTACATCAAATTTTGACCTCCAGTATCATTTAAATGGTTGGGTCAATGCAAAAGTTGTAAGGGACCTTTTCGGCAGAGCTTTTACTATCCTACAAAAATATGTATTAGGATTTGCTATGTTTATTTATCAGCGCGATATAAAATTTTTATCTTGTGACTAAAGTGAAAATGGAAAACTACAATGAGAAGGCTCTTAATATACTACTGGGCGTTCATATTTGAAGAGACACCGTCCGAGGTGCCCAACAATCAATTTTTCGATATAGCAAATTTTAAAAAAATGTTTTACCCAATCTAATTTACATTATATGTATAATTTTATAGTTCCATTCAAATTCTCACATGTTTCACTCCCTCGAGGGTCCATTTTCCAAAAACATGCAACACGCGTTTTATAGTGTGAGAGTTAGTGTATAGTTTGAGAGTTCATGTCTCAAAGAAATGGCTGGTTCACTATTTTACCCCGTGAAGGGTTGATTTTCTAAAAAAACTTTAACAGATAAAACTGAACTTCCAAACATCTATATATATATATATATATAGATATATATATATATATATATATATATATTATTTATTTATTTATTTAAGACGTTTTGGACTGTTATTGATCCTGATTGGTTTTATTGGCTGTGATGCAATATTAAGGTAGAGTAAACTTGGTTTTGTAAACCTGTACCAAAAACACCTCTACTTGCAAAAAGTAGAATATCAAGAAATTTAGCAGAAAATTTCAAACTTTCATTACTTTTGATTTGTTGTTGAAGAGTAAAACCTCTTAAAATCTTGTTGGTCCAGTCGGGCCGGCTGGTAGCACCTTGTGAACGCCTCTCAGGGTAACTGGGTAACAGGGCCTGGTGGAGGTCAGCAATACCTACAATTTCTTTTCAGTTAATTTTCTTGCAAAACGAAAGGCTGAGGCATTAAGAAGACAAGTTTGTTGACAAAAAAAAGTGAGGCGAAAATAAATTTGCAGAAATTAATTTAGTTAATTTTCGATACCGAATATCTCGAAAACCATAGCAGATAAGAAAAAAATGATTATAAATATTCATGTAGAAAATATTGTCATCTTTAATTTTTGATTGTGTAATTTTTTTGATACGACTCACCGTATTCGAGATATAAGTGACGACCTCAAAAGAGTAATTTCCTCACTTCAAACTCCGAATTTCAAATACTTTATCCCTTCCACGTTGTCTACATACCTCTTTTGGCCATTCAATGACTATTTAGTCAGTTGACACCATAAAATATGATATAATTAAGCGTAAAACTAGAAATTTAAAAAAAATCATAGCTTGTAAACTAGTTCGAACCCAAACTTAAAATTAATATGGTTGTTTTTACAACTTAAAGAAGTATATTTCCTGAAAATTTCAAGTAATTTTAAATGGAAGAAAAAAGTTACAGCTATCTGAACATAGCGATTTTTCAAAAATTGATTGACGTTGAGAGGCCATATATCAAAAGGGAAGAGTCAAGAAGTAAATCTGATGATAGTTGTCAATAAAGTACGCCAAAATGAAAGACATGAGCTGCAATATAGCTTTCTAAATAAAAAATTTTTCTAAAACAGTGGGTCAGATAAAGGCTAATTGTGGAATCCGATTTTGGTTTTAAGTCAAGTTTGTAGGCATTTCTTAAAGTAAAATAAGCGAGAAAAAATGGCGTTTGTTTCAAGTTGCTACGTTATTCAGAGACGGAGATATGAGCTTCTGAAAATGACAAAAAAATTGGCATTTTCAAAATTTCAAAAAATTTCACACTCGCAGGATTTGAACGGATGAAGCTCATATTGTGGAAATCGTCTTTTTTTTCTAAGCACTATCGATAAAATAATCGATATATATATATATATATATATATATATATATATATATATATATATATATATATATATATATAATATATATCAATTTTACAGATGGTGATTTTCGACATCTACTTGGTACGATCGATATTATCCAAATGTTTGCAATTTTCATATTCGAATACTTAATTAATATTATATAACCATCTTCTTGGTAACTTGGTTTGATATTCATTATAATCATTTCCTCTACAGTTTATTTAAAACAAAGGTGAAGGTAAAGGTAACATTTGTTGTCTTTAAATTCTTTTTCTGTCTCTTACCGTTTTAAAGATTCGTTTCCCCCTTTACAGAATTTTGGCAACTTACGAATTTGACCTTACTTTTAGCTCTAGAACGCACACACTAAATTTCAGCTCGTTACCACTACCAAAAATTATGTTCTGCGATCAACATTTACAACTGTTACAAAGTCGGGACTAAATAAGTTAATATATTAATATACTCTCTACTAGAGTCAAATTAGCATTTTTCAGACAGGTAAGTTTTTACGTTCTGACTCGTCACGGAACAGGGTCTAAATTGAATTTGCTTATAACAAAAAAACTTTTTTTCTTAATATTGTTTTTAAACTAAAGTTTTCAAAATGAAAAAGAATATTATAAAATTCTATATGAAAAAAGTAAGGAAATGGGGGCATGAACATTAAAATCGATTTATTAGAATTGGAAAAAAAAAATCCCAAAGATTGAAAAATGTAAAAGATTAAAATATAAAAATAAAAAGAGTAAAAATTACTTCATTTTTTTTAACTATGGAAAAATATGTCTTTTATATGTTTAAAATAATGTGCCGAATTTTAACCCGTACCATGCCACCTATTTTTATGAATACAAAAGGTTTCAATTGATGCTACTTAATAAATATGTTTTTAAATGGAAGATCTTAAAAATATCTATAAAGTCATTCATTTTATCCATTTTTGAAGCTAATTTTACTCTATCACTCAGATATATTATATATACCGGTTATAAAAAAAATTTTGTGACAAGTCATAATTATACACATTTTCCAACTGCTATTTTTCTAGACATATGTATTTATTTGTGTACACTTAAGCGTCAACAATACGATGTTTGTCCAAATTCCATTTCCGTTACGTGAGACAAACTGTAAAAGACTAGTGTATACTTTATAGACCAATGTCATTGGATATTTAAATAAATACTGATATGAAAAAAATAACTCGTCAACCAGGAATCAAACCTCGAGCCTCTGGATATCTAGTCCAGCGTGCTTACCGCTGGACTATATTATATTATTTTTCAAATTAATGTTGGAAATAAATTTATTTTTGTCAAGTTTATTTCCATATTTGATATTTTACTATAAATTAATAATTTTTCTTTACTGTATATATATGCTATGTTAAGTAAAAAGTAGAAAAATAGCGGGCCTCTGGATATCTAATCTAGCGTGCTTACCTCCACACCAAAGACAACTTTGACGTAACAGCCAACTTTTTCCAGTGTTACGCTTTTTTCAACTGTTACATCACAGTCGTCTTTGTTGAGACGCTAAGAGATGCTCGGCGAGTAGAAGAATAATTGAGTACTGTCTCTGCTTAAATATTTCGTGAAGAGACGAGTCAAGTTAGCTTAAACTATTTCTACTAGTGTTTAAAACATTTTTTATGAAAACCAAATGTATAGTGCTTCGCTTAGACAAAGACATAAGTTGTGATACAAATATCACACAATTCGATTGCAAATTTTGAAACGGAAAAGCTTTTTGGAATTGCATTTCATGGCTTATGACAAATATTTTTGAATAAATGTATCGGAGCTTAATCCACCCAAGGTAGATTAACTTTACATCTTATCTTATTGAGCGAGATACAAACAGACTCAACTAAGATATTAATACGAGGTCTGCAAGGAAGGTTTCCACCAATCACCCTTTTAGGTCTATAACGCGGATGATGCCTTCGATTCAGGAGGGTAGGCCTGTTTCTTATCATATAAAATATGTTTGTTAATTGTACAATTTCATTCAAAAGTAACAAAAGACTCTTATTTCTATTAAAAAGACAGAAAATAAAATATTTTTTCAAAACATTTAATTAAGTTATATAATTATAGCAGAGTTACAGCTGGATGAGTGTGCCGTTTTGCTCCAATGTCACAGTATGCATAAGTCTGTGGTGTTTTAAATATGTTTATGGATATGTAATATATGGCCAAGTGTATGTGCTATATGGGCGTCCTGCGTATTGAACATACCTTACTAGTTCTGGTATTACTATTTATAAAATTGCATGATATTCACTTAGTGCTCTATGTAACTCAATATGTTTTTTTAGCTAAAGCAATAGCTGGTTCATCACTGACTGGTTGTGTATACAGCTGGTACTTCTGGTGCAGCAGGTAAAACATATCGTCCACCTAAATACTCGTCATGAGTTTTTAAATGTGCTGCACGGGCTAATTTAACGTCTTCAGTTTCTTGTATAGGGTCTAAGTGAGAAACAATAGCAGAAGCATCTGGAATATTTGTACCTGCTGCATTAAATCCACGTTCATCAACGCGATAATTAACCGTTTGCAATTTTCCTTCGGCATCTAAATATGAGTATAATCCTACACGACCAAAAGTATTACGGACTTCACTACGTGAATTATCCTAGGTGTCATAGGCGAAGTTGGGGTTCTGTAAAAACCTTGGACTGTAAACAATAAGGTTCTTGGTCTAGGAAATGCTGGCGGACAAATTATATACAAAAAACTCCAGAGAAAGACAGAGTTGACATTTATGCAAGGAAGTTGGCATTAGTAATGTCTTGTTGTTGGCATTAGTAATGTCTGCTGATAGAGTTTTATCAGAGAGACCTTAAAATGGTTAAACTAAAATACAACACGGGGAACTACCAATATAAATGCAAGAGGTGAGTACCTCTTTGATTATATTATAGCTAAGATATAGTTAATCAAGACAACAAGCCGACTTTCATTAACAGAATTCAGCAGGAAGTCATAGATGTAGCCCTGACTACTTATGAAATCAGTGGAAAAATCAAAAAGGCATCCGATGAACCGTCTGCATCAAATCACAGACAAAATTTTACGGGTAAAAAGTAAATATCTTTAATAATGGGGCTAACCTGAGGACGATACTTTGTTTAATTATTTATAAATAAATAAAAAGCGATCAAACAATTTTTAAGCTCAAAGAACAATAAAGAACAAACAACAAAGAATTAATTAAAAATAATAAAAAGTAAAAAATAACAACAAAAAAATCTATGGGAGGCTAAATTAACTGAGCTCTAAAATTATAATTTACATAAATATCAATTTATTAATGAAATATACATGTGCCCCTAATATACTACACCGTATATTTGTTTTCCATCGGTGCTTTTTGGTTCCTGGATTTGATTATTTTGAATTTGGGGAGGGGCCCGTTTTATTTTTGGGCACACAAGTGTTTTAGTATTTGGTACTGATGGACGGTGAGTATGTGGTGTGGAATGCTAAAAATAATAATACATTTTTATTTATTAACTTTTATTACTTTACTCAAAACAATTGCTAAAAATGTCCTCTATTTTGATTTAAGCATAATTGACTTCGTCGGATAATGTGGTTCACCGCTCATTGCATTAAATCAGGAATTATAATTTCAAATGCATGTTGTATTCGGTCCAGAGTTTCCTGTCTACTGAGGGTTTCCTCTCGGTAAACTATATTTTTAATAAAACCCCAGACAAAATAATCTAATACATTTAGATCTGGGGACCGTGGAGGCCATAAAATTGGTCCACCAAGTCCTATACATCGATCTTGGTAAGCTTCATAAGTTGGTTTTAATATTTATTATTATTATCTTAATAATGTTCGAGCACTGAAAAATTTTCAAAATCTTATATAGTACATTCCATAAAAGTCCACAATAATGTTTTTGTCGTAAGTTAAAATTAAAATTTAATTTTGGCCCGTCACACCGGCCCTAACGAAAAAAATATTTGAGAATAAATTATCTAATATGCGACAGATTTAATTCACCGGGTGTAAATATAAATTTCGAAATAATTTTCGAAAGAAAAGTGCAATTAAACAATTCAATTAAGTTATTTTAAATTTTTCGTTTATAAATTTGTTATTCTTCAGTAAATTTTAAATTTATAATCCATCAGATTATAAACCACAGAAATAGCGTTCATTTTTCCAAATTTTATAACTGATTTGCACCTTATTCATTCAGTTTTTTTTTAATGTTTCGGATTAAAGTAATTTATTATTAATATTTATTAATAACTTTTATTCAAAACATTTGTTCGAAAACCGAATGAATAATTAATCTGATATTTTTTATAAATTTAAAATTTTCTAAGAAGAATTTTAAAAGAATAAATAAATTATAAGCGAAAAATTTAAAATAACTTTAATTGCATGGTTTAATTGCACTTTCCATTCGAATTTTTTTAATAAGTTTTTCGAATGTTTTTTAACTCCGAGGCATATCAATTTTATATAAATATCATACGATGCATAACATTATCATCAAATTAGATAATCAGTGTTAATAACTCACTTCATAAGCCACCCAAAAATGAAAGTGTTGGTAAGTTAGTATTTCCATTTAAATAAATATATAATAATTAATTTATAAACTAAATGCCATTGATACTCTTGGGTCTACCCGTGGTACCTGTTCAGCATATCCTGTATATTACACAGGGCAACCTATTTTAGGTCGTTCTGAACATTCTTGGCAATATCCATACTATCCATGGAATAAATATCATAGACAATACCACAACCAAGATACACTTGGACAATACAACTTCGCCTACGATACCTTGGATAATTCACGTAGTGAAGTTCGTGATGTTTTTGGTCGTGTAGTTGGAACATACTAGATGCCAATAGGAACATAATAGGAACATAGGAACATATACAGATGCCAAAGGAAAATTACAAACGGTTAATTATCGCGCTGATGAACGTGGATTCAATGCAGGAGATACAAATATTCCAGATGCTTCTTCTATTGTTTCTCACTTAGAACCTATACAATAAACTGAACACGTTAAGTTAGCCCGTGCAGCACATTTACAAACTCACGAAGAGTTTTTAGCTGGACGATATGTTTTATCTGCTGCACCAGAAGTACCAGCTGTACCAGTGGTTCCAGAAGTAACAATTGTTGCGGAGTCACTTGAATTAAAACAAATAGATGATGCACCAGAGGTGGCTTTAGCTAAAAAATGAATTCTTTAATAACTATGATGCTACAGTTACTTTACAAAAGAAAATGGAATCAGGAGAATACGTAGTACCCTATACGCTACAATTTACCTTCCATAACCAGTCAGTGATGAACCAGCTGTTGCTTTAGCTAAAAAAGAACATATTGAGTTACATAAAGTACTAAGTGAACATCATGAAATTTCACAAAAATTGATACCAGAACCAGTAAGGTATGTTCAATATCCATCTCGCCCATATAGCACATACACTTAGCCATACATTACATATCCACAAACATATTTAAAACACTACAGGCTTAAGTAGACTACAGACGCGGAACATTGTGCAGCAACATTGAACTCCGCCTACAAAATATTTTCTCTACAGACGTGCAACCAAAATTGTGAAACAGAAAATCATTATTTTATTACTTTATGACGGTAATCTTGAAAATTCAATCACTTGTCATCTTGTCTCTGTCTATCTCATTTAATTTGGTATCTACTAGTTCATTTGTATGTTTTTCTAGTAACTAGTTTATTTATTTGCATGTATTTTGTAAAAAATTTTTACAAAAAAAAAAATTTTTCAATACAAAAAATAAAGTATAAAAATAATAAAGTATATATAAAGTAACCAAGTAATAAAATCAATTTGTGCAGGAACATTAAACTCCTCCTACAAAATATCAAATAATTTTGATTTTTAGTGTAACCAGTTCTAGGACATGTTTTTTGTTCTGCAATGGCTATACACACTTGCAACCTAGTATAGAACATTCATAATGTTCCTGCACAGGTTGCACGTCTGCAGGCCCTATTATGCATACTGTGACATTGGAGCAAAACAGCACAACCATCCAGCTGTAATTCTGTTATGGATAACTTGATTAAATGGTTTGAAAAAATATTATTTTGTTTTTTTTTCTGTCTTTTTAATAGAGATAGGGAGTCTATCGTTAAATTTGAAATTGTACAATTTGCAAATCGATTTTATATGATAAGAAAGAGGAGGCATACTTTCTTGAATAGAAGGCATCCTCCGCATTATAGATCTGAAAGAGTGATTAGTGGAAACGTTTCTTGCAGACCTAAAAGTATATCAAGTATATTTCAAGTATATTTGTATCTCGCTCAATTATATGTATATGATGTAAAGTAATTAATCCACTTTAGATTTTTACGATATCTAGCTGTTAGCAGTTCATCTTCTATGCATTGATCGAAAAATATTTGACATAAGCAATGAAAAAGCTAACAAAATGTGTACACTTAATGTCCAATCGTTTTTCAAATTTTGAAATCGAATTGCGTTGATTACATTTGTTTTTCTTAAAATCATCTCGTCTCGACACAAAATACTTAAGCGGAGACAGAACTCCATTATTCATCTACCAGGGTCATGTATCTAGCCGAGTTTGTCGTCTCAGCTAGGTGTACTGAACCAGCGTTCAAGCTTCTCAACAAAAATAAAATTCTTCCACAGTATCTGCAATGAATAATTTTCAAATTTATACCAATTATTCGTTAGGTGTTTGTAAAATAAAATGTAATAATAAAAAGTTGTAATAATACAACTTTTCTATATATATTTTTTTCGGAAACCAAATGGATTCGGCACAAACATTTTATCCCTACCAATATTTGATTCCTGCCTTTTCAAATGTTCTACTCTGGAACAAGGAAGTACATACCACCTAAAAATCAACTGTAAGTCCTTCCGACTGAATAAAAGAAATTTGAATAAAATAATACTTTCTGGTTTCGACGTGTATTACTTACAATAGAGCATAGATAGCTTTTCAGCACCAAGTCAAAGTCTTTTCTACAATACGAACAGTTATCATACGAATTCTCACAAAACATACCTTTTAAGATAATATAGATTACAACAATTAATACACGCAAGTACTACAACTAATAAATCGCGTGATTTATTTCTACCAGTTCAAGGGTGCCAATCAATTATAAAATTTTGAAAAATGAGCGCTACTTTTGCTACGTGTTTATTTTACATTATAACAATATTTATTTTACTAAAATTTTATTTTATTTTAAACTAACTTTGATAAGCTAGAACTATCTTTGCTGTAGTTGTAATTATGAACGTAGAATTTTTTGCAAAAAAATAACACCGGATATGCTTACACTACCGTTCTTATATCCATGCCCGACTAAAACAGATGAATTAAGTTGTTGAAAAGTAAGAAACCTCCTTTCTTATACCTCGCCACGTTAATGTTTGTCAGCGTACATTATTTCTGAACTTACTCACGTTCAGATCGGTTTCTTTGTACTACGGATCACAAAAGTTGATATCATTTTTAAAATTTTTATTGTTGATTTGTCTCTTATTCATTCGGTTATCGAAAACAATTTCGAATAAAAGTTGTTACTATTTTTATAATGAACAACTTTTATTCGAAATTTTTTTCAAAAATAGAATGAAAAAGGCACAAATCAACTATAAAATTTAAAAAAAAAATAACTTTTGTGGCCAAGTGTACACTCTGCACACCGCAAGTAACGATTACATGTAAGTATTGACATATTGAAAGATTAATAATATTATTTTATAATTATTATCGTCCGAAATCACTCAAAATTTACAACCGTTGAGACCACAAAAAATATAATAACATACTTAGTACATATCCCATATAAACTGCGTTCATTATCAACGGCCGTTGCATAAATATATGATTTGTGATGTGTATACTAAGGTGCATAAGTTCTACATAGAAAAAACTCTTTAATTTAACTCTTTCCAGGGGTCTCAAAAGACATCAGAAAGTCAACTTGCTGGTGGAACAAATCATAGGAGAAAAGTTCGCCAACTATTTAAGCTAACAGAGCAAAATGGATAGAGAACTGGGACAACTACCATGAAGCCCTTCCTTAATACAAAAGGTCTCTGAAAAAAGCTAACAAACTATTTAAAAAGTCTAGTGAATAGATTACTCTGGCAAGTGCCTGCCTCTCTGGATGACTACGCTAATCTCGAAAAAGTAATGTATTCCAGTTATCAACAATAGATAGGCTGATTTTCGGTAAAAGTAAAGTTGTTTAATTTATGTATGTATCGTTTATTTCGGTCGAACTATGACGGCATTTGTTAAGTCGAAAAAAAATCCACGAAATACATAAGTCCACGATACCTTTATCTATGTTTTATGTTCAAGTCAAAATAACTCCTCTTTTGCTAAACACAATATTGAATAATGACTACATGGATTAAACAGCTCAAAAATATTATTACGTAACGAAATATTTCGAAAATGACCATCAATATAAACTACACTGATAGAAGGAAATTTCTTGAACCAAGTAAATGTTTTCTTTAAAATATTTACTCTGAGAAAGAAATGCTTGTTTTCATTCAAAATGTGTTTACTTGAAGGTACTTATTACTGATTTGATTTATTACTGATGACATGATACTTATTTACTTGTTCAAAAAATATATTATCTTCCCTATATATGAGTATCAGAATTCTTGGTTTAAAAATTTCTTCTATCAATGTATATCTCACCAAAAATAATAATGTGATAGGACCAAAGTTTTCGCATACAAAAAATATTGATATCCCAGCAAAAACAAAAATGTACGCATACATGAGTAGTGAAATCTATCTAAGGACCAAGTTTTTTTAACAAAAGTAAGAAATTGATTCGTATAATTTATTGCGATAGATTCTCCTTGGTATGAACTTTATGGAGATAAAGTTTAGTACCAAAAAATGCAAATAATTGGTATAAATTTATTTTGTAAGTTTCTCAAGTGCATGGTATTTCATATTTTATTTGCTATGTGATATATATCTGCATGTTCATTCGTTTAGTGCTTCTAATCTACACAATAGATTTTGATGATTTTCATCATCATTAATAAAATGAAAAAATTTATATTAAGTTGTTATGTTGTACATAAATTTTACAACAATTTATTGTTTGAACATATTTTCTGTAGATCTTAAATGTTAAATGCCCAAAACCTCACACGCTTCTTAATTCAAAAATCCCTTATTTTACCCTCTTAAAGGATGAATTTCCAAAAACTGTGATAGAACTGACTTCTTTACAATTAATTTTTTTTTAATAGGCGCTGAAACACCAATTTCCATTTTTTTAACGTGAAAAGACGGACTTCCTCTTTCGGAGGAAACCTTAAAATCACTGGATTAGGTGACTTTAATATTGATCTAGTCATTATGAATGATTAATAAATGGTATATAGGTACTGTCAACAAAAAACAAATTTGAGTTCAAAATTTAACAAGGATATATGTAGTAGATAATTGTTTGTGTATGTGAAATGAGTGATAAGTGAATTACTTGTGGACGACTGGTTATTCCATTTAAATTTTAATTTATTAAAAAAATTATAATTTATTGTAATAATATAATATATAATATTTATAATATAACAACATATATAATACAAATAATAATATATTATTCTGATGATTTTCATTACAGATTAACAATTACACAAACGTTACCATCATTTCAGGATGCATGTATTGATGGAATAAAGCCATATTCTTGGATACCTATATGTAACATAGATATTATAACCGCTGCGTCCTTGGCTGTGTACAAGAGCAAAAGTAGTTTCCATCGATGCTCTCAACGATGTATTATTATTGTTATACGTCGATGATCTGATCATTTTAGGCGATTAACCTGAAGATACTTAAAATTTTGCACGACTATGTTTGTGAAAACGATCTAGCCGTAAATAGTCAAAAAACAAAAGTAATGATTTTCTATAGAGGAGGAAATTTGTCTGCTGCAGAAGTATGTAAATATGCAAACGTCACTCTAGAGGTAACAAATCATTACACCTATTTTGGGGCTCCATTTTTGTCTTCTTCTCTCATAGGAGATACAGTGAAAAACTCACTAAGTAAAATGGGTGGGACGGCTAGAGCTCTACCAATCGGTGGTTGTTAATTCATTGTTGCACTGTGCTACAGTATGGTTTTTAAGATACTTAAATGAAGTTGAAGTAGCTCAGATTGGTTTTATTTTAGAATATACTATAGTTACGCAGAAACCCGCCTGGATACATAATAAGACTTGAAACTCGGGTACCCAAAATTGCAATTAAGGCTATTCACTTGACGTCGTTATGGTTAAAATCGATCATAACTAACAGGTAAATATAGATCTCTCTTTTGAGAAAAATTTTAGAAAAGGTGATATCAACAACATTTGTCATCCGTACTACACTTTTTTAATTGATAAAGATTTACAAAGGGCAAAAGATAGCTCATATAGTTCAATTTACCACGAAATCAATGCTGACCCAGAACCAAAAATTAACTAACACTAACACTAGTGTGCCCAACTGCCTTTGTACGAGTTTAAGCACAGCTCCGTGCATTAAGCCTAGGTTGCATGGGGCGAGCTGGTTAGGCGAGTTACTGCAGTGCAGCAACTTGCACCGTTTGACCGCATCATGAGAGTTACTGTCATGTGCGAGTCGGTCAGTAGCTCGCATTCGAGTGATTGCAACATTTTTTGTTTTTACTCACCACGCGCCTTCCCCCACCACGCCCTGGCATGCGATTCGGACGTCAACTCGCACGCTTTTAACGAAATGACAGCAGCTCGTACGCTCAGGCGCATTCTCCGGGTGCATTTCGGGCGCACTCTGCTGCTGCACGTGTTTATCTTATTTCGACAGACAAAATGACAGCGGATAGATTGACTTCCGAGAAAAATTTAAAGTTTATGGACATGTATTTTGCGTCAACATTGCACGGGACATGATACGTCCTCTTTGGTGCAGTAGCTGTCTACTGTCACGCCAGCAGCTCGCATTCGTGTGACCGGGGAAGGCGAGTCGAGCAATTGTTATGCCAGTACAAAGTAACAGTAGCTGTCTACTGTCAATG
Source organism: Nineta flava (assembly GCA_963920215.1). NCBI lineage: Eukaryota > Metazoa > Arthropoda > Insecta > Neuroptera > Chrysopidae > Nineta > Nineta flava. The sequence continues at coordinate 68,998,166 of OY986040.1, forward strand.
CCAGTAGCTCGCACCGTGTAACCAGGCCATTAGGATAAAAATTGACTCGCCTGATCATAAACAACATATCATATGTCATTGACTGCGAAGCGACGTGTACAATATGCAGTGAACGAAAGCCTCAGAAACATTATTTTAGATTGTCCTGTTTACTCGTTTGTCAAAACAGAATTTCACCAAAATATGGGAACTGATTTTGATTTTATCGACTTTGCTATCTGGTTCTTTAGAAATATATCCTTTAAAAATATTTTTTGTTATGTAAGATGCGCTCTGCACGCAAGTGCATTTATTTCGAACGAATGATCAAAGAAAACACTCTAACAAAACCGTTTTTGTAATTATTTCTTAAAATTTTAATCGATAATCGTAATATTATTATCACTATAATTTTTTTTTTTTTTTTCACAAAAATATTAAATTTTTCCTATTTCCACAAAATATTTACGTATTTTCTCTGTTTAAATTTATTATTGAATATTTTTGTTTAGTCAATATGTAATTGTTATTTTTTGTTTATGTTTTGGTTTGCAAAATTGACTTTACCATGTTGAAAATTTTTAGATACATCTAAATATGGAACAATAAAATAAAATAAATTTTCATGATTGGCTATTTTAAAAGTCACAATATGTCTCAGGGATATGCTAAAAAATGAGACTCATAAAGTAGATGTGCCCTTAAATTCCATTTTCGGTAATTTCAATGTTAAAGCGGACTCGAAGTAGCAACGTCATATATTATATTTTAATATGACGTTATAAGTTCCCCGCCTATGTCTCTTTTATTATTTTCTTCATGGACCCATTGAAAATTTAATAAGCACTAAAAGAGCATCAATGTGTTGGATTAGGTTTTAATGATTAAAATTGAAGGATTGATAATGTTGATTCTTCTATAATTTCCGACAAACATTCTATAGTATTTGGTAAATATTTTCGGTGTATATATAGAATTCATTGTATTGTGTTCTCATTTATAACATTTATTGATTCAATAATAATTTATCTGTTTACGCAATGCTGAACACTCATTCAATTTAATAATATTACAAAAAAAAAAAAAAAAACAATTTTTTTTAGGATATTTTTTATTTTTGTATAAATGTAACATTTCAATTGCGATTTTGATAAATAATATTCAAAATATAATTTTGTTTTTATTTTTTAAAGCATGTATACAAAGCATTTTTTTTTTTTTGTATTAGTATATTATAAATACTTTTTAATTTTTTTTCGTTTGTTAAATTTAGATGGTTTTTTTGGAATTTATTTATTTGATTCACGTGTGGCTTTGGAAATAAAAATAAGTTTTCTGTTCATAAAATTTTAATGGAAATCAACTATCATTTCTAGCATTCAATTTGAAGCACAATTAGTTATTTATTTTTTTATTTAAGTTCAAGTTTGGTTTCAACATTCATGATAAATTACGAACGAATTAAATTTTCTAATCGAAATTTTTCTTATAATCAACTATTTATCTCCAGGAAAGTGTGATGTACTGAATTTTATTAATAACTTGCTGTATCCGACAGGCGTTTTAATGCCCCTTTTTGTTTCAGTACACATATACATAGCAGAACGCTTCGTGTTAATTTTTGAACAGAATTTATGGCAAATCGATAAACTTGAGAAATAATTAATTCCAAAATTTTTTTAATGAATTGCTATTGAAACTATAAACAATATCACAGATCTAAGCGGCTGTAACTTCGGAACTGTCAGAAAATGGCTATAGCTTTGGAACGATTTGGAATTTTGAATTTTTTTGTCAGAAACAGGACCGTCGAGGGTCCGCCCAAAACAACTCACGAAAGTTTTATCGTAATCGGATCAATGGTATAGGAACGCATAGAAGATGAACGAACGAATGAACAAATATTCCTTTTTATGTACAAGATTATCGTTTATGCATAAGTTAAGATGTGTATTCAAATACAGACCAAACAAACAAGAAATATTACATACAAATTACATTTAATTTGCTTCTATACAATGAACTTAATTCAAATTAAAATCTACAGGTTTTTAAAAACAATAATGAATCTTTAAATATATTCCAAGTTCAACAAAAGTGACAGTAAACATTTGGTAGAATCCTATGTAGCGCAGACGTGCGAACACTACAAAAGAATGACAATGCCGTGCTATTTCATGATTTTATGAAATCGGAATAATATGAAGATAAAAACTAAATAAACTTCTGAGTTTATTGAATGAGTGAAGCTTGAAAGATTTCTATTATATATAATATAATTAAAAAACACGTTTATCTTTTTAAATATTGAAAAAATTTAATAAAATAAATACAATAAAAATTTTCAATTTTTTACATTATCTAGTTATGAACGCTGTGTTACATAAAATAAGCATTAGTGAAACAAATATAATTAAGAAAGAAAAAAAGAAAACTTTCTTAAAAGTTTTTATTTAAATAAAATAATCCAGTTTTTACATAAAATTAATAGTATCTCGCAAGCAAAAGTTGAATGAAATATTTAGCATTTATTTATTAAAAAATCATAAAATTTTGCATAAATATTCAACCCTTTAAACTCGGCCTGTCACTCGACCGTGCTCTAGATTATTATCATCTAACTAATCAGTCGCAGGCTGTAAGTTTTTTTAACATATTATAAGTTGGTTACAATTATAGAGTTGAAAGGAATAACTGTTTTAATTTCCCACGAGGTAACAATATCCATTTTAATTAAGTGACAAATTATTACTTGCGCCCACATTAGATAAAATAACTACAAAATAACCGATAACTGATATGTATTCGTGGATGTGCTCAAATAGTATAAGTGCTTTTAAGGAGCGTTTTGTATCCACAAATATAAAAATATCTTCTATTTTGTATCAATATACGTATAATCGTGTAATTAAGAATACATAAGATTTATACTATTTACAGTATGAGGTGTATATACTCTATATATTTACATATACCGGGTATAAAAATTATCACGCAAAAAAATAAAAAGCCAACAAAAAAAAAATTCATGAAAATGTAATTTTGTTCAAATGCTTGCACGTCATCTCTGGTTTTTTCAAGAGTATTTACAAAAAAAAAAAAAAAGGATGCGCAGAGTTTTACAGGAAATTTAATTCTCAAATTAAAAAATTACCAAAATTTTCTTCGTAAATTTGACTGGAAATAAATTTCGAAACTTTATATTATAATAAACTAGCTGACCCGCCCCGGCTTCGTGGTGGGTCTTTACAGAAAATATAAAACAGCTTATGTTACTCCGAGGAGATGTAGCTATTTGTAAAATTGGTTGAGTAGTTTTTGAGTTAAATCGTAACAAACAAAAAATCAATCATCTTTCCTCGTTATACATAATAGCAGCACCCGTTGCGGCTTCGCCCGCAAAAATTTTGTAACGCCCTTATAACCAAGTAACATAATATTTAATTTTTGAAATACATTTGTTGTCTGCGCTGCCACCTATTTGCAAAATTTTGTTGTATGCATCGCTATCTATGCATATTACTACAAAAATAAACTAACTTAATATTAATTTTAAAATGATTCACTATGTGAATAGAAATCGAAACAAATGAAATCGAAACAAATATGAACAATGGACTATATTAATATATGATCCACTGTTACATATCAATCACTTTATGCAGACTGCTGTCTGTTGAATGCTTATATAAATAAAAATGTCTACATCCCCACTTCTGGGAGACAATGTATAACACACAGCACCTAGAGCAACGAACATCTGTTACTATGCACTGATAAATTATACACCTACACATCAATAAATTATACAACTTTACTTTTTTTTATAATATTTAATGACCAATTTATACAAAAACTTGACAAATGATATTCTAAAACCTTCCTCGAGAACCACTCTATCCATTGGTGAAAACAACATGAAAATCGGTGAAGTAGTTTTTGAGTAAATCGCGAACAGACAGACACGGCTGGAGGACTTTATTTTATACTATGTAAGGATACCATATACAATTTTAAGTTATAAAACGTTTTATGAAACACAAATTAAGAAGAATTATTTTTGATGCAATCACGATATTTTTTCCTGTGATCTGAAATAACTTGTAAAAGAAACTGTTATTCATCTTTAGTTCCAAGTTCATTAAACCGATCCAATCAAAAAATCTAAATTATAAATTTTTATGCTATCTAATAGGAAATTTTTTTTTAAATTACTTTAAATTGGAGTATTTTGTTGGAGAAAATTAAATTCTCTACATCATGTTCTGTGAGACCGAGGCATAGATCGAAAAATATCAAATGACAATAGTGTAGGAATTTGAGTTGTCTACTTCTCTATACTCAAACCATAAACTATTAATCTTTACGTAAAAATTACTATATTACGCACTTTTGTAGAGACTTTAATTTTCTACAAGTTTGTCAATGAAAATTTGTCGATAGAATGAATAGTTTTTTATCGACATACGTTTAAAGACGAATTTATCGAACATCTGATTGTAGAAACTTGGCCGCAAAAAACATTTTATAGATAATTTAATTTCTTACAAATCCATACCCCAATATTTTTTGAATCGGTTATATTAATTTAACGTAGTGAAAAAACCAATGCTTATAACATGGGTGTTTATCCAATGCTAATAAATCTTATTTGGAAGAGTGCCTCTGTAATTAAGTTAGAAGACATATAGTTTTAGACAATGGTTTTTAGGATTTGACAAGGTATTTTTCGTATGGGACCTAACAATTGATAAAAGTCGTTTTTTGACACACCCTAGCAGATGTAGTGATTTTGATGATAACTGACCATTTGGGCTAGTTGTAGCCACTTACACATTAAACAGAAAATATCCGAATTGTTTGGAGAAAACTATGGGAGAGTGCGAAATAGTGATGAGGAAGACCCAAATTAAATTAAAAAGTAAATTACTGTAAATTACTGTCAGAAAGTTAAAAATTTCAAACTATTCCAAAGTTATATCCGTTACAAAATAAATTAAAATATAACAAATTTTATTGAAATTACTCTTGTTAAAATTTCTTTCATTCAAGTTTACGCTTGTTAACCTGACTCTTATTAAAATTACTCTTATATTGTCTCAGGATATGCAATTCGTTGCTTATCAAATTCATTAATTTGGTGAAACTGTCATTAAAACTTCAATAAAATATATTATATTATAATTTTTTACAGATTTTCAATTTTTTTACATGCATTTTGTTTTTATTTTGTAAAAATTTTTTTTTTTGGGGTCGGTTTTTTTTTGTAAAAAAAATTTTTGAAGTCGGTTTTTAAAAAAATTTTCTTATTTTCCCATTAAGAATGAGTGTACCCTTTCAAAAAAAAAAAAAATTTCGCAGAAATCGGTTATCACATATAAAATGAGGATTTTCCTCGATTTTCCGGGGATCCCCTCATCAGAATGCGATTTGGTGCCAATGGGACCAATGGGAAACCAAACCCTTTAAGACAAAAAAAAAATTCAAAATCGGTTCATAAATGTCGGAGTTCTGAGGTGACACACATAAAAAAAAAAAAAAAAAAAAAAATACAGACGAATTGAGAACCATCCTCCTTTTTTGAAGTCGGGTTAAAAAACAATAAAACCAAGTAAAGAATAAATAAAAAATACGTATAAGTAACATTACTTCAAAGATAAAATAAACAAGAAAACACCTCGAGCTCTCCCCTTATTAATAATAATAATAGTGGGGATTAACCTCCATTTTTGAGACACGACAGTCTATAACATAGGCCACCCACATCATTATTTTTCAACCTTTATTTATTAATTTTTACTTGACATTTTTATGATGTGAGTGGAGGATCAGGAATTCGTATGCAGAGAAGGAATTGGTAGGTGTGCGGCTGCAGCCGACTTTGATAGGAACTATGCCGATATTCATCTGGAGTTCGTGAAGGAAAACTGCAGAAAACCTTCACAATCATAGCCGGTTACTTCTTTCTAGTCCATACGCCGACAGTTTAGTCAATCAATCGCCCCAATAATTTTTTTTAATTGACAAACGATCGATGTCGGGATTCGAACCCATAACCTCCCAGGTCCAAGTAGAAACAACACTAACAAGCGCGGCTACTTGGCTGGTGCTCCCTTTATTATGAGAAAATAAAACAGAACAACCAGAAATAAATAACACAAAATCATGTTTAATGTACACAGGTCGCTTTACACTTTTGTAATGACGTGCTGAGCTGCGCCTGATCACTGATTATATTCCTTCGTTATGGCTATGAGTATTGTATAGAGAAGTTTAATATTATATGCATTATTCACCACAGCACACAATTCTCTAAAGTAATTTTCGCCGGTATACACAATTCTCTTTTGTTATATATATATATATATATATATATATATATATATATATATATATATATATATATATATATAGATTATATTTTATAGATTATATTATATATATATATATATATATATATACCAATATATATGGGCAGATCCATTACGTTTCCAACAAAAACGTTCGCATATCATCAATTTGGAGCCGTATCCATATTATCAGCCGATTTTTTTTTCGATAGTGAAAAAAAGACGATTTCCACAATATAAGCTTCTTCCGTTCAAATTCGACGCATGTGGATTGAAATTTTTTCCACTTATTACATACTTTGAAGGAAAACACACAAACTGAACGTAAAATCTGGTACCACAGTTAGCCCTTATCTGACCCACTGTTTTAGCAAAATTTGGTCTAGTTTTGAAACAGTATCAGGTCATCAGTTTTTTAATTAGAAAGCTCATATATTTCTCTCATATATAGTGGCTCATATATTTCGTTAAAGCGTACTCATTTATTTGAAAGCTAAATATATATGTATTGTAAATAATAATAATAGTCATAATCACGCTTATTTACGTTGTTATACCCGATATAGATAGATATATACAATATTTGACAAATGCGGAAAAGCGTTGTTTTTGGGAGCCGGGAGAAGTAACAACTCGTTGAAAACTCAATAATAAATTATAAGTTAAGCATAAGGTAATTACACTATCTTCGATTATAACAATACGAAGTATTGGTAAGCTATCTCAAAATGCTTATGTACTACTGTAACAAGTTCTAAAATCTTCATTCTGGCACTACGGTCTCATATTCAATGGTAAATAACAAAGAAATGGCATACGTAAATGAAAAATTAATTCGATTTTTTCATACAAAAATAGATTAACTTAACTAAATATCACATAGTTTATTGCGATATTGATTAAATATTTATAGGTGATATTTTTTAATGATCGAATAAAAAAATTCAATAGAACTAAAATTTAATACTAGGCAACAATAGCAACAAACAACGTAACAAAAAACAAGTGAGAATACTTTAATATAATTTGAATATACCGTGAATATAACACTCACTAACATAAATGCACAAATTTTTACAAACGACAGAAATAGCATCAACAAAAAACAAAAAAATTGGCAACAGCAGTCGTTAGTTTGTAGTTAAAAAATGGCAGCTAGTAACAGAGTATTATAAAATATCAATAGTAGTCTGTCTGTGTACGTATAATATTGTGTCTGTTTCGTTATATATATTTTGTTTTTCTGTTATTTCCCATTTTAAAATTGTAATTCGTTTTAGGGCACAAAATCTAATTTCAAATTTAAACTCATGCATGACAAACTCTTTCGTCGAACTTCAATATATTATCTATAAACATGAAATGTTTTATATATAACTACATATAAATATAATACTTATATATTCTTTTGATCAAAAAAATTGAATCCAACTAATCCATCTAAAGTTGACCAATGGCTGGATATTCTTTGACCAAAATACTACTAGATATACTATTTTACAAATTTTATAAATGCGAAAAAAAAAATCATAGAAAGTAACTCATATGACACAAACTACATAAATCTTCTTAAAATGATCGATCTTGTAATCGATACCCCTTATTACTACGAGATACCATAACATTATCTTTGACAATATAACCGATGATGTTTGACATATTGATAAATTATCCGTCCTACACTTTATCGCCTACAAGGTATATAAGCTTCTTTAGTTACTTAAATTAGCATGAATCCTATTGGTCTTCGTTTAACACTCCTTTTAAGAAACCTCACCCACTTTTCATTGCCGTATCAATTTGAAACTTTGTAAATGTTTGTAAATCTGATAAAAAGATAGATAGATAAATTGTGGAAGCTGCCCAGGACGGGCTACACTTCGACCATAAGGTCCAATGTAATGCCTAAGGATGTGAGTGAAGTGGAAGGAATTTGTGAGTAGACTAGGAATTGGCAGGATATGCGGCTGCAGCCGACTATGATAGGAACTATGCCGATATTCATTTCGTTCGTGAATGAAACTGCGGAAAACCTTTCAAGCATAGCCGGTTACTTCGTTCTTGTCCATAAGTTCCATTAGTTGTCCAACAGTTTAGTCAATTAGTCAATTAAATGGATAAAAAGATACTAAATGTTGGTAAAAATTTTTATTATTGATATTGTAGAAACTGAGTGAATGTAATACTTTGTGGCCAGCGTTTATCTAAAAAAGCTATGCTTAAATATTCAACTTGTTAACTCGAAACACAGACACAAATTTACAAAACGATAATAATTTATGAAACAAAGTGTAAAATTTCATAACATCTTCTATAATCCTCTTTCACTTTAATTCAAGAAAATAAGTACTTTTAATGTTTATTAAATTACGAGACGAAAACTCGTTGAAAATTTACGATAGCAATTTTTTGATCTATATATTCTGTACTTTCAAGTGATAAAAATATAATAAATAGTTAATTAATAATTAATTTATATTTTCAAAAAACTACGAAGCACGCTTTTATTAATAACGTACTAATATTATAAATGTGAATGTTTATGAAGAAGTTTGTCTTCGCATCGCATTTAAACGGTTTAACCAATTTTGATGCGGTTTTCTTCAAACTGTTTAGAATATGTGATATTCGAACTTTTTGTTCCATGCAACAAATATTAGTATCATAAAAACTTTTTATCATGCTTATCGAAGCTTGGGCAACGCCAGTTATTACAGTCAACTATATTATTAAAGGTGACATGTATTAAAATAAACGATAATGCTCTTCTTGAAGAAATTTTCAATACAATTATTTTAGTCTCAAAAACAGAAAGAAGAACAACAAACATACTTTTAGATATTTAGTACGTTTAGTATAATGGACTATAAAAACTCTTAATTAGTTGACTAAATAGATTCGAATCAAACCTTGGAATGTATGTCATAACTAAATATTATTCGTACACATATTTCATGTTCCAATGTTTATACATAAAGCCGAGTATAATTAAAGTCCTCAAAATAAAACCTATCAAGTAAAGCATCCCCTTGAATAGTCCTGAAGCTAAGAATTTTTGTTTAGAACTTCATTTTATCGTGTTAAATTAACTATAAGAATTTTTCATCAATTAGTTTACCACGTATAAAGATTGAAGTATTTGAAGCGACAGTCAGATTAACTCAAAAATTTTTCATTGGATTTTACACAGGGTAACTACTGTCTCTCATTAAATCAAAGCAAACAAACTTAAAATAACCAAATGTGTTCAAATGTTCAAATGACTTGAATGAAATACATTTTTTGCAATGTTAAATTTTTGTGTGGAATTTTCGCTATTTTGGGTTCGTTACTAATTAAATATACACAATAAACCTTGTTTTAGATATGGTAAGAAACAATTCAATATTTCAAAGAATGCACAAAACGTATTTTCTTCACAAACTTTATGTTTACAAAAATTTGAAAAGAAATGGACAAAAGTAACAACTGAGTTAATTGGTTGAATAATATGTACTGAGTTCATAGGGTCTTAAGAGCATTCCACGAACAAATGTACCAAACGCTTTTTTCAACAAGGTTATTTAAAGTATATCAGTTCCGTTTATTTTTACATGAAAATAGTAATACTCTGATATATGTATATATATAAATATATATACGTATATATAAATATATATATATATATATATATATATATATATATATATATATATAAATATTTAAATAAATATATATATATATATAAATATATATATATATATATATATATATATATATATATATATATATATATATATATATATATATATATATACAATTATTTAATTTTGATTAAAAAAGAATTAAGAAATCATATCTATGTATTTTAGAAATACTACAGTCATAAGGAAATTTTTCTTGGATTAAATTACAATAGTTATTATTTTTTTAATAGGTTCAGTATTACGTACTGAATGTAAATGCACGAAATCCTTACAAATTTGGAGGGCATTATTCGGCCTATATCGGCCTACTTTTCGGCCTATATCCCTAATAAATTTTATCGTAGATAATTAAATTTCCTATCTATTTTTTAAAATAATTTTTTTTGATTATTTACCGTTTACGATTTATACGACTATGACTATTTGTTTATTGACTTTTGGACCCATATATCTTCTAATAATTGTTTAAACAATAAAATGCTAATGACCTAAGTTTAACATCTACAAATTTTCTACAACTTTTGTTTTAAACTTTTTTTTCTAAAACTAATGTTTTTGAAGTTATAACGCGTTCAATGTTGCACTACCGGGGGCAAGGTTAATAAAAACGAGGTATGCATAATGAAACAAACGAATAAGAAAATGGTTTAAGTTTATTTAAAAAGACATGGAATATTTATTTTGGAAAACGTACAACCGAAAATGATTCATAAATCCAATTCGACTCTCGTGCGTTTAGTGGGCAGTGAAGATTCAATTATATCCTCCTTCTCTTTCTCTTCGTCACCTTCTTCGGTGGCATATGAAGATCTTAACGCCTCAATTAATTTTTCGTCGGAGTAATATAGAATATCTTCTTCGACGTCGTACAATTCGGTATCGTTGACGCTTATTTTTGGCAGATTAGACCACGTTTTCTCTGTGCAGTTCTCACAGATTACCGTGCAGTCCAACCCTCTTTTTCGGCATCCACAGATTCGGCATCGGCAGCCACAGCCGGTTCTGTATTTGCATGAAATGCACTCTAGCAGGCATAATTTATAATTCATTTTCGGTTTTTAAAGAGCAACCATTATATAAAGTATCTTCCCGAAAACTCGGCCCATTTTTACATTCATGTTTTTGATCGGATATCACTACTTTTGGAATGGTATGTATATATATATATTTATATATATATATATATATATATATATATATATATATATATATATATATATATATATATATATATATGTATATATTTATAAATATATATATATATATATATATATGTATATATATATATGTAAATATATATCACTCATCAAGTCCTTTCATTTGATCCTCAAATCATAGGGGTTTATGAGGAAATTATATAACTCCATTTGCGCGGCCGCCATATTGTATTTAGAATAACGTCACGTTATATACTGTGTTTCGCTCATCAAGCCCTTTCATTTGATACCCATATCATATAGGTTATTGTGGAAATTATACATCGCCATTTGCGGCGGCCGCCATATTGGATTTAGTACGACGTCACTTTAATAATTGTGCTTCACTCATCAAGCCCTTTTATTTGATATCCATATCATAGGGGTTAATGTGGAAATTGTAAATCTCCATTTCCGGCGGCCGCCATATTGGATTTAGAATGACTTAACTTTGCTTATTATGTTTTCTCATCCAGCCTTTTCATTTTGTCTTGGCTCTCTTTATACCTCAAAGGAGCGCTGCCCGAACCTACAAATGATTCCGATACTCGACAAAAACAAAAAAAATATATTAGTAAAAGGTTTTACTAAATTTTTTGTAAGCTAAATGACACGCACGCTCTTTTTTTAAAGAAGAGAAAAAAATTAAACACATGCTTTTACGAAACAAAAAAAAACCTGATTTTATTGCTTAAAAAAATGATAATCCAATTTCTTTTTCAACAATTATTTTAATTTTTCAACACAATGTCAAACTTTGAATTACTTGTACAAATTCCAACTTTAACTTGATCTGGATTGAACAACAATTATATACTTTGAACTAGTCAGACAATAGTCGATATTAAACTTTGAACTAATCAGACAATAGTCGATATTAAACTGATTTGAATCAACACCGGTTTATATACCCGTCACCGGTTTATATACCCGTCAAAGTTCTTTCCAGAACATGATTGTTTTTTTGAATAAATATTTTTTTTGACAACATATTTTCGCAAGGAAGCTTCTAGAATATTTTAGTTTATCAACAACCATGGACGTAGTCGGAGTGTTCATTTATAAAATTAATTAAAAATTATAATACTTTTCCGAGATTTGAACCATTATCACACCCCGCTTGGTTGATATCTAACTACCGACTTAATGAACACGGCCAGTGTGAATTCAAAATCAATACACAAATTTTATGATACATTCATAACAAGCTTGTTCTGATTACTTGTTTTTACAAAATTATTTATTTGTGTTATTTGTGTCTATTTATGTTATTTATCAAAAACATTCAATTTGTATGACTTTTTATGATTTTTTAAATTAAATTATATGTAATAATTATTTTCAATTTTTGATTTTTTTAAAAATAGAAAAACTTTAAATCAAAAGCATCTATTAATCTTTTTTTCAATTTTCGACTTAAAAAAAACTTAGTTTAAGAATAAAATAAATCGAGCTATATTATTTTCTTTCTGTACTTCTTTCAAAAAAAACTCCTTCTTTTACCAAGGAGAAAAATATTATTTTGTTAAATATTTTTCGTAATATTTTACTTAATATTTTTCTATTTCAAAATTAAAATGTGTGTTGGATCAAAAAAATTATTCTCAATGATTTTCATTACAACAATTTGATACCCATATCATAGGGGTTTATGTGGAAATTGTAAATCTCCATTTGCGTCGGCCGCCATATTAGATTTAGAATGATGCCAGTTTATATACTGTGTTTCGCTCATCAAGCCCTTTCATTGAATCCCATATCATAGTGGTTAATGTGGAAATTGTTAATATCCATTTGCGGCGGCCGCCATATTGGATTTCGAATAACGTCACTTTGTATACTGTGTTTCGTTCATCAAGCCCTTTTATTTGATACCCATATCATAGGGGTTAATGTGGAAATTATAAATCGCTATTTGCGGCAGCCGCCATATTTGATTTATAATGACGTCATCAAGCCCTTTAATTGGATACTCATATCATAGGGGTGAATTCGGAAATTTTAAATCGCCATGTGCGGCGGCCGCCATATTCGATTTAAGATGACATCCTACACTAATGTAGATATCTAAATAATTTTGAGTCAGCGCCAAAAAAACACCATCGAAATGGAAGAAGGGTGGATCTGATTTTCGGATAAAGGTAAAAATTGCACATTAACGAATTTGACCTTACTGTTTTGCTCTAGAACACACACACAAAAATAAGCTGTTTATCTGCTTTCGTTCGTTTCGACTTTTGAATGCGAATAACTGTTCAACCGTTTATTTCTCAACGAAAACCAAACACTTGTCCCTTATTAATCCCTAAATAGCTTATATTCGAAAAACCAAATATATATATATATTATATATATATTATATATATATATATATATATATATATATATATATATATATATATATATATATATATATATATACTGCCACACAACCTACGACAACACATTTAGTGCTCTTTAAATTAATTAAAGAGAAATTATATATATATTATATATATTATATATATTATATATATATATATATATATATATATATATATATATATATATATATATATATATATATATACTGCCACACAACCTACGACAACACATTTAGTGCTCTTTAAATTAATTAAAGAGAAATTGCAAACCTGTCTTAAATATATACAAATATATTTAAGAAATCTGAAGAAATTTTTACGAAATTCCAACATTTGTGCAAAAACAATAGGTGCATTTCCTTTGGAGGAAATTCCCTAAAAGAGACATCAAATGATATAAAATTTGTTTCATTTAAGCTCCTTGTATTTTTCAGTATTCATAAATTATATAATTTGAATATTGCTTTGGTTTAGTGTCAAGAATAAAGAATAAAAGTTTTTGTCATATATATTTTTACCTATATATCAAAATTTCAAAGTTTTTGTTAGATGACATATTTATGCAAGATTTTATGTAGGTACATAATATGCTATAAAATCATCATATATCGAACAATAGACCTTACATAGAGATTAAACTTATTTACAGTTAAAGAAGACATAAAATAAACATGTATATGACTCTATATTTATATATTCCATGTTTTGTTTATCATTTTTTTTAAAACATATTATGCGTTTATCAAGTGAATGACCGAGAAGTTCAGTCCCACAAGTGTAACGGATCCTGGCGTTTATAACATTTCTATTCCCTTTCTACTCTATATATTAACTACTCCATTTCGCGATGAAATGAGCCTGAAACTTCTTGAGAGTTAAAAAGTGATTACGAATTCATGTGTAGCGAAAAGGTGCGTGTGATTAATGAAATACTTGAAATTTATATTTTTGTAAACTTTATTTCACTACTTTTTGGATAACAATTACAACTTTTAGATTATACTTTGAATTGTATTAACTTTTTGATTTCAACGAATGTTTGATTGGTACCGAACTTATGTTGAATTGTTACTGTACTGGTGATAAATTCGTACTGCGTTGAACTGAACTAATGTTGATGTGTGACGGACTGCAAGCTGTTGTTGTCTTGCTTATATATCTAAAATGCACGCGATCTAAGAAGGTACGAGAATCGCATCAAATATTTTTTACATTACCAGAACATACCTATAAAGTCGATCCGCTTCCAAACGTGCATATATAGGAACATTATCCTGCACATATACATACGTAAGCATATAAAAAGAGACAACGATATGCGTGTATACGTAAATGTATCGTTCTGTAGTGTATCGCAGCTTTAATTGCAATTTTGACACTGATGGGCCAGATATGTGTATCTGCTGTATGCGTGTGAGTCACTACATGTGGATGGGCAAAATCAGCGTATACATATCCCAACAAAGGTTTATTGTTTTAACCGTAAGAAAATTTCGAGAACGAGAAATATGCTTTGCAACAAACATCTTCTCTTATTTCAGAGGCATTCGTATCAATTTAATAAAAGTCTCATCTTCATATTCTATAGTAAAATAAACTGTGCACGCATGATAAAAAAACTCACAATATATAAAAATAATTAAATCAGTTAGTTATATTTCTTGTTTGGAAATGTTTAAAAATGACTGAGAAGAACACTTCGGCGCTTTTATTATAACATGTCTCCTATGAAAGAAGTCATATTTTCAAATGTGATATTTTTATCTTCTTAATAATAATGTCAATGGAAATTGGTATCTCTAGCTATTTCTATCGATTTGAAAGATTAGTTATAAGTTTGACGACTACATTATAAAAACAAGTAACAACTAACTTAGTAACAACTAACTTAGTTACTTACTTAAATACCCAGTATATTCAATTAACGGGATCTTACTTACCAGTTACAGACACACAATTTCAGTTCGTTATCTCTTTTTATTTTAAGTTATCGTGTTTACGGGCGGACAGACGAAGCGATATGTGTAAATGAACTAATTAAGTCATTTAATGACACCTATACTAAATTTTTTTTTCAGCAATCAATATTTCCAACAATTACAAAGTCCGAAATAAACTTAATATACCCTGGATATTACCGGGTCTAATAATGCACATGAAGTTTTCTTTAAAAGTAACTTTAAGGATGCTAGGGGGGTATGTCAAAATTCTATGAAACGAATGAAAATTCAGCAGAATGTTCCTCATTTAATGCTATGAAGCTAATAAGCCATTTTAAAGTTTTGTCAATTTAAAAAAAATTTTATTTTACATGTTATTATGGAGATTTGTTCACTCAATAGATTAAATTCAGAAAGAAGGGTCCCAAATTTTCAAATTATATAACTTTCACTCTATAGAAACAATTTGTGGTTGTTTTATAAATAGAAATAAAAAAAAATGTCCGTCACGTAATCGCATATAATGGAAAAGTATATGCATTTTCGTTTATTTAAATTTAAGGTACATTCACTGCCATATGTTAAAAAATATTCATATTATATGTAATTTCTTATTTAGTCCAACATCACTCGTAAAATTTCCTATTTTAATTAAAAATATATACTACAACAGATTCCGATACTCGACACACACAAAAAACACAAAATAGTAGTAATATTTAGAGCACTACTCTAATACTTTAGAGCACCTGTAGTGCTCAAGGCCGAGTTACAGTTTACTAAATTTATGTCAAATAAAACAACACGCACATTGAAAAATAAATAAATAAAACAAAAACATTATGATTTTATTCAAACCTGATTTTTATTGATTTGAATGAAAAATAAAAATTTTAATTTCAACAATTGATGGGTCTATTTTTCTTTATAATACAATACAACAATGTACAACTGTTAATTTATACCTCTGAATTTACACGAACGAATGTCTATTTTTAAACTGATGCTACTTGCATAACTGTTCCTAATTGATCCTAATTGATCGAATGTCAATTTATAATTGCTTTTGAACTAGCGAATATCGCTGCTTATATAGGGAACGTGGATCCTTCTAGAAAAATACTTCTTGACACTAATAGAGAATATTGTTTTTGAAAATATTTTTTCAAACATATTTTTCTTAGATTCTTCCAAAATAAATAATATATTTCTCAAAAATCTCTGACGCATTCAGAGGGGTCTATAATAACATTCAAAATTACATTGGTTCGTCTGCGATACGAATCAAGTATAGTTGTAATACCCTTCTGTAGAATGTTCATTTAGTACGCTTGGCTATATTTTTACCAGTTCAAAATTTACAATGCATCACATAATAGCTGTTTATTGAATACTTTTGATTTAAAAAAAACTTTCCTTAAAAAAATTAATTTTGATCAATCTTGATTTAAAAAAAAAACTTTGTTTCTAAAGAAAAAAAATTAAAATTCGATCTTATTTTTGTTCAATAATTTTTTTGTATACCAAAAAAAACTCCTTTCTCCAAGCAGAAAAATATTTTATCTTAAATATTTTCCTTAATACTTTTCTTTGTACTAAAATTATGTGTTGAGGTTTTAAAAATTATTTCAATACAACAAAACACTTTTGGTATTGGCGCTATTTATTATGCCATAAAACGGAGATATTTCTAATTTTCATTACTTTTGCCTCCGACTGTGACTCGCAAACATCCTTAAGTCTTATACAAACAATCTATGACTTCAAGGTTGACAAGTTAGTAGGGTGAGAGTCTGTTCTACTCAATTTTAAATCCCAACCAACATTGGGCAAAAAAGGTACAAAAGACATTTTTACACAGAAAACAAGGCACTTTGTCGATAATGTGGGTATAAAGTAACACCTAAAATAAAAAGTGAGAATGACTGCGGCAAGATTTGCTGCTGTCAAGTCTCTGGGTACAGACGGCATCTTTCCAGCACTGCTACTATAGAGCTCGGAAATAATTGTATAAAAATATGCATAAAAATATGCATGTCAGGTATAGAATGTTTGGGTCCGAAACATTCTATTGGGAGCGATCCCGGCGGAGAAGTTGTGGGCCTTCTGTGTGGCGTCTGGCCTCAACAGAACATCTCGCCTTCGTGTGACATGTTGTGTTCAAGGAGGGCATAGAGAACCCCTTGTTCTAGGTTCTAGGGACCCATTTGCGGTACCCCTATTTATAATTATTATTATTATTAACACCTTAAATAAATCAACCTATACACAAACAAATCATTCACCAATGATAACTTATTCTCTATCGAATAATATTATACAATAAAATACATACACAACAATGCTTCTGACATATTATGTATGATTGTGTAAGCTGTTTTTTGCTGTACACTTTTGAAAAATATTATTTGTCGTTTATAAGAAAATAACAAGACTATATTTTCTTCGATCGGATTTGCATTGGTGTTTTTGAACACTGAATGACAGTACGCCCCGTATATCGTTTTAGAAGTGAAGTGCAGGTCGAGAACGATTTTGAATATTTAAATTCTAGAACTAGATGAGTTAATTACTAAAATATCGGGTATATACTGAGTTCAATATTGATCATTGCTTGTACTTTTAATTTTACGTTTTCCATCCGCAAAAATATAGAAAATAAAAATTAGTGTATAATGGTACTATACATTATACATATATAGTTTGGTAATCAAGAGCAATTTTTAAATGGTTGTGCTGAAAATTTTGAAAATTTACTGTTCAGTACAAAACTAAATTCTAAAACTTTGCCAATAATTATATATTTTTACAAATTAAAAAACCACTAAAAAGCTTCAACAAAATTTTTAAATTCGAGAAGGTGAACTAAATTGATCAGACTAACACGGTCAGTTTTTGAATAACCCTAACTCCTAACTCCATTTTTCATGCTGGAAGAATATAACCCAACAACCTAACAATAATCGCGCAAAAACACAAGGCACAGTCCGATTTTGCCCATCCACAAATATGTTTAGCTCTAGACTACGCACAAAATTTCAGCTCGTTATGTCTTTTCGTTTTTGACTTATCGTGTCCATGATTCCATGGACGGTCGAACAGACTGCTATGCGGAATTGAACTATTTAGTTTTATTTTTACATATCCTTGTATACCTTATACATATATACACATGTATATACATATATATATACATATATATATATATATATATATATATATATATATATATATATATATATATATATATATATATATATATATATATATGTATATAACAATCTCTAGGCATTGATGCCTAGAGATGTATAGCGATACTTGTATAGAGATGTGTAGCGATACTTTCTCTATCATCGCTAGAGAAAGTATCGCTTCACGTCTATAAATAATTTCTTGTCCAACATTGCCTAGTGATTGTTTCATGTTATCTACTGTACAATGAAAGACAAAATTTGCATTCATATTTATATAGATTTGTGCCTATACGATTTTCTTTAGTGGTAGTCTAGCAATTTATTCATCATTCAAAAAATTGATATAGATATTTTTTGAATGATATTTTTTGAATTAGTTGCAAGACTACCACTAAACAAAATCGAATAGGCACAAATCTATATAAATACGCAAGCATTCACATACCATTCTTTGAATTAGGCATTGTTATTCCCGTTACATTCAATATTTTAAAAGAACAAGAGTAATAAGCACAAAAAAACTGAAATTGTAATTTATTTTGATGAAGTAATTTAATATAAATAAACCTATTAGCAGAAATTAAATTAGATTATCGGTTTTAATTTAAATATTAATATAGGGACATAAAATTAAATTGATCCAACCTTTTTTTGTACGATAGCGGAACAACTACCTTTGGGAAAATCCTCTCACAAATTTTATATTCGAGTAAATCAACAGTTTGACTTCATTCTTCAACAATATGCACAATTTTTTGATACGTTTTTTTTTGAACAACAAAATGTTTCACTTCAATTATTGGATTTAACGTTTCAGCGGATTTACTCGGACCAAAATTATACGTTTTGATACGATGTATAATAACTTTAAGGTTTTGATCAGCAAAACTACATAAATAGATAATCAATAAGATTTCTAATTGAACAGTGTAGGTAATGAGTGAGAATATTTATAATATAAATCATATTGTTATTATTAAATTGAAGTAAATCAAATTTCAAAATAAAATTATTTAAAAAAATCAAAACGGAACAGATATAAATGGATTGGTTGTAGCAGTATAGGTATAACAATATGCATATAAATCACAATTAATCGTATAACCAAATATGTATAACAAAAATTGGAATTGTAAAAAAAGATATTAAATGAATAAAGAGATTTATTATGATATATTGATTTCTTTAGCATAGCGTCGTTCAGTTTTAAATAACAATTTAATATCTACATATTGAAATCAGTTTCTGAATTTCACCTAACATTTTATATTATAATATATTATTTGTATGTTCAGCATCATACAGTATGATTTAGGTAGTAAAGTGCATATATTTTTTAATTCAATCAACAGACTCTATATAATTTTTTCTTTATATAATTTTGAAAGAAAGCTCAATGTATAAGCTCAAAATATATTCAATGTCAGCCTAAAAAAAATTAAATAAACGATTTCGATAGGCATAAAGTCAATCGAAAAAATTAATAAACCAAACAACAGGTTTAAAAAACCCTTTACAATTTGTTGTCGCGAAATCGTCAAAGATTATCTTATTATATCCGGTATATGCAAATATACCAGGGTATATTAAGTTTAGTCCCGACTTTGCAACGCTTAAAAATATTGATCGCAGACATAAACGCTTGGCATAGATGTTCACAAAATGGCCTGTCTTTGGACACGAAACTCAAGGACAGAAAGAAGTAACGAGCTTAAATTTTGTATGTGTGTTCCAGAGCTAAAAAGTAAGGAGAAGTTCCAATAATAGGCAAAATCGACCCATCTTTGATATCGTAAGAGATAGAACAAAAATGTTTCATTCTTAAAAATAACAAACTTTTGTTATAAACTCTTTTACATAAACTCAGGATATACGGGGCAATTTAAGCAATTAACTCAGTTAGTTATTATTTTCACTTGTTTTTAGCGAATTTCCTCCAAAGGAAATGCAGGTATTGTTTTTGCACCAATGTTGGAATTTCGTAAAAATTTCTTCAAATGTACATCGATCCAACCTATTAGATGTCAAAAATCACTATCGCTAAATTTGAATATATGTGTATATACATATATATATATATATATATATATATATATATATATATATATATTTACTTTTTTTAATGTGTCTACTCTCTAGCGGTCACAGTTTTATTTCGATTAGAAGGCAATTTAGTATTTGAGGCGCTTTTGGTATTCTAAAGATCATGTTCGTTAATGGGTCAAATCGGACGAGGGGAAGGGGGTTTAGAGGGACGGGAAAACACAAAATTTGGTATATCTCCCTTAATATTTGAAAAATCGAGTTAAGTTGTAGGTACTAAGTTTAACCGTAATTTTGTTTCTTATCATTTTTCTGTTACAATAATATTTACAGAAATATTTACAATTAAAGACTGAAAGTTAAAATTCTAAATTTCTCTGGTCACATAAAAATGATCAGGTAATGAATTGTAGCAAACTTTATTTCTAAAACTTTGTTTTAAATTAAGAGAGATATTTTATCTTTTGTGTTTGTTTGACACGTATACATAAAATATATTTTATAAAAACTTCTTAAGAAGCTTTAAAAAAACAATTCAACCGACTTAAAAAAAAAACAAAAACTCATTACACTAAAAAGCTAAAAATAACAAGATACAGAATTAATCCAAAAGACTATTCTGGTCCAAACCTATTACGTATGATTTTTTATACCCAGTAGATGTAAATGTATAAGGTATATTAAGTTTGATCCCGACTTTGTAACGCTTAAAAATATTGATCGTAGGGATGAATGTTTGGTGTATATGTGCATAAAATACGGTCATTTCCACATGTCCATCAGCCTGCCTGTGGACACGATAACTCAAGAACGAAAAGAGATAACGAGCTGAAATTTTTTTCAAAAAATAGTTTTCATTTTAAAATAAACAACTTTTGTTTGAAAATTTTTTTCATAAACTCAGTAGTTTTCTCATAATTTGTGATTAAATGTTCCTCGGAAAGCAAATTGTTAATAATTCTAATATGCAGAATTGTTAACAATTCAATCATTAATATACAACTCAGTATATACTGGGTATTCAAACAATTAACTCAGTTAGTTGTTACATTACTTGTAATAAAATATTATTATTGGTATGACGTGCTACCTACTGATCGGTTTGAAGGGATCCCCTCATCAGATTATGACTTGATGACAATGGGACCACTTCGAGAGTATATTCTTTCATAGAACACAAGAATTTTCAAAATCGATCCACAATTGGCGGAGAAATCGGTGAACATACATTTATAAAAAATACATTTATATATAGAAACTCCTCCTTTTTTAGAGTCGGTTAAAATTCTTTTTGATTTTCTCATTTCCACAGAAGCTATACCTTACTTCTAAAAAATAACTAATTATTATTTAATAATTAATAATTATTTTATTAAAATTTTGTTTCAATTTTGAAATGTCAATTTTGATTGTTGTGTCCACAGTAACTTTAAACTCAATAGCACGCTATTATTAATCGTTGTATATGGTTGTATTTTGGCTATTAATAAATTTAAATTTTTCAAATACTAAAATCATGTCAGATATGATATATCATTTTGATCACACTAAAATTCTAACCGCTAGCGAGTGATTTATGTATTCTAAGGAAATTCGCTAAGTTGACGTAGCTCCTGTGTAACGCCTGTTTTTTTTTCTTATACATTTTGGCTAAGCTAAATAAAAATATATTAATCTGCAATTTATTATATCAGATTTGTTTAAACCTAAGGCGAAATGATAAATATATATATATATATATATATATATATATATATATATATATATATATATATATATATATATATATATATATATATATATATATTTATATATAAATATATATATATAT
Organism: Nineta flava; assembly: GCA_963920215.1. Classification (NCBI taxonomy): domain Eukaryota; kingdom Metazoa; phylum Arthropoda; class Insecta; order Neuroptera; family Chrysopidae; genus Nineta; species Nineta flava. The sequence goes on from OY986040.1 coordinate 69,020,748, forward strand.
ATATTTACACACACACACACATATATATATATATATATATATATATATATATCATATATATAAATTATTACTGACTGTCTTCAAAAGTATTTACTACAAAAATATGATAGAAATGACGAAATAAATACATAGAATATATGAAATTGGTTCTCATAAAAAGGATTTAATGTAAATATTAGGATATCAATTCTATTCACAAAAAATAAATATATCTCTAGTTTAATATATTTTTCATGAAAGAGATGACTTAATAAACTTATATTCATACGAGGTAACGTAAGTTGGTATATTCAGAATGCACGTATGTTTTCTACAAAAAGGCGTGTGCGTGTACGATTTTTATCACCTTGTCGGGTGTCATACATACGATATAAAACATGCCGGTTTTTGGTAAAGTGTTCTTTTTTTGGGCGACACGCAAATCAAATATCTTGATTTATTAAATACAATTTTTTTATTTAGTTTGGACAAATTTCTTTAAAAAATCAAAATAGTATAGGAAATATTTTATAATTTTTTCTACGAATAATCATCTAAAGTTTGCAGGTTCTGAGAAATCGATAGAGTAAACATCTAATTCTTAATTTTTATTTTTGTGTCATACAAAATTTTTTACGAAGATAGTATATTTACAGATTTGAAGACGACACCCCAATCCTTGCATCCGATACGGATCATGTCAAAGCCAACAAATCAGTTCAAGTTACATTTATATTACGCAAAGGTAACTGTTCAACAGTAACTTTAAATGACGTGATATTACCACAAAATCAAGAAGTGAAATATTTGGTTATGCATCTGGACAAAATACTTACTTGGCAAAAGCATAAGCACAACTAAATATTAAGTTTACTAAATATCATTAACTTCTAAATAGCCCTTCTAACTTCACCTCTCGATGACTCTTAGTTTACAAAACCATTTTAAAATCTACATGAAATACAATTGTAGGGTACGGCAAGTGTTAGTACATTGAGATCCTACAGCGTATTCAATCTTAAGTATTGCGAGCGACACTATTCACTATTTATATGCGGAACGATGATATACATCACAGCCAAAATGGGTCTACAATGCGAGAAAAAATAGTGCAACATTTTAGTGATTAGTGTACTTAATTATGTTTAATTCCTACTTTATGCTTACCATTGGGTAGACACAATTCATAAGTTTATCTTGTTATCATTCTATTTATAGTTCTGTTAGAACTGATAATAGAATAGGATGATAATTTACCTAGGATACCAAAAAAAAAGAGTATTTACATGTATAAAAACCAATTACTTTTACAATTCATTATCGTGAAGTCTAATGAAGCGTTATAATATTCCCAAGTTGTTAAAAAAATTATATTTTGTTTTTGCTATTTGATTATAGAGAAAAAATCATTGCTTCATATCTGAGTTTGACACCTGTGCGTCAAAACAAGCGTTGGCGCTCAAGTGTCAAATCAAATCACGTCACTCCATATTACTTCAAATATAAGATATTCTGAAAAAAAAGATAAAGTTCATTTTCAGCGATTCAAGAATGTACGCTTTCAAATGAAAATTCTATTTTTGACCTTCCATGTAGATATCTAGTGCCATCGATTACTACCCGGTAAATTCACTACTAACTCTACGTAGGTACTGAGCTAAAATAAAAATCAATTTAAACAATGTTTTTAAAACCATCGATTACTGAAACACAATGTATTAATGTAATAGTATATACATATGTATGTATGAAAAATCAAATAATAATTTTCAACGTCCATCCCTTTCCTGCTGTATACCACCTGCATGTTTTTTCTATGATTTAAAAAATTTTTTGTCGATGAGAATTTTTCTACTTTTTTTGTTTCACATTTTTCTTTTCAATTTTATTGTAATACTGTTCGGATATATGTTTTATCATTTTCTTTCATTTTTTCTAAATATATTTTTCGCATTTTCTTGTTGTTATTGATTACAGTGACGGCTATTATTACAATGAGTTAAAAGTTCAAATACATATATCTTGTATTGATATAATGAAATTTTATATTTGGAAAAAAAAATTAATTTTGAAATGTATTGGTGAAATATGAATATCTTGACTTCCTCTGAAATATTTTGAATAAGTCAAATTTTATACAAAATAAGGAAGCACGACCAAAAGCTGTGACATACTGAATACCCACGGAAGTATATACTTTGAAGAAAATTTGTCCGTAGATATCTCATTTAAAAGAATGATTTTGCGAATTACTTGGTTTGTCTTTCGCTTACTCACATTTTTATTTAATAATATTTTGAAAATATTCTGATTTATATTTTGTAAACTTTATTTTATCTGCATCGTATAAACCACAACTGTGCCAATTTTGCCAATTCGCGAGGTTGAAGTGACTTTCGTTATCTGGCCGACAAAGTCTACGTTGAAGACTTTTTGCTAGCGGTAACGTGAATCCCTACTGAGAGTGTCTATCTGCATTGCTTCGGGTAAGTTCCAGTCCGTCCGCGTATTCCGGGACTAGTAAAGTGGATGTTGGGCCCAAGAGTACTGGGGTAAGACTAATGAAGTCCGAGGGTAAACCCGTTCCCGGCTATTCCAGCCCGCCCCTTTGCAGACGATGGTTGGTTTTTTCAAAAAGTTAATGGTAAAATTTCAAACCCACAAAAAAACGGATATGCTACGTTCCGTAAAAGGAGGCCCGGAAACGTCGGGGGGACCAAACCCCCTAAGGATAAAAGGAAAATTCGCGGGAACCTGGGAGCAATGCCAGGTTCCCAAAAGCATAGTGTTTTTAAGTATTTTTAGTAAAGAAAAAGGGTAAATCTAGCGACTTCAAGTCAGGGAGCCTCTTTCTAATTTGGAAATATTTATACGAGGCTGTGAAGCATCTTAACGTTATCAAGAAAGTAAATAACGGGTTGCTGGTCGAGGCATTCGGCGACAACGCAACCAATGATAAGCTATTTTTTGACATCAAATGCTTGATATGAGAAATTATACACATCTAGGATAATGATAAGCTTGTCAATGAAGACGTTAGAGGCATTAAACAGAGGAGGAACATTAAATAGTTCCCAGGGGGAGATTTTTGCAGAGACCTCATGATTTGCTCAAATGAAAACCTGGTCGAACAATTTTTTTTTTATCCGGCCAGGTAGTTGAGGAAGGATGGTGAGTTGAAAGACTCAACTCTCCTCATACTAACCTTCAGAAGAATTGATTTGCCAGCAACAATTAATGCTGGCATTCACAAGAAAATCTCTGCGCATCCGTACATTCCAGCACCGATGCGATGCTATCGGTGTAAAAAATACGGACACACGGCAGGTAGATGTGAACGGCCTCAAATTTGTGTCTGCGGGGAGCCATTGCACGAAGGAAGACCGTGCAATAAGATAACATGCATGAATTGTGGGGGTAGTCATTTGGAAAAGTCGAAGAACTGCCCCAAACACGTAGAGGAGATGGCTATCCAGATAGTGAGAGTTTTGGATAAGCTCACATATCCCGAGGCGCGCAGGAAGGTGACGGGCTCCAGCCCTCGCACTCAGCCTGCCATCTCTTATGCCGCATCATAACTACTCCCGCCCCTTCAGCTGACGGTTCCACGCTGGCAAAAGAGCTCAGAGTTATAAAAAAAATTGAAGCCAAGCGTCAGCAAAAGTCATTTAAACTTCTCCGGAGGGACTTATTCAGAATTATCCTAAAACAACGATGAAACGCAAGCGAGAGACCCTAAAGTCTGACGTGAGAACTTCGGAGGTGGCAACTAGTAAGCCATCCTCAGAAGGAAAATCGGTGGAGTCGGATCGTGAAAAGACTCCTCCATCTTCATCACGGGGTGATCCGGCTCTGCAGGCGGAGTTGAGCTCACCGAAGCCGGAGAAGTTTTAAGCAACTCATTACTGTAGCTGTTTTCGTTCAAAAGTTATATGGACGTCATTTTTCGCCTAATATTTCTTGTAGTAATACACTATGAGCGCACAAGACCAAAACCCCTTAAACTCAGCCTTGCGCACTACCGTATTCTAAATTTTAAATATTTTTGTTAACAACTTTGTTTATTGTTATGTAAAACTTCAGCTCCATTTTATTGTATGTTTCTGTTAATTTACAAATAATTAAATGGGTACCCTTTTCAAAAATTAAGGCTCGCTTTCGCCAGGACAATGTGGACAAAAGATAATTTAGGGCATCCATATATGTTTCTTTAACAGTTACGTGCCGTAATCAATTCCGAATGGAGAGATATAAATGAAACAAGATTCTGCTTGAGATTTAAGTATCAAATTTTTTTAAATAAATAATATTATTTCATACAAAAATTTCTGATGAATAACAATTTAATTTAAATACCGTCACTGTAATACAACAAATTACCAATAAAAATAATGAACATAATACAAACGATTCGAACGTACAAGCCAGAACTAAACTCGTATAATTCATACAAGTAGAAGCGGGCAATGAGTTATTACAAACAAACATACAAATAAATATGAAAACTGAGTATAAGATGATGCTTTAATTCAGTGCTGAAAAACAATTTCAATCTAAATCTGTAAATGCTATTGGTGGGAAGTTGGATACAGAAATACGTCGGAAGTTGGAAATAGATCGAATTACTTTTTTACCTTATTAATCACACAAAGTTTGCATCTGCAAGTGGAGTTAAGATTTTCACCATACTTTTAAAATAGTGTCTAAAATTAGGGTTTTCGTAAACATCACTTTCCAAAAAATTTCAAGGAAGTAAACTTTCTTAGGTAATTTCTGAATGGTTTACAACATGAGCATTTTTCTTTAAAATTTTGGTGTATTATATGCTTATTGATGATAATAAAATGAAAGCAGAAAACGATTGTAATGCAGAAAACGATTTACTTGCATATTATCGTTTAATTCTGCCATTTTCCTAAATAACTATAAAGTTTATTCTAAAAAGGGACTTGTTGCACTTCCATAAAGTGAACGCTTTACCAAGGCCCGATTAACCATACGGATAAAAACGGTACAGAATTCTCGACCCGCAATTATGACAAATAACTTTCATTAATATCTCGATTTTAATTCAGATATTAGTTTCCCACCAAACTGCTGAAAATTGATGGCATTAAAATTATTGTATTGTCCAATACCATTTTTTGTATTTAATCAAACGTAACTTTGATTAACTTAAAGTAAAGTAGATGTGTCGTGTCTTAACACAGTTGAATGAGATAAAAAATTTTGCATACTTAGAGAGTGTTAAGCATTTATTCGAGTTAAATAGTGAGTAAATTCTGAATAATTTTGAATACTTTGTTTGAATTTGTTTAATGAAAAAATATTCTTCGGCCTTTGCTAGTAACTTAGCCTTAAGCCTACAAGTTTTACATCAGACCTGGCAAATTTTAATTTAAAAAAAGCGCTCTTTAGGAAAAACTATTAGAAAAAAGTTTAAAAGTTAATAATAGTCCATAATTTTCTATCGCTACTACATAAACATTTAAAAAAATTATATTTCTGTTGCATGACAAGTTAACAATTTTCTTTCGTATCGAAGGCTTTTTATGTTTTGAGAAACTTAGAAACGATTTTTTACATATGCTGTTTTAGCAAGACTGAAAGTGCGAAACGTACATAAGTACCGTGTCAAAAGTCACGCAATCATTTCAAAATTTTATTATTGATTTGTGATGAACAGTTATAAAATTTTGAAATGATAGCGCTTTTGACGCCGTATTACCATATATATAGCAGCTATATGGTAATACCATATTACCGTATTACCATATATGTGGCTGCTATCTAGGGCTCGAAGAGAATTTACTTCCCTAAAATATAAGCCCATGGCCCTCCTTTTAGCGAATTTTCGAAGAGTTTTATAGAAAATTGATTTAACCGGAATTAATTTAACCGAATTTTTTAATATTTACAAAAATATTATCGATTTTAATATTATAAATAATTCCGCCAAGGTCATCCTAATTCCTTTCTCAGAGAAAACGCCATTAGTCTACGTAGCAAAAAATATTTGTTATTTTAAATATATGTTAAATAATAATATATTTAAATATGCTATCTTATTCGACGTACAACATCCTTTGTCCGACCAAAAAAACTGCCTCCAAATCTAAAAGATAACGTTTTAAAAATTAGAAAATTATTTTTTAGGCATTTAATATCATCATGATATCAAATTTTAGTATTATTTGGATAATATTTTCCATGGATAAAATTGACCATGTCTATAGTCTCTTTTAAAAATTATTATTATTCATTTATTAGATATACCCATTGGGTTAATCAACAATACAAATTCATATTAAACAAAATACATAATTAAAGTAAACATAAAATACAAACAAAAAAATAAAATAAAATGAAATTATTACATATTAACAAATACTACCACAATTTATTATTTATTATTTATCTACTCTTCTGTAAGAATTAAGCCATCATGAGTTGATCAGTCTTTTCATCCATTATATTTTCCCAATCAATATTTTCATTAAGTAATTTTTGTCTCAGCTGACTTAAACCGAGACAGTCATATATCAAATGCCTTTCATTTTCTTCGCTTTGCTCGCGTATTACACATTTCTTATTCCCACTTTCATCTCTCCTGTGGTTATACTTCCAGCTTCCGAGTAAAAATCCTGCAATTTCTCTTCTCCATTCCAACACCAGACTAGAAACAGATTTAGCTCCTTCCTCATAATGTGCCAATTGCTTAAGTTCACCCTTTCTTCCATCCCTTTTATCAGTTTTTTATACCCCCATTCTTTTATTTTTTCATTAATTATTTTCAACTGTTTATTCACGTCATAGAGTAATACTTCAACTTTTATATCCAGACTATTAAATTTAGTTTTAACTGTAACCCCCCCAGCTACTGTAATTTCAAATATACTGCAGTATTTTATCATTTTTATTAACTTGATTTACATAATGTTTTAATACATTCTTATAGATATGCACCCCAATTGGTAGCTGCCCCACTTCTATCAAAGCTCCACGGTTAGCCGTTGCCCTGCTGATCCCTAGTATTTGTTTAAAGAAACTTGTTCTAAGTTTATCAATTACTGTAAAGCTATCTTCTACCCACCAAACTTGACTATCATACAGTAATATTGGCTCAATCAATACTTTAAAAATACGAATAATGATTTTTGCTGATAACCGCTGATTACAGTACATAAATCTTTCTATTACGCCTATTCCTCTTTCAGCTTTTTTTTTAAATTTCTTCCAAATGCTTCTCCCACTTTCCATTCTAATTCAAGGTTACCCCGAGATAATTAAAGTTATTTACATTTCCTATTAATATATTTTTATATCTCCATTTTTCTTGTCTGTCCAACTTCATCCCTTTTCTGAAAACCAACACTTTTGTCTTTTTCTCATTTACTGTTTGCCTATTTTTTTCACAGTAATTTTGCAACTGGTTAAGTGCTCTTTGCAATCCTATTCCAGTCTGAGATAATAACACCATATCGTCTGCATATAGAAGGGTGTAAACTTCCCTACCATTTATGGATGGAGCATGTGTTTCTATTCGTTTCATTTTACTTGGAAAATCATTTATATACAGTGAAAATAAAATTGCTGACAATTGACATCCCTGTCTCAATCCCCTACTCGTTCTTCTACAATCAGTGGCCTTATGGGTATCCATTTTTACGCAGAATTCAAAATTTGTATATAAGGACATAACTATCTTCAATATGTTAAGAGGCAATCCCATTTCATACAGAAATCCATAACAATTCCCTATCTATGGAATCAAAAATCCTTTTCCAACTCCAGAAAACATGAATATAATATTCTTCTTTTTTTTGTTATTTCAATGTTCACTAATTCTTTCAGTACCATTATGTTATCTAATGTCCCGTATCCCGCCAGAATTTTTAAAAATACCTGACTTATTACCGGTAATAGGGTGATGCCCCTGTAGTTTGTGGGATCGTTCTTATCTTCCCTATTTGTGTAAATATTACAGATCACTCCCTTTTTCCATGCATCTGGAATTTTTTTTGTTTCCATTATTATATTAAATATCTTTAAAAAATTGTATTTATATGGACAAACCAAAAGTAGGTTTATTTATTTTAAGTGAGTTCCAGCATGAAATCCCTTTTCGACACATTTTTTTTCACAGACTAAAAATAACGTTTTCTAATAAATCCCGAAGTTCCAGTATTTTTGACCGTTTAGCACGTGAAAGAATTAATATCAAAGTAATCATTCTCTGTCATTAGAAGCATGTAAAACTTCATGCCCGCCCAACTATTATCTGTTTTATTGAAAAAATACTTGAGTGAATTTAAAAAAAACTAGGATGGTGAATAAAGATTATTAAAATAATCAAAGAGAACTCTAGGTTTTTTTGAAATTATATTTCAAATTTTGCCCCTATTCCTAGAACATTTGTTTGTATTTTATAAATACGTATTTCGACTACAATGAGTCATCATCAGTATGAATTAGCTGATCGTAACTATCTCTGGGATATGGATTCAGAGATATGTTGCTTGTTGCTAATTTGGTGCCTGTGTCACAATGATATTAAAAAATTCTGTCCTTTTATACGATTTGGCTGATGGTATAATCTGACTTGAGGATTATTTAAGTTGCCCGACTACTGGATTAGGTGTGTGGAAAGTCCCACCTATTTATTGGCGGTATTCTTTGGTGACTATGCGGCGTTTGTTTTGTCACTAAAGTGAGTGTACCTCAGTTAACCTTGACATTCAGGTATTGGATTTTTATTTTTGAAGATGGTTTAATTTTATTAAATCAGAATTTGGAATTGAGCCATTGTCAAAATTCATTATCTGTTTTCTCAATTTGTATATGTAGATGCTTTCGTATGCATCTAATTCTGTGGGGTTTTGTACCGATTTAAGTAGTTTCAGATTCGATTTATCAATTTAATGGTTGTTCTCAATAACGTGCGCCGCTATACAAGATTTTTCGGTTCTCTTAAATTTCACATGAGCCAGATGTTCTTTGATTCGAATACCGATTTGGCGACGACTTTGACCAACGTAAATTTTCGAACAGTTTTGACAATTAACACCATATATGCCTGATTGTTTTTCATTACTAATTTTATCCTTAGGGTTGCCCTGTAACTGTTTGATTTTATTTTTACTAACAAGCGCTGTTTTTAAGTTGTGGTCCCTTAATTCTCGAGTGATTTTATTTGTGCATGGACGGAAGTATGTTAGTTTGCACCATTTAGTTTGTTCAACGTTGCCTATTTCTGGTGATAGTGCGGTGGAATTGTTTCGTGCAATTTTAAATTTAGTTCTGCGGACCAAATTATTTATTATGTTAGAGTCGAAGCCATTAAAGATTGCAACTTGTTTTTAATGTGGTTTATTTCTCTAAAGTAATTTTTCTTGGATAATGGGACTTTCAGTAGCCTGTTTACCAAAAAATTGAAAATAGCCATTTTGTGTTGAGATGGTCTGGAATATCTCTGAATCCATATCCCAGAGATAGTTACGATTAGCTAATTCATACTGATGATGACTACATTGTAGTCGAAATACGTATTTATAAAATACAAACAAATGTTCTAGGAATAGGGGCAAAATTTGAAATATAATTTCAAAAAAACCTAGAGTTCTCTTTGATTATTTTAATAATCTTTATTCACCATCCTAGCAAAATTTGAAATATAATAGGATGGTGAAGATAAATATTTATTAAATAAATTTTAAAAAATCGCGTTTTACCTTTTTGTTTTCGAAATATAATAGTTAAAAATTTTTTTTTCTTCAAAATTACATTAATTGGTGCACACATATGTTTGTGATGTGTATTTGTGTATATGTATTTGTTCTATAATAAAAACAAACCGGTTTTCTGTCCTGATTATACAAGACAGTGCTAGAACTACCTTAATGAAAATATTCCAAGCACTTTCCACAACAAAACTATAGAAACTTTAGATTTAAAAACATTGTTACGCAGGAGCTTAGTGAATTTAGCGAAATTCTAAAAGAGAACACATAAATTAATCTCTAATATTTGAGTAACTGCTAATATGTGAAGTTGAAATCTGCGTCAAATCACATTTATATTGTAAACAATGTTTAGACCGTGAAAGTACGAACATATCTATTTATTAATGTATGAACATTTTGAACATTTCATTTCAATGAAAAGAATGGATATTTATATATATATATATATATATATATATATATATATATATATATATATATATATATATATATATATATATATATATTATGTGGAATAACATACAATTCATAATACATCCATATTGAATATACAGAGTGTATTAAGAAAATTAAACGATGGAAAGTATACATTATATTAATAATTGTTTTTGTGGACTTTTATTGTGCCAGAATAGCAAACAAAATCAAATATAAAATGAATTTTAAGAATAGTATTTTAAACGAAATGTCCACCTTTTAGAAATAATCAATGCGTTTTATCAACTAAAAATCCGAAAAAGATCAAGTAACCACTAGGACTCCAAACTTAGAACTCCGTCTAAGTCGGACGATTTCCGTTTCATTATACCATAGTTACTTATAGTGATTAAATTACTTTTCTTTAAATATAACATATATATATATTTTTTTTATTTTGTACGAATACACTCTTTTTTAATTTTTTTTGTAATTAAAAATTAATAATTGTTCTATTTTGAATATTTATTACGTCAGAATACGAAAAAAGTCAAATATGATGATTAAAAATTGCATTTGAAACAACAAAACGTCCACTATTTAGAATTAAACTTTTCATGTTAAATTAGAAATGTGTAAACGATAATGTAACCTCTATAACTCGAACCTTAGACAGTTACTTTCAGTTTTGTCATTATTTTAATGCGTATTGCTCATCTCAAAATATGGAATACTTCCGGGAAACATGCTGTAACATACGAACAACTCGTACATATTCGTATAATAAAAAATATTTTACATTAAGAGAAGAGGAAAAGTGTATATTACGTATACAGAAAAGATATACGAATGTTGTTGGTTTTTCTGTCGATTGGTGTTGGTTTTTCGGATTGCTCATTCTCATTCCACATCTTCCTCTACTCCATGGTTTTTTATAACCAATTTCAATGTATGAATGTATGTATATATGAGGAACAGTAGTAATATTAATATCTTGTGTGCCAAGTTATATTTGAATAATTTGCATACTATTTGGCTGGAAATTGTTTGATACTAAAATCATATGAAAAGAAATGAGATATATTTTTTCAGCCATAAAAATGTTTTTATTGAATTGCTTTTTAAAAAAGTCGTTTAAGCATATATTATATTTAAACATTATGTATACGTATATGTTATTATTTTATACATTATGTCTTATTATTATAAAGTAATTTTAGTCAAAATTAAAATTCATTATATATGTTATTATACACGTGAGAACGTATATCGTCGATTTGCATGCTGTACTACCAACTTTTCCAAGATGGCGGCCGATTTTAACTTTTTTGACCATATTTAACTAACCATTGGAAATACAAAAAAATTTTTTTTTAACAAAAGTTCAAGAACATAAAAAAGAATAGAAGAGAACATAAAGAGAACATAAAGAAGCATGTTCAAGAACATGCTTTCAAAGAAGAGGAGCAATCTATTATTTCTAAACAGGGTTGCATCTATATCGTCGATGGAGGATACCTGTTAAACTGTGTAGTGTGGCCTCAACCTGCTACATATGGCGATGTAGTCGACTTTTATCATTGCTTTGTATGGTAAATCAAAGAATAAAACATTGGATGAGCACAGATTTTACATGTACCACCAATATATTGCTAAAAAAAGGCTGCAAGCAAATTTTGATTTGGCCACGCTACCCCCAACATCAGCTGCTGCTTCCCAACACAACTTCCGTCTATTTCGCCAAGTTCAATAATGGCTTGGAAATGATTTAGATCCATGTCAGTGGGGATGGAGTTTGGTTGACAATTTACTGCAACCTATACCAACCACCCTTCCACCAATACCCGAGAGAATCATGCATGTAATTTCTTGCAATTGTTAGAAGTGTTCTAACGAGTCCAAACGAGCAGGCCTACTGTGTTCAGCAACGTGTGGTAAATGTGAGGGATTGTCATGCGAGAACTCGCTAGAGGTGGACATGGATGAATCCGAGATTATCGAACAAGACGAGCAATCAAAATGTTATATTAATAACTGTTTTACTTTTTTACTTGGAAATTATTTTCAAAAATAAATACTAAATAAAACTAATAAATATATTGTATTTCAATTATAAGTATGCTTATAATTGAATTTCCAACTTCAACTGCAGAAATTGGAACAAAATTCAAGTTTTGTTATTATTCATTTAAGTTTTCCTCGATGACCGTTAGAGATAAGACAAAAGTTATAAGAATTGAAAAGATGTATTTTTTTATGTTCTATAACTATTGTTCAAAAAATTTTTTTGTATTTTCAACAGTTAGTGAAATGTGGTCAAAAAAGTGAAAATCGGCCGCCATTTTCCAAGCTGGTGGCCGGAGCACAGCATGCGCGAGTATTGATTTTTTATATGTTGTTAATGGGTACTAGTACTACACATATGCAAAGTTTCCCTTTTTAGGGAAATATTTCCTGGTAGAGGGGTATTTTTACTTAATATGACTGACCTACTAAACTGGCGAACCGAGCATCCGCTATTTAACGTTGGTTCGTGCTTGACCCACGAACCCAGTATTCAATATCCAGGCTTGGAGTGCCAATGTTGGGCCATGCTTCAACCAGTATAAAATTAACGATATTGGTTACGATAATGCTAACTCAAATGTTTCTCATATTTTGGTACGAATGTTAGGGCTTCAATTTATTTTTAATTCAAAGTTTCAACCAGACTTATACATGTTAATAGTCTTACGAAACATATCTCTAGACTGGCGAACCGAGCATCGGCTATGCAACACTTGGTTCATGCTTGGCCCAAATATTCAATATTAAGGCTTGGCGTGCCAATATTGGAGCAGGCTTTAGCCAGTATATAATTAATGATATTGGTTTTTCAATGCTAATTTAAATGTTTAACCTTCTATATATATACATATCAATAGTCTGTAGTATATAATTTTCCTTCATTTCAGCTTAAACATGGGAAATTACTGCAAATTCCAGAATTACCGCTTGCATTTATATGTACATAGTACCTTCATATATACACCACCAGTTGTTATAACCTGTGCGTATATAGAGTTAAAAACAATTATGTAATTTTACATAATATTGTGGTATAACTTTCATTTAAAATAAAGAACCATATATCCGCTAACTTTAATGGCGGTTGAAAAAATGTAAAAAGTTAATATTTAATATTCTCAGAAAAAAAATCTGGTTTATTTGACTGTTCGTATTACTATTATGGGTATGTTCCAAAATTTTCTGGGAGCGCTGGCAGTGCTTCACCGCGCGTTCCCGAATTCATGACAGCACGCTGCAGCAGTACTGAGAAAAAATATGACGTCATGAATTTTTGCTGTGACTGGTGCCGCTGAAAAGGTGAAACAGTGAAAGCAATGAACATGGTGGCGTGCTGTAAGTGCTGTAAACCGCGTTCCCATTTTCACAGCTGCAGTATCAGTAGCAGTGCGCTTTCAACTTTCGAACGCTGTTCGCAGCGTGATTCATGGCGTTAACACTCACAACGCTGGCAGCAAATTTTGGAATATACCCTATGTAGCATACTTATACAATAGACAACGCGGCAGTGCTTGATTTATATATGAGAATAGTGATGTTGGATTTTTTTTAAATCAACATCGTTCCATTAAAAGCGTGTTATATTTTAAATATTGCCGGTTTATTTTTTTTTTTTATAAATGAGTGAAAATAAAATTTAAAAAAACATAGAAAACGAATTTTGAGATGAAACACAAAAAGTTTTGGAATTAATTCCATGCTCCTGGATGTTTGGTCGCAGTGGTTGTGTTTTTTTCAAATACCCTCCAAAATAAGAGTATGTCAAGGTCGAAAATTGAGTGCAGACAAACTATGGAAATCATACGTAATAAAAATAGTTTGGAAAGCTAGTAAGTATTGTTTTATTATGTATATTAATTATGTGATGAATGTATAATCGAATCGTCATTTTAAATTCTCTGAATTGTATGTCGGTTATATACAAAGTAATATATTACACTAAAATTCTGTTTATCCAGGAATTTTTTTAATAAAACAATTTTTTCTAAAGAAGAACTAATCGCTTGTAAAAAAGTACTAAATGTATAACAAAAATGTTTTTTTTAAATTGTTCTTCAAAAATTTCATGGTCTGAATTAAATTTGTCTCTAGTTAGCCTCCGATTTTGCTAATTAATTTGTGTTCATTTACAGAAAGAAATTTAAAAGTGATGACAAGCGGTTACAAAATTATGAAAAGGATATAAATACTATTATTCCGAAAGTTGCATCAAAATGTGTGGAATACAGTGTAGCCGGTAGAAAAATTAGAGGCGAGGACAATCTAATTTTTAAGGAAACAAAAACATATACATGCATTGGTAATTAAAATATTATTTCGTATAAAAAATTAAATAATTTTATTTTAGTTGACTACAAATTTCTTTTCAGAATTTTACAAAGAAAATAAAAAACAACTAATGTCAAAATGAACATGTTGTCGGTAACATCGCAATATTTTGCTGGTGAAAGATCGCGACGGATGTCGTCCACAAAGACAACAGTTTTACTTCGGGAATATTTATGTTATAAATATTCGTAATTTGTTGTGTCTTTTTCAAGTTATTTGTTTTTAAAATATTTTTTCTCAATAAATATTAATGTAGGGATGGGAGTGTATTGTTATCCCATTTTAAGCGAATTTATTTTAAAATTTCAAATGTATTTACAGATGAAAAAGTTTTCTTACAAATATATTACCGTCTTTGTTTACTTGTCCACTTTATAGCTTCATATTGTTGTGAACTTTGCACTTATTGCAGTTTACCTTTGCTTGGGACGAATCTACCATCCCGACTTTCAACAAAGGTTGAATCAATATTGATTGTAACATAGACGAAAAGTACATTCCATGTTCCAAGTACAACAATATTTGTATGCAGCGTTGGCCCGAGGCTCTATACCCCTGCTTGATACAAATATATCATCCCGATGTTCAACCAAGCTTGGGATAATATTGGTGCTCAAGCTTGGGCAAATATTGGTATGCAGCATTAGTCCATCGTTGTATACCCTTGCTTGGGACAAAGTTATTATCCCGATGTCCAACCAAGCTTGGGCCAAAATTAGTTATACCATCGGCCCAATAATGCTATGCAGCGTTGGACCAAGGCTGTATACCCTTGCTTGGGACGAAGTTATCATCCCGATGTTCAGCAAAGCTTGGATCAATGTTGGTGTTCAAGTCTGGGCCACTACTGGTTATACCATCGGCCCAATATTGGTATGCAGCGTTGGGTCAAGGCAGTAGGAACAGAAGAAAATTAGCAGACACGTCTGATAGTGTATAAACAGTTAACATATTACAATTTCTACGCACCATTATCATCGAGCAATGTAATAATAGCACCCCACTAATTTTCGAAATTTTTCAAACAACTTTTAAAAAAATCTGCTAGCTTTTTATCTAATAGTAGTTTATCTATATTTAGTGAAATTTCACAAATTGTAAGTTTTAAAATATTCAGTAAGTTATATTATTATACTTACGTTAAAGAAATGCTTTACCTTGATAGTAAATCGTAATTAATTTATATTTGGAGCATGCCTTCCTTAGAAAGCGGTTTTTGCGTGAAATTTAAACATGAACCCCTAAAATGACAATAGATTTATATTGTCCGCGAAATTTATGTTATTCGCTCGTATAATGCGAATATGATGTGTATCGAGCAGTTTTATCCTAATCGAAATTAATCGAAACTTAATCACTAATTACTACTCTATCCGACCAAAAACATAAATGTAGGAAAGGGCCGAGTTTTCGGGAAAATCCTTAATGTAATAGTTCCTTCTTGAAAAGTGATGATATGAGAGTAAGGACCTCATATAATAGTTGCTTCTTAAAAAGTGATGATATGGAAGAAAGGACCGAGCTATTTACAAAGTAAATAGCTCTAGACTTCATATAATAATTGCTCTTTAAAAAGTGATGATTCCCATTAAAGAGCCGAGCTATTTACAAAGTAAATAGCTCGGAAAACTATTAACTAAAACTATTAATGAGGGGTAAATTGATTAAATGTAAAAAAAAATTGGTTGAAATTTATTTCGTAAGTTTTCCCTTAGTATGTTTTTAAAATTTTAAATAACGCGGCAAGTTATTTTTTCTGATGATTTCAAATATTTTATAACTTGCCGCGTTATAAAATTTTAAAAACATCCTAAGGGAAAACTTACAAAATAAATTTCAACCAAATTTTTTCTTACATTTAATCAATTTACCCCTCATTAATTGTTTTAGTTAATAGTTTACCGAGCTATTTACTTTGTATATAGCTCGGCTCTTTAATGGGAATCATCACTTCTTAAAGAGCAACTATTATATGCTATTTACTTTGTAAATAGCTCGATCCTTTCTTCCACATCATCACTTTTTAAGAAGCAACTATTATATGAGGTCCTTACTCTCATATCATCACTTTTTAAGAAACAAATTAAGAAACCTTCTTAATTTGTAGCTGTTTAGCGTCGAATATAAAAAACTGCATCTTCCTAGCATGTATACAAGAAAAGGGCTAGTTTAAGGGGTGTTTATCCCATTTGAGAAGGGTAACGATGGAAAAATTTACGGTTTTAAAATAATCCTATTATTTTAAACCCGGTCCACGTCAAATGAGAAAAATGAATACGAATAGAAGTGAAAAAGGCAGTTTAAAGGGTGCTTTTCCCATTTTCGGAGGTTTCCGATGTAGATAATGAAATTTGTCAAAGTAATCTGTTAATTTGACTATAAAAAGAAAATCCCATTTCTCTACTTAGAATTGAAGTGAAATGGCAATTTTAAGGTTGTTTTCCTTATTTTCGGATGGGGGGGGGAGGGTTGCGAAGTAGAAAGTTTTCTGTTAATTTGACATTATTTCGGGTCTATTGGTGAAAATTCCATCTTTCTAGCATATATAGAACAGAAAAACGTTATTTTGGAGGATGTTTTTCCGATTTTCCGGAGAGTTGCAATGAAAAAATTGAAGTTTTCCGATTTTTTCGCGTCGGTTTCAAGCAAGTTCGTGTCGAATGCAAAAAACCGCAACTTTCTAGTATGAGACCCATCCAAGTACTGATTTTAAACAATGTGGCTTAACTCCAAGCACTAGACGAATACTGCTGTATTCAACAAGCCATTGTCATTACCATCGAAATGACAATGGCATTTTTAAACCGAAAGAAATTTTTTGTACAAAGAAATTTTTTTCCAAACAAATTTTTAGTGATCATATAGTTAGTTCATTGTGTTTTCTAAATGGTCTTTACTTAGACATGGTCTAATACAATAAATATTTAAATACCTAAGTGTCATCCAATCAGATAGAACTCTATAATAATATCAACGAATAAGATGAAATAAGATGATAAGATAAATATATGCGTTCTAATGGTAATTTGATTAAAACGAAAATTGTAAAAATTTCCTTTTTTCCGATACAAATTTCAAGTTTTCGCAATTTTCCCGTCGGTTTGGGTAAGAGATCTACTAGTATGCCAAATATCAACTTTACACGATATCTGGAAGTAGCGTAGAATTTTGATATACACAATGAAATACTCGTTTTTTTAAGGCGTAAACCGCTAATTTTGCGTTTTTGAAGTGAAATAACTTTTAAACGGTTAATTCGTTAACGATCATTGAAAAAACTGGGTTCTTATAATTCCGTAAAGTATCGATAATTCCAACACTGTAGCTCTTTTCGTTCAGAAGATATTTCGGGGTCAAATCAACTCCTAATATTTCCTGTAGTAATAGCACTGTAGTGAGAAGTCCAAATGTGTCCCTTAAACTCGGCCTTGTGCACTACCGTTCTCTAGATTACACGTATATGGAATTATTAAACTATGATTATAATTTATTGGTACAATAATATACACGTTTGTTCTTGCGCTTGTACTTTTAAAAACGATCTACAATATTTTAAAGGAACGAACAATAACAAGAAGAAATAGCAACTGACCGGAAAGCTAAAAGTCCCCCTCTTGAAATATGTATATTTTCAAATTGTTGGTACATTTTTTCTGTGACATTAAAAAACAACATCAACATAATGACGTTGGAAAGAAACACTATACATACAGAAGAAAGAAACCCCGAAACGAAAAATATGAATGAATTACTGAAGATAACAATGTTTCCATTCTTTTCATATACCAAATAGATGATTTCATTTTTATTTTATTTTTTTTTATAATGACTCAATTCAGGTTTTTCTTCCTTGATGTTATACATCATATTCTCCGCTCTTAAATGTTTTGTGTATACATATTCTATAATATTTTTATACTTTGATTGTTGAATTTATGACATATTTTCGTTACTTTTGATTTATTTATTGTTATTAACAAATAACAATGAACATCACAAAACTATAAGAAATGGATGTGGAAGAAATAGGGAAAAAATATGAAGAAATTTTTGTACAATATATTTAAATGGTCAGTTTTGTTGTTGATTTTCCTTTGTGGTTATGGATTATTTTTGTCTGCTTATTTTTTTCTTTTTTTTTTTTATAAATGCTTTAGTATTATATATGTATATAGTACGTTTAAAAGCATTGTTGTTTATAGCGTAGCTAAAAAGCATTTTATCATTTGTCAAAAAGTATTTAGTAAAAAGAATAAAAATATTTATTAATAGTTTTTGAAAGCTTGTTATTTAATAATCATATATATATATATATATATATATATATATATATATTAATATATATATATATATATATATATATATATATATATATATATATATATATATATATATTTCTTGAGTGTCCTCTGTTCAAAAGCTATCGGAATTTTGCCAGGTGTATGAGATATTTGGATTTAGTATTTTATATTCGAAAACAAAAAACTACTTCAATGGATAATTAAATAAAAAATAAATTAGGTTATATTATATGTTCTTTTCCAGCGAAAGTGGAGAAAGCTTAGATAAAGATATCAAAGCATTGTTTTTTCAACGTGATTTCCGTCTCGTAATTAGAATAGGTTTGAAAAAATTTTATAAAGTTAGGCTTGTATTTCAAATATAAAGCTTGATGTTTTTACGTGTATTGTCTATGGACGTCTCTAAAAATTTTGAATTGCGATGAACTTTCTTACCACTTTGCGTTTCTTGTGAATCTTAATGATTTAAAAATGTGAATCTTAAATTTGTGGAAACAATTTGCTACCAAAATGTATTGATCATATCATTTATAATAAATAGGAACTATTATACTATTAATTCACTTGACGAAAAATTACTATCTGTATAATATTTTTTAATAGGATCAATACCTTTCCTATTAATTTGTTTATTGTAACTAGGTATGTTTGAAGGATTGTTTCTCACTAAGTCTTTTATTTCGATATTTTAAAACGTTCATTAAGGTTTTTATATCGTAACTTAAAATTAAGCCATATTCAATTTTAATTCGTTCCTCACTAAAGAAGGTGATTTTTTTTAACTACAAAAGTAAATATTTAATGATAAGGAAAAACTTAATTATCTTGGGCTTTTTAAATGCAGATATTTCTATTATTCCACGCATCTACAATTTTATATTTATGAATTTTTTACTTATTAGTGATTTACTAATACAAGTAGATTTTTAGCTTTTTTGAAATTGAAAACTATTTTTAATTACATCATATCAATATTGTGGATTAGAACTGTTTGGAATTCCAATTTACCATATAACTTTCGATACGAATATAAGAAAGAAGGTGAAAGAAAAATAATTAATGTATCAATGATGGGCTGCTATGTAAAATAATGCTAATTACTACTATCCAATGAGAGTTTTCACAAATTATGCAAATTATTATTTGATATAAACCTCTTCGCAACCCTTTTTGAGAGATTTAACAATATGTCATTCTTGCCTGTAAAAAAATAATGAACTTAACAACAAAAATTAATATTTTATCCAGCGTTCTTATATAGAAGTATTATGAATTTAAAATTAAATACAAAAGGGTTATTTTTTTCAAGTGTGTCACAAACTATCTAGACACATATGTTATTATGGGTAGGTATATTTGACAAGTTGTATTATAAAAAAATTATGTTTTAATAAATTTTGAGAAAAATAAGGATTACAAATATTCAGTAAAAAAATTTAGCAAACAATTATAATTAATTCAATTTAAAATTTTTAAACACTGTCACTATTAATTTAATATATAAAAAAAGTCGTTTTGTGAAAGTCCAGTCGTTCAAGGAAAGTCACTCATCGTAATCAATACAAGAATCTCGTATAAGATTTTTGTTTGATATATAAAAAAATATATATAAAAAATGATATTTAAAAAAAGTCATTTTGTGAAAGTCCAGTCGTTCAAGGAAAGTCACTCATCGTAATCAATACAAGAATCTCGTATAAGATTTTTGTTTGAAGCTATAAGCATCGTAAATAAGAGGAATAATATTTTTGTTTAAAACTATACATATATAATAGATATTATTGTGTAGTTATTAACATATATTTAACACTAGCGTTATTAATTAATAATATAAGACGATAAACTTGTTTGAATTTCACTTTACGTTGAAGTAAAGTTTGCATAAGCGATGAACAAAATTGCAAGATATGAAAAAAAATTTATGCATAGCTAGTGCAAATAACTAACTGAACTAACTGCTTAAATACACCATATAGACTGAGTTTATTGTCAGCGTATAAATAGTTTATTTTACTACCCATGCCAAGATACTAATATTACTTGGTATAATGCACATATAAAGATATAGGTTCTACAAACATGTAATGTATGCTTAAACGCAGGCTTTTAATGTGAAATTCAAAATTTGTTGTTATTTTTAAGGGTTTTTACGGGAAAAATTTTTTTTACAATATTAAATTGTCGGAGGTAGCACCCCCCAAACCTCCCGCTACACTATTCCAACCCAATACCCTCCAATGAAATAAGCTCCCACTAAACTACCCAAACCCGACCCAACCCGACCCAACCCAACCAAACCCAACCCAACCTAACCCAAACCCAAACCCAACCCAACCCTTTTCGTCCTTGAAATCCTTAAAATAAATAAAAAAATTTTTCATTTTAAGAAAAAAATAATGTAAATATTTTTTTTACAATATTAAATTGTCAGGGGGTTGGGTTGGGTTCGGTTGGGTTAAGAATTTCAAGGACGAAGGAGAATTTCAAGGAGGACTTTTTCCTTCTTGGAATCACTTCCTGAGGTCATTCCTCAACATTTCCACCCTTTTTCAACCATGTTTACTGGGGGAGGGGGGTGAATAAGATCCAAAACAGTTTCAAACAAAAGTTAGTGTTCTTCACAGAATGATAAAGCGTGGTCCATTTTTGTTCATTCACAAAATTGAAGTCACTTTTTTTATCTAGAATATCTACACACACAAAAATACAGCTTGTGATCATTTTTAAGTTGTTATGTTTCTCAGGTCAATATCTTCTAGTCGATATCAACATCTTAGAAAGTCGGAATGAAATTTCTAACATCCTTATTTTCATATATTAAATATATACAGGGTGGAAAAAGTAAAAATATGGATAATGATTTTCATATCATAAATACGTTTCTACTTGACGAAAAATTCTCTGGAGGATGGATTCACAAGGTCCAACACCACAGTTTCAATGAAAACAATCATCGTTATAAAAGTTTCAAGAGACCACGTTCAAATTTGAATCTGAATCTGTTATGACTATTCTTGAAGATTAATCTACTTTTTTTTTAAAACCAGTAAAATTTCTATCCTCAATTTAGTGACTTTGTCAACACAAAAAAATCTAATTTGTTTGTATGAGGAGCACAATGGGCCATAAGGTCTAAGTGGAATACTTTTAATTCCCTAATAAATTTATATTTCAAAAAAATATAACAATCGAAAACAAAAAGACGTACTTTATTAAATTGGTAAATAACGCATTCAAAGTTAAAAAGTAATTTCGAGTAAATAGCTTTAGAACATAAAAATTAATACACCGCCACCAAATTTCGATTTTGTATATCATAGTATAATTATATTGTCATCCTAATTTTATACAGTTCAAAATTTAAAATCGATCCATGAATTATATGCTGACGAAAAGTACAATAATAAAAATCTACCTACTATAGATGTATCTCAAAAAAACCTGTCAGCCAGTCACCCAATATTCCAACGACATTCCAATAAAGATTGAGTTTATTTCAAGAGTAATGATTCTTAAATGTATATTGACCTAAACTCAGTTTCGTCGTTAGTAAGTACGACCAGCAGACTCTCCGGTAATTTCAAGATAATATCCTTCAAAGTAACTCTGATAATTTCTTTTGGATACAAATTATGTTTTCGTTATTTATTTCATAATTGACGAGGAAAACATCATAAACGTAATCATATCTGCTATTAGAATGTGATCCTTCTAAATACAACCTTTCTGCAACCTTTCGTTTTTGCACTTGTTCTATAAACTCTCTTCGCAATAAAGGTTCTGTTTAAATAATGAATATAATATCCATGAATGAATGGAGAATGGAGGAGCCAGTAGATATATATTTTTTTCATTAATCTTAAATTAACGTAAGAAACCTCTATATAATTGAAAGTACGTACTCATACTCTTTAGAATAGTGTAAAAAGAATTGGTATTAAAAATTATTAAGAGGTTACTTACCTACTATACTACTACTACTGTATATGTACTTGGTGGATGTGTAAATACCATCTACATACTATATTGGTTGCAATAGGTTTTAATGCGGGGTGTATGAACAATGATAAAAGAAGATGACGGGAATGAGTTCATAATGTGGAAGTAGCACTTCAAATAATTACAATTCGAAATGAATGATGTTTTCAGGGCAGACAGACAACTTTACTTATGTACTTATTGTAACAGCAGCTTCAATATAATGTTCGTTAATTTTAAAAGTTATCTGTATACGTATAAGATGATTCAGTTAAAGCAGGTTCTACACGATGCTACGAGTGCTCGCTCCACCATTGGACCAAACTATTGAGACAATTGGTGCAGCGAATGTTCATGCTACACGGTGAATCGAATGTTTGATCCAATACATACGTTTGGTCAGTTTAATAAACGTACATGTAAATGAATAATATCAGTGATTAAAAACTAAGACGAATTAAAAAGGGTGGGAATGGAATAGTGAGACACATTTGCCCCTCCCTAACGAAGTTCCTCTCTTCATATGAATGACACGTGTAGCCGATGGGTCGAGCTCACGAACATTTTTCTATAGACATTGGAGGCATACCTTTGTTTGGGTGCAAGAATACCAACATGGCCAATGCAAACGTTCAACGATCACCATTCATTGGACGCTCGTAAGTTTGAACAACAGTCACACGATGTGACGAACAATCAAACGTCCAACGTTGGAAGGTACTGGTTGCATTGTGTGGAACCAGCACAACTATATGTAAAATACTAATCCCACCACAAATGTTAATTTAAAAAGTGAACTAAATGATTTTCTACATTATAATTTCTCATCACTGAAATAATTATAATTTTTATAAAAGCCGGAAATGAGAGATTCGATTTTACTTCGTTCGAATTCGTTATTTCATGTTCAGACCCATAAGCATATTTTGTCCAGTTATATATAGGTCAATGTTTCATGTTTTACGAGAAGTTCCCCACCAAAAAATATAAAAATTTCACATCAACCAAGATGAACCGTGAAACTTAGCATTACACGAAATAATTCTTCTTAATTTATGTGGTATCCTCAAATGAATTACCCAATATCCTCGTATTTTTATTAAGTACGTTTAAAATACAATTATTGTATTTACCATTTATACGTTTTGTTTCATCATTTTAAATACATTAATGTCTATTTATAAATTATTTATTGATAATGAAGAGATGATAATATAAAATACAATTGTACTCAAACAATAAAATATTACAGAGAGAATCAACTATAGGAAAGAGATTGATGGAAAGGAAGAAAAATGTGTATTTATTTTAATCTTAATTTGCAAATAAACTCTTAAATTGTTATTATTATTATTACGACTTATATTTTATTTATATGTATAATGTTTTGGAGATTAATAATATTTACACAATTTTATCGTTTTTTATTGTTTTAATTATTATGAAAACTGAATGGTTTTAATAAATAAATATTTATTATATAGAGACTTTTATCTAGTATATATTTATTTCTTGTTCCGATTTCTCTATTCGAGCATAAAACTTTATAACATTTACATTTCTGACTTATGCTTTTAAAGCTTGCGGTAATAATCCTTAGCTAATCAGACTTTGACTTAGTAACGGTAAATCCTTCCTCATGCGCATGTCCATCGTTCTTACCTGAATAAATAAAAGTACCCCCGGTTGATGCAGTAAATTGACCAAATACATTCCATTGCGGTTCGCTTACTCCGATAGTTTCAATATGATATGGATACATTTTCTTAGCGATTTGTTCTAGTTTGCCAGCTTGGTAAAGTTCATCGTATATTTATCAGTCAGGCTATGTACACTCTCGTTCAAAAAAAAAAATGAACCAACCTCAAGTGTTAATTTTCTTACAATTCATAAAAATCCTCACTTTTGTTACTCTCTGTATAATGTATATTATTATTATATTCACCAAATATATTTGATCCCAAAGTATTATGTAATATAGTGTACTTTGTTGATTGTATTGAAATAAATCTATATATATCCTTTCTTAATTTATAATATTTTTAAAAAGTGTTCAGTATAGAAACAACTGGTAGATGAGTGTCAAAAACTGTTCTGTCACAATTTTTTTTTTCTTAGTTCTTTCTACATGTAAAAAAATGTTCTTTGTACTGATTATAGATATGCATTTTACCATGCAGAACTTTTATCTCCACTTTTTTATGAAACTATTGTCAAAAAAATTTTAAACATTGTGTTTTTTGAACGGATCAAACTTTTTTCATATTGTTGGGCTACATTCAAACATGTATAACATGTATATGTTTAAAACAGTCACAAATTTTACCATTGAATATCCACCAAAATTCGTTTTAAAAATGAAGGGTTTTCAAATGCAACATTATAAACCCATAATCCCGAATATTTCTATTGTAAAGAATATGAAGAGACATTTTTCCGTTCGAAAACAACCATTTTTAAGAGTGTTTAAACAATTTCGCTTTAAAAAAAAAGGGATCTAATTTCACTGTGCAAAAATTGCATTTTTACAATTCGTGCAAGGAACAAAAACACAAATTCAATAACAAAAATCGTATCAGAATAGTTTTTGATACAATATCTCAGTATCATACTATTCTATAAGAATAACATTAAAAAACTTGTTATATTATATTATATTATATTATATTATATTATATTATATTATATTATATTATATTATATTATATTATATTATAAAATTCAGTATTTTTTATTATTATTATTTTTTTTAATATTACAATTCGGTATAGTAGGGGTCTTCATGGGGACATATTTCGTCAAAATTTAAAGATTCTAAATTTTTTTGTTTTCAATTTTTAACAGGGATACGCGTAGGGTATTGTTTTAAAGAACTATTTTTAAGGGCACGAAAAATATTTTTTTTAACTTTTTGATGAATAAATTTTTGACATTACCCGAATAAATGATGTTTTGTTCTTACAGGGATATCTTATGGTGAACGTATTTTTCTCCCAGACAAAAATAAGGTTTTTGTGTAAACTCAAAAATTTTATTTTTGATTATAGTTGTGCAGCCTTGTTTATAAGTCGGAAACGGGCAAGTTTATGAAAACATAACAACTTTTGTTTAAAAGTACCCCAAAATATCCATAAAATCTCCATTCGGGTCAAAATATTAGGTCATTTGTTTTTCTTTAAAAAGATTGAAATCAGATTTTTGTACGACAAAATTTTGGTACATTCAGACACATTTTCCAAACGTAAATGTGCAAATGAAATCGAATGTGAAAATTTATTTTTCGAATGCGATGTTTTCTCCTTGTCTAAAAGGCGATGTCGCAATAAACACAACTAGCTATGCAAATTACTACACACACACACGAGCTTATTCACATATTTGCCGGTGGACAAGACCGGGGTAACCAACAGGAATGGGTTAGCTTGGCGAACAATGTTGGCCAATGACGAGAAGAACGACCAAGTGGAGATAGGACTCGTTTTTCCAAGTTAGAGAGTCCGCCTAGATACGCAATCAAGTGCTCAGCAGTAAGGTTGAAGGTGTCCATGCTGGATTGGCACTGAAGTGGAAAGACCCTTACAGGGTGCTGCGATGTTTACCAGATGGTCTATATATATTGGATGCAATGCTTCCAACGAAGATACATGGAGGTCTCCTGAAGCCGGCCACGGCAAGGACCGCCGCCAATGGGAGTCTGGAAAGATTGAGTGTGGGGAACGAGGTGTTTGGCCAACTACTTGCGGGAGGTCATAAGCATGGAAGTGATAGAAGACGACGGCGTGTACCAATTGCGGACGAGCTAGAGGCCAGCGCCATAAAACCAGGGTACAACTTTCGGCTTAGACGACCGGCAATCAACAACAGGCGCCGTTAAAGAAGAGCAAGAAATTTAATAATGTGTACGCACATTTATAAGTTAGCTACATGAACTAGTTCAATTATCAGTTAGTTCTAACGTAAAAATTGGTCGACCAAAAATAAAATAAAATTAGAAAATATGTGTTGAGGAAGAGATTTTGTTGTATTGAAAATTATTAAGAATAATTTTTGTTTGAACCTAACACATATTTCTAAGTATATAAAATAAAGTATTATGGAAAATATTTAAGAGAAAATATTTTTCTTTTTAGTAAGGAGTTTTTTTGTTGTTTATAATTGCAAAAAGAAAATGATAAGATCTAGTTTTGATTTATTTTTTTCTTCTTTAAAAGTCTTTTTTTTAAATCAAATGGATTTAAATCAAATAGGAATATAGTGGAATGATAAAGAAAATAGGAATATAATATCGTACTTTTGCTCCTAAAATCATATTTGACGAACCGATACGATCAAATACGGTTTCAAAATCAATTTTCGTCATGTATTCTGGCTGGCGTATTCAATTGGCTGACGTATCTCAGGAAAGCATTCTAGGTCCAGCTTTGTATTTTATTTGCACCATCTTACCAGTTGACGACTAGCATAACGCTTGCAGATCCTACCACAATCCCTAATTTAAACTGAGTAATGTGAGCGTAAATGGCGAACTCGAGCTACTGCAAGTAAATCGTCTAAACTTACACTGGCTGCACTAGTGGAAAGGTTTACTTGGCAAAGAAAATATAGGCTTAAAAACCAAAATTTGATACTATATTTACAAATTATGATTGTCTGTTGAACCGTAATTCAACATTATTTCCCATAAACAAAATGTTGGTGTATAAAAACATATTTAAAAAAATTATGGATTTACGGAACACAATTGCGAGATACTGCAAGTGATACTAAAATTCGGATTCTACAGTTTTCACAATCTAAAGTGTTACGTGCGATACGTGATTCACTATCATAAATACGGAATAATAATATACATCTTAGCTTCTCAAATGTGTTTATGTCGCGCGAATAAATAATCAGATTGAGTGGATGATGATACTGCAAGTCAAATTTTCGTATTTATAAGTAATTTTGGATTTATAAGACTTGTTTACACGCTCAATGTGAAATTGTAAATGTTTAATGTGTAATTTAACAAACAGATATCTTTGATGTATAATTTATTAAAATTAATTATAGCTGATAATTTTTTTTTTGTTTCAGTGCGATTTTAAATATATGTTTTGTGTATATGGTGCATCTTTATACCTGCCAACGAATGGCATAGTTACATGTAGTTATTTAAAAATATACATAATAAGCTACTATACTTACAATGTGATTACATGCCCATTTTGTTGGGCCGATATGTTTTGATTTAAATTATTCATATAAATAAATAACAGTTAACAATACTTTCTTTAAATTTATTTATTAGTCTGTTTTTAGCTAAGAAGGTTGTCGGGGTATCTTGGCTATTTTTATTCTCGAAAGGAGCGGTGTCGAACCTATAACAGATTCCGATACTCGATTCAAAAAAAAAAAAAAAAACACAAATATTAGTAAAATTTTACTAAATTGATGTAAATTTGGACAACACTCACTTAAAAAAAAATTAAATAAAACAAAAACTCTATGATTCTCTAAACCTGAAAAATTTGATTTGAACAAAGAAAAAGAATTTGAATTTTAATTATTTCCTTTTTTTCCACAGTTGAGTCTTTTCTTTCGTTTGTATGAAATAGTGTACAATTGTTTTTACTTGAAAAATGCTAATTTTTTTCATCACAACTGACTATTTTTAGTTCAACAATGATAATTTTAAACAGTATTGCTGTTCTTTTAGAACTGAATTAATCGAACACATGTCAATTTTTTACTGAATTTCATTTGATGAAGCTGCTCTTTATATACTGTCAGCACAACAACGTGCTTAAAAAAACATTATTATTGTATGTACAGTTTTAAGTTGTCAATTTATTTTAATTGACAAAATAGAACTTTCTTACTTGTTTTGATTTAAAAAAAATATTCAACAAATTTTTGTAAACATGTAAATTATATTGTTTCAAAATAAATTTTCATATTGTTTCAAAATAATTTTTTTTTAAAATTTTTTTGTTTCAAAATATTTTTTTTCTTTCGATTTTTGATTTTGATAAAAAAAAACTTTTAAGAACTTTTGTTAAAAATTTATCAAAACTAGTTATTGTCTTCTTTTTATGATTATATATAATAAAAAAACTCCTTTCGTCTTTTTAGGAGAAAACAAAATCTCATCTTTAATATTTTTCGCATTATCTTTACTTTTTGTAATTAGATTGTATGCTGAGGCCTTAAAAACTATTTGTTTCATTTTCAATACAACAAGGTGTTAAAGGTAAACTGAAAACTGACTAAATTAAATACCATCGTAATAGACAATAGTTTCTAGACTAACATGTTAGCTACATTCCAGCGCCAATCGAATTCAACGCCAATCGAATCATAATAATAATATAGCCTTTATTAACAATCTTATAAATTACATTTCATCTTATTTCTGCTGAGATTACTATAAAGAAATTTTTGTTTTTAGAAAGTAAATGTATATAATAGGTAATGTATTAGACACCGGTTTTTTGATTGTCTTGCTCCCCAGCATAGGCCTTCCCAAGTGTTCTCCACAACGATCTGTCCCTTGCTAACCTCGCCCAACATGTTCCTGCCACCTTTTTAATATCATCTTCCCATCTTTGATATTGTCTGCCTTTATTTCTCTTCTTATAATTAGGACACCATACCGTCACTTCTTTGACCCACTTTTCTGTCTTACTTCTTATCAGATGTCCTGACCATTTCCATTTCAGTTGTTTGATTCTGTATTTTATATCTATAATCTTAGTTTGTTTTCTTATTGTTTTTAATCGTATTTTATCTTTTAGTTTTATGTTGAGTATACTTCTTTCCATTCTGTGTTGACAAGTTTCTAGTGATTTCATATTTTTTTTTTGTACAACTCCACGTCTGACATCCGTAGGTCATGCTAGGTAGGATGCACGTATTGAATATTTTCTTTTTTCCTTCGATTGGTATATCCAGGTTTTTCATGATATTTTTTAGAGCCCAGTATCTCTTCCATCCTATGTTTATTCTATTTTGAATTTCTTTTGTTGTGAGGTCTGTAGGAGATATTATTTGGCCCAGGTATGTATACTCGTTAACATATTCCAGTTCAAAAACGTTGTTAGGTTTAATAGGAGTTTTAACGTAATTTGTCATCAGTTTTGTTTTATTGGTGTTCATCGATAGTCCTACCTTTTCGCTTTCGTATACCAACTGTTCAATCATAATCTGTAGGGTCTTTGGATCTTCACCTATTAGTATAAGGTCGTCGGCAAATCTTAGGTGGTTCAGTAGTATTCCATTAACATTTATACCATATTCATTCCATTCAAGCTGTCGAAATACATGTTCTAGGGTTGCCGAGAAGAGTTTGGGCGAAAGAGGGTCTCCCTGTCTAACTCCTCGTCTAATGGGGAAATATTCTCCTGATTTTTCTGTTCGTATTTTTGCTTTCATATTTCCATATATGTTCTTTATTATACGAAGGTATTTATTGTGGACCCCTTGTAAAGCAAGGGCTTCCCATATTTTCTCATGTTTAAGCGAGTCAAATGCTTTATTGTAGTCTATGAACGCTAAGTAATAGTTTATTCCGTATTCATTGCATTTCTGGATAATTTGTTTGATGGTATGAATATGGTCGATGGTTGAAAATCCACTTCTAAACCCTGCCTGTTCTTTTGGCTGGTTTTCGTCTAAGGTCTTCGTTAGGCGCTGTAGTATTATCTTGGAGAAAAGTTTGTATACATTAGACATTAGAGAGATAGGTCTGTAGTTTGAGACGTCATCCGTTCTCCCTTTTTTGTGAAGTAAGATTATAGTGGACGTGGTCCATTGAAGAGGTATATATTCCGTTGTCAAAATTTCATTAAAAAGGTCTGTTATTGTGTTTAAAATAGTTTCGGATATTCCAATTAAAAGTTCATTAGAAATGTTATCTTCACCTGGTGTTTTTCCTCTCTTTTGTGATATTATGGCTTTGACAACTTCGTCTCTTAGTATATTTGGGATTGGTTCTTCTTCGGTAATTATAATTGTCTTGTTGCTTGTAGTTGGTGTGATTTGGTCGTCATGATAAAGATCACGATAGAAATCCGTCGCTGTATTTAGTATTTCGTTCCTTTTAGATTTAAATTTTTTAGTTTTATGATGTGCTATGTTAATAATCCAATCTGTATTTTCTTGAAGTTCTTTCCAAGCATTCTTGATTCCACCAGATTTTGTTATGTGGAATTGTATTGATTCTGTTCTCATTGTATGCTTGTGTTTTCTTATTTCTAAACTTATTTCTTTGCTTATTTTGGTTATCTTTTGTTTATTGTTTTTTCGGTTTTTAAATAAGAGTGTTCTTTGTTTTATTAATTTCCTTGCTTCAGCTCCTAATCTATCTTTTATTGGTTTGTCTCTTTCAAGTTTTTTATTGGTTTCTTTTATTTCTTCTTCTAAGGTATCATACTTTTCCTGGACCGTTTTAAGTATTTTCATTGGTATCAGCTTAGTTTTTAGGGATTCTAAAACTTGACTTGGTAATGGTAGTGTAATCGGTTGTTTTGTATTTTGTATATGTTTTCTTGATTTCTTTGGCTCAAGTATGTGTAAGTGACCTCGGAGTAATCTGTGATCAGTAAAATAGTTAAAGTTATTAAGAACTTCCACGTTTAAGAAAAGTTTTGGTTTATTCGTGGTAATGAAATCTATCTCATTTCTTATTTGGCCGTTAGGAGATTCCCACGTCCATTTTCTTTTAGGTTTCTTTTTATAGAAAGTATTCATAATATGTAAGTTGTGTTGTAACGCGTAGTTTATCAATCTTTGTCCGTTATCATTCCGTTTACCAGTTGTATAGGATCCAAGTATCTTTTCTTCGTTCTTTTCCCTTTGGCCAATTTGGCTGTTAAAGTCTCCCATCACAATAATGGTGTTATACAGGGTTTCCATTGTTTTGTTCAAATTTTCGTAAAAGTTATTTTTAATTTCCTTTTTTGCTACCTCGGTAGGAGCATATACTTGAACTATTGAGGTCGGATATTTGTGATCAGGAAGTATGATGTTTAAGACGGCTATTCTGTCTGAAACTCCTTTAAATTCAATTATGTTATTTCTCAGATACTTTTTAACTAAGAAGCCCACGCCGTATATTCCTGGTATTTCATTTTTATAGTATAAAATGTGTTCTTCATGTTCTTCAACTTTTTCCGTCGATCTCCTTACGTCACTTATACCAAGAATATCCCAATTAATACTACTCAATGCTTGTTCTAGTTCTGTTAAACATTCATTTGACTTTAATGATCTTGTATTTAGTGTTGCTATGTATAGTTTTTTTTCCTCCGTTTTCCTTATTTTTTTACTATTCATTGTTAATGTGAGATTTTGGGGGGTTTGGTCTATAACCCCACGGTGACCAGCCGGGTTGGGGATTTTTTTGTATACTTTTTGCGTTATATTTGTGTTTTTTATAATTTTCCTGTTACCGGTGTCTAGTGTATCCTATGCCTTGTGCTGCTGGTTGGACTTATCCGACAAGGAAAGAGATCTAGCCTTCAGATATGCAAATGCATCCGTTTTAGGAAATTTGGAAGGAGCTAATAGATTCTTTCCTTCTGCAGATCCAGGTGGTATCTGTATGTTGTTTGGTGATGTTGACGGTTCTCTTTTTCTCTTCTCAACCTCTGTTTTTTCTTTTTCCTTTATTATAAGTTTATTATTCTTGATGAATACCTCATTACCTTTTTCTTTTTCTTCTTTCAACTGAAGTTGTAGGTTTTTACGTATTTCTAGTGTTTCTTTAGAGAAATCTTCAGTTATGTAGGTTTGTGGAGCCATTTTCTTCTTGTTTTTCAATATTTCAACTTTTTTTCGATATGACGTAAAAGTTATTAATATGGGCCTAATTTTATTTCCATCATTCTTACGTCCTAACCTATGATATTTGTCTATTTCGTAACTTTCTAGGTTGATATTTATGTTTTTCATAACATCTATTATTATAGTAAACAATTCTTGATAGTTATTCTCTATCTCATGTATTCCATGTAGTATAATGTTATTTTTCCTATTAGTATCTTCTAAGTATTTAATTTTTTTATTCAATGTTTCTACCTCAGTTTTTAAATTTTTGTTTTCTTCTATTATCGGCTGAATTTTATCGTCTATACTACGCATAATATTCGCAGTTATACTTTCTGTAATCGTAACAGTTTGTTTGTCTAGTTCCGTTTTCATCATTTGGAACAGTTTTACCATGTCTCCTGACATACCTTCTGTGCTCATGATGTATTAACAAACCGTTTTAGTATCCTCTGCGTGATATCAGTGGCTGGCTAATTGTTTACTTTGTTAATATACTCCAGTAGTTAATTGTATATAATAGCACAAATAAAAATAAATATAAAGTCGATTTATTTAGATTCTAATATACTTCACTGAGGTTCGAACCCAAGCTCGTGTTTGAAAAGCGTCTTTCAATTATATACTTGACACTTTAACTGACTCTGCTAAACGACTTGTTATTCGAAGACACAATTAATTACACTAGCTTTATAGTTAACTTGTTGTTCAGTTAATTTGAATGTTTTTTTTTTATATAATTATTTAGTACGTCAACCTAAAAGATATTTAATTTTCTACTTTCGTAGATAAATTTTAAACTTTCACTTTCCAAACTAATTCACCACATTCACCAACTTTTGTTTATACACTAAGCACATAAATTATTTTATTATAAGCTAATTTTACAGTTTTTTTAATGAATTTTATGGCGCACTGACACAAACGTGTTATCTCAATCAAACGTGTTATACATACACTTAAATACGACATTACATATTTGTAATGTGACACTTTTATACTGAGTTTTATTATGAATTTATTTAGATAAATAAATTCATAAAAGAAGAATTTGTAGAAGCAACCATTTAAGCTCAATTGAAGGAACACAAATAGGTCAACACGATAACGATCTTGTCACGGGTGGCTGAATTACAATGTTGTAGGAGTAGGATAGGATTTATGATAGTTTCTTGATAAATATCAATACATAATTCCAAGTATGTACTTGGTAAGATCATGTAGTCGAAATATAAGAAATTCCACACTACTCTACATTGTAATTACAGCCAGCCATGACAAACGTCATTTTGTAATTGGGGTAAAACATCTCAATAGATTTTACACAATTTCTGGCATTTTAAAAATGTTCTCGTATCCTCATCTATAATATCGTAAAGCGAGATATAATTATTTTTTTATCCTAACTACACTTTTATAATACGAAACACTAATTTATAAAAAAACGTGTTGTATTATATCATGTTTATATTACAATTACACGAATACATTATTTATTATTCTCCTCCTACTCCCTCTTCTCTCATTTTAACCATTAACACATGAAACTCTTTTTTGAGATAATTGTAGATGTAATTTTGTTCCAACTTTGTCCATACTTGTATTATTCTCAAAATCTTCTTAATGGGAGAATTAGTTTCTTATTTCCTAGAATACTTTATATGGTATTCAAAATCAATAAAAAGCAATTAATTTAATGATTATTCAAAATATATTAATGACTTGAATCAAAATACCATTTAAGGTTTCATTCAAATAAAAACATGCAAATGTATACGAGAATTAAACTATTTAAGTATAGGTACAGAAAATAACCTTTGTAATAATCATTTGTTTGTTAAACATAATGATATTATGTTATATTAATACTAATCTTTATTATACAATATAATCCTTTTATATAAATGTCATTATTAAAATGTTAATAAGTAAATAAATTGTATAATAATGAACATAATAATAATATCCACCATTTGTAATCTAAATTTTAAGTTTTTATTGACTTTATTATTGTAAATAATTGTAATGAATGCTTTATAATATGTTCTATTAAATTTTCTGTTTTGTTTAATTTTAAATATGTCAAATTTACAGTAGTGTATTGCTTAAATTGTATTTTTTTGTAAACTAGAGTCTATTCATTCATTGTAACTGTGGTTGTCATTTGAATATCAACGTAAACAATAAATTGGCAATGCTGCGGGTATGCGCACTCACCTGATACCCCTCTTACGTCTTTCCCTGTTAAATAAATTACTTACCGATCGCTTTTACTCACCAGATTTACTAGATGGATTTATTGCTTTTTTGTTTGATGTTGAAATATATATATATATATATATACATCTATATCTAAATATATATATTGTTGTATATATATATATATATATATATATATATATACATATATATATATATATATGTATATATATATATATATATATATATATATATATATATATATATATATATATATATATATATTGTTGTATGTACACCTATAGCGAAGAGGTATAAATCAAATTAAATCAAAATATCAATATCTATAAATTATATTATCATGTAAATAAGAATTTTTTAATTAAGTATATATATTCTCTAAAGTATATTATTTATATTAATTATATGCATTTTAACATAAACAAAGAATAATGAATTAAAAAAATTATAAACAAGTATTATGGTTTCAGACGTGAACATTGAAAAAAATATATATCCAAAAATCTTATTAGCTCTTATTAAAAAACTTCTATTATCAATAGTTTTTTATAAAAAATAAAATAACAATTATTGAACAATTGAATCCAAATCAACACTTATTTTATTTATAGTTTTCGTACTCAAAATTATCTATGTGAAATTCATAATAACAGCAATTGGTTTAGTTTTATGGGAAAAATGTTCAAACAAACATTAGCAAATTAGCAAACTATTGATAATTAATCCAGTAGATAAAGCAAAAAAAGTGGGGTCTGATGAAAAAAATTTCGAAGTTAATGGAACTTTTACAGGTTGTTCGGGGATGCTGTGGGATGACTCTGAGAAGTTTTCAAGGATCCTCCTCAAAAATTTCGAGGATCGAACTCGAGGATCCTGTGCTAACTTTGAGAGGGCCGAAAAACCTCAAAATTTTTAGTCTTTTGTCTGTTTTTCGCTCATAACTTCTAAGCTAAGCGATTTTCTACCAAAACGTTTATTTTCAAAGTTGTTTAGCATTAAATTTGCTACAACTCTCAAACTTTTTGCTTAACATAATATTAATCAAGATACAGCCAATCAAAGTTAGAGGAATTTTTTCAAAATGACAAAAATTGGTAAACAACGAAGGTTTTGGCCCAAATATCAATTACCATCAGTTCTATGGTAATTATGGTAATCACTCATCAATATCGACATGCTGGATCATGGAGAGGGGGGCCGCTGACCAAGTGTCTATTTCTGTAATGTGTAGTTATTAAAAATAGAGTTACAAGTTTTATGCCAGGTGACAGTTTATTGCGAGAGAAAATTAAAATTCAGATGAATTATTGGAAATGAGCAGCTAAATTGCCTCACTTTTATCATCAATTCTGATTGTAATCTTTCTTTTTTTTGCGAGCTTATTGACACAATTTTGTTTAAATTAATCAATTACATAAGGGTAAATTATTAAAATTATTGAAAAAATAAGAACACATTTTGTTGAAACAAGTTCCTATTAACATTAAAAACATAAAAATTAAGGTTGAAAATGTTTCGTGGATGTATGCTTTCCACCTCATCAGCAAAAACAATCTATTAAAATTATAAAACCTATTTTGACAAAATGGAAACCCGACTTCAAAAATCAAATATTCTATAACAAAAAATGCGCTAAAAAGTAAAAAAATAATTGTTAGAATATTTTATTTTTGAAGTCGGGTTTCCATTTTGTCAAAATAGGTTTTATTTCTCGCTTTTTAGTGACTTTGAAGTTCTATGTCTTACTGTATTTGTCTAAATATGGGTAGACCAACTAAACAACCTAGTAACTTTTAGTGCATTTCTTTATAACACATTTTTTTTATCTGTTGTTGTTTTTTTTTAAGGCATTTTTTTATAACAGATTTTCAGTTTTTTTGACGTGCAGTTTGTTTTTTTTTGTAAAAATGTTTTTTTTGGGTCGGTTTTTAAAAAAATTTTCTTATTTTCCCATTATGAATGAGTATACCTTTACCCTATAGACGAATTGAGAACCATCCTTCTTTTTGAAGTCGGGTTAAAAAACAATAAATTATAGAACGAACAAAAACCGTATCAATCAAAAATTAAAAAAATATTTTTCAACAAAATTACATCTTTACAAAAATTAGCTTAACACTATTTATTATAAAGTGAAGTTTCGTTTTCAAAAAATACTTGCTATTTTTAAAATTGACACTTATTAAATATTTTTTCTTCGAGCTGTTATTCAGTGCGACAACTCATCATTTGACATGGCGTCTACTTCAACGTCAAATCCAGAGACAGGTCGTTGTTTCATTTGTGAGGAAAGTTTGAAAGGTAAGGTATGCCTGTAGTAAAAGAAGAGAGGAGTTGCTACGCGTCTTGCTTCTGCTTTTAAACGAAAAGAGCAGCAACATCAACGTTTGCGGGAAGGAGTGGAACAAAAACTGCTATTCACCTTGGTTGCCAAAAAAAAAAAATATATATATATCAACGAGAAAATGATATTGGCACATTTGCGTCGTGAATGTCAAAACTGCAAAACTCCATTATCATTTGATTTCAACAACAAGTGCTTCTTTTGTGAAGAGTCGGTTTCTGAAGAGTACAGACAAAGGCATAATAAATAGCGAGTTGAAAGGCGTAATGCTATGGTCAAAGTGACTTTACCTGAGATGGCAGCGTGGAGATGAGTGGGGGAAAAAATCGGAGATCGTATTGGCATTTTGGAGGGTATGAATGCAGATTTGGTTTCGGTAAATGCAGAATACCACCAAAAAAGCATTAAAAATTTCTACAAATTACCTAATACTCTTGAGAAGAGAGGAAGAACCACGATCAACATTAACCAATTAATGAAATGTGAAGAATTATCTCGAGGAAAACGGGGAGGAAAGCCAATTTTCTCTTGAACAGCTGATGGATCTGATTCCTGAGGATTTCCGTTCTCACAAAAGACACTGAAGAAGCGTCTGGAGGAGAAGTATGGAGATGACAGTATGAATTCTCAGTTGTCCAACAGAGGGAATGTTGATTTCAACTACCTGATCTATGTTTATTGAGATTCAAGATTATGGGTTGACAGGAATTTACAGTAAGGTGATGACCAGCTACGATAGCATTGAAATAACTACACTTCACAAAAACAAGCACTGTTTTTGGGGGGTCAGCGGAACCTCCCCCCCCGTCTTCCAGCAAGTCGATATTGATGAGTGATTACTATAATTACCATAGAACTGATGGTTATTGATAGTTAGAGGGCCAAAACCTTAGTTTTTTGCCAATTTTTGCCAATTTTGAGAAAATTCCTCTAACTTTGATCGGCTGTATCTCGATTAATATTAGGTTTAGGAAAAAAGTTTAAAATACAAAGTTGTAGCAAATTTAATGCTCTACAATTTAATGTTTTAAAAATAAACGGTTTGGTCCAAAATTTTGAGGTTTTTGGCCCTCTTCAAGTTAGCACGGGGTCCTCGATTTGGAAAACTTGACAGAGACATTTCACACA
This sequence comes from Nineta flava, assembly GCA_963920215.1. Classification (NCBI taxonomy): domain Eukaryota; kingdom Metazoa; phylum Arthropoda; class Insecta; order Neuroptera; family Chrysopidae; genus Nineta; species Nineta flava. The sequence goes on from OY986040.1 coordinate 69,059,063, forward strand.
GTATCTTCGAACAACCCCTAAAAGTTCCATTAACTTCGGAATTTTTTCCAGGTACAATGTACATATCTACTGGATCAAATAGAGGTTTTTTAATAATGGCTAATAAGATTTTTGGATATAATGTTCGAGTCTGAAACCTAATACTTGTTTATAATTTTTTTAACTCATTATTTTTTTATGTTAAAATGCATATAAATAATATAAATTAAATAATATATATATTTAATTAAATTCTTATATACATGATAATATAATTTATATACAATAATATTTTGATTTGATTTGATTTATAACCTCTTCGCTATTTGTGTACATAGAACAATATAGAGTACATTAAGTATAAATTCGGGATACGTTTATTATTTTTCAATTAACATACAAGAACTCTGTGATAAATCTGAACTAGCAAATCTGTGATACATCTGAGTACTCTATTCGGCTGTTCAATTTATTTCACATTAAGTTTAGAAGTAGAATTGAAATAATAATTTATATCGTCGTAAAGATGTTAATATACAATATATTGCACAAATTGAATCAATAATCGTCAAAAGATTAATTGTTCAGTATAATGAAGAGGATAATCAATTTTTTAAAATTTTTTTATTATTAATTAATAAATTTGTTTTTTTACATTCGTAATGAAATTTAACGTTATCAATCATAATTTTATCTATAAATAAAATTGAATATATTAAAAAATCAATCTTTTCAACATAATCGCATATATTTTTACAATAAAATCATTTATTAAATAATCAAAAATCCTCGATAGTAAAAAATTTCCAACAATTGAATCGATCACATTATTTTAATTTATTCAAAGTCACTACCGTCAATTATTCATTCAATTACTACCATCAAACTTTTTTTTAGTAAGTTTTTTTGGTTGTAGGCTATTTTCGTTTAGATGGATTTTTTTATCCATTATAGATTCAACTATTTTTTGAACTGCTATGGTGGGTGGATGTTTAGACCACACTCTGTCTGTAATGTCTTGCAGATGTTTTTAGTTTCGATAAATCAGGACGATAATACGTTTTAAGCCTGTTATATTCTACTATTGCACTTTTTTGTGATTGTACCAAAATCACAATTTGTGATTTTGTGATGAAACCTTGACTTTTGTGAATAGTGATAGCGTAAGCAAGATATATTGTGCTCACGATACACAAACGTGTGATAGAAAACATCAAATTTATTTTTAACTGGTTCCATATCGTGTACCAGGTTAGGTTAGGTTAGAGTAGCTGTCCTGGGATGAGACACACTTGGACCATAGGGTCCATTGTTATACCGAAAAAGTGAAGTCCAATCTATTACGCAGTAAGAAACAATATCAATAAGATTCAGTATCAATAATACTAAGTAAAAATAAGATACTTAGTATTATATAACATTTTACATTGATAGAAAAAATTGACAAAAACAGGAATAGCATTTTACTGAAAATAGTCATTATTTTTATCCCAGATATTTTAGACTCTTTAGAAGGGATTTTAAACCCCTAGGCACCCTGTATTAAATACAAATAAATAAATCGAAACCTTTTTTTTCTCGAAACGAACGAAGAACCTTATACGTAAAACTGTTTTAACATAGCAAAATCATCTCTTGAGTTCGGTTATTCCAACAATAGATAGGTAACAATGTTTTTCATCTTCCAGAGTCAATATGAATCCCAGAAAAGTAGTTTGTTCTGGTAAAACTATACAGTAGACATACAAAAAGTATATGGTTCTAATCTTCTTTTGACTCAGATTACACCTTACAGTACTAAACCTATCCGCAACGATTATATAGGGTATATTATATATTATAATGCAAATAACTCATGAATTAGACGTTCGTAACTGAGCAAAGATACGAATAAATGTAACAGAACAGTCAAAGGGTAAGTAAACTTACGACTCTAAGCTGTAAGTCAATTGTGAAAAATAAGAATTGCAGTTTGAACACCATAGTTAATACATCTTCTCTAAACAATAAATTCAAATATTTTACCATTATTTTTGAGACACTCCTGGTTTTGATATTTCCTGACTATCCTAAATCTCTTTTAGGTCTACAGAGCGAAGAAAGGTTCTCAATTGAGATGCCCAATTATAACGTATTTTTGTCGAGTTTTAAAAAGTTTTGCAACCACAAGGTTGTTTTTTTCTGATAAGGAACAACCTATCCAGAAGTTGTCCTGTAAAGCCAAAAGCCCTCAGTGTCCATACTGAAGCACAGTACAATGTAGAGTTTTCCACTATTGATACATATAGCTGCAATTTAGTTTCGCAAGACATACAGCCCAACTTTCTCAGAGTAGACAACACGGAGTTAATTAAAGATTTTGCTTTATTGGATGAAAACCTTTCCATTATCCAAATAAATGCGGAAGAAGAAAATGAAACTCCGTAATAACTATATTCATGAGGTATTTCAATTTCTTGCCCTCTCAAAAAGCATCTTTCATGCCTCTTTAATTTAGTACCTTTTCTAAAAATTACTACTTAGTAATTATAACGTTAATACGTTAAAGAAATGACACCAAAATAAGAATTTTCTCTTAATTTGAAAACAAATACCTATATGCAGAACCACTGTTTTATTGCACATAGATTATAAAATATAATAAATTATTTATAAACGGTATAACCAATGAAATAAATATAATTATAATAAATAACCTATGAAGCAGATTTGATTAACTTTCATTTTATATTTATCATTTAATTGTTTAAATATTTAATTAAATAATAAATATAACTATTAACTTATTTATTATCCTAATTTCTAAATATTCTCGAACACTAATTTTTACACCAACAGTTAAAATGGGTAAAATTCATTAAAAATCAACGACACAGTTTTTTTAAAAAGAACTGGGTACACTCTCATTACAAATTAGAAAATTTGTCATTATTTAAAAAATAACAAATGATTTTTTTTAGTGTCAATAGGAATTTTTGTGTTCGTTACGCAAAAAATTCGTTACGCAGGAGCTGCTTCAACTTAGCGAATTTTCTCAGAATAAATAAATCACTCTCTAGCGTTCATAACTTTAGTGTGATCAAAATAAAATATCATATCTCATATGATTTTAGTATTTGCAAGGCCAATTTTATTACTAAATAGCCTTAGTCACGGGAGCATAGGGAAAGAAGAAAATATAAAATATCTCCCTTAATATAAGAACAATCGAAAAATGTATAAAAAGTAAAGTTGTAGAAAAATGTTTGCTATAATTCATTACCTTATCATTTTTCTCAAACTCTAATGTGTACAGAGGTATTTAGAATTTTAACTTAAAATCTTAAATTATAAATTTTTCTGTAAATGTTAGTGTAACAGAAAAAATAAACAGAAGCAAAATTATAGTAGCACTAATTACCTACAACTTTACTTCTAATAAGTTTTTCGATTTTTCGAATATTAAGGGAGATATACCAAATTTTGTGTTTCCCTCTTAAAAAAAACTTTTTCCCTTTAAACCCCCCTTTCCCCTTGCCCATTTTTTCCCATTACCGAAATGGACATTTTGACTACCAAAAGTGCCTCAAATACCAAATTTCATTCCAATCAGAATAAAACTGTAACCGCTAAAGAGTCCACAGACACACAAACTTATATATATGTTGATATGTTGATATATATATAAATTTTTACGATGGTCATTTTTAACATCTAGTAGGTAGGATCGATGGACATTTGAAGAAATTTGTGAATATATCAAATATGTAGTAAATGAACGCGCGGTATAAGTAGTCAAGATAAGAGGGCTATTGTTTTGGTTCGTATCCCAACCGAGTCAATATAATTTTTAATAAATTTTATCAATTACTGACCCCTCTGAACTCGATTTGGTAAAACTCTTATTTTTCCTAAGTAATGTTAAACTTCCATAAAGACAACACTATAATTAGACAAAAAAAGGTGATTTTTGGTGTTTTTTCCCATTTTCGGAGTTGTTCCGTTTGGAAAATTAAAGTTTTTCCATTTTTCTTATAAATTTCAAGTTAGTCCGAGTTGAATTCAAAATACCGCATCCTTCTAGCATCTAGAAATGGGTTGCATTTTTTAAAACAAAATTACGTATAAATTAGATCCAAATCTTTTAATATATATATAAACAACAACATATATATATAAACAACATGTTTTCCCGCATGAATCCTTTTTAGAAATTTTACCGGTGAGTAATTTTTATGTTTATTTGAGTGATCGTAATTTCATTTATTAATATATATGCTCAAATAATAAATAACTCATAATAAGTATTTTTAGTATTTAATTGAACTTTTGCTCGTTTGTATTGAATAAATTGGATTTTGATTTTTTCAGGAAGGGACAAATCTCGAGTCGAAGGTAAATCAAAATGAAAAGAAGGAGTCGACTAATTTTCAACCTATACTGAATTACTAATCAGGACAAGCAGGTGAAGAAAACCTTCATTCAAGGTGATGGGGAGATTATAAACATTCATCATACTACTCCTCCTTCTCTCATCCCTTCTCTTGATCTGCTGTATAAAATGTATTATGTCCTCAGTTTGGCGTGGCCCGAAAGCTTAAAAAACTTTTTTAATTGTATAGATGTTTTTTTCTATAAAATGAAAGTTCAGCCAAAGAGTGTAGTCTCTTCATTACACATAAATATCGCTAACTTTAAAATCTGCAGTAATGCAAAAAAAAAATCGGTGACTCTAACCCTTAAAAACTAATTCTATTATAAGTAACGGTTTTTTAACAGTTCCCATATGTAATTTACGAATAATTTTTACTTTATTTGGTTAAACGCAGTTATTTATATTATGTACACTCCCGTTCAAAAAAAATGAACCAACCTGAACCGAATCAGTCTCTCTTGATTATTCTTGTAGTAAATGTTTTTTTACAGATAAAACATATTATTTAATTTTTATATGTAAGAGAAAGATATAACACTTAACATGTATTTACATTACATATATTTTTTAAATGCTTACACTGTCACTGACACGTATATATAAAATTTATGCTATCTAAGAAAATATAGATTCAGTTTTATGCTTCCATTTCAACAACATCGAAGTTTTGTTATATAATATATAACAAAATATATATATATATATATATATATATATATATATATATATATATATATATATATATATATATATATATATATATATATATATATATATATATATATAAATCTTATTCAGTTTTTTGAGTTTATGACAGAATGTTCATTTTAAACAAAGCACCTGAATATTTGTTCAAGGAAATTTTGAGTTCGTTTTTGGTAAAAATGATCTGAATGAACTTTCAACTTAATCGTGACCTTCAAGATTATTTGTAGATTCTTTTTTTAACAAAATCGGATAGCTGGCGAAAACAGAAAATTAAAACTTTCGTTTAAAAAAATTTAGTTTAAAAAAATATGTTTTGAGTCTTTCAAAGTTCTTTAAAACAATATCCTATGCGTATCCCTGTTAAAAGTAGAAAACAAACAGATTTTAGAATCTTTAAATTTTGAAGAAATATACGCACATCACCAATAACCGATATACCAATATGTTATACAGAACAGTGACCGGCTGACTCATCGTAACAGATTTTTAAATATCAAAATTCACTTAAAAATATCACTTAGTCCAGTACAAAACCGACATAATATCGTATCGGATAATATCTTATGTATCAAAGTATATTCTGAACGATTTTTGTTATTGAATTTTTTCTTGTTTATTGTACTACCTCTTATTGTAAAAATGCAATTTTTGCACAGTGAAATTTGATCCAATTTTTTAAAAGCGAAATTGTTTAAATACTCTCAAAAACGGTTGTTCTAACTGAAAAATTTCTTTTCTTTTTCTTTACAATAGAAATATTCGGGATTATGGGTTTATCTTTATAATGTTGAATCTGAAAAGCCTTCATTTTAAAAACACATTTTAATGGATGTTTAATGGGTAGAAAATGATCAAATTTGTATACATTCTAAAATATCAATTTTATTTAAAAAAGCCACAAAATCTTTTATGTTTGAATGTAGGCAAACAATATGAAAAAAATTAATTCCGTTCAAAAACAACAATGTTTAAAAATGTTTGAACAAAATTTGCATTAAAAAATAAGGACAAAAGTTCTGCATGGTAAAATGCATTTATACAATCAGTATACAAAGAACATTTTTTTACATGTAGCAAGAACCGAGAAACAAAATTGCGATAGAACAGTTTTTGAGACTCATCTGCAATTGTTCCTATACTAAAAACAATTTTTGTATATTCTAAATTGAAGAAGGATATAATATACATTGATAGCAATACAATAAACAAAGTACACACCATTAGTTAATACTATTGGGATCAAATATGTTTGGTGAATATAATAATAATTTTATACGGTATACAGAGCGTAACAAGTTTTATGAATTGTACGATAATTAGCAATTCAGATTGGTTCAATTTTTTTGAGCGGGATTGTACTTTGTAATGAGATCTATGGAATAGAAGTTGTAATAATTACGTAAATTAAGAATTGATGTGTATATTTAGTAACCATACAATCGTCCTTAAAATTTTATTAGTGTTAAGATTCAGTTGATTCAAGAAAAATTACTTAATCATTAAATTTTTCAAATACTTATCTAGATGAATATTTCTAATCAATTTTGTTAACAATACAGTAATTATTATTGATGATTTCCGTCAATCTCGATGATTCATTAAGTTTCATAATTTCATTAATATCTCAAATGAATATTACGAATAATTTGAGTAATTTTAATTGAGTTATAAAAATGATAAATTTATTAAGATCAAAAGTAAATATCGCTGATAATAAGAATTATATCCAGCTGAATGAATTTCACTATTTTAATTAGTGTTACCAAGTAACTAATTGTAACAGTGTATTTCACTATTTTAATTAGTATAACTATATAGGTAATTGTGCAATGAATTTCACTATTTTAATTAGGTTTACTATGTCACTAATTGTTACAATGAATTTCACTATTGCAATAAGTGTGGTCCGATTACTAATTCAAAAAGTGGATACCCACTAATTGTTAGTGGTATACTTATAGCTCAGGTAAATAGTAAATATGCACTGAGAATTAGTGAAAAGCCACTATAATTTCATTTGTAGATTGTAGTTTTCAATTTTTTCGCTATTTTCGGTATTTAAAATTTATATGTCGTACAATTTTTTTTTCGCCATAGAAATCTTGTTTCTAATACAAAATTTTCGTTCTTAAAGATGCACCATTTGCGAGATATTATAAAATAGAAATTTATTTAATAAATAAGTTTGAAATACTAAACCCGGCTACCAAAAGTAACGAAATAAGAGCCTTGTAAATATTCCTCGTAGTCGAAGGCCTAATTGTGATGCATAAAGAAAAAATGTAACAATTTCTGATCTTCGATTACGAGAAATATTTAAAGGCTCTTCAAACTTATTTCTTGAATTTTTGGTAATCGGATTTTAGCTTTTTAAACTCATTAATTAAATAAATTTCTTTAATCAAATCGTCTTTAATCTTATAATATCTCGCAAATGGTGTATCTTCAAGAACAAACTTTTTTATTAGAAACTATGGCAACTAGGTTTCTATGGCAGCAAAAAATTGCTGTTTCATAGCAGGAATTTCGATGATAATTTGTTAAATGTTACTTTTGAGCAATAAATGTATTTCAAATAGCTTTCAATTGTTCTAGTTATCTGCTAATGCATTCTATAAAGTTTCTTTTTATTATTCTAAAAAATAATCTAAATCTAAATCTAAAATATTTTTTAAACATTTTTACTTCCTATGTTTTCAAAGAAATTTAAAAAAATCGTCTTAAATTCATTCTTTCTTTAATAATGCCTGGCATATTTTTAGAGACATCTTGTATATAAGTTTATTTTTAAGCATAACAACCAACAACCATTTTTCGAGAGGTATGTATATTCTATAAAAAGAGACATTAGTTATCAGTCGAGGTTTTACCATCCGCAAAAATGAGTATACATATAAGAAAAAAGAAAGGAAGCAAAACAAAAGATAAATAAATGATAAGTTTAGTGGACATATTTATTATTTATATGTTTATTTATTCTTATATACAGTGTGTGTTATGCAAGTATAGCACTGTTTTCTATTTACAAGAAATAATATTGTAACGCTATAAATACATAGTCTTACACATTTTACGATCACCGAAATATCAGATAATAATTGTACACAAAATATCGTTTGCAAAAACTGGTTATAAAAAAACGGTCATTATTCATCAATAACTTAAGCCGTGACCTATAACATTGTTGAAATTAAGTTTTTCTTTTATATTTTTTGGGTTTTTAAGATTAGAACATCCTTAATAAAAGCTCTTATTGTAATCATTATATTCAACTATACCTACTTTAATGTGATTCATTTGAAAAGTGTTTCAAATGAAACTGGCTTCATTTGAACTCCCGATGACATCAACACAAATTTGGCAACAAATGAAAATGCACCTCGGGAGTAGAATTTGGCAGGAAATGGGAGAAAACAAAATATTTGGATATTGGATATTGAACTACTAGATATTGGAAGATAAATTTTTTTAGAAAAACAGAAGTGATATAACAAAAGTGCATTTATATTCATAGTTCAGCAAAGTTTATAAGTCGACCCAAAAAAGGAGACTTTCAGTGGTTTTTTCGATCCAATTAGAATTGATTTCACGATAAGAGGCGAAGGTGACTGGAATAAGTAACTGTTCATAAGATAATTAGACATAGTGATGCTCTATTTAAAGAAACATTTTTCAGTGTTCATTTTCATATATTGGTCCTATTTTTTTCTAAACCATCCAGGTACAACTCTTAGTAAAAACAATATTTTATATTAAAGTGTTTATTTTATAAGATGACACCATGTAACTGCGTAATCTTATAGCTGATGTGGCAATTTGTAGCGGCGGGTTTTCAGTCTTTGTAATCCGTAAGTTTTCCATATTTCGAAGCGACACCACCAAATTTGCAAAGGCATTTAAATATGTTTGCAAAATTCAGTCAAAATATTTTTAAAGATTTTTAGTCTCGTCTTCAAGCACCTAATCGTATTAGCTAGCAGCTGTGAAAGTTTGTTATAACAAAACAACCTGTATAGTGTATATTACGGGGAAAGTAATGTGTTATTGCAGTGGTATTTAAAGAGATGCTACTGTGATAATACTTTTTAAAATAGATATTGTTGTAATGTGTCGTTATAACATACATTTTTACAGAAAACTTAGATTTTTTATTAAATTTATTTTTATTTGTTTGCATAAATTTATATTAAAAGTTTTTAAAAAGTGTGCGAAGTTTTTTATTTTTTTAAATTAAATTTTTATGTATGATAATTAGTATTTACAAAAAAAAAAAAATATATATATATATAACGTTAATTTAAACATCAGGTGTTTATATGTTTTGTTAATTTATATAATAAGTTTTGTACTTATTAAGCCCATGGATATTAAAATATCAAAACTTTCTTTTTTCAAAATAATTTCGTTTTAAAATTAATATCAGATTGTAAATTGTAAATTTAATAACATGCAATGTAGAGCATCATAGTATTGGCTTATTTTTCGAAATGTAGTAGTCTTGAAGAGATTTGTATGATCCGCTTTTATGCTGATCTCAAGCATATCAACAAAAGAGTTTGAAAATAATTATCTCAATTGCCCAAAAGGTTGGACTATTCACGGAAAGTACTGAGGTATAAATTTATAAAACTTCTACTAATTATATATTAATAGAGAGATCAATGTAAGGGAGTAAAAATATTTGTAAAACTCGAGATAGTAGAAAAATTAGTCCATAAACAAATTTCTACGTGTACATGCGTACTTTTTTTGGCATGTGGTGAACTTAAAATTATGCAGTTTATGAAAGTATAAATTTTAAGACTAAAATTAATTTGGTGTCACCATGTTTTTTTCTTTTGAGAATAGTATCTTGCTAGCACAATCGAATGATTACTAATACAAATACATCAAAAGTCAGCTCAGACATTTGTTGGATCTGAATTGCGTTTGTGTAAAAAAATTAATCCGTTTTTAAGAAGTTCCAAGTTTATAAACTATATTTGATGTTTCCTTTATTATATTTTGTTTGAGATTAAGAGTTATATATCTAGGGAATTGACATTTGTATGTTTGAGATTAAAAATTCTACGTCGATGGAATTATAAAGACTATTTTGTCTTTTCATGTTACATAAACATATATAAATATGTTTGCCCTAAACTTGTTGTAACTTACTTGAATTGAATTAAATTTATGTTTTTAAAAAATATGTAAACAAGAATCGTCTTTCAGTTACCATATCGACTAGATGCTTTTAGTTGTTTGAAATTAATTGCTAATATTAAATAGTAATAAATAATAATTTTTTATATTATTTCGAATTTAATTTAATCAAGAAAATTATACAGTCCACTTGCAATCAAGATCAAAGTTAATGATCTCACATAATATAAAATATGTGCGTAGCCACACAAAATTTATAGACTTAATATATATATATATATATATATATATATATATATATATATATATATATATATATATATATATATATGAATATATATGTATATAAATATATATGAATATATATATATATATATATATATATAAATGAATATATATATATATATATATATATATATATGTCGGAAGTTGAATTTGTGCAAAGGACAAATTCACATTTGAAGATTTTTAAACACTTACATTTATAAGTGCTATAAAACTATTTTTTAAGAAAAGGGTTTATTTATTACAGTATGTCCGACATAAAAGGATCCGCCAGACATAGAGGCCCGGAAATTAGATATTATCGATACTTATATATTCTTAGAATAAAATAAATTGTCTATTATAAGTGCAATAAAGAATAATTTCTTTAAGATTATCAATTAACACAGTAAGTATGGGTTCGGTTGGACGGGACACATGCGGTCTCTACTTAGACGCAAATTGTACGGTACGAATGTAATAAACCAATTTTTTGTGATATACCTGAGATGGTACATAAATATGATGTAGTAATAGGATGACCCCTTTCCAATATTTTTACAAACATCAAGGAAGGGAGAGGGGGTTTCAAAAAGGAAGCAGGACAGTCAGTTCTGAGAGGACAGCACCCGAGTACAGACCGTATCGTGCAGTTGCGTATTAGTATCAACTGAACTCTGCTGAAAGTTACATGAAAATAGCATCACATGGAAATAGTGTTTGGATTATTGGTAGCCCTTTTGGACTAGTATAATTAATTATGTTTATTGATGAGATAACCGTGGTATGGCATTTGTTAGTATTATTCGTGTTGTATCTGTATTGTTAACTGGAGCTAACTTACTGTGTCGTAGGTTGAACTAATTGTAATTACTAATTGTGAAAGTGCGGGACACCGGGTATTATTGTAGACTAGTGCGTGTTTGTGAAAATGCATCTTTCAGTGTGCTATTGGAAAATTGGTAAGTGTTTGTATTTTATAAAAACAACAATGCCTGACAACATATATACTGGTTCAAACGACCATAATCCCAATTATGCAACTCCGACATATATATATATATATATATATAACGCTTGCGACCACCAACACATTCAATTTATGTTCACCAACGCAACACAGCCGCACGTCTAGCAATGAGGGCCCGCGACAAAGGTGGAACGAGAGGAAGCTAGACGAACCGAAACTTATTAGCTTAATAAAAAAACAGATGGCAGCCTGTAAAGTACATAAATGACGCTACGGAGAACCTCATAGAGAAAACAATGGTCCTCATCACGATTCCATCAAATTATTGGTGGAATAAGAGATTAGGGAGCTACGGAAGAAGTACTTGGCACTACGACGTAAAATTGTCAGAGCCAACCGTAGACGTCAAATCAGTCAATTCGACAATCTGTTTGCTGAATTTGATAGTGCTAAGAAAGCACTGAAAAGAACAATCAAAAGTAACAAAAGGCAAAACGGGATGAACCTATGTGACGAACTGGACCAAGACCCATGAGGTATAGCATATAATATCTTTTTCAAAGGATTAGGCAAACAACAACCTTTACCTCCTATGAGCCCGACCGTAGTTGGAAAGATAGTTCACACAGAAAGATCGACGACATAGTAAAAAAACTTACTGATTGGCTTATACGACACAAACTCGAGCTAGCTTATGACAAAACTCGGCCTAAAGCTCATCGAAAAACTAACTATTATATATATGTAGACAAATGTAGCTATCAAGCGTTGTGTTTAATAACAAGCTTGTTATTACATAATTAATTGAAGCTGAGGGGAAATTGTTCAAAAAAATATTTTTTATATAGATTATATATATATTACTTGGCAAGTAACTATACTATAACTATAGGTAATATATTATGTATATTACTTATATCGAGTAACAAATTGAATATAAAAAAAAATAAAATTTTTAGAATATATTAGTTATTTACTTACAATTCATTTCTAAAGTGACAGCACTAGATATTGGAGCAATAAGATTATTATTGCTTGCCTGGCAGGTGAAAACAGTATGTAGATGTTTTCTTTGCAATTTCTCTAATCGTAAAACGTTACGTACACGTCGTTCGGGAAGAACTTCAAAACTGTCATCTAAAAGAGCGTTCTCTTGCCACCATGTCACACGTGGTGTAGGTCGACCTGTAACATAACAACAAATGTATGAGTATAAAAAAATAAAACATAGAATATCATTCTTCAGTAATATACTATTCATATCACAAGTAAAAATTCCTTATTTTAGTGAATAAAGAAATTATAAAATAAATAAAGATTCGGCTAGAAGGTGCAAAAACTATATATATATATATATATCTATAAAAAAATGTCTCTGGACTTTTCGTTCCAAAATCGTACCCTCTACCTACGCTCTTAAGTTATAAGTTGAAAAATTTAAGCAATACATTTTTCCAAAAACTGTTAGTTGAACCAAAAATAAATTATCAAAAAAATGCACTTTTGCAACTCTGGTTTCAACCTAGTTTCCTTAATTAATTAATAATTAATTAACGGTGCGTCTATAAAAAAATGTCTCTGGACTTTTCGTTCCAAAATCGTACCCTCTACCTACGCTCTTATGGAACTCTATATATATATAGTTATATATAGTTATAATATCTATATATAGTTATAATATATATATATATATATAGTCGAGTTCCATAAGAGCGTAGGTAGAGGGTACGATTTTGGAACGAAAAGTCCAGAGACATTTTTTTATAGACGCACCGTTAATTAATTATTAATTAATTAAGGAAACTAGGTTGAAACCAGAGTTGCAAAAGTGCATTTTTTTGATAATTTATTTTTGGTTCAACTAACAGTTTTTGGAAAAATGTATTGCTTAAATTTTTCAACTTATTAATTATTTGAAAAGTGTATTAATTAAATTTATTTATTTATTGAAAAATATAATAAATAAATTGTTTTAATAATAAGTTTAAAAAAAGGTATTTTTTTTTTAGTATTTTTTACAATAAATTATAAAAAATACAATAAATTAAATAAAAAATATTATTATTTATTATTTTTTAATTTTTTTATTATTATTTTATTACTATTATTAGTGTTTAATTATTATTATTATTCGTTAAATTATTATTATTAATATTTAATTATTGCATTATTAAAAAAATTAATCAATAAAATAATTTTATTAATGCACTTTTGAGAAAATTTTATACTTTAACGAATTTAATTTGCCATTTTTTATTTAAATTTTTTATTAAAACAATTTATTTATTACATTCTTCAAAAAATAAAAAATTTAATTTAATTAATATATATATATATATTTCCAGGAATTAATAATTTGAAAAATTTATGCAATAAATTTTTCCAAAAATTGTTAATAATTAATAATAATTAATTAACGTTGCGACTAATACAAAATCCTCTCCCCCTTGTGTTTCCACTAGACCGATTTTTTAAGTTACGAATTTATTTTAACAAATACAAAAAGCATGTCATGTACCTAATTTTATTATCGTCAGACTAAAATTGCAGTTTTAGAGCGTGTACAGATACATATGAAGACATGTATACACACGGAAATTTGTTCACGGGTACAAAATAAATAGTTACATTTTGTTGGCTTTTTTGTTAGTTATTAAAGTTAAAACCATTGAACTGATTTGAACCTCATTATAACTTTTGTCCCATATATGGGACAAAATAGTTTAGGTACGTTGAAAACAATTTTTTAATTGATCGATTGAAATTTTTATTTTTTCTTAAATCTATTTAAGTTGAATATTATAACTATTCCATGATAAGAAAATTTAAAACAAAAGTTTAGTTAATAGTTTTTCAAAATGTCCCGTGTATGGGACATCAGTTATCATAGTGTGATTTTTTGTCCTTTTTTAAAAATGATATTCTTTTTTAAAAATGAATGCCCTATTTTTGGGACAAAAGTTATCAATGGGTGTAAAAATGAACTAAGTGTCTGGTAATCATAAGATTTTCACCAAACGGTTCTGAATTTAGCTAAGAGTAACATATGCTTTTTTTTTGGTCCATGTTATTGTGGCGTGAGGTATAATCAATCATATGAACGGTGCAAGATTTGAACCGTGAGAAACAATTTTTTCACGTATTCAATATTTCTGGCGTAAATATAAAATTTACAGCAATAGTGTGTATGGAGTGTATTTATACTAAAACTATGGGATGTATGAAAAAAAGTTTCAAACAAAAATTGTTCGTTTTTATGATATAAATATTTTTTTATGTCAAAATTTACTCGCACTGTTTGAAACATAGGTTATAACAGGGATGCATAGAACAAAAAATTTATGCGTCTGATCATTTGAAAAGTTACCACTTCAATATTTCTCTTAAAGTACTCATTTTCAGGTTGCAGACTCATATAATAGTACTAATCTCAATTTTTAACAAAGTTGGAAAAAATCGTCATTTTTTACCGTGGTTTCCCACCATATACTACTTTACCGAATTAGAAAGTTGTGTTTCTCACTCGACACAAAATTCAATGTTCTTTAATTGATTACCCTATGCCTTTTTCGCTAGGATGCATCATCTACGAGTTATAGGTGCAGGTCCAGAAAAAGTCCCAAAATTCCGAAGTTTTTTGGCTACCAAAAGGTGTTCTGAGGTCGCCCGCGTTAAAATTTTGGTTTTTTACATGTATGTACCCAGATATACAAGTTTAAAAAATAAACAGTTCTACCATTTACATCAAACCCCCCTGTTTTGATCCTAGACTCAACGTATTATTAAAACTCATATGTTTGATCTTGATAAATTATTAGATAGAGATTAGAAAGATAAGCTTTGAAATGCAATCAATGTAAAAATAAACTATCCTCAAATATGAAAATTTATTAGAACATTTACGATTATGGCTGATATTTAATAAAAAATTTAAACCTTTTAAACATAAAGACTATTCTGACGAATACTGACTGATAAAATTAAAGGTTAAAAACATTATATTGATACATTTATAATAGTATTACATTATATAATATCATTTCTCTTGAATAATCCAGATTATCCTATGATATAAAACCATTTTGTTGTATGCATTCATGTGCCTGCTTGCCTTTTCTATAACTGCCTTATGTACGTAAATATACATACCCAACAACGTTATCCCAAAACCTAGACGACGAGAATCGATCGGGATTTTCATGAAAATACAATTTTGGTGTTGTCATCTATAAACAATTTTCGATGTTGCGTCTCATCATTGATTCCCTTACTTTTTAAGAAGTAGTTAGATTTATAATATATTTACAGTGTATAATACCATAGAGAATTAGTTGTGTGGTATAGAAAGCTGAAGTGCTAATTTTTATAACGGAATTCACAATTTGAGGACCTCGTACAGTAGTAGTGATGCGACTCGAGTAGGATTTTGTGACTCGAGCCACTCGAGTAAATTTACTACGTCACTCGAGTTGTACTCGAGTTTCCGAGTACCTCGAGTAAACTACTTACACTCCTTATAACTCGAGTAAGAATTTATTACTCGAGCTGAGTTTCGATTAGTTTAGATTAAGCATTTTTAAATACCTTTATTAAATTAGTAATATTTGGTAATATGAAATAAAATACAAAATATTATTTACCTTATTTATGTCATCCATCAACAAAGAGAAATAAAATGACTACTTACGACTAATTAAATTGCCATGTAAAAATGACTTTAAATTGCAAATAAGAATTTATCAGTTTTTATTGTTCAAAATGAACTTTATTTCAAAATTAAATTTACCTTTGGATAATTAAGTATCAATAATTAGATAATAATCAGACTAAATCAGGCTTTTGTTTCTACCTTACAACTAAATATTCTTTATAATAACATTAATT
Source organism: Nineta flava (assembly GCA_963920215.1). Taxonomy (NCBI): domain Eukaryota; kingdom Metazoa; phylum Arthropoda; class Insecta; order Neuroptera; family Chrysopidae; genus Nineta; species Nineta flava. The sequence goes on from OY986040.1 coordinate 69,075,427, forward strand.
TTTCATTATCTATATTATAGGAATCAGATTCAATCAATATTATTATTTTATATTTTAATTAAAAATCACAAAATAAGATTATTTTAAACTTTAAAATTTAAAGACATAACATAAATAACAGATCTTTCATCTAACTATACCTATATTCAACTGTATTCAACTATAAAACGACGCACGTGAATTCAACTAATGTTTGTTTACATTCAAGATGCAAGTTTGAACTTGTAAAGTCCCGACGTAAACTAGTGACGTAGAAACATCCTGCGTAGCACTTACCGAATCTACTCGGCGCGCCGAGTTGACTCGGTAACTCGAGTGCAAACGAGCTCGAGTCAAATTTGTTTTCACTCGAATACGATTTTAACAAATTCACTCGAGTCACTCGAGTAAAAAACGGCTCGAGTCGCATCACTATAGTACCAGTCGCATCACTGGTAGTACCAGGGTGACGGTTTAGTGCAGTGGAATGACCAATACTTTTCCCGAATGTTGTCAATTCTTGCTTGTGTTTCAGATGATTTTTATGGATATGATTTTTACAAGGTATTTATACTAGAAAATATACTTGACTGCGACAGTGTTCAAATATTTTTTACGACTGTCTATTTGATGTATTAACGACGGAACCTGTCTATTCGATGAGTTTTACTTACATTCATTCTTAAACCAAAAACCATTAGATTAGATTAAATTCTGGGATCTATCTTGCCAAACAAAAAGCCATACGTACGTCCTTTGACAAGGTATGTTAATGAACTATATGACTATAATGATAAAGGAACTGTACAAATAATAAAAGCTCAGTCCGCCCCAGAATTAAAAAAAGGAAAAAACCAAGCTCGGATGAGATTTTACTGCTGAAATATGCACCAACCTAATGAATATCTGCAACTTAGGACAACTACCTACAGACTTTCTTCAATCATTATTACACTACCATAAATAACTAACATCATTCAATGTGAAAAGTTTCGTACACTTAGCTTAACCAATAATTGCATGAGTGTACTAATAAGAATTATTTATGCACGAATTAAATACAAGGTCCAAATATTGGTATGGAGAAGGTCGGGTTTTAAAAAGGGTATGAGTACAAAAAATGTGATATCCTATTAGAAACAATAATGAAAAGAAACTTAGAGATGCGGTAGGATACCTACCTATATTTTCTTCACAAAAGTATGGAGAATAATTTTTTTTACTACTCCACTGTTTAAAATTTATTATTGATATTTTTTCATATTTTTATTATTCAAAAAGAATAATTTATATAATTATTGGTTTATGCGAGTTGAGAATTTACATAATTTCAACAAACATTTACTTAGATTGGATATGACTTGCGTATATCCAAGCTTACTTCGATATTTCTGCACATATTTCAAATGAGTTACAAAAAATACTTCTCTCAGGGAGTTACAAAAAGAAAGCAGTTACAAAAATTACTTCTCTCTGTGAGTTACAAAAAGAAAGCAGTTACAAAAAGTACTTGTCTCAAGACAGTTACTAAAATTAGTTGATTCACATGAATTAATCAGATGGTATTTAAAATTTTTATTTCTTCAATTTACAAGTTGAATATTTTTTATGGATTGTGCTGAAGTATCGAATGGGCGAATTAATGGTTTCTATCTGATTGTATCTAAGTATATTTTTTTTGTATAATTTATTTAATTCACTATTCCGAAACTTGTGGTCTCTTAAACTTGTCACAATTCAATACACATTCTATACACATTTTTGCTGTACAATTTATATTTTATGTGAATATGCAATGACTTTTTCAATTTATAACTATATTGTTTCTATACGCTTGGCTTTTTTTTGGCCGTGTATTTTTTTTTTACAGAAGCGTAATGTCTCTTTTATATACAACTATGTATCTGAATTAAATTTGTAGTCCTTATTTATATTTTTGCAAATCAGACATATTTGAACATATTTTTTTTTACTGTAGTGTCGTTTTTTTTTTTATACGATATTTCTTTTACTACAGTTCAATCTAGCACATATTCATGTAATAATTTTTTTTCATAACTTGTACAACCAAACTTAGTGTTTTAAGGATAGTTATACTATCATCATATTAAATTAAAAACTATTTATTTCAAATATATTTTATTTTAACATATATTTTGTTTTGTTCTTTTTTTTGTACTTTTTTATTTTTTTCAGATTCGAATCACTTGTCGATAACTTAGACACTTACTGGATAGTAAAGATCTTACTACCTCAATATTATCTTTTTAATGGGCCCAGCTTTTATTGAAAGACTTTCGGTTCAACGTGTTATTTTTTTTATATTTACGTGTATCGTGTTAGCACCGATCGTTTTCTAATTTTCATAATTCCACATACAATACTCTGCTTTGGATTTTTTTTTCTAAAGTACCGTATATTTAGTTTTCATTATTTTTTTTTAAAAATACATCATAATACCTCTTTTAATTAAAATTACTAAATTAACAAAAATTCCAATATTTATGAAAATAATTGATAATTCAATTATTTTCTATAAAGTGTTTAGTTTTTTTTTAAAACAAAACACTGAATTTTTTTTAAATTAAACTCTAAATTTTTTTTTTTTTAAATACACATATGGAAGCAGAGCTAATATCCATATGTGTCTTTTGTTTTCGATAGTTTTCACAAAGCTCGACTTGTGATTCTGAAATTCTTTTTGAAAGTTGAAATGATTATAATTTTTTCTTTATATTTATACATTTATATCTTTTACATTTTCTTTAATTCTATAATTATATTTAACTTAGTACTAATTTTTTTCTCTTTCTTCTTGTTTGTGGTTTAAATTTTCATTATGCCGAGAACAACTCGTAATACACCAGGTACCCCAGGAGATGACGATCCTCCAGCTTCACAACATGACTTATTCATCACGCCTCATCAAGTATCAGCGGTTAACTTAGCGGCTATAACTACGCAGATGCAGACTACAGCTCAACAGTTCCATGCGTCAGTGCTGCACGTTTCGGATGTACAGCAACAAATACAACAGCAAAGCAAGCAGATAAGTAGCATTACCGATGCCTTGGCAACAATAACAACTACTCTATCAAATAATAACACTAGTTCAAATCAATTAACTTCAAATTTTAGTTTTTTTGCAAAACCGAGTATAGATTCCTTTATAAATAAAATCACTATTCTGGACATTTCGGTTCCAGAAAATATTATACAGTTTATTGTCGATACTCAACATTTAATTGATATTAATTTTTTACCTATAGACGTTCTTTTGAAATCTTTAATCAATAGGTGTGCTTCGAACGCACAAACATTCTGGTCTACTTGTTTGGCTGACTCTTTGTCTTGGCAAAATATTAAACATAATTTATTACAAGTTTATATTCCACCTTTGACTAAACAGATATTAATTGATAGATTGGTCCGGCGAAATCAACCTGACACTGAAAAATTTTCGACATTTGTTCCTTCAATAATAAAATTCGCGAACATCCTACTTAATGATTCATCTGAATCCGAAATCATACAAATTATTTTTGCTCATGCCAATAATTCTGTACTATCTATTCTTGGTTTATATCAAATTCCCGATACTTATAAAGATTTGTATCAACTAATCACTAAAATTGAGGAAATTCAAGCGCGAATAACTACAACACCCGTCAGTGTAAACGTTACTTCAATTCAAAATACGCATAATGACTCTAAACTTTTTTGTACCTTCTGTAAAGGTACTAATCACAATTTTAAATATTGTTTTAAAAGAAAGAAGAATAATATAAATGTTAGTACTACGGTTCCAAAAAACTCGCAATAGACCCCAAGTTTCTTATTAATAATGTTATTTTAAATTATACTATTTTACCTCTACAAACCATTTTCATTCAAGGTTATCCTCTATTAACACTTTTTGATTCCGGTGCTACTGTTAATGCTATTAAAACTGCTACTTTTAATAAGTTAAAATCTAACAATAGAAACATCGTCACCGAATCAATTGATAAAACTATTTCTTTGCCGGGAAATAATTTTTTAAAATGTAATTTAACTGCGAAACTTCATTTTAAATTGGCTAATTTTTCATGGACTCAAACTTTTTTTATAGTAGATTCATTACCGTTTGAGGTAATTTTAGGTGTTACCACACTTAAAAATTGCAACATCATTTTGGACTTCTTTAAGTCGACGATCAAATTTTATTTTCATCCTAATGTTGAAATACCGTTTTCGGGTTTTTGTAACAATAATCGAATTATTAATACCATTGTCGAAGCGAAAGTAAATCTTAATAGCAAACAAACCAAAGTGTTGCAAACACTTCTTCAAAACTTTAAATCGATTTTTTCTGACATTCCTGGTCTTGCCAAGGGTTTTGAATATAAAATTAAGTTAATCGATAACATTCCGGTTTGTAAAGCTCCTTACTATCTGGCACCCGATAAAGCCAGACTTTTGGACGAGCATGTTCAAGAGCTTGTTACACAAGGGGTACTTTCTCCTTCGAACTCTAATTATAGCTCACCCGTCTTCTTTGTTAAAAAGAAAGACGATTCTTATCGGTTAGTCGCTGACTATAGGTTTGTTAACAAACATATAGAGTTTGATCCGATGAGTTCAGCTAGTATGGCCCATATTTTCGCTAGCTTAGGTAATTCGAAAGTGTTTACACTCCTCGACATGAAATCCAGTTTTCATCAGATAAAATTATCAGATGACTCGAAACATGTCACCGCGATCGTCACACAATATGGTCTGTTTGAGTACAATACCATGCCTTTCGGGCTAAAGGTGGCTAGTCAATCATTAGCTCGTTTTTTAAATTCCAGTCTCGCAGAATTTCGTCATAAATTTCTTCTTATTTATTATGACGATTTAATTGTACATTCACCCGACATTGAATCACATTTAAATCACCTGAATCTCTTGTTCACTAAAATAAAGTCTATCGGTATCACTATCGGTATATTAATCCTTCTAAGGCTCGATTTTGTATGTCGAGGGTACGTTTGTTGGGTAGCGTAATATCCGCTGAGGGTCGCTTTATAGACCCTATTAAGGTGCAAGCAATCAATGACATGCCAACTCCAAAAAACGTCAAAGAAGTTATGCGTCTAGTTGGGGCTGCGGCTTTTTACTCCCGCTATATTCCCATGTTCAGTCAGATTGTAGCTCCATTAAACGATTTAAAAAAGAAAGGTGTTAGGTTCAAAATTACTAAGGTTCATCTTGATGCAATCTCTACTTTAAAAAAATCTTTAGTAAGTGCGCCTGTCTTAAAACATCCTAATTTTGACAAACCTTTTGTGCTACAAACTGACGGATCAGCTACTGGTCTGGGCGCGGTATTACTTCAAAAATATGATGACGGTTTGCACCCCATTATGTACTGTTCTCGAAAATTGAATCCAGCCGAATTAAAATATAACAGTCATGAATTAGAACTTCTCGCAGTAGTAACGGCCCTAGATAAATTTAAAGATTTTTTAACTGACCGCAAGTTTACTCTACAGACTGACTGCAGGTCGTTATTGTGGATTTTTAATACCCCCAATAAATTTAATAAATTATCTAGGTGGATCCTTAAAATTTCGAGATATGACTTTACCCCGGAACATATTAAGGGCAAATTGAACAATATGGCCGATTTTCTATCTAGGTTATACGAAACTGACCATTTAATAGTGAACAAATTTTCTGATTCAAATCAAGATTCAGGCAAAAATTTCATTAAAGTTAAAGAGTTGCATAGCAATGATCCAGGTTATGCAAACCTTTTAAAAAAGATAACCAATACTTTGGATCAAACTGACTTAGAATCGGTGAATGAAGAAATCAGGAACAATGCGCAACTGAACTTTATTAACGTTTTAGCTAATACAAATTTTGATTACCTTTCTGTTAAAAGCGAGCAACGTAACTCTCCCGAATGTAAAATCATTTATCAAAACCTTAAGGCTCAGATGAATGTCCCTAATTTTTGCATAAAGGATGGGTTAATTTATAAGTTCGTCGGAAGGAATCGACTAAAACGTATATTTTTACCAGATAATTTACTCGATTACGTTCTTCGATATTATCATGATTCCAAGTATGCTGCGCATAATTCAGTAATTAAAACATTCCGTGAAATTAGTAAAATATTTTACTACAAAAACCTCTATGCAAAAGTAAGGGACTATGTCAGAACCTGTAAAGTGTGCCAGGCTATAAGGCCATATACACGTAACGATAGGGTTCAGTTGAGTAGTTCCGTGCCGGAGTATACCCTACATACTTTGTACGTCGACTTTATCGGTCCTATTATTAGATCAAGTGAAGGTTTTAAATATATTTTTTCTATTGTAGATGGATTTTCAAAATTTGCTTTCGCCTTTCCATGTAAAAGGCAGACCAGTGACGTTGCTATTTCACTGATACAGAAGATTTTCCTGCAAAACGGATATCCGACGGTTGTTGTAGCCGACAACGGACCAGCTTTTGCGTCGATCAAGTGGAAAACCTTCTTATTTAATAATGGTATTAGAGCTGCCTACTGTTCGAGCTATACACCATCTTCGAACAAGAGCGAGTGCTTCAATCGACAGATAAAATATAATTTAGGATGCATTCTCAAAGAATATTCTGTACAACATAAAAATTGGTCAAAATTTTTGAGTTTTGTAATTTTCAATTACAACAACTCCTACAAAAGTACAATCGACTCAACACCAGCTGAAGTTTATTTTGGTAGAAAGTTAATGACGCCTTTTGTGATTATAAACGAATTAACTGAGTTAATCACGAGTTCTGCTAAACCATCACAAGCACATATACAAGATGCGTTAAAGATTGCTCACCAACAACGAGTCAACCAAACTTTAAATAAACCAACGCTGTCTAAATATAAAGTGGGTCAATTGGTCATGGTAAAAAACTTGGCCCCGAATATGAACAAGAATATCGCACCTAAATTCGCTTCAAAATTCAATGGACCGTACAAGATAATAAAGTTCACTACACCAACTTCAGTTAGGCTAAAAGCTCCAAAATCTAATAAGAAAACCTTCGGCATGTCGATATACAACATTCGGCCATACTATCTCAGAGGATATCAAGGGAATGGTAACGTTACTGCATCCTAATTAAACATCTAAATGTATTTAAATCTTCACGTCTAATCCACATTTGTAAGATTTTTCATTCATCTATTCGTGTCATTCTTGCTCTAATATTTTTCAATTAGCATGTCGCAAATTTTTTTGACCCCCTGGAGTGGAGAATAATTTTTTTTACTACTCCACTGTTTAAAATTTATTATTGATATTTTTTCATATTTTTATTATTCAAAAAGAATAATTTATATAATTATTGGTTTATGCGAGTTGAGAATTTACATAATTTCAACAAACATTTACTTAGATTGGATATGACTTGCGTATATCCAAGCTTACTTCGATATTTCTGCACATATTTCAAATGAGTTACAAAAAATACTTCTCTCAGGGAGTTACAAAAAAAAAGCAGTTACAAAAATTACTTCTCTCTGTGAGTTACAAAAAGAAAGCAGTTACAAAAAGTACTTGTCTCAAGACAGTTACTAAAATTAGTTGATTCACATGAATTAATCAGATGGTATTAATTATTATTTTTTTTATATTTACGTGTATCGTGTTAGCACCGATCGTTTTCTAATTTTCATAATTCCACATACAATACTCTGCTTTGGATTTTTTTTTCTAAAGTACCGTATATTTAGTTTTCATTATTTTTTTTTTAAAATACATCATAATACCTCTTTTAATTAAAATTACTAAATTAACTTAATTTCATATTTATGAAAATAATTGATAATTCAATTATTTTCTATAAAGTGTTTAGTCTTTTTTTTAAAACTAAACACCCAATTTTTTTTTAAATTAAACTCTAATCATATTTTTTACATACACAAGTAAAGAGTTTGATAAAATTAGCAATCCAAACTTAGTTCGAATACTGAAAAATTTAAATGTTGATGATAAGGATGTTCGATTTATAATAAATATGTACTGCAATCTGTCTTCTATTAGAGTGAATAATACCAGTGCAAAAATAAAAGTAGCGAGAAGGATACATTCGCTCAGTTATCCTGTTTAATTTATATACCGAGGATATTTTCAGTAGTTTGTAAAAAATGGACGGAATTAAGATTGGCTGTGAAAATATAAATAATTTCCGTTACGCTAACAATACAATACTCGTTGTGGGCAGCGAGGTAAAACTATAACTTAAACTCGGTGTATACAAAATTTATTTTAGTTAATCATTATTGTTTTCTAATGAAACATGCACTCAGCGTAAACTCGGTTAATGTCGCAGCGCATAATCATGATGTAGATTATAGTGAAAATGAGACAAATCAGGATATTGCTGCAATTAGCAGTGAAAAACTGTCAATTGAAAAATTTCGTATAGAGTATGAAAATAGTTAGTAAATTAACTTCTAAAATTGGAATCGGGTTTGAAAGCAAAAAACTAAAGCTGAAAAATGTATTTGAACATATTTGGTCATAGACTAAAAATATTATAAAATTTTCTATGTCTAATGAACATACATGATTTTTGTTGTGGTTATTCAAAATTTGGTAAACCGTTGAATAAAAGTTAAAGTTATTATTATAAAAATATTTTAATCATTATATTTAATAAAATTGTTTTTGATAGGCTGATTGCAGGTACCTGCGCATACATGAATTTAATGCTATTTTAAACCCTTTTTAAGGTTGAAATTTGAAAATGTATAAATGTCTATATAAAATATAGTTCGACACTATTTGTACCAATTATGTATTTTTTTTATATTCAGTGTAATATAATTATATATACTTAAATTTCTATTGATTATGGCTTAAGTCTATGAAAATATTATCCAAATTCAATACAGCACGTTCACACCGAATCACATTCAATTCATATGTCTAGCCTGTCAGACTTTATATGCAAATATGTATATGCAGATGGTGTGTTTCTTTAATATAACATCGAAATTCATTTCTCGTGTGTATAGTTCTACCTATGAATTTATTTAATATTGAGGGACCTTAAAGGAAACATCGATTGGGAGTACATTTCATGGTTATGAGTTTAGAAAATTTTACAAAATGTGGATAGATTATGCTATCCCTATTAAATTCAGGATTTGAAGTTTATAACATAGCAAGCAAGGCTTGTTAAAATTTTTTGTACACGACATAATGGATTTTTTATTCACGAAAAAAGTAACATAACTAACTTAGAGCAACTCCCGACAAAATGCAAAAAGAAACAAACCAAGGAAAATAATTAATAATTAATTACGAACCGATATAAAAACAAATTAGTTTCGTAGTAGTTTACGTAGCATTCAGAAATGTAACGTGAAGGAATACTTTCAGGAAGTTGCGTTTATAAACTGTTCTTAACAGTATGGTTATGGTTTATACATGAAAATGTAATTTTAGTAAAACAATTTAGTTTATGTTAAAATTTATTCAGGGCAGAGTTATTGATTAGTCGCAAAAATGGAAAGAATTTCACCTCAATAGTGTGGTAAGTTTCTGTTATGTTGTAGATATAATCGAATAGGAGAATCTCCCATAATACTGCGATTTTTAGACATGTAAATGAAAATAGAGGATTCATATATACAATTTTTAGAGTACCCATAAACTATAGTAATGTTATTCGAGCATTTATGTATTAATTTTGGGAGAATAAATATGTTCAATGGTATTCAAAAATTCTGGAACAAATTATTAACAATATACGAGTATATGATAAATGTCGTTGAATTTCATGCAATTAATTCTAATATCGTTGTGTTTACTATTTACTTAGTAATATACCATGGAATTATTCTATCATTATTTTTAAGTATAATCTTACTTTTAACATTCATATACACCTTGTGAATTCTAGCCTTCTAATTTTGGGTTGATATTTTGGTGGTAAATGTTAATGAGATGCGTAAGAAAAACCAATATAAATAATTGTAGGTTTCATAAAATCTGAAATTCAGTTTTCATGCAACATACTTCATAAAATACAATATCTTTCAGTTAATTAAAATATGCTTGTTTAACACGCCCCTTCACTGCAAATACAAAACTCTGAATTTGGAAAATCTAACATTTTTTCAAAGAAATTAATAAGTATGATTTTCACGTTAGTCATTAAAGATGGTCAAATTCTATATTTATGTTATAAAAGAATAGTTAACGAAGAATCACAAAATAGTACAAGATATTTCGTGATTAAAAGTACAAGTAAACCAAACTATGTTCCTACGGTATAGTTTAATGCAATAGTTATAGTTTTGCAATTAAATATTCGTTTATGGGTATTTTACAGAGTAATATTTATTTGGACTCCTGGGTACCACGATACTTTAATCTTAAGGTGCCATGGCAACAATACGTCACTGCACCGTGTGATTCCCTATAATTAAATTGGTTATGTTTATACGGAATGTCACTGGCAAGGTCTGTTACATCTATATTCACTGCGAGATACAAAATGCAGCTTGGAAGAAAACCAAAATAGCAAGGGTAAAAGTAATTCAAGAGTTATATTTAGGTGAAATGTGATTATTTGATAAGAGATTTGAAATTTTAAAAAAATCTTCACAATTTGTTTAAAAAAATGTAAAATACAATTACTAAATACTCCAATAAAAAAAACCAAGGATCAAATCTTTGAATTTTTTCGGTTAAGGCAAAAACTGTTTTTTTTTTAATCTGTAGAAATAATAACAGTTTTCTTGTAAACACGTTGTGTGGAAGTCTCCAATCGGTTTGAAAATCACAAAAGAAACAAGATAAAAAACTTGATTGTATTTTACAGTTTTCTCAATATGTTTTTGCTTTGTTCAAACCTTTACAAAATAAATGTGTCATAGCTGTATCGAATTTTAATGTATAAAATTTATTCGTATATCTCATTGTAGAGCGCATTTGTCGCGTAACATTATTTAATAATAAATATTTGTTGTAAATATCCAGAAATTAATTGGTCAGCACCAGGATAGACAGAAGCCTACGGTTAGAACCCTAGTGGTTGCATTATCTTTACACCTTTTTAATTTGTTCACGAAATACAATAATTTATTTCGGCGGAATTTCATTTTTCGAACATCCATTATTGAATAATGAATATTATTATAATAACTAATATGCTTTTTAAATTTTTTTTTTGTAAACTAGAGCCTATTTATCCATTGATAGTATGGTTGCATTTCGCTTATTTTATAACGGAAGTGTCTAGTTTGTACTTAATTTAACATTTAAGAAATATTTCTGAACATTGATAACATTCGTTGACATCAAATGCTTGATGTGAAAAATCATTAACATGTACCTCTGGCATTCCAGACCCAAAAAACTATATTTTAGGTAGGTCTCAAATCACTTTTATTATAGATATCAATATTGTATTGTTCCTATAGCATTCTGTGTGGAGATTGCTCCTACCATTTGTAAATGTGAAATAATGAGGATTTTTTTTGGTCGCACATGATGAAATTAAGTATCATTATAGCAATACTACACCGAAGTAACCGAAGTAATGAGATATACAAATGTTGAAAACATACTAGTCCTTTATACTCAGCCTGTTAAAATTAGTAGAGGTGACTCACTGGCTTAAATTACCAACTCTACAAGGTTAGCATTGGCTTATCTTTGGTTAAAACTAACCCTTCTAAAGCAGGTTTTCGTTATATTATTATAAATGTGAAAGTTTGTACATTTGAGTGTTTGTTGCTCAATCCGTCTATTATTATTATTATTATAATTATTTATTTCACTATATATAATGAGTATATTGCCTTTATACTAATTTTTTTGTTGCTGCTATGCTTGCATCAAGTGGCTATCATTACTAGTCATGGCTAAATCGTATACATTTTTTAAGCTTTCACTTTCCTGTATTATGTCTCAATTAACGTAATCAGATTATTTATTTATTTTGATTTGAGTTTTTAATATTGGTATACTAACATCAAAATAAAATTGAAATATTTGCCAGAAAGCATTGTAAGCACTTTAAACATCAAAACATTCCAGAATTTTAACATAGTGGTTTTATACTAGAACTACTAGTAGTAGCTTTTCCAATTATCACGTCTAAATTTTATGTTCCATGCATCCGTGTTACAATCTTTTAAACGGTGTGAAATAGAGAATGTTTATATCAAAAAAATATTAATATCACAAAAACAAACCACCAACTTTTGAATAGTATAATTACTTTAGCAAATCGAAAATGTCATTTATTAACGATGTTGTACAATACAAATAAAAATTTTTATCCATAATTTACTTAAAATGAAACCAATAGAGATATCGAAAAAAATAATCGCAGATTATTTCTTATTAAGTCAAAATAGACAATAGAACTTATTTACCATATACGTTCTATTTATAAGTTCTATTCTCTCTTTACAATAAAATTTGTTGTCTATGTAAATTTTATAACTTCAGTAAAATAACTCCGAAATGGAGTGTTTTATCAAAAAATAAGCAAAAAAAAAAAATTTCCTGATAATGCCCAATGATTTTTCAGAGAACATTATTCTTAAGTTTCATTACTGTACCTCCAATTTGCAAATTTTAATTACAGAAGGTATGTGTTAAACAGTCTATGTATGGATGGATGTTCATATGTTCCCGTGTGCTCCTATGCTACTTATCTTTGTTTTTGTCTTCTTATTTTTGTTAAATTTCATTTCTAGGAAATTGATTTTCTAAGCTAAACTAAGCTAATTTTGTTACAAAAAGTTACCCTACACAAAGTACAGGCAGTTTTAACAAACGAATTACAGGCTAGTTCAGATGAAAGTCATTTTTACTGTCATCTTTAAAAAAGTAATGCCGTTTCTACGTTTGAAAAATGGAGATTTCTATAATTCAATTATAATATACTTTATTACAACACACAACAAATAACAATAAAAGAAATTTTGTGAAATATCCATGAAAAATTTTTGTTTTGTTTTACTTTAAAAATTAATAATAAAAAAAGATACATCTTTATGACGAAAAAAACATACAGAAAAATTTATTCATGCATGATTTTAAACCATAATAAAATAATCATAAAAGAAAAAATAAAATAAAAATTATTACATATATATATATATATATATATATATATATATAGGAAAAAATATATAATAATAATAACAATTGTAGGAGAAGAGAACTAAATAATAAAAATGATATACGCAGAAAAGGAAAAACGAAAAGAAAAATGTCAAAATGTTATTGAATAAAAAATGCTCTTAGTAAATATATAGAAACAATAATACAATACATTTATTTATTATTGTTGTAACATATAATACAATAACACGATACAATAATTGTTTTTTAGTAATAAAAATAATAATAACAAATTTTCTTTTTATACCTTATGCTGTTTCTTTGAACATAAGGTTCTTAACGTATTGAAGGTGGATTTAAATGATATGTGGAAGTATACCAATATATCCTGGTATATTCAATTTTAAACCACAACTTAAAACAAATTGTGCGTGTCAGCTACGACGCACGGCTAAACTCTTATAAGATAAACTCTTATATATATATATATATATATATATATATATATATATATATATATATATATATATATATATATATATATATATATATATATATATATATATATATATATATATATATATAAGAGTTTATCTTATAAGAGTTTAGCCGTGCGTCGTAGCTGACACGCACAATTTGTTTTAAGTTGTGGTTTAAAATTGAATATACCATATATATATATATATATATATATATATATATATATATATATATATATATATATATGTGTGTATATATATATATAGCAGCCGACAGACAGGTCAAATCACAGGCTATAGTAATTGTAATGGGAGAAGATAATATAGTGGGACCGTAAGGACTTGGTATAAGAAATGAAAGAGGAGAAAGATGGGTAAACTGGTGCCGACAGAAAGATATAAAAATCACAAATACCTGGTTTCAAAATAAAAATAATAAAATATATACATGGACAAGTCCGGATGGAAAATACACGAACCAGATTGACTACATTACAATAAATCAACGTTTCAGAAACAGTATCACAAATTCACGATCATATCCAAGTGCAGATTGTGACAGTGACCACAATTTAGTAATGTGTAGATTGCGCTTTAAGTTAATGAAAATATTAAAACATAGTGACAAAAAAAATAAAACGAAAACTTTAAATCAAAATACAAGAACAGCATAAAACAAACATTAACAAATTGGAATAGAGACGATAATATAGAAACTAAATGGAGCAAAATAAAAAATTCGTTGATAAAGAATCATGGAAAAATTGTGATTGAAGAGTTGACAAGCACAATGATGCAAGGAAAGAAAGATTGGATAACTCAAGAAATTTTAGAACTAATGAAACAACGAAGAGAATGCAAGACTACCAATCCACAGCGTTATTGAATTGAATAAATTGCTCAAGAAAAAATGTAGAAGAGAAAAGGAACAATGGCTAAATAAAACTTGTGATAAGCTCAGCCAAAATATAAATCACGACCCAAGTGCCCAATTTAAAATTCTGAAAACAATTTGTGGAACAAAAAGAAAGCGATATCGACAGGAGTTGTCAAAGATCAAGATGGAAGACTATTAATGGATATGAGAGACATCGTACACTGGTGAAAAAAGTATATTGAAGATCTATATAAAGACGAGAGAGGTAAAAATCCAATATTGGAAAATGAAACCTATTCTCAAAGAGAAAGTGAAATCAGCCGTCGAGAAACTCAAGAAAGACAAAATGCCAGGTACAGACGGAATCACAGCTGAAATGCTCAAAATCTACGACGATCCTATACTTGAAAAGTACACGGAACTACTCAATGACATATATGAAAAAGGATACCTGCCTGAAGATTTCCTGGAATCTACCATTATAGCCATACCGAAAACAACGAATGCCATAGAGTGTGAAGAACATAGAACAATAAGTATAATAAACAACTTTATGAAAATATTAACAAGAGTTCTCCTAGAAAGAATAAAAGATAAGGTAGCTTCGTATGTATCCCCTGAACAAGTAGGTTTTAAAAAAGGAGTGGGAACACGAAATGCTATATTTACAATTAAAAGAATAATCGAAAGAAGTATGGAAGTGCAGAAAAAAGTGTATCTATGTTTTGTAGATTTTAGTAAAGCCTTTGACAGAATAAAACATGAACAACTAATGGAGGTACTAAAAAAAAGTAACATTGACAGTAAAGATCTTAAACTTATAAGTAATATGTATTATCAAAAATTGTTAAACTTTCGCTATTTTTTTCATCAATCCTTTCTACATCTTATTTTTCTTCCAGACAAAAAAAAAACGATCTCAATTGATTGATCACCAATAACACCTTTTTATTCTTGATAAAGTTTTCTAAATATGTTTCTCTAAAAATGCAATCTAAGCCAATATAGACTTAATTACTCAGTTTTAATGTTCTATTTTCGTCAGCTATCAGATTTTGTCAAAAAAGGGTTTCCCTTTTGAAAGCACAAGTTGATTGTCAAATAACCTTGGAGTTCATGGATAAGTTTTAAGTTCATTCAAATCATTTTTACCGAAAACTAAATCAAAATTTTCTTGAAGAAATATTCAGGTGCCTTGTTTAAAATGAGCATTGTGTACAAATCTCAAAAAATGAATGAATATGTTTTTATATATATTTTAAAATTTCTATGTTGTCCAGTACGGTTGTTATTTTGTTTTTTGTGTGTAAATAAAACAAAGATAAGTAGTATATTTTTTAAGTGTGTAAAAAGAAATAGAATTACAAACTCAATTTATATTTTTTAAATTAAGTTAAATTTTGTTAATTTTTAATAATAACTGTATATACGCGTGTGTATTAAACAGAATGAGCCTATAAAAAAATATATGTAATGTAAATACATATCAAGTGTTATATCTTCCTCTTACATATAAAAATTAAATTACATGTTATATCTGTAAAAAACACTTACTACAAGAATAATCAAAATTGTGAGAGACTGATTCGGTCAGGTCTGTTTTTATTATTGAACGGGAGTGTACCTACGTTAATAAACAGTATCGTTTTTTTTTGCCCTTTTGAAAAAAAAAACTAAATTTGTATGCTTTGTTATTTACCAAAATCACATATTTCAATTATGAACACAGTATAAATTGACATGTCACGTCAATTTATGGATACCAAATATAGATACAAAGAATACCATCACATAATTTGACTGCGTGGACAGAGTACAGAGGGCTAGACAATTTGCTGAAAACGTACTTTATTAAAAACTAATAATTTATAACCATTTCGTTGTCCTAAAAAATTACAAATCTACTATCATAAAGCAATGAATCGCTCAATGTCATTAAATAATATAAAAAATTTTGCTATTGTCAAAATAAACATTCTGGCGCTACACACATTCTAAATACAAAATTTATTTCTAAATACAAAATCTACGCTACATTTACGCCGTATTTACACCAAAACTATGTATGGAAAAAAGTTTCAAACAAAATTTGTTTGTTTTTATAAGATAAATATTTTTTGTATTTTAAGATATTCCTTATCTTGCACTGTTTAAAAGTTAAGTTACACAGGTACGGATGCATGAAACAAAAATATAATAATTGAATTATGTTTCCCCTATTTAACTAAGCAACTTTTCTCTTAATTAAGCAATTTTGGTAGAGACTTTTTCAAATGGACACACGGTATACTATTTTGATGTCATTAAAAGTTCCTTTTATAGAAAATTGTATCAATTAATAGAAAAAACCTCGTTCAAAACGTATTAGTTCTCTATTTGAAACATAAACTGCATAATAATTTTGAGGTGAAACTTTTTTTTGTAAAACAAATATTTACTATTTAATAACCAAACAAACAAAATTTGAATATATTACCTAATAGCATAAAATGTATAAAATATAAATTCTTAGTGACTGAATGTATGATTTAATATTTATTAGTGTTTATTTATTACATTAATGTAATTAGTTAGCTTCTTTTTTAAATTATATTAATTTGAAATACTTACCTCCAGTTGCCACACACGTTATGTCGATACTTGCACCTTCATTGTATGGACCCAAAATGTAATGTGGTATATGTGATCCTTGAGCATCTAATATGCTCAATTTTTCTGGTGGAACTGTAAGCAGAAAAAACAGCTATATTAAAGAACGCATCGAAATGTATGAATTATTTTTATTTTTTACTAAAAAGGTTTAAGTTTAAATTATTTATACGGCGGCTTAATATAAAAAAAATGTTAGGTAGATTTTATCAGAAACAAGTTTTACTGAATTTAATTTTAATTTAATAATAATATCAAATAAATATATATATATATATATATATATATATATATATATATATACATATATAATATATATAAATATAAGTACAAAACAGATGGGAGCGATATAATACACATGTGATAGATATCTCTTGGAATTGGATATATGATGTTTTCTTTCATGTAATATAATCAAAATTGGTACACAAACGTATATTTGCATTGATCTTCTACTGGTAAATACATCGTATATATCGAGATCTGCTTGTACTATTTTTCTTTGGTTCATGATTGTGAAGCATACTATATGCATAGTAGCAGCAATAGCTACTATTTCTTATTCAATTTCTTCAAATGTACAAAGAACCAAAAGGATGAATGCATATTAGTATTTAATTATATTTGTAATGTAAAAGTAAAAAATTGAAAGCCCAATTTATGAAATGTTCAGTTAATTTAAAATTTACTTAATTTATTGTCGTTTTGAAATTGATTTAATTAATAGTTATTTGCAAAATTTCCATAGCGTTGGAAATACCAATGATACTTTACGCTTAAAATTTAATTTTTTATTAAATTACTAGTTTTTTGAGACGTTTTTTTGATGATATGGTAACATCTTTATATAAAAAACTGATCCGTGACTGACTGACAAACAACGCACAGTTTAAATTACTGAAGACCATATATGTTCCTTAGAGGTTGTGGAGGTGGACTTAAAAAAGGTTTTGCAAAAATCAATCGCTAAAGGATATTATAAGCACCTACAGGATATTTTAAAACACGTCTTGATAATGTTCACATCAATATTTCGATTTTTTAAGATTAATAAATTTTTTCAAACTTTTCACAAACTTTTCACTATGTTCTCTTGAAAAAAAGTTGTGTCTATAAAAAAGAATTTGATTTATTGTATATCACACGGCTTTGTTAACGATTTTGAGAACGGATCATTTTTACTACAAAATACGATCAAGCTCCGTCTATAAGGGGCATGGACATGTTGTACAAGAGACCACAATAACCCCTCTTAGTATGCTTTGCCATAACGCAAACCCTTCAAATATGCTGGCGTAGATTTGATGGAGGATTGTAGTTTCGTTGTTCCAACCCATTCATAAAAATTGAACCTGTTGAAACATTATACATATATTTTGTAAAATATACGCTTAGAAAATATACGCTACTGGTTCAATTTTTATGAACGGAAGTGCATATATATATATATATATATATATATATATATATATGTATATATATGCACTTCCGGTCATAGATAGATATATATATATATATATATATATATATATATATATATATATATATATATATAAATTTATTTATTTATTTTCTTCCATCGCCACAGGAGTTATTGCAAACCAGAACATTAATTGTCATCGTGCATATGAAGTTGGTTGTGACATGATTACTAAAATCATAGGAAAAAATTTCGGGTCCTCGTCATTCAAAAGGAAGGATAAGGTGCTTTCTAGAAAGATAGATAGATAAATTGTAGAGGCTGCCTTGGACGGGCTACACTTCGACCATAAGGTCAATTGTGATGCCTAAGGATGTCCATTACCTTGGCCCCGCCATTTTGGAGTTTTTCATATATAGGGATTGTGCTGAAATGTGCTCAAAATGTGCTATTATTGCGATTTTCCAAGTGAAAAAATGTTTTTTTAAAAATAATTGACACACTGCCGATGTCGGGATTTGAACCCATAACCTCCCAGTTTCCAAGTATGCATACTGCGCAGACATAACGCCTTAGACCGCTCGGCTACTTGGACCGGTTGGTGCTTTCTATATCGGCAGTAAATACCAGCATTAAAATTGACACGTCACCAGTTCCGATCAATCCACTATTACTTTTTCAAAGAATATGCATTGCGAAGAATTTCCAGACTGATATAAAATATTTTCTGCCATTCGAACTCGCAAAGGAACAAAGTCGTTATTATATAATACTGTCGAACCTTTAAAAGAAAACTTACAACCTGGTAACAAACATGTATATATATATATATATATATATATATATATATATATATATATATATATGTGTGTGTGTGTGTACAAAAGCATATTTACAGGGGTTATTGTGATCTCTTATAGTACATGTCACATGTCAAAACACATATAGACCAGTAAAAAAGAAGAAAAGTAAGCACTTTTTTGGTTCTTACCTGAAAATTTGATTTAAGGGTAATTTGACTACGCTGAATCAAATGGTGCTTTTTTGCAATCAGACGTGCGAGGGCTCGGGGAAAAGGTTAAGAAATTGTTTATCTCCGGTTTTCTCTGAATCTAGGCGTTAAATGAAAAAAGTTTCATACAAAAGTTGTAGAGTATTAAAAAATACATAAAAAAGTTTCTTAGGTCCATCTTCGTATTTGCAAAAATAAGCAAGATAAGCAAGAAATATTATCGAAAAGATTGTAAAGCGTATTTGTACGAGTGGGGATAATCTCCGCCTAGACAGCGGTGTCTATTACATGTGTAGTAAGTAGCATGTACAACTGCAGTCTAGAGCTTCACAAAGGAACATCAAATTGATGAACACATATTCTTTTCAAGATGAAATTTAACATTTAAATGTTGTTCATACTTAAATTATGTATTTTATAAATAAATAAATTACATATTTTTTTAAATTACATACAATATCGGGATCCGAGGAGAACCAATTGGGACGAATATCATTCGACACTAAAGTTCAAACTCGCCACAATTCCGAAAAAAGTCAAAACAATATTGGACATTGAACTTACTGCAACTGAGCTTCAGCATGTAATAATTAACTCCTTCCAAGATACCTGCCCGGAGGTCTCCAAAGACATCAGCAGATCGACTTATTGGTGGAATGAGGGCCTAAGTAGTCAGAGGCAAAGGGTTCACCAGCTATTTAACAGAGCAAAGAGGTTGGGGAACTGGGATAATTACCATGAAGAACTTACCGAATACAAAAGGGGTCTGAAAAAAGCCAAAATGGACTCATGGAGGAAGCTCTGTCATGATGTTGAAAACACATCTAAGGGAGCAAGACTTCATCGTATCCTGGCGAAGAAACCCGCTGAAACCGGCGGAGCTAGTATACCCGCATTGGGGTCACTTCGTAAACCCGATGGTGAGTATACTAGCTCCGCGAAGGATACACTCGAGACACTGCTCCGGATTCATTTCCCTGATTCGGTGGCAGTGGATGGTGAAAACCCTTCTCAAGAACTGCTTAACCAGGGTCTTCTACCGACTGGCGAAGACTGGAGAAGAGCGGCGATTGCCATTGACCGCTCAAAAATCGAATGGGCAATAAACTCATTCGACACCTACAAAGCACCGGGACCAGATGGGATATACCCAGTGCTTTTACAAAAAGGAGCAGAGCATCTTTTAACTCTGCTTGGTCATATATTCAGGGCAAGCCTGGCTACGGGTTATATCCCAACCGTATGGAAGCCAGTATGAGTGACCTTCTTGCCAAAACCGGGGAGGCTTAACCACTCCACGGGAAAGGACTTTAGACAAATTATTCTGTCATCATTTCTACTGAAAACTATGGAACGACTAATAGGATTTCATTTGACTCAGGGGGCATTGTCAAGAAATCGGCTTCATGCCAACCAACACGCGTATCAGGTGGAAAAATCCTGTGAATCAGCCCTCCACAACCTAATATACAGAATTCAGGAGGGATTCGCAAGGAAACAAACCACCTGTGTGTTTTTCTTGACATAGAGGGGGCATTTGACAATGCTTCTTACAATATCTGCAGGTCGGCACGGAGTTGAAGACACCTTTTGAAGGTGGATAAAATCTATGCTGATAAGAAGAATACAAACTTTCCTTTTTGGAGAGTCTGTCACTGTGAGAGCCACAAAGGGATGTCCGCAGGGTGGTGTCTTATCCCCACTCCTGTGGAGCCTGACATTAAACAGCTTACTGACAAACCTCAACCAAAATGGATACCACACCAGGGTTACGCGGACGACATTGTAATTGCAATCCAGGGACCCTGTGAAGGCACAATCTCGGAGGCTTATGTAAATCTTTGGTTCGTACAGGAATGGTGTATCAATCAGGGATTGAAAATTAACCCTGGTAAGACCGCGCTAATTCCATGCACACGTAAAAGGAAGGTGGATAACATAAAACCACCAATCCTCTTCGGTGAAAGATTACAGATCACAAGGAACCCAAGTTCGTAGGAGTAATGCTGTACTCCAAACTAACATGGAACCCTCATCTGGAATATATAACAAATAAGAGCAAATCTTCTCTCATGCTTTGCAAGAGAGCATGTGGACAAGTCTGGGGTTTGAAACCCAAAATGATCCACTGGCTCTACACAACAGTAGTCAGGCCCATTATAACCTATGCTGCTCTAGTGTGGTGGCCAAAAGTTAAGCAGATTACTGAGTGCAAAAAACTTTCCAGGATCCAAAGACTGACCTGCTTGTGCATCACTGGATCCATGAGCAGTATACCTACAACTGCCATGGAAGTCATACTGGGGCTGCCTCCGCTAAGCATTGTAATAACAGCTAAAGCGAGATCCACCGCCTATAGATTGTCTTGCAATAACAACTGGATTAATAAAAATCAGGTTGGACATGCAAGTATCGTGGGAACATCAATTATCTCAGACCCCGTATTTGAAATGGGCACGGATATACTTCCCAAGACATACTCCTTCTCAAAACCTTTCACTATAGTATATAATAGGGCCATGTGGTCGGAGGGAGAACCATCCTACCTCAGGAAAAGAATCGTCTGGTATACAGACGGATCCAAAACTGAAAAAGGGACCGGGGCGGGAATCTACGGTGAGAGACCAAAGGCAAACATAAGCCTCAACTTGGGGAAATATGCCACGGTCTTCCAAGCAGAAGTCTACGCCATACCGACTTGCGTCCGTGAGAACCTACGTAGAGGCTACATAAACCAAAACATATGTATTCTGTCGGACAGTCAAGCTGCTTTAAAAGCCTTGTCTGGAACTGAGGTCACCTCGAGGGTAGTCAAGGATTATCTGGACGAACTTCTGAAACTGGCAAAACGGAACAATGTTAATTTGATCTGGGTGCCGGGTAACAGTGGTTTCGAAGGAAACGAAAAAGCGGATACCTTAGCAAAGAAGGCAGTTGGAATGCCATTCATAGGCCCAAAGCCTATTTTAGGAATTCCAAAGACTGCATGTAAACAAGTGATCAACGAGTGGTCAAATGCCAAACACCGTGATCACTGGGAAAAAGTACCGCGGCAAGAGCTTGGGAAGGTACTGCTTCAGAGTGCAACAAAGAGGGTATCCCTCGATGCACTGAGGCTGAACAGGATGCAACTGCGGAGGGTTACCGGGTTCATTAACGGACATTATCCCATGCGGAAGCATCTGCACACAATAGGACTCCATAACGGCTCCATTATGTGCAGATTGTGTGGCGAGGAGGAAGAAACATCCAGTCACATAATCTTTGACTGCGAACCTCTGGGTTACAGCAGATACAGGATATTCGGTGCATCTCACCCCGAATATATGAACCTTCGGGAGGACCTGATAAGCAAGCTCCAGGCTATTGCCAATATAGGGGAGAAGCAAGCCTCGTCAGACTGAGGTAGAAGGAAGTCTCGTTAGGAAGTCGGTATCATTGCCGACAACTGCCACTTTGAGGCCCGTACTTTGCTGTAGCTCAATTGCTGTCGTCGCTATAAGCGCTGCCGCATTTTCTTGTGCAAGTTTCACGTTGAGACCGTGTGTACGTAAATATTTTGACAGCATCTGCACTAGTTTCATTTTGTTCTTTACATTCGACAGAAATCTTTTTTGACTCAAAGTGACGAGTGTGCTCTCGTTGAACTCGATATCCGGCGGCATATTTCGTTGACGTCGGCGGTACCTCTCGTACGATTTTATTCCAATATACTCGTCGGTGTATCCATCGAAGACGACCGAATAATTTTCATCGCAAATTACTTTAAACGATGTTCCATGCGGCCAGCAGACGTTGTGCAGGAGAAATCCACCATCAATGACAAAGGTCATGTTGTGGATCGAATTTTCGGTTTGACCGACATACGGCTTGAATATTTTGTACAGTTCGAACTTCGATGTCTTCCTCATGAGACCAAACTTGTCGAATTGAGATAAGGGATACGGTGAAAGTTCGAACTCGAATGGTTTTCAATCAGCAATTTTTATGACTTTGATGCTGAATAAAAATACATCCATGTTTCGTAATAACGTAATGAAAATAAATTAAAATTATGTAAAAATGCATTTTTATGAGACAAAAAAATATGTAATTTAAAATTTTATAAAATACATAATTTAATAATGAACAACATTTAAATGAAATAATAATACATTCTTCTTTTTTACTGGTCTAATATATTGATTTATTTATTGTCGTAGGAGTGAAAACATTTATTTTCTTCTTAGTTCTCGTATCTCGAACAAGGTTGAAAACATGAACTTCGTATGCACTTGCATGTTTTATAGACAATTAATTTTTGAGACATTTGAAAATGTTTTATATTAACTTTAACAACGCCTGTATCTCAAAAACAAAGCTTGGTCCAAATTCATATGAATATTTTTATACATAATTAAACAAAATAATACATACAATACAAAAGTATGAGTAAGAATATTGTATCGTTAAATTGCGTTCAGACACCACGTTAAAATTACTAGTGGTTTGTTGGATATTTGCACTAACATGCTCGAATATTCGTTATATCAAATAAAAATATCTGAATTTAACTGGATACTATTGTAATTTAGTAGCAGATAATAACAATACATTATTATTTTAGGATCTCACAGCACAAGTGAAAAGGGACTTATATTTGATCAACTGGTTTTCTCACTGAACATAAACAAAAACTGAAGGGTTTGTTCCATAACACAATTTCATGTAGGTACCTAATATAAATTTTGACTGAAATAATATATAGATTTATTTCTCACTGATTTGAAGGTTTGAATCTGGGTGTAGAACAATTATAATTTAATCGGGCCCCAAAAAATAGAAAAAAACTTTTAATGTGTTTGCAAAAAATGTTTTGAGAAAATAAGCCTACAGCTCATTCGCTAATTTTCCGTTTTATAATCATACGCGTATTCATAGTTTGTTCAGTGCATTTGTGTGTAATAACAACGAAATTCTATTCAGTGGGCTATGGCTTATTATATAAATAAATAAATCTAGAAATAAACATAAAATGGTTTTCTTCATCACCAAAATCTTATATTATACATTAACTCTTGTTTGCTACACCATAACATGACGACCAAGCAACTGAAACACATTCTGATGTAGTACCTTTTTAGGATAATATTGTTGTTGTAGCCATACGATGTCGTTCATATTCAAATGCACTCGATTAACTTTTAGGTAAAGTATATACATGTATTATATTATTCTATTCGTATCATTAAAATTTGTAGTTTAAATGCATTATACCAGCAGAATAAAAGAACATGAAATACACTTTCGGTATTAAAATTGACCGTAGTATACTGTAGTAGGGTAGTTAATAGCAAATACTGGAAATGCTTAAATACTTCAGTGGAATACCTTAATTATTTTTCTTAGTTTAATACCTGATACAAAGAAAAACGGGAAATGTGCTGTACTCAACCAATATGTCTCCCATACGAAACTTAAATCCCAACATTCAATCATATTATACAGACTGAAATTCTAGAATAAGTTTATTACATAACCATCGTATTATTTTTTAGCAATATATACAAGTTAAATTTCCGTCAGTAAAATTGCAATGCCATTATACTTAAAGGCCTCAAGTGTAGCAGAATTAATAATAAGATTTTGTAAAAGCATCATTGAGCCATAGAGACTACGTAAGTAAAGTTTCTACGTAAGGTCGTTAAAATTAAATTTCAAATATGAGATACTGTTGGCTTCAACTACTCCGAGAACTGTATTCAAATACATACGAAAGTTAAATTATTACTCTGTTTATATATATTACCATATATTTTAGCTACTTGAATACAATATAATAGTAACTAGATTTGGTTATACATACAGAGATAAGCTTTTTGTGATTATCAGGTTCATTTTCAAACCAATTGTTTATATGATAATAAGAATTTCTTATCCACTCTTTCGTGTTTTGTTCAGATACGTTCAGATACGCGAAACCGATTTAGTAATTATACTGAGAGGGCGACATAATTGCATTTTTTACTTAAATGTTACGTAGAGGTAGATTGTAAAGGCTGCCCTGGACGGGCTACACTTCGACCATGAGGTCCATTGTGATGCCTTAGGATGTGAGGATGTGAGTGGAGTGGAAGGAATTTGTGAGTAGACTAGGAATTGTAGGATATGCGGCTGCAGCCGACTATGATAGGAATTATGCCGATATTCATCTGGAGTTCGTGAAGGAAACTGCAGGAAAACCTTCTCAAGCATAGCCGGTTACTTCGTTCTTGTCCATACGCCGACAGTTTAGTCAATTAACCCCCTTTTTTTTATTTTTATAATTGACAAACTGCCGATGTCGGGATTCGTACCCATAACCTCCCATTTTCCAAGTGCATACTGCACAGACATAACGCGTTAGACCGCTCGGCTACCAGGACTGGTCAACTTAATGAAGTTAATTCGAGAAGGTCTAACAGATATAAAGACAGGTTTTGGAGATATCAGTTGCACACCTCCAAGAGTATTCAAACACTCATTGTCTGTGTTACAATAATTTTGGTGTACAAGAACCGCATTTCATGTATCAAAAAAGTTAGTGACATCGACATTGATAGAAGTTTATGAAGTTTATTTCCTGTTTTATAATCACTGTTTTAGTTACATGCATTTTAAGTGGACGTTATTGTGTTTACCGTTCATTGACACCAACACATTGGTATTAGAACCCACATATGTTGATGTCAGTATTTAAAATTTTGTAATTGATTTGTGCCTAATTTATTCGGTTTTCAAAAAAATGCTTCGGATAAAAGTTGCTAGTTATCAATATAGTAACAACTTATATCCAAATTTGTTTTTTTCGAAAACAAAATGAATATGGCACAAATAAAATTTTAAAAACTGACATCAACTTTAGACGCCATTTGTACTAAAAGTAGTAGACTACACCCATACATGCATATCATAAAATTTATGCAGCCAAATTTAAGTATGTTTCAGGATGTTCAGTATACCTGAATACTAAATATGAGTCACATCTAATACAAAAACAATAAGTAATTTGTAAAAAAATAGTACGAGGGTATTCCCGTACATAAAAAAATACATGTGAATAAAGAAATGTTAATATAGCGTAATAGGTCAGCGCAGCATATAGGTATATATGTTTGCACTCATAGTAACTGCATTATCTTTTCAAAATTTTAAGTTTGTATCTTCATTTTTTTCTACAAAATTAAAATCAATATTCTTATAATATTTATTTTTGCGCTCTGAAAGTCGCGACATGCCACTCTGATATCTTATATCATTTAAAAGTAAATATTTTTTCATGAAACCCCAAGGAGTAGGGGTTTCATGAACTATCTTAGGGTGCTGAATCTCCATGCAAGGAGTAATTATATGGCGGGAGTGACACAGTCTATCTAATCTTTAACAACTTCTGGCTAGTTACTAAACCACTTTACTAAATTTTATTTAAGCAAAACTAATACTAAATTCACCACTTAAGTAAATTGTACTAAACTCTACTTCTATCAGATAACTATAAAATTATTTTATTAAAATTTTGTTTTAATTTTGAAATGTCAATTTTGATTGTCCTTTCGATAGTACCTATAAACTATAATCGTTATATATCGTTCTATTTTGGCTGTTAATAAATTTAATTTTTGCAAATACTAAAGTCATATCAGATATTATATTTCATTTTGATCACACTAAAGTTATGACCGCTTGAGAGTGATTTATGTATTCAAAGGTAATTCGCTAAGTTTAATACGAATTTTTAATATTGAATTAGGTCACTCATTATTTTGTTGATTGAAATGTATATATACAAGGTGTAACTGAGCAACCATGTTTTTATAAATTTAAAATAATATTTCGAATTTGTAATATTAGCAATATGAGCAACCATGTTTTTATAAATTTAAAATAATATTTCGAATTTGTAATATTAGTTAATAGAGTTTTATGTTACACTAAAAAAAAGTATTCTAAATTAAAAATCAATTATTTAGATATAAAAAAGCATTTAATTTAAATTAAAAGAATAAGTATAATATAATTTTAAAATACAATAATTTAATAATAACACAGTTGCTCAGTTACACCTCGTGTAAGCTTTACGCTATATGTATTGGTGGCCGATGTAGAGAAGAGAAAAAATAAAATCAATATTTGTGAAATATCTATAGATGGGAAGAATGAAAACGTTAAAGGTAAAATTATCGTAGTTGAGCAGAAATTCTAATTAAATTAATTTTCAAAATGAAATATTTCTCTATGATTTTATATTGTAGTAAAAACTATTCCAATAAGTATGCACTATTTCCGTCGAGGGTTCTGTACAGTTCTGTAGGTAAACATACATAACAGTCTCTGTATGAAAATTGTTCGGAACGATAGCGAATGAAATTTTAACAATCTGAAACCTTTTTAATTCGTCAGTTTTTTTAAATATACAGATGTAAGGTGTATTTTAAAGTATATATATATATTATACTTTAAAATACATTTATGGAAATTTGACTTGAGTATACCCTGCAAATAGATCCATTCTACTGGAACCATACATATATATATATATATATATATATATATATATATATATATATATATATATATATATATATATATATATATATTATATTATTCTGTTAATTTTCGTATATATATAGAATTCATAATTTAATGACATATTTGTTACATATTTAATAAAAAAAGTAGTTTTAAAAACGAAATACATTTGCTGCATATTTCACAAACCGTAGTTTTTAATATGGGAAAACATGCAGAAGGCAAATGAGTCTCACCAAAATAGTTTCTTTCAATATACGGAGCTCTGCAAAACTATATTAGCACAAAACTGTTTGAATTGAATATAATTTATTATCTTTCAAATTATATATAATTATATCGACTTTTCATTTTCAATTGCATAAAATACGCTCTTACTTCATTGCAGTTCACTGTAGAAATAATAACAAATTGAATGAATGGTATTCACAGCACAGTGATACATGATAAATTTTCATTTAATTTTTTGATTCTTTCTACGGAAATGTTTTCCATGTTTTCAATAATTTTTACTTTAATTAGACACAGAATATTATCATAAATATTGAAAGAAACATTTAAAATATATTTCTTTAAAGGATTTTTAGAATATTAACTTTATGTATTAGTTCTATTGATTGCAACTTGTTTAGTTCTAAATACACAAGTGAATATAAATTTAGTATGTATTTAATATTTTCTCTTGACAAGTTTACGGATTTTAAAATATTTGAAAAAAAAACTTGCCAAATAAAGTATTAAATACATACTATATTTCAATTCATTTTCTTACACTTGGTCATTTTTTACATTAATTTTTTAGATCGGATATCTAGAGCACGGCCGTGCGACAAACCGAGTTTAAGGGGTTTTTGACTGTGTACGTGACCGTGATTTTACTTATCGATCGAACTATCTATACTTCAAATCCCGCGGTAGTAAAATATTTTAATGAACTCTTGTTACATATCTTTTTGCCTGTGTACGTTGCCGTTCTATTACTTATCGATATATTCGACTATTTTTGAACCCTATATAACTTTTGTAGTGTTGAGTTCTCGAATATAACCGTTTTACGGAATTATAATATACTGTTTTTAATCGTTAAGGAATAAACAGTTATTTTAATTCAAAAATCGTAAAATAGCGGCCACGCCTACAATTCGTGGTTGCGTACCTATCAATATTCTACACTACTTCCCGATATCCTAAAAAATTGATATTTGGCATATAGTTAGGTCTAGTACCCAAGACACAGAGAAAATTATGAAATCCCAAAATTTCTATCCCGAAATAGAAAATTTTTTCATATTTTGTTTTCATAATTTTACATTATAAAAACATACAGAAATGTACTCCTCTGTGATTGTTCCATATTCAATTCCTATTGGTAGAGCTCTACCAATAGAAATATTTGGCTAGCAATTAAGAAATATTTGGCTGCAAATTATAAAGTTGACTATGATAAAATTTCACCTTTTATTAAAAAATATTTAAAAGCTGCTGTTACTGAAGGTGCTTTAGTAGAAACAAAATGTAAAGTACTTGGCTTGTACACTTGCATAAGACTTTATATACGCAAAACATAAACATATTATAGCCAAAATCGGGCCAAAAAAGTATATATATATATATATATCCGACCAAAAACATAAATGTAAGAAAGGGCCGAGTTTTCGGGAAAATCCTTAATGTGATAGTTCCTTCTTAAAAAGTGATGATATGACATTAAGGACCGAGCTATTTACAAAGTAAATAGCTCTAGACTTCATATAATAGTTGCTTCTTAAAAAGTGATGATATGGAAGAAAGGACCGAGCTATTTACAAAGTAAATAGCTCTAGACTTCAGATAATAGTTGCTCTTTGAAAAGTGATGATATCCCATTAAAGAGCCGAGCTATTTACATAGTAAATAGCTTGGTAAACTATTAACTAAAAAAATTAATGAGGGGTAAATTGATTAAATGTAAGAAAAAATTTTGTTCAAATTTATTTCATAAGTTTTCTCTTAGTATGATTTTAAAATTTTATATAACGCGGCAAATTTTTTTTTCTGATGATTTCAAATATTTTAAAACTTGCCTTGTTATAAAATTTTAAAATCATACTAAGAGAAAACTTATGAAATAAATTTGAACAAAATTTTTTCTTACATTTAATCAATTTACCCCTCGTTAATTTTTTTAGTTAATAGTTTACCAAGCTATTTACTATGTAAATAGCTCGGCTCTTTAATGGGATATCATCACTTTTCAAAGAGCAACTATTATCTGAAGTCTAGAGCTATTTACTTTGTAAATAGCTCGGTCCTTTCTTCCATATCATCACTTTTTAAGAAGCAACTATTATATGAAGTCTAGAGCTATTTACTTTGTAAATAGCTCGGTCCTTAATGTCATATCATCACTTTTTAAGAAGGAACTATTACATTAAGGATTTTCCCGAAAACTCGGCCCTTTCTTACATTTATGTTTTTGGTCGGATATCAATCATTTTTGAAAGGCTTAAATATACGAAGCCGAAGGCATCGCACAAAATGCGTAGCGTTTTGTTTCTCTTCGCATATGCTTCGCGTATGCTAAGCGTTTCTTTCGCTTCGCGATACTTTACTCATTTTAGATTCACATTTACAAAGGAGACCGCTTCGCGTTATATTACGTCAACTGGCTCTGCTCGCTTTCTGAAGGGCTAAGACATCAATATAGTATGGTTTTAGTATAATATTGGGGACAATGGGAAATCAAACCCTTTAAAACAAAAAATTCAAAATCGATTCATAAATGACGGAGTGCTGAGGTAACACGCATTAAAAATTGTCCTGCAATTTTTGTGTTTTTATTAATAAAACAATTAAATGTGTAACACTTGTATGTGTAACACTTGTATACCTTACATATATGAGATTCTGTACAATATTCTGTACAGTATGTTTTTATTAAAATTTTATAACGCGGCAAGTTAATTTTTCTGATGATTTCAAATATTTTTAAACTTGCCGCGTTATAAAATTTTAAAAACATACTAAGGGAAAACTTACGACATAAATTTCAACCAAATTTTTTCTTACACTTAATTAATTTACCCCTCATTTATTTTTTCAATAAATAGTTTACCGAGCTGTTTAGCTTGTAAATAGCTCGAAACTTTATGGGATATCATCACTTTTTAAGGAACAGCTATTATTTGAAGTCTAGAGCTATTTATTTTGTTAATAGCTCGGTCTTTTCTCGTATATCATCACTTTTTAAGGAGCAACTATTATATGAAGTCTGGATCTATTTACTTTGTAAATAGCTCGGTCCTTTATCCCATATCATCACTTATTAAAAAGCAACTATTTTATTAAGATTTTCTCGATCTCGAAAACTTACCTTTCTTACAAACGGAAAATTTAACAATTTTAATTGTAATTAAAATAACATATGAAGCATATATCGATCTGATTTGTTGACAAGGTTACCGCCTCCTTTTTGATTAGATAGACATTTAGTATTTAAATAAGAATAGCTAAATTAATATATCAGTATGTTTTAATACTCCAAATAGAAAACATTGATTGTTGTATTGTATTGTTACAATGTAACTTTTTTTAAGTAAACAAGTTTAAAAATAAACAAGTTTATTTTCAATTAGCAATTCGTAATGATGAAAAGAATTAAATAAATTATCTGTTGTAACAATTGCTCAAGGCGGTATATTACCAAATATTCAAGCAGTGTTATTGCCAAAGACAACTGAAAAGAAAGCATAAATTTTATACATTGGATTATTGATAATAATATTCATCGATCATATATCATAGGCCTTTTATTAAAACGCCACAAATTAATGTGAAATAAGAGTGTTATATTTTTTATTAAAATAACTATATAAAATTTAGTATATATAAGATGTTATTTGATTTGTTTCGATTATGACTTCTAAACTAATCGTTTATTACAGATAATTGATTATCAACGTTATAGTCTTTGAAGAAATGACTTGACCCGTTGGCTCCACTTCACAAAAAAAAATTCGTTACGCAGGAGCTGCGTCAACTTAGCGAATTTCCTTAGAATACATAAATCACTCTCTAGCGGTCATATTTTTAGTCTGATCAAAATGCCTTAAGGCAGTTTAAGGGGTGTTTTTCCCATTTTCGGAGGTTTGCGTTATAGGTAAAAAAATTTTTCAAAGTGTTCTGTTAACTTGACTTTATTTCGGGTCGATTGGTCAAAATTCCATCATTTCATCATATATAGAACTGAAAAACGTAATTTTGGGGGGTGTTTTTTCAATTTTTCGGGAGTTTGCAAAAAAATATATTAAGTTTTTCGAAATAACTTCCTAATTTGTAGCTATTAAGCGTCGATTGCAAAAAACTGCATCTTGTTGTATGTATAGAACAAAAAGGTTGGTTTTGGGGGTGTTTTTACCAAGTTCGAAGGGTTGTGATGGAAAAAAACCGATCTTTCTATCATGAATAGAAGTAAAGAGGTAAGTTTTAGGGATGTTTTTCCCATTTTCGGTGTGGTTGCGATGTAGGTAATGAAATTTTTCAAAATATTCTGTTAATTTTGACGTTATTTCGGGTCGATTAGTGAATATTCAAACTTTATAGCATTTATAGAACAGAAAAACATAATTTTGGAGGATGTTTTTCCAATTTTCCGAGGGGTTGCACTGAAAAAATTGAAGTTTACTGATTTTTCTCGTCAGATTGAAGCAATTTCACGTCGAATACAAAAAACTGCATCATTCTAGCATAAGGGCTTGGTTATAAGAGCTTTAAAAAATTTTTGCAGGCGAAGCTGCAACGGGCAATGCTAGTAATAAATAATAATTGATCGATGTATCAATGTAAAATATAATCAAAAAGTTAAAATATAAATAAAATGAGAATATAAATTAATGTTTTAAAAAATTAGTGTTGGGCACCCATCCAAAAACTAATTGTAAAAATATGTTGCTGAACTTTTTAAATCAACGCATACTGCTGTATTCAAATTGCAATGTCTATTTCTATATGGTATAAAAATTAATAGGTATATATGATATATCGTTTTCTACATGGTAGTTTGCGTTGAATTAGTCTTAAAATAAAAAAATGTTAAATTTTCCACTTTTCCGATACAAATTTCCAGTTTTCGCAATTTTCCCGTCGGTTTGGGTACTACAGCTATCTACATGCCCAATATCAACTTTACAGCATATCTGGAAGTAGCTCATAATTTTGATATCTAATACTTAAGTTTTTAAGGCGTTCCCGCGAATTTTGCATTTTTGAAGTGAAATAACTTTTTAACGGTTAATTCGTTAACGTTGATTGAAAACACTGGTTCTTATAATTCCGTAAAGTATCTATATTCGAAATATCAACCCTGTAGCTCTTTCCGTTCAAAAGATACAGCACCCAAAAAATGAGCCTAAATTAAGGTGTAGTAATAACACTGTAGTGAAAAGTCCGAATGTCTCCCTTAAAACTCGGCCACGCACTACCGTGCTCTAGATATATATATATATATATATATATATATATAGTTTTATTTATATATTAAACAGCTTTAGTTGAAAACCATATATTCCAATGAATAAACGCTGATTTTTAATTAACAAAGTAAATTTAAAAAAAAAGGAACATTTTGTCTGGATTTATTTATCTATACGTAATTTTGTTAAAAAAATCTAGCCCACTTCTAGACATGCTAGAAGGATGCGGTTTTTTGCATTCGACGCGGAATACTTTGAATATTTTCCCAACGCAACATCCCTGAACATGGGAAAAAACAAAAAATTACCTTAAATATTTGACTATGTCTGACTATGGTTTACTATTATTGACTATGTTTGACTACTGACTACTTGACTATTGACTAGTGCTATTTGACTATGTTTGTCATTGATTATTATTAAGAAAATTTTATTTAATTTTATAAATTAAATAAATAATTTTATTATATTAATAAATTCTCATTATATTTGTAGAGAAAATGAAAAAATATTCATGTTTTTGTGAAAATGAAAAAATATTATTTTACAGGACAGTAGTATAAGATCATATTAATTAACTTTTAATGTTTTCTACATGGTAGTTTAGTTGCATATGGGCGAAATATTAAAGAATAGAAAATTTTTCGGACTCAAAAATATTGACAAAGGATTAGGCTGCACGAGCACTATGACGCCATAAGGCAAATGTCAGCTGAAATCCGTGACAGGGTCACGCGTACTAGAGATGGAATGTGGGATGAGAGGCTTTCCGCTCTGACCACTCGTGACAATAACGTCTGGAAAATTGCCAAGACCTTGCGCAAGGATTCTACAAAACTGCCTCCTCTTCTGTCGGAAAATAGGTACTTTCCAATTTCTAGCTGACACTTTCTCCGAGGCGCACAGTTTTACCGATGGCGACGAATATCACGATGACGGCCCACCTGGTATCCCAATTCGTGAAAAATATTCGCGTTTCCCTCATTAACCCAATCAATGTCGAATGCGTATCACCCCATGAGGTTCAAACAGTTTTAGGTTACTTAAGTGTAGGAAAGCTCCTGGAATAACCAATGCTGTGCTCCGCTATCATTCTCGGAAGACGGTTGTGCAGCTCGGTTATATCTTTACTGCATACTTGAGACTCGGTTATTTTCCTATACTTTGGAGAACCACTAAAGTGTTAGCACTCCCGAAGCCGGGAAAGCAACTAAAGTTGCCTTCGAGGCAAGTTGCCTCTTAGCAAGGTCTTGGAGAAAGTAGTTTTGAATATATTACAGTCGTATAAACATATCCATAGACAGATAAACCCCCAACAATTTGGGTTCAGCCTGTTTCTTTATTACAATAACGAAATTCCGAAGAACTAAGCAACCGAAACCGCCCTTTTTGTCGACTATATGGCAATATATTGCACATCCTAGCAACCGAGAATTATCTCCAGCGGCCATTGCCGATTATCCATGCTCGAAACTTACTTCAAGTAATGGGAAATCAAAGTCAACCCCGCCAAAACTCCAGCAATCCTATTTTCCCGCAAGCAAAATTGCGTTTTTTACCACCTTGAATTCAAGATGTTGGAGGCAGAAATTAATCAAACTCAAAGCATCAAATGTTTTGTTTCAATTATTATAATAATTTTTTTATATATATATACATATATATATATATATATATATATATATATATATATATATATATATATATATATTCATAGAGGGCAGTAAATCAACTGGAAGTTTGTGTTTTATTTGCCGTAATTACCGTATAAACAAAAATGTTTCTGGTATATAATGTTTAAAAAAATTATTATAATAATTGATAATATGTATATATACATATATATATATATATATATGATATATATATACATATATATATATATATTTGATGCTTTGAGTTTGATTAATTTCTGCCTCCAACATCTTGAATTCAAGGTGGTAAAAAACTCAATTTTGCTTGCGGGAAAATAGGATTGCCGGAGTTTTGGCGGGGTTGACTTTGATTTCCCATTACTTGATGTAAGTTTCGAGCATGGATAATCGGCAATGGCCGCTGGAGATAATTCTTATATATTTATATATATATATATATATAACGATATTGAGTGCTTTCAAAGTGTTAACACACAGAAAATATACAGCAAGTAAGATATTTGTTCTTTAGTGGAAGCGCTGGGAAGTCAGAAGTGATTTTTTTAATTTTTTTTTTGTTTGCTAAAATTTGGAATTTTTTTAAAATTTATATGGGACCAACTTTGACTATTCCCCTATCGATCAAAAATTATTAAAGTCAGACTACTCTGTAAAAAGTTATACGTGATCATACATGAAAAAAAAAATATATATACAGGTTGAATTGAGTACCTCCTTCTTGACGTCGGTAAAAAATATACAAATGTTTTATTTCAATTATTATAATAATTTTTTTACATATATTATGCTTATATATATATTACGTATGACCACGCATAAATTTTTACAGAGTAGTCCGATTTCAATAATTCCTTTTGGTACACTTCGAGTTGGTACCATAAAATTTGAAAAATAAATTTCGTGCCTAAGGGTAGAAAAATAGGAAAGAATGGATTGTTCACCCACTGAATTGTCATCTGTAAACCAATTCTGTTGAAAAATGCACACTTATGTAGTTCTAATGACACTATACCATGTACGAAAAAAGAAAGGCACTGAAAAGTGAAAAATAAAAACTTTTTAACAAAAAATAGAACCGACGAAAGAAGAAAGTAACTGAAAAGCAAAAACTAAAAAGTTTTATACAAAAAATTAAACCTTCGTAAAAAGAAAGGAACTAAAAAACCAAAAAAATTAAGTCAATGTAAATACCTAAATAATTTTGAGTCGGCGCCAAAAAATCTCCATCGAAATGGGCGACGGGTGAATCTGATTTTCGGTTAAAAGAAAATATTACAAAATATTACATTTTGTAATGTTTTTATTTGGCACCGACTCAAAATTATTTAGATATTTACATTGACTTATATAAAAGTTTATATTTTTTGCTTTTCAGTTACTTTCTTCTTTCGTCGGTTCTATTTTTTGTTAATAAGTTTTTATATTTTATGAGACTAATAAATAGTGGCATAATTAAAACAAAATATCTCTCATGCATATATAAATATATATAATATAAATATATAAATATATAGATATACTTTTGATAAAATAAATGATTTTAAAATCTATTATAAATTACAAATGTTAGTACAATATAATAAAAAAAGAAAATAATCAAATATTTAATGGTTTGTAATATTTGATAATTATACAGTTCTGTATGTAATATACCGTCTGATATCGTATATTATGTATTAAATAAAATGTATGTCAAACAAATATATAAATCTATGTATGATGTGTGTATGTGGGGTTTAATGGTTGTGAATAATTTTTATATTTAACGTTGCCGATTTACCGAATCATATTTTTAAGCTAATTTTAATGATAATTTTTATTTCTATGGTCAATCAAATAAGAGCTTCACTCGTAATATTTGTACATCTTATTATACAAACTGAGTTAACAACGAAACAACGATGATGCCGTTTGAAACTTACACTTCGACTATCTTATTCAGTTTTTTCGTGAATTTTAAGGCAAATGTCGGATAATCCATCCAACATTCGATACACAAAGTCAATCTTAACATATTTTTTTCTTCTTCGAATGTTCCATACAATCTTTGTTATTGTGAAAAAAAAATTTTTTTTGTGACAAGAAGGTAGGAAATGTATTGGCGCACAGTGTGGGACTCCTGGCCGACGTGGCTACCCACTTGCCCCCCCCCCTCTTTTAGGCTTTTGAGAACTTACTCATTAGCCTCCTCTAGTTTAAAAAACTAAGTTAACAAAACAAAATACAATAACAATAACAATTAATAACAAATAGGTTGTGATAAACACTACCTAGTGAAATGAATTGACTAGATAAAAATAAACAACAAAATATATAAATAAACAACAACAACAACAAAAAATGACAGTGTTGCAATGACGGAGTAAAAGGCTTCCACTGCAGCAGATAAAAAACTAGGCAATAATAAAAAACTACATAACAATAAAAAGATAAAAAAACAAAAATTTTGGGTGTAATAGCCCACACCGGTTAAAACGAGAACTCATTACGGTTAAAACGATAAAACTTAAAATTACTCGTAATAAACTGTGGTATTGTGGGTGTAAAGGGCCCACAATATGCCAGCAAAAATCAATAAATACGTGTAAAAACACAAAAAATTAAAAAAATTAAATTAAATTGTACGAAACTGGTACATAAAAACACATAAATGAGACGATTTTTAAAATGAGAGATGTAACCCCTAGAGTCTCCGTAGAATATGAGATTCATTTAAAAATTAAATCACCTTCTTCACGGAGCATGTAATATAAGTAAATGCTTGTGCTACATTCTTTCGGAGCCGTAGTCTCTGCAGTAATGGTTCAAAGACAACACATTCCTCAACAGTCTGCTTCACGGTTTGCACTGCCCTGCAAACAGCGCACCTGGGCTGATCATCACCGCAGAGAAGAAACGCATCGCGAGATTTGAAAGTGGCCAAACACTCTTGCAGTTCATATTTACAGATGACGGCATCTTATTGATGTTTGGCTTGACCTGTTTTAACTTTTATGTGAGATTGTTCCACTCACGCAGCCATTTTTTATTAATTTTAAACTGTATGCATACTTTCAGGTCCTCTGGGCATATTTGAATTGGATCAAGGTATTCTGAATCAGCGGTGACCAACGCTGCGTCATCAACCATCTCATTACATGTATAGCCACGTGCCCAGACGTTCATACAAAAAAGATATGTGTTGGAGCACGTGCATGCTCAACGAGTCAGAACAAATGAGGAATGTATTGTCAAGGTTCCAAAACTCTCCACAATATTGCAAAGCTTGCAAAATCGCATATAATTCAGCAGTGTACACGGATGCCTGTGGGGAGAGCGACCAAGTGTGTGAGCTATTGCCTAAGGCAATACCGCCCCCCACACCAGGAATGGTTTTGGATCCATCCGTATCAATCCGATCCGTCAATTGTTGGAAGCAGATTGGATAGAACTGGGAATTGGTTTTTCCTTTACGGAGACCAGCAAGGTCAATGCGGCGTCATACCTTAGGGATCAGCCAAGGACGCACTTCAAGAAAAGTGTACGAAAGTATCTTAGTGAATTCGAAATGAAGACTCTCTCAATGCTCTTGTGTTGGAACGCCAAAGGTCTATTCACCGTGGCACATATCTCATAGAGCCTTCTCAGAAATCTTGACTTTCTGAAAAGAGCCGGGAAGTTTACAAGATTGGGCTTGGCCCATACTCTTACGACGTAATTGAGGAGGAGCAGAGGTTCACGCCTCAACTTCAATAGGGGCAATTCCGACTCTAAACATAGGCTCATAGAGGGACACTTTCGAAAGGCTCCTGTAGCAAGTCTGATGCCTGCGTGGTGAACAGGATCTAACTGCCATAATCCATCTTGGTCAAAACCAGCTATGAATAAAGCCGCAGTAGCATCTTCCGGTCAGCATCTCAAGATGTCCAGCCAGTCCCTTAAGCACATTCATTGTCTAATAACAACTCGCTGCCAGAGATTGGAGGTGTGGATGCCGAGGCGTGATTCCTTTAAGTAAAGGATCGGGTAAAGATTTGCCTTGAATTTTCTGCAGAAATGGACCACTGTGGTTTTTATGTATATGTATTTTATCTTAGTGGAGAACCTCAAACCATCAATTTCTCCAGAATGCACCACTTCGTTGATGTCTTGAGGGAGTCTCTTTTCAAATGCATCCATTGAGGGTATCCATACAAAATTGCAAGGTCATGAGCATACATATATTGACGAATTGGGGCTGTGATTGACCAATCTAGCAAAAAGGTTGACACCAAGCGTCGAGCTCTGAGAAACATCATTCTCCTGGGATCGATTCCCAGAGTCAGTGCCATCCACCTGGACACGAAATTTACGGTCACATATAAAACTTTGAATGAACTGGGGCAGAGATTTTCTTAGACCCCAGTCATGCAGCTTCCTGAGAATGCCATACCTCCAAGTCATATCATATAATTTCTCCAGGTCTAAGTTATCACTCCCACAAAGTGATAATGTCGGAGAAAGTCGTGAATGCCATTCTCAAGGCGAACAAGTGGACGGAAACCTGTCAGATATTTACTTATCAGACGATAAGTTTTCAGCCACCAGACGAGACGTCTGTTCACCATTTTTCCCAATATCTTGCTGAAGCAGCAAGTCAAGGATATTGAACGGTAGCTTGATGGTTGCGATGAATCTCTACCTTCTTTAAGCAGCGAGATAATAATGGCTTCCCGCCATTGCCGAGGGTAAACGCTCTGCTGAAAAATATTGTTGCATAGATCCAGTAATCTGTGCTTACCAATATAAGGCAATTCAGGATCATGGCATAATATATTGAATCGGGGCCATATGTTGTGTCTGTTGACCCCTTAAGCGTCTTCAGTAGTTCTAGCATTGTGAAGTCGATGTTATACTGGAGGGATTTGTGATGCATCTCTGGTATAATGCCAGAAGACTTACTTACAGCGTGTCTCTACGTTTCCCAGTGTCCCAGTTGGTGCAACGAAGAGGCCATTCGGCGAAGTAGGATGTGGGCATACCGGTTAAGAGGAAGTTTTATGGGTAGATGGTGAGACTCACAAGGATCAGGGAGTACTACCTATTCCAATCGATGAGCCGGTCAGCATAGTGTCAGATCAATTTCTGACGTTTCGCCAGCCCTGGCATTTAAACGTTTTTTCTCACCGGTAGTTAAAAGAATCGTGTTTCACTCATCCAAAACACTTTCGATAAGTCACCCACAAGCCTCTTAGCTCACAGCTCCGCAATGGACTGCAAGCGTTAAAATCACATTGCAATAGAAATGGTTGTGGAAGTTCCAAAGTTAAACGCGATTTTCGATTTTCCAATCGACGTCTGGTAGATACATTGTGCACACTGTAAATTCTAGCTTCCATCTAGAGCACGGAAGTGCGCAAGGCCGAGTTTAAGGGGAATTTGGCTATTACAGTGGTATTACTTATTGAAAAATCAGAGCTCATTTGACCCCAAAATATCTTCTAAACGAAACGAATATAACCTATTTAGAGAATTATAAGAGGACAAATTTTTGCTTTTCTTTAAGTAAACGGTTAGAAAGTTATTTCGGTTCAAAAACAGTAAAATAGCGGGTACGGCCAAAATTTTCATTAACAGGATAAAAACGTAGGGCCTACACCAGATATCCTTTAAAGATGATAATTGGCATATAGTTAGGTCAAGTACCCAAGGCACAGGGAAAATTATGTAATCACGAAACTTATATCGGGAAATTAGAAAAACTTTGCATTTTTGTTTTGATAAAATTAACATAGGAAATATTACTGCTCTATGATTGGTCCATATTTCTATATTTATAGTAAAATGTTAGCACACACTACTAGTGAGATTTGTGCTCGATTTTTTAAAACTTTGTTGCTCGACTTCCAGAAATGCTAGAAGAATGCGGTTTTTTGCAATCGACGCGGAATTTTTGAAACCTTAAATAAGAATTGTTGGGAAAATTTAATTTTCTCAACAGAACATATGGAAAACCAAAATGATAAAAATGCAAAGTAAAATGATTAAAAAAATTTGGTTGAAGTTTTAATTTCAAATATTTGAATCAAAAGAAAACAAATTACTTGCCGCGTTGTAAAATTTTAAAAACATACAAAAACACAAGAGAAAACTTTCAAAATAATTTTTCCAACCAAATTTTTTTTAAGGATTAACTATTATATAAAGTATCTCCCCGAAAACTCGGCACTTTTTTCATTTATGTTTTTGATCGGATAAATTTTTACAGCAATAGCTTGTAGAGGAGCATCAAGGCAAATAGCCTGGTAGGACAGGCCTTGCCTTATTAATATTGTGACATCTCTTCTTGCTCGAATATCTGGCAGAACATCATGCCGGCGGACGGTATAACCCTGCAGGATATATGTTTCCGCAAGTCAACGATGTGACACATACATACAAACATAGGTGTATATTCTACCAGAATACCTTTGTAATATATTTACCATTTCAATTGGATAGGATGGGTTGCTCCAGGAAGTTGCAGGATCCCTTCGTGGGTTAACCTTTCAGTCTGCCTCTTCTACTTCCCCTTCAACGATTCCTTGTCGAAGCAAGAGACGGAATCCAACTCCGATTCCGACGTCACCTTATAGGAGACAGCCACCCTTTTCTCACGGTCCAGGAAGCTACTGCAGCGCTTCATGTGCGTTGAACTGCCCCCGGCGATGTTGAAGCCGGAGGCCTAGACCTCTTCGGATTCAGTGAAGTCGGATTCGCCTGCGGAGCCAGTCTGCCCCGTGATGTAGATGGAAGTGGAGTGTTTTGCACGAACCAGCTCCATCGATCAGAGGTGGACTTATTGGTTCCCACCTCCTAAGCTGTCACGTTTGTCTTATAGGCTTCGCGTTTTCTCTTCATTGTACCTAAGGGAAGGGCATGCATAGATCTCTGGTCCTCAGGAGGGCTCCGTAAAATATCGCCCACGGGAATAGTTTAATGTTCCATGTGGTACTACTTCCACTTCATGATCTTCTTACATGTTTAAATTGACTAGTTTTTCGTTGATCGAATTGCCGCCGAATGTCACGACCAACAACCCGTTATTCACTTTCTTGACGTGCCACGCTTCATGTCCCACAGGCTCCTACAAAAATTAAGCTATTAAAAAGGGGTTTCACTGACTTAAAGTCGCTAGAGCCACCCTTTTTCTTGATTAAAAAATACTTAACTAGTCTTTGCTTTTAGGAACCTTGACGCTTAAATGTTTCGATGATAACCAGGCGGCCGCCAGGGCAAAAATAGATTACTATTATGATTAATATTGTGATTATTATTTAGTTGAAATGTAACGTATTTCTGTCAGTTGAAGGTGGAGAGTAGATACAGGATATACACCCCAAGGCCACCCGCATCTTCAACAAACATAAATCCTCACAATATTACTATGTCCTTTGAAGAAGGTTCACTACCCTATGGTAGTGTAGTCTGTACCTCCGTTAGTCAGCGCCATGTGCAAAGGGTCTATTTGCCTTCCAAGTCAGGGGGGCGTTCGTCTGTCATGTAATGTAAAGCTCCGTCCCTTTACTACATGGATGTAGAACCTGTGGAAAGTTCAAGGACTCTTACTTGAAGAGAGTCTGATGTGATCTCAATGTACGGAGGGTTCCTACGATGACACCCTTCGGAATGGAGGTGATAAGGTGACGAAGATGAGACCTGCAAACCGGAATGGTGGAAAAATTAGACTCTAGATTGAGGCGTATACCGTCAAGGCAATCCGTAATGAGAACAACCATTTTGACTGAGTAGCCAAGGTGTAGTTGTCGTAGTTCTTTGAGAAGATCAAGGTATTTAGTCCGTTATTGCTACTCTTTCAAGACTATCAGAGAATTCGATGACGTCTATAGTCTTAGGTGAAATATTCTGGAGCACTATATCAGGCTTAGTAGCAGACAGCTACCTGGTAGTTGTAAACCAGAAATTCCAAAATGTAAACGAGAAATTTCAAAACTTATGTAAATTACATATTTATTATACCCGGTATATATAAAATAAAAGGGTAGACATATTAAGTTTACTGCGGACTTAAACTTGTAACAATTGAAAATATTAATCGCAGAAAAAAAAATTATTTTTTTTAGCTTAATAATTCGATATTAAATACAATCTAATTAATTGATATTTTAAATATTGCACTGCTAGCTTAACATTAAGCTAGCAGAGCATGCGGTTACACGATACAACAAAGAGCAGTTAATTTTTAATTAGGGAATTTACTAAGAATTTAATTAGCTTAATAATTTGATATTAAATACAATATAATTAATTGACTTTTTAAATATTGCTCTGCTAGCTTAACATTAAGCTAGCAAAGTATGCGGTAACACGATACAACAACGAACATTTAATTTTTAATTAGGGCTTTTAATTAGCATTTAATTAGCGTCTTTTGGACAATTATATTTGTGTTCTGCTCAGGTTGCTCATAGAGACATTGACATATAGAAGGAAGAAAACACAAAACATAAAATATCTAAATATTTGAACAATTGAAAAATGTATGAAGAGTAAAGTTGTAGAAAATAATATTAGCAACAATTCATTAGCTGATAATTTTTTTTCTAAATCTAATGTGTACAGACATATTTAAGATTTTACCTTTCAATCTTAAATTGTAAATATTTCTGTAAATATTAGCAAATACCAAAATTGCCTCAAATACCAAATTTCTTTCCAATCGGAATAAAACTGTAGCCGCCAGACAGTCCACATATATATATATATATATATATATATATATATATATATATATATATATATATATGTATATTTATATATATTATATATATATATATATATATATATATATATATATATATATATATATATATATATATATATATTTATATCTGCCGCATAATAGCACACGCCTATAAAGATAAATTATAATTTATCTTTATACCCTATGCCATGTGTATTTTGAAATCGATATGAATCGTTATATTCTTATTTATAACAAAGATTGCAAAAGAAAGTCAATTACCAAAAACTGGAGTTTTTTCGAAACAACTAAGAGACTCAGTCCATTCGTCTTCAATATATATGTAAAGAACTATTATTAAAAATATGTTCATAAATAATAAC
The DNA here is from genome assembly GCA_963920215.1 of Nineta flava. Lineage (NCBI taxonomy): Eukaryota > Metazoa > Arthropoda > Insecta > Neuroptera > Chrysopidae > Nineta > Nineta flava. Next base: position 69,119,679 of record OY986040.1, read on the forward strand.
CAATATCGATCAAGACTAAGAAGTTCATAAGTGGGGACTGAGGACCATTTCATAGCTTGATAATGTGCAAAAAGTATTAAGGATGTCTTAATAAATGTGACGTTCTTAATCTATCAATTTTTAATATTTATAATTATTAGTGCAGTAAATAAATGGCCAATGAACAAACTAAAGATATTTCGATAGCTACAAGGATTTATTACAAATTTATAACCAGTTTCATGCCATAATGCCGAGGAAACGCCAGAATAACTTTTTAACCTTCCTTTTTCTTCGTAATTATAGAAACTACCTATTAAGATTTCTAAGATGAACATTTTTTCTGACCCGATTCAATTATTTTGAGTCCAAGGCAACGGTTTTCCTCGGCTGTACACCCCCTAAACTTATTAGTACCGGTTAACAATTCTACTAAAGCTACTTGCAAATGTCCATCCAAATCGGACACATTTATCTTGAGAAAACAATCTGTACGGCATACGGGTAGAATATTTTATATTTATATCTTGGATCCCTTATGTTCTAGAATGAAAAACTGCAAATTTAAAGTGACGTTTACGTCTGACTCCTCATGTTACATAAGTTTAAGTGTAATTTAAGAGTGTACAATATGAAGCAGACCAAAAATGTTAGGCAAGGGGTGTATAATACTATGACTATAAACAGACTATGAGTTAAAACAGACACGCAAAAATAGCACTATATGTAAACAACACTATTGGATGTAGTTGGAAGGAAGTGGAGGCGTGTGCTATTATGCGGCACGTTAGATTCATCTTGTATATAGCCATATAGATATAATGGTATAATGATATATATATATATATATATATATATATATATATATATATATATATATATATATATATATATATATATATATACGTTTATGTGTCTACGGACTCTCTATCGGCTACAGTTTTATTCCGATTGGAATGAAATTTGGTATTTGAGGCTCAGCAAAAAAAGTGGCGCACTTAAAATTAATTTAAATTAAAATTAAATGAAATTATTTTATTTGAAATTTTTTTGCATATTAACTACTTGTAAATTTGTATGTTTTTGCTGGTTTCTGGGTGTAAAGTTGCATAAAAAACATAAGACAAATTTGCAAAAATCAAATAACCATTTGATTTCGAGCTTTTTAGAAGAAAAAAAACTGTTTACAGTGAATATTTCCTCCCCTGGCTCTAATGACTGTCTCAACCCTTCTAGGCATACCTTTAATTAATTTCGCTACACCACGTTGAGTGATTATCTCCCATTCCTGGACTAAAGCATAATAAACTCAGTATATGTCGAATATTTAAGCAAATAACTCAGTTATTTTTCTTTTACTTGTTTTTTGTTTCAAAATATGGTATATTATATTCCACCGCTTCCACCAAGTTTAATTTTATTGGCGTATGTTGAAATTTTACCACGAGATTAGTTTGACGATATATTATTTTATTGAATCGAAATTGATACAACAATTAACGCCTGGTAAAAATAGACTTCCTGGTTTGATTATAAACATAGAACCCAATACAATGAAATAATGTTGGTACCCAAACAGCATGTAGCATTGTAGCATGGTTAGCAGTAGCATGGTTATCACCGAGTTAATAATTCACAGTGCAAAAAAAATGATGGTGATAAGTTATTCAATTGAAATCCAAAGAGAGGCATGTTTTATTATTTTCATGGGCTTAAAGCTCAAACAATTTAATTAAATCCTTAAAAGCACAGTAATGAATGAATTATTTTTCTTATGTCATACGTTTACTATTCTATAGACGGTTCCAAGCTCGGCTGAGAAAAATGGATGGAACCCATGCTACGGTGCAAGGCATTGTACCTAGAGAACAAGCCGAAGACTAGGGCAGCAGGTTAAAATGCTGTCATAAATAATCCCCTTGGAGCAACTGGCGAACTCCACTGTATAAATGCTCTCCCCATCAAGTGGCCAATGGGGTAGTACACGGCCCGATTTTCTCGTGGGACCAAAACGGTTAATGGTAAAAATAAATAAATCTGGGATAGACTCCAGAATCCTTGCCTGAATGTGGAAAGAAAAAATCTCTCGAGTGTAGCCTGAAGAGAAGCAGCAGAAGAGAACGTCAGCTGAGGGGAAACCGATTCTCCGATAAAGAGGAACATCCGGAAAAACCCTACAGCCCTGTTTTCAGAAACAGTGATACCTGTAGGGGCCGATTCAGGGAATCAACCCTTGGAAAACCCACAGGAAAAAAGGGTGAGATCTGAAGACGGGACTCCAAGCCCGAAACAGATCTCGAAAGTACCTAGAGGGGGGGGGGGAAGAGGCAAGGGCTATAAATACCTTTGCGGAAACCACCTCAATAACAAAGATGTGCATTGCACTACGGGAATATCCTGAAATCAAAATGACTCAGGAACAATCCGAAAGGATGCCACTCTCGATTCTACTAACCCTCACTAGTCAAGAGCTCGTTAAAGGCCCACAGTATCGGATTTGCTACCTGGACAGAGGAGCCCTCGTTGTGCAGTGCATTGGAACAACAGCCATAAACTGGCTTACGGAGAACGTCCCGAACATCAGGCCATGGAAGGGAGCTAAACTTATCGTCGGGGATGCAAAAGCCCTGATGAGCACTTCAAAAGTTATGCTGTATGCTCCCCAGAAATATAACTCCGTTGAAAAGGACAAAATAATCAAAAATCTAGGAGCTCAGAATAAAAACCTGTGCACTGAGGAGTGGCGAATTATCAACAACACGAAGGCCGATACGGGGCACACCATCGTGCTGGAAGTGAGTGCTGCGGATCTGGGGTTGATTCAAGACCGAGGGTTTAAATTATACGTCGGGTTTGGTCTAGTCAACCTTAGACCACTGAAACCCATAGCTGCCATGGAGGTCATACGAGATCTGATTCCGCTAAGTATTGTAATAAGAGCCAAAGCGATATCCAGTGCCTATAGACTGTCTTGCAATAATAACTGGATAAAAAAATAAGGTTGGACATGCAAGGATCGTGGGAACATCAATCATCTCAGACCCCGTTTTTGAAATGGGCACAGATATGCTTCCCAAAATATACTCCTTCTCAAACCCATTCACTGTAGTCTATAATGGGAACATGGTATCTCAAGCAAGGAATCGTCTGATATACAGACGGATACAAAACTGAAGAAGGGAACGTCATATTAGCTTGTGTTCGTGAGGACCTACGTAGAGGCTACATAAACGAGAACATATGTATTCTCTCGGACAGTCAACCTGTTCTAAAAGCCTTGTCTGGAACTGAGGTCACCTAAGGGGTAGTCAAGGACTGGGTACCGGGTCACAGTATTTTCGAAGAAAACGAAATAGCAGATACATAAGCAAAGAAAGGAGTTGAAATACCCTTCATAGGCCAGAGCCTATTTTCGGAATATCAAAGACTGCATGTAAACAGATGATCAAAGAGTGGTTAAATGCTTAACACCGTGATCATTGGGAGAAAGTACCGCGGTATGGGCTCGGATAAAAAATGCTTCAGAGTGCAACGAAGAAGCTATCTCTCGACCACTGAAGATGAACAGGATGCAACTGCGGAGGGTTACTGGATTCATTACCGGGCATCACCCCCTGCGGAAGCATCTGCACACAATGGGGCTCCATAACGGGTCCATTGTGGGCAGATTGTGTGGCGAGGAGGAAGAAGCATCCAGCTACATTATCATTGACTGTGAACCTCTGGGTTATAGCAGATACAGGATATTTGGTGCATCTCACCCCGAATATATGGACCTTGAGGAAGACTTGATAAGCAAGCTCTTGAGTATTGCCAACATATGGGAGAATTTGCTGAATTGCATGTACAAGATTATAAAATTTCTTTTACTATTATTGGCTGAATAATATTCCCCGTAAATAAGCATAATAAATCACACCATACAAAATCCAATAACTTGGTTATTTTATAACCCTAGTTACGCTACAACTAGTCCTATACATACGCAGAGAGAGGACCGTGGAAGGACGAAGAATAACTAACCCATTCATGATGTTTGGACATGTTTAATTTATATAATTGAGGTCCACACAGATAGAGATAATATACAGAACATTTTATATAATTACAAATGATTTAAATACTATGTTAAATAAATAATTGCATTTGATTAAATACTGATAATGGATATGTACTATTGTTTAACAGGATCAAATGTATCGTTATATAGTGTTTGCCAATTTAATACGAATCTATTGTAAAATCATTCATATATTAATCACACAATTCAATATATAAACGATTTTTGGGAAGATTTTTTACCTCTCTACATTGACTAAAAAGTAATACGATGTCCAAAATTCGAATTGGAGTTTTCACCAAATAATTACATTTATTAGCCCCTAATCCCAGAAATATAATTTTTTACTATTACTTTGTGCAGATGGATGGGTCTTAGCATGTTTTGTATCCCTACAGTTTGAAGTTATTGAGTGAAATAATATACATGAACAATGCTCTCTCGCTTGCATTCGACCTTATACTGTGTCTGGGGAGTTTTAGACCCTTTAGATGTGTCTAGCTTTATAAATACTGTCATACAATGTTTAAATAACATTTATTAATTTCAGCTTTTATACTTAAACGTAAAAAACTTTATTATCTGATACCAGCCGAAGGCATCGTTAGTCAAGGTCTGTAACCCCAGAACTTTCTTACTTACTACAGTCAGTATACACACACAATTTTACCCTTTATACTTTAACGTATGCCTGGAGGCACTGACTTCTATCTATCAAGTCAAAGTTAAATATCAAATTATAATACTATAACGGTAAAATTTTTTTGTTTAGATGTGGGTAAATTCTTAACTCTATTAGTCTAGAAAAGAATTTGTGTAGAAACCAAATAAAGTATGATGATACTTGACACATAGCTCCTACTCGATATACCTACATATTACTAAGAAAATTTTCTATTTCACGGGTGATTTAAATACAATGTTTAAATCCAGATTTTGTACTACCTTTCTCATAATACACCATTTTGCTAGCTAATACTAAAATGGAAAATCAATAGTTATATTTCCCACTCCGTTTAAATCCCCCATCTCCCGTGAACGATCAAGGTATTCCACAAGAACATCAGGTTCCGAATTTTATTCTGATCGACGTTATAATAAACAAAAAAAAACACAACCAATAAAACAGAGGATCGCTTAGTACTGAGATCACAGTTCAAAATTTTGAGTACGTGTTTTTTGAAAGAAAATTACATTTTTAAATAATTAAGATTAGTATATAATTAAGATAGTATTTTCAGACAAATGTTAAACAAATATTTTTTTTTACACATTTTTTCAGTTAAAATTTTTCCAAAGCTTTTAAGTTTATTGAAGTTATACTTTTTTTTGCGCGTTATGAGAATCCGATCTGAATGTATTTTCAGCATGTAACGAATCGCTGATGTAGCAATCGCTCTATCGATGTTACACAGTTTTCTTTCCTGCTGTATTGCTATTGAGAGAGGATGTGCGGGAGAGTACTTTTTCTTAACCTAGAAACTGGAAATTTGGCATGTATATATTTGGTATGGAAATTATGTATATGTTGTAAATCTTATCACCTAAAAAAATTTATAAATAATAATAAAACAATACATCAGGAGAATCAACAGAAATTTTATCTTTCGTACGTATATTGGAGTGATATCGTTTTTGTTTAAATATTGTAATTCAAGCAAACTAGTATTGTACTATCATACTCTATATGTTAAGCGAAGCTTAAAACCATGAAAAGCCAATAATAATAGACAATTCATAGGTGAATAATATACTCGTATTGACGAACAATGGAATAAAATTCAATCATAAATCAATAGTTAAGAAAAAATTGCAATCAAATATCTGGTCAAGCAGCCACACAACTTATACAGACTACGTTTATGGTTTATGTCGCACGTTAACAGTAGAACAATTTAGTTTTTTTGCTTCCTCACATTTGACTGAGTCATTGTTCTGATGAAGAATCGTTTGCAGTTCTTGGACAATGGTTCGCTTCACTGTTGGATTATGAGCACAGCGCCTATCAACTTCCGCATCTTGATTGCCCATAAAAGAAATTTACAAGAACTGATGATTTGCATCTTGCAGTGGCAACAGCGCTTCCAGTAGGTGATAAATTTGCCATTGTATCTGCAGTTGTATATGATCGTTAAATTTTTTGTTTTTGATAAATAATTTATCATAATTATGGTATACATACTACCTTGAAAGTGGGCATGAAATTCTCATGTACAATATGCGTTACGCCAAACGACGTGATTTGAAAGCAATTGTTATATTTTTGAATGTTGGCCAATAATTGTTTCATTTCCCAACCCATAATGAGCGTAATGGATCTGGTGGTTGGACCAATTGTGGCAATTTACTTTACCACCAGCACAACATAATCCAGTAGATTCACCGCTGTATTTTAACGCTTTACAATATTGAAAAAATAGTTGTCATTTCCCCAATTGTTACGGATTGGTCGGCACAATAATCTATTTCCGGGTCGTAGTGGAATGCTACTCGTTCTAGGCTTACAGGACCACAGCGTTTGCGTAATCGTTCTGTTTCATTGTATCGGGCACGCTGATGTTGTGTTTGGTGTGCCCGAACTCGTTCCATTCTAAGCCCATCTACTTCATTATTATTCACTGTGGAACGCAATTTTGCCATACCAGTACGAATGTTATCATTATCTGTCTCTGCGGTTTGCACGTGAGGTAGCTCGTCGCACATTTGATTGACTTCGACGACCTAAGTCAGGTCGAACAATAACAATAACAGTAAATAATGTTCTCGCGCACTGACAAACTGATAGATTTTAATAATCGTCTTGAAATTTATTTATTTATTTTCTTTCGACAACCAACTGACACTTTTATTTTTGTATTTTTTTACACTTTTTTATTTCTGAAACAGAACTATTTTGTATTCCAACAAAACAGACCATCGTAAAGTATTTACAAAACTGTACTCTACTATAAGATAACTATGAAATTGGATGGATACATCTACGGCAGTCAGGACTCCTAATTTCCTGAAGATAGGCTTAGCATGCTCCTTCAGTTTAGAATTTGCTATCATTCTACCACATCTCTTTTGAATTTTTAATATTTTGTCGATGGCTGTGGAATTTCCCCAGAACAAATTCCATATTTTATGTTAGAGTGTATATGGGCATAATATACTTGTAGCAATATATTTGTAGTTACTACATCCTTTATCTTGTAAAGCATATAGTTCAGTTTTGAAAGTTTTTTCCAGAGGTATTCCATGTGCCCCCCAATATTTAAATACCTAACAATATACAACCTAGAGATCTTACATGGTCTGATGTATCAATTAACCTATTGCCGCCTATTTCAATTTATATACATATATACAAATTTTAACGATGGTAATTTTTAACATCTAATATGTTTGATCAATGTATCATTTGAAGTAATTTTTACGAAATTCCATCATCAGTACAAAAACAATAACTGGATTTCCTTTGATGGAAATTCGCTATAACAAAAATACCGCAGAAAAATTGTTTTTTTTCTGTCATCTTCATGACAAATATAATCTCTTAAGATATTACTAACTTTTAATAGAAATGGAAAATAGGTACTACTTACAACACACAGATGAAGAGTTTTTCATCCTCTCTTAACAACATGAACAGAAGATTATTTTTATGAGTTGCATTACCTTGTTGTATACTGTCGTCGAGTTGTAAAGAGACTCTTTTGTACAAATAGATATGAATTGGTAGGTTTTTGTACTTCTGCAGTTATATTAAGAAAGTTATATGACAAGTTTTCGATTACACAACGTTCAGGAATTTAATTTGAAACAAAAAGATATGGCATACCTATACGTTATTGCTGATATCTTAGTGGATACTTCGTAGTAATGTGTGCTCATTAAATTTAAAAAAAGGGTATGCAATAATCACACTACCACCATATAGAACCGAAAATAAAACACCACCCAGATCTAATCTCTATAAATACTATTTTGTTCTCTTTTTGTTTTACGATTTTTTCTTTTTGAACAATGGGATATTTAAAGCTCTGTATAACATTGAACTGTTGGTTATAAGAGGATAATGTTAGAAGTGCATTTTACAATGATGCATCTGAATCATGGCGACGTCTGAATATATGGCAATTATAATTTTTAAACCTTCCAACAATTATTATTTTATCAGTGGATTTTCTGTCTAACATATCTGCAATTGAGTTCATGCAATTGTTGTAGTGATGCATTGTTAAACACACTTTAAACCTTGTAATAACTCTTAATTTTAAATTTTTTACAAACTATCTTGGTGAATCATGAATCTCTACTGAACAAGTTACATGCAATTGGTTTCGGAGGAGTACCAAATAAATGGTTTCGATCATATTCAGAAAATAGGAAAATTACTGTTGATTTGTTAATTTTCAAATCTGAATCGAGGTGTGTAGACATTATTGTGCCGCAGGAATCCACTCTAGGTCCTTTATTGTTCATCATTTATGTAAATGATTTACCTTTACAAATCAATGTTGGTAAAGTTATTTTATTTGCCGATGATGCTTCATTTCTTATCTATTCAAATGACTGAAATAATCAAATTGTTTAAATGAATCAAGTAATAGATCAATTTACAAAATGGTGTAAATGTAACCAGCTAATTATCAATATGAGTAAAACGGCATCTTTAATTTTTAATAATTGATGCAAATTGCTTTCATAATATTAAGTTATCCAATCACAAAAAATTAAATTACTGGGTGTCCTAAGGGATGCTGATTCCTGAATAACAGTGTATCATACGCTTGCTTATGGCCGTTTACAGAATGCTCAAGTATGTTTATTTGGCAAGAAAAGATTATTCGGCTAATATTTAATTTTCAATATCAGGAGTCATGTGTAAGGCATTCAAAAACAAGTGAAAATAGAAACTAACTGAGTTAATTGGGATCCAGTGGAACCCAGACAAAATTTGTGGCTATTTTATGTTAATAACGACTTTTCAAAATCAAAGTTACTACGCCATCTGTTGTTATTTGAACCTAATGCAACATATTCCAACACTTCTCGAAGATCTGAATGGTGTTAGTTGACCTGAAAACTCGATTTTTGTGCGGAAGTTTTTTTCATTCGGTCCAGTGGACCCGTGTGATTATATTGTGACGCAATATAAAAAAATTAATTATTAAATAAAGTGTTTATTTGTGTTAAATTGTATTTAGTAACGTAAATATTAATGTACGAACTGAAATATTTTTTTTCCGGCAGTATATAATAGTTATAATGCATATATAGACCAGCCGTTTTTTATTGTATTTAGGCTTTTATATTGCAATTTATAAAATATATGATTTTGCTAATAAAAATACCGTTTTTTTACATTATTTTGCAAGTTTAAATTTGCCACTTCCATGTTACCATTTTAAGATTGACCAAAATTCGTAACTTCAAAATAAATATACTTTTCTCAAAGTTCATGAAAGCTCAATTTTTTTTCATAAAAATATACTATTTCAAAAGTAAAACAGCGTAAGATTTTTTACTATATTGCAAATATTGAGATTTTTACGAATTATTTTGTAAGTAGAATTTCTTAAGTTCTTTTTTCTTATCGTTTTTTGACTACTTTTAAATTTTAAAAAGAAGACAACAACTATTATATTGGGTTATTTAGAAAACATGTAAAATTAAGGTTTGGAGCAAGATTCCAGTCGATAAATCAACTAGAACGCAAATGGGAACTGTTTTTCTGGGTGGGATCCGCTGGGCCCCATGTGACCAATATGTTATTATTAAGTGATGTGACCGCAACGGGTTCAATACTCAGTATATACTGAATTTGTGTAAAATATTGGTTTATTTAAAAAAAAAAACATATTTTGTCTTTACATTTATGTTCTATCTCTTACGTATACGGTTTCAAAGATTTTGCCCATTTACGAACTTGACCATACTTTTTAGTACTAGCACACACATCCAAATTTCAGCTCGCTATCTCTTTTCATTTAATAGATTATCGTGTTTACGAACGGACGGACAAATTTTCGAAAATGGACTAATTAGGTCATTTTATGAACACCTATATCAAACTTTTTTTTCTGCGATCAATATTTTTAGCCGTTACAAACTCGGGACTAAACTGAATACATCCTGGTATATATTATATACCGGGTATAATAATAAGTTACTCACTTTTTATGGAATATACCTATTATACAGGTTATATTACATATTACATATAACAGAATTTGCATAATTTAAAACAAACAAAAATTCGTTATGCAGGAGCCGCGTCAAGTTAGCGAATTTCCTTGGAATATACTAATTACTCTCTAGCGGCCACAATTATAGTCTAATCAAAATGAAATGTGGTATATGATTATTAGTAAATGGCATTGGTCAAGGGGAAAGATAGCATAGAGAAAGAAATCACCAAATGTACAATATCTCTCTAATATTAGAATAATCGAAAAATGTATAAAGGGTATAATTGTAGAAAATTATGTTTGTTACAATTCAATTTTTCCCAAACTCTAATGTGTACAGAGATATTAAGAATTTTAACTTTCAATCTTAAATTATAAATATCAGTGTAACAGAGAAATGATAAGAAACAAAATTACAGTAAAAGTAAGCACCTAGAACTATACTTCTTATAAATTTTTCGATATTTCGAATATTAAGGGAGATATGCCAAATTTTGTGTTTCCCCCTGCATCTCAACTCCCTTTCCCCTTGTCCGATTTAACCCATTAACGAACTTGACCTTTCAAATACCAAACGCGCTTTAAAAACCAAATTTAATTACAATCCGAATAAAACTGTGACCAAAACAAAAAATAAAACTGTGAAAAAAATTTAATAAAATAATTTTATAGTTATTTCTTAGAAGAAAAATTTATTTGACAATCACCAAAATTTTAATAAAATTCATGTATTCGTGTCGGCGTGGTACGCAAAAAACAAACACAAAATATATAATAGCTCCCTTAATATTCGAACAATCGAAAAACGTATAAGGAGTAAAGTTGTAGAAAATCAAGTTTATAATTCATTTTCTTATCATTTTTTCCCAACTCTAATGTACATAATCTGTAAAATTATACTAAAACTAATTACCCACAACTTTTTATAAATTTTTAGTTTTTTTGAATATTAAGGGAGATATGCCAAATTTTGTGTTTCCCCCACCCTCTAAAACCCTTTACCCATTAACTTGACCTTTTGAATACCCAAAGCGCCTCAAACACCAAATTTCATTCCAATCGGAATAAAACTATGACCGCTAGAGAGTCCACAGACACATAAACGTATATATATATATATATATATATATATATATATATATATATATATATATATATATAAATTATAAAACTCGAAAAATAAAAGTCTTAAAAAAAAACTTTATTTAATTTAATTTAAGTACAAATTATTAATATTTGATTTGATTATTCTAAGTACAATAATTATTAACTAATTATGAAACTTTGTCCACCAGTAATTACACAAATTGAACGTATGTCAAAAGTTGGTAATTAAAAGATGACGCCATTTCATTTACATCGCTATTTATACAATTTGGGAAATAATAGAAAAGTATTTTAGCATCGTATGCAAAACGTGGATAGTTTGATGTCGTCAATGGACATCCTGTTGACTTGAGTAATTTATATTTTACATGTGTTACTATATTCCAGGTTCCGTAACTCCTCCCTCCTTAAGACGGAAGCCTAACCATGAAAGGGTTAGCTGCAGGTTGTAATGTAATCATTTCTGGGGCTGTTGGTAGCGGTTGATCCTTTTTATTTCTGTACCGTTTACTAAAAATAAAAATGGTTATTATGGTTATGATTATTACGACAATGATGATAATGTTTATTCCAATATGTGAAAAATGTTGAATCTTCAATAAGTTGATTTCTTCTGTGTTTCGTATGCTGTCTAATTTGAGAGTGTCAAATGTCGTATCGTTAGATAGTTGTTCAATCTTCATCTCGTTGTAAATAATTTGTTCTAACTTGTAATTGTTTAATGTTGATGATATTTCTCCATAAGTAATTCCATTAATAATGATTTTACATTGACTGTAAGTGATGTATAATTTTCCAATAAAATTTGTTATGTTCTTTCCGCAGGTCGTGTTGATGTTAATTGCATTATCTGTGTAGGCTATGATGTGATTATTTTCGATTTCTTCTATAAAGTTCTTTTCCATTGTGTGGTGTAATAAACATTTAGCTGGTTCGTTTTGGATTATTTTTACTTCACAGTTATTTACGTTGTTGTTTTGCAGTTGAATGCGTGAACATAATGAAAGGTTATCTATTCTTCTGCAGGGTTTCTTAATGAATGCATTTTGCTTGGGGTTGTAGAGGATATAATTTGTTTTCGGTAGGATTATAGTATTGTTGATAGGTAAGGGTCTTAGTCTGTACGTCACGAATGTTTCGTTGGTATGTATCTGAGGGATTTGTACCGTGAATATTATGTTCGTATCGTTAAAATATGCTTTTAACTCGAGTATTTCATAAATTTGTTCATCATTGAAGTTTCTAAACATTGAATGTACTTTATCGCGGATTAAATTGAGTTCCTTTTTTGTTAAAATATGTTTTGATAGTAATCCAAGTTTGGCTAATTGTATTGATTCTATAATGCTATCTACGTGATCATTTAGTAAGTTTATTTGCATTTGAAGAGAAAAGAATACTTGTGTAGTAAGTAATTGTTTTTCTACCTTTTCGTAATTTTTTAATGAAAGAGTGACTACTTGCAAGTGTTCTTGTTCAGCATTAATAAAGTTTGTGATATTGTCAAATCGTTCAATCATTTGGTTGTTAAGAGTATGTTGATTTTTCAATGAATCGTTAATGAGTAGTGTATTATCCTGAAGGTTTTTTATTTGTTCATTTATTTCTTTTGCATCGTCGTTATCCATATTTCCTGATATTGCTTTTATTATTGAACCTAATGCGTTGATAGCTCCTCTTTTATTTCTTTTATTGAATTTCAGTGAATCTACTTTGTCTCCTAATGAGTTTAATGTTTTAGTAATTATTCTGGGGTTATAAAAGTAAGTATTATTCGTTTCTAGTGTATTAAAAGTATGAACTATTTCTAAATAGGTATTTTCTAAACTAGTTACGTTAATTATATGAATAAGGTTAATATAATGTTCTGTGATTAACGTTTTTCCTAAATTAAGTGCCAGTAATCCTCTAGTGTGGGTTAAGTCGTGGTATTCGACGTGCTGGCTGTAGGTGAGCGCGAATCTGAAACAGGGTGTTTCCTTATTTTTATTTTGTTTTTATGATATTTACGATTTTTGATAGTTTTGAATGTTATATTATTGTTACTCTGGACTTTGGCTTTATCGAAAGCGGGTAATAATTTAGTATTTCTTTGTGTATTTTTGATGTAAACATCTTGGTTTGGTTCTAATACGGGTGGGTTGTTGCGGTTTTCATTTAAATTTTGTATTTTGTTAGATAGTTTTTTGTTATTTTGTTCTATAATATCCCTAATAATTTTATTTTCTGAAAGTCTATGCAAGTTATAGTTGTTGATTGCATTATTAGTTTCGTTTTTGATAATTTGGTTTTCACGTATACCGTTTATGATTTCGAAAGGTGTCAATTTAGTGCTTGTATGAATCGAATTATTATAGACTAGGGTAGCCATATCAATTAATTCGTCCACTGGTGCTTGTAATTTCTTTACTCGTAATATTCTTAAAGTTTCTAATATTGTTGAATGTAATCGTTCGACGGGGGAATTTCCTTGAGACGAACGGGCGCAAGTCTCATGGTTTTTGATATTATACAAATGTAAATATTCTCTGAATTGGTAGTTATTGAATTCCGTACCTTGATCGTGATATATTTTTGTAGGTAGCCCATGTCGTGATAAGTATTGTCGTAAGCCCTTAAGTATATCTAAGCCGTTCCATGAATTCATAGGTATTATTTCGGCGTATTTTGAGAATTTATCTAATATAGTTAAGAAATTTGATTTTTCTATTAAGAGTACGTCTATGTGAAGTATCTCAAAAGGTCTGGTAGTTTGTTCTGTTTGTGTTTGTTTAATGTTTAATGGGTGTCGTTCGTATTTGCCTTGATTACAAATATCACATGAGTTTATGAATGAAGTTATTTTTGGTTTCATATTATCAAAATAATATTTTCGTTTTAAGTGTTGCCACGTCTCTTCTATACCTCTATGTATGGTCAGTTCGTGATACTGTTTCATTAAATTTGATTGTTCGTCTGTATTTTCTATGTCTTCTAATACTTTTGTACATCGTATAATTTTATAGTTTTGGAAGTATTGTTCATGTACGTCTGATAATGTTTTGAATGTTTTTTCGTCGTTAGTGAGCACTGCATTAAGTTTGTTAGGGGAAAAATACTCTTTAATTATTTTTATTAAGTCGTTTTCGCTAAATGTTACTAGTTCAAATATTTGTCTTTTCTTAGTTTTAAATAGTGTTAAATTTTCGTATTTTTTTCCTATTGTTCGTTCTAAGATTATTTGGTTATGAAATTCGTTTAAAGGTCTTTCGGCTATTCTAATGCCGTCGGAAAGATTTTCATCAGCTGAGTGTTGTGTGTGTATTTCTACTTGTTGTGATTCGTTGTTGTTTAATTGTACTCTAGAGAGTGCATCGGCGTTTGCGTTTTGTTTTCCTGGTTTATAGTCTATATTGAAGTTATAATCTGCTAGTTTTATTCTCCATCGCAAAAGGCGGGAGTTACAGTCCTTTAGTGAGAATATCCATTTTAGGGGCTTGTGGTCCGTAAGGATATTGAACTTTTGCCCGAAAAGATAGGGCCTAAATTGTTGGCAAGCCCAAACAATAGCGAGGAGTTCTTTTTCGATGGTTGAATAGTTACACTCTGCTTTGTTTAATGTTCGTGAGGCGTAACATATCGGTTTATCTTGCCCAATAGGTCCTTGTGATAGCACGGCGCCTATCGCAAAGTTACTGGCATCGGTTGTTAGGACGAATGGTTTGGTAAAATCTGGATATTGCAGTATAGGGTCATTGGTTAGCAATTGTTTACAATACTCAAAACAATCTACATATCGAGGTTCTTTGATGTTTATTACTGAATCCTTTTTCAATTTTTCAGTCATTGGTTTGGTGATTTTGGCGAAGTTATTAATAAATTTTCGGTAGTAACCTATTAGTCCCAAAAATGATTTTATTTCGGTTACTGTTTTCGGAATTGGAAAATTTTTGATGGCTTCGATTTTCCTAGGGTTGGGTTTGATACCGTCTGTTGTAACTATATGCCCTAGAAATTCGATTTCTTTTCTTAAAAACTCGCACTTGTCTAATTGTGTTTTAAAGTTAGATGATCTAAGTTTTTCAAATACTAACTTGAGTGTTTGAATGTGTTCCTGAAGTGATGAAGAGTAGATTATAATATCGTCCATGTATACGAGAACGTTTTTCCCTATGTGTTCGCGAAGCATATTATCCATTACGCGTTGGAACGTTGCAGGAGCGTTCTTGAGACCAAAAGTCATTCTAGTGAACTCATAGTGTCCGTGGTCCACTGAGAAGGCTGTCTTAGGTATATCTTTGGGATCCATTTCAATTTGGTGGAACCCAGAAGCGAGATCGAGAGTGGTAAAGTATTGGCATTTACCGAGTTTATCCAATATGTCTGAGATATTAGGTAGAGGGTATTTGTCATCTACTGTTTTCTCATTTAATTTTCTATAGTCGATTACTAGTCTCCACTTCTTTTTGCCAGAGGCATCGGCCTTTTTGCTGACGATCCATATTGGTGAAGACCAGGGAGAATTGGATGGTCTAATAATGTTTTTCTCCAACATTTCATCTACTTGTCGCGTGACCTCTTCTTTATGTATATGGGGGTATCTATATGATTTAACGTATATCGGTACGTTGTCAGTTGTTTTAATGGAATGTTTTAAGTCGGAGGTAAATGTCATATTTTGATCGGGTGTGTAGAATATATCTCTATATTCAGCACATAAAGTTAGTAATGCTTGTTTTTCTTCTACGTTCAAGTGGCTTGTACGTAGATGTTGTACTGCAAAATCATAGTCGTAATTTGAGTAGTCGCGTTGTATATTATTTAACTGCTTAGTTTGGTTGATTACTTCCGCTCTTATTTGTTTTGGTATTATTACTTTTTGTTGAATGCACGAGTCATTTTGAATGAGTGCATTTGTAATATGATCTTTTGTTTTATAAATTCCTGATAAGATATTAACATGATTATTTAATTTTATATCTGGTATAAAAATGTCGCCATTTTTTACATTAGTTGTAATTTTTATTAATTTTGTTTTGTTAGGTTCTATGTTATGAATTTGCGTTTCATTTAATTTTTTAAAATGTAATTTATTTTTTATTCCGTTAAGTTGAATAATTTGATTTGTATAATCGATTTGGGCGTTAAGATCTTGTAACGTTTTTGTACCGATTAGTCCATCGAAGAAATGATGAAATTTGAATATTAAGAAATAAATTGGTTGTGTGTTATTAAAATTTTCTAAATGATCTATTTTTACTTTTTGCGTTATGTTATAAGTTTTTAAGGCGGTTTTTAGTTTAACATTGGTTGGGTAGAATTTTGAAAAGTTGGGTAAATATTTTGGATCTAAGAAGTTTTCATCGGCTCCTGTATCTATTAGTAATTTTAATTTGTTAATTTTTATGTAAGGTAATGTATTATTAGTTTTTGAAAAATTTAATTCGACAAATCCGGAGGATCGTAGGTCGAGGCTGTTTCCGAAAAATTTTCGTCCTGTTCTAAGTGTAATTCATTATAAGTTTCGTCTTCGTAATTCTCTTCATATTCGTATTCGTTATAGTTATCGTGATTGTCTACATTGTTTGTTTCTTGATTATTTAGCTGTCTATGTATTACTTGTCTTGTATTTCCTGAACTTATGTCCATAGGTGTGGGTCGATTTTGATTATTGTTATTCGATTGTTGGGGTGGTCTATTAAATATTGGTTGATTCGAAGTTTGGGGTCGGTATTGTTGTTGTGCATATACCGGTGGTCTATTATAATTATTTTGAGGTCTGAATAAGGGATTGTTCATGGGAGAATTTTGTCTAAATTGTTGTGGGTTATTTTGATTGTTATAATTAAACCGAGGTGGTTGTAATAATGGTCTATTGTTGTTGATAGGTTTTCTTGGGGGTTGGTAATTCGTACTACATTGTATTGGTTGTTGTTTGTGAGAAAGTCGCGATCTATCGTTACTTGATTGTTGCATACTGATTTCGTTAAGGCAGATGTCATATGCGTCTTTAATTGTTGTAGGGCGATTGGCTCTAACAATGTAACCAAGTTTTGGGTCAAGTCCTGCTATGAATGATTTTAGTGCGATCATTATGTAAATTTCTGTTTGTCCGTTAATAAATTCTGTAGTTTTTGAAGAATCTATTGAATTTAGCAAAGCGGTTTGTAAATCAGATATTTCTGAATAATATAATTCTAATGATTTATTATTTTGAGATATCGTGTTTAATTTGTGTAGAATAGTTTCTACGGTTCGTCTATCTGAAAATTGAGTTTTCAAGTGCTCTGAAATTAGATTCCATGCACTAGGGTCTCCAACTGAAATTAGTATTTCGTTAGCTTTTCCTACAATTTTATTTCTAACCATATCCGTAACCATTTCTATGGTAGCGGCATTTTCTCCTGCAGTGGTAATAATTCTATTTGCATTTCTTAAAAATCTATTTAATGTACCTGGAGTACCATCAAAATTATTTAGATTTTTTATTAAATCAATTACGGTAATGGTAGTCATTTTGTTTGGTTGATTTATTTGTTTTAAAGTTTCCTTAAAATTACTTTCAATGTTTTCGTCTTCAATTGTAATAACTTTTATTTGGTTTATTATTTCGTCTAAAACTGATTTTTTTAATGGGAAATTTTTATATAAATTATTTTCGTCCTCAGAAGCTTGATCAGAGTCTGAGGATTCTGGTTCCGAATAGTCCCTGCTTGAAGTCGGTTGGTGTACGTCAGGGGAGTATGGAACTCGTTTACTTTTGTTAAATAATTTGGGAATTTTAGGCATTAAGGAAAGCAAATACAATAATCAAAAAGTTACTTACAGTTGAATTATGATCGCCTTCCACATTATGTTTTAACAATTAGGTTTCCAATAATTAACTTGTATTTAGTTGCGATGATAAATACTTTAAATCACCAGTGATTTGATGATGTTAATTGTTGGACCACAATGTTGCTTCCAATTTCCAGATTCCAGTGAAGTTTTATAATAAATTTGTTTGTTTAGTAGATTCGTATCCTGAAGTATTGAAATACACTCGAAAATTCCGCACTTGGGTTACTACACCAGTTATTTCGCGAATTTTCGATGGATAATAGTACCGTAAAAATGGGCACTATCCTACCGGCTGCGCCAATTATAAAACTCGAAAAATAAAAGTCTTAAAAAAAAACTTTATTTAATTTAATTTAAGTACAAATTATTAATATTTGATTTGATTATTCTAAGTACAATAATTATTAACTAATTATGAAACTTTGTCCACCAGTAATTACACAAATTGAACGTATGTCAAAAGTTGGTAATTAAAAGATGACGCCATTTCATTTACATCGCTATTTATACAATTTGGGAAATAATAGAAAAGTATTTTAGCATCGTATGCAAAACGTGGATAGTTTGATGTCGTCAATGGACATCCTGTTGACTTGAGTAATTTATATTTTACATGTGTTACTATATTCCAGGTTCCGTAACTTATATATATATATGTTGATATGCATTTCCTTTGGAGGAAATTTGCTAACAAGGATTTACATTCATATCCAACTCGCCAGTGTAATGATTTAAATATTGTTAAGTACAGTTTCGATATATACAAAAAAAGTACCAAAATAGCTGGATGTGAGTTTTACAATGGACTGCCACCAGCAATCAAGATAATAATGAATTTAGATAAATTTAAAAAAGAATTACATTATACAAAAATGTCCATATAAATCATAAATGCAATTCTATGATTCCGAAGTTTATATGAATATTGTATTGAATGGGTCGTCAGTTGACGAAAAGCAATTATAATTATTAAATAAAACAAATAAATATTAGAAATTTTCGTAAAAATGAAATGAAAAATTTTTCAATTCATTTTTTTATTTCTGAAGAAGGAACTGTGTTCGGAAACTAGCCAAATAAAGTTATTTTACGAAAATTTCAAATATTTGCTTTATATAATATTTATATGAATAGTTTATTGATCTTGTGTTTTGCTTTTATTTTCTTGTATTTAGTTTATTTATTGTATTTTTATATTAGTTTATTTGACAGTTATCATGAAACAAATCACCATTAACAGTTTTTAGAACTCCAGATTAGCCGATAACATGCTTGATAAGAAACTTCTTAAACAAGCCATTGACACCATTTATCCCAAACCCGAAATTCAAGAATTTAAATTTATTATAACCCCCTTTTGTGGAAGTTTGTGACAGTCTATCTGTGAATTTTTCAAATTATTGAATTTTAATGCAGCTTTCAAGATAACTAACTCCCTTGCAAAATATATCATCAATACTAAACAAAAAAAAAGGCATAGACCAACATTAGAGTATTTAAACTTACATGTAGGTCGTGTAATAATGTTTTCGATTTTATTGATCATGGTAGTGTGTTTTTCGTGGCATATGTATTATATATTTTAATCTGCAATACCCTACCAAAGGCCAAATTATTTAAACGTTTGAACAGGCTAAAAGGATGGACAGGCTAAAAGGATGGGGGTTTTTTAAATTCGTGGCGGAATAACTTCAAACTTACGGGAAAAATCGGAAAACATTAATTTTTCTAATGCACACTGCCCCCAAATAGAAAAAATCGTTTAAAATTACATTTTTTTACTCTATACATGGTAAAAAGGTGTGGTTTTTTGCATTATGTCAAGGACACGGAGTCAAGGCCAAATGCCGCTCAGACGGTCCGGGGGTCGGAGTCCTTTTCGAGTACAGTGATTTTACCTTATATAATGTGTTGTGAACAATTTATTCATGTACAAGAAAAGAACTAATCAAGATTATTATTAGTATTGTAAAAATATTAGTATTTTAATAATAGAGGTAAAAATATCAAATAAATGGCTGTTCAACATAAGTATAATTCCATTACCGTAGCGTCTTCCCCCAACAAAAAGTTGTAAGAATGGCTTTTATGACTTATACAAGAATTTAACAACAATGCATGATCTTTCAACCATTTTAGAGGCAAACATGAAACAGATCTAAAGTTACTAATCAAATTCGCTACCCTCAACGATATATAACATATGAATTGAGTGTAGTCCGGAAAGAGACCCGTAAATATCATCGAAGACTAGACAAGAATTTTGAATTGTAAGGGTTTACAGTATCGTTTGTCAATTGTTTTTGCAAATTATCGAATGTCCCGAAACGAAACTAAAGACTTTAATTTTAATTTTCGTAAAACATAATTTGGTTTAAAACATAATTTGGTCAAATATTTTTGCTCCGGAATCATACTTTTTTTAATATTTTAATCGAAGGCTATTGTTTTTTAAATTATAATTTAGATTGTTATGAAATTGGAAGTGATAAGTTCCAATTTTCCAAGGGGAGGAGAGTCCTATGCTAAATCCATTGATATCTCATCCATTGCCAACTCTAAATAAGTAAAAATTTTGCAATTAAATCGTTCCAAATAATTCAATTTTTGTAAAAAAAATATATCTTTGTAAAAAAAAATTTTTTACAAATTTTTTTTTTTGTAAAAAGAGATTTTTAATAATAAAAAAAATGTTTTTATGTGTTATAAATAATATAAAACTAGATAAAACTAAATAAAACTAAAATAAAACTAGATACAAATAAATAAAACAGATTTAGAACATTTTTCGATCTACAAATTTAATTATCTCAGAAACCAAAAACAGAATTAATTTTAAATTTGGTCCGGCTATTTATAAAACTGGTATTTCTGGTTGTCATGATATAGATTTTTATATCACTGTGATTACCACCACGTCCATTTAACGCTATGTTTAATCTTACTCCAAAACTGTAACTCTAACATTTTTTTACTCATAAACTAAAAGCAGGCTCAAGTTCAAACTTCAGGATTTTCAAACAGGATATTCTTTATTATTGAAATAATAAGCTGTCAAATTTTTAAGAACCTGTCATTAAATTGAATTTTCTTCATAACAACCTTAATAGATATTATAGTGGACACTGATACAATACATATGAGTGTAAAAGATCCGAAAGCCTAGCCTTTTCGAAGCCTAACTATCGTAGAACGAATAACAAAATCTTCAAATATTGTTATTATTTTGATACTTTACGAGAATCTCGTCAAGGCTTAACTTTATTGAAACATCATATATAACGTAGAAATACAATTTTCTAGAATTAAGCACATAAACTACATTTGTTTGCTATTTATTTCGGTTCTACGTTTAATACTAACTATATGTTTTGCACAAATATAACGTATACACATACACACATTTATATGTGTACACATACGTATGTAATAATATTAAAAATATAACAGATTAAATTACCCTGAAAAACCTGCCAGGTGGAACACACGACGGATGCGTCATATATATATACATATATAGATGTAGATATATTGTGTTTATAAAAAATATATATATATATATTTAATCTGAATAAGTATTTACTTCTGATATAGATAGATAGATAGATAAATTCTGTATTTAGACCGTAGTCATTACAGTGATTGATACAATAAACATTAATTAATTAATTAATAAAACATAAATGTTGACTCTTGTTTAAGAAAATTAGGAATAAAATAATAATAATAGTAAATAATTATGTAAATATTTTTGTATAACTGAACCAAATTCTCAAAAACAAAACCATTACCAAAACATGACAAATTAAAAATTGTCAATAAAACACAGTGGCGAAGTAATGTTCAGTTGTTCACTCATTAACACAAAAACTTCTTAATTTTAGCGATTCTGTAATGTAGTTGTATATTGCGTACTGTTTGTGTATGCTGACACAGGTGAGCAGTTCGGCTAATTTATTCTCGGTGCCCACAGTAACATGACGAGTTAGAAAAACGTTTCTAATTGGATAAAAAACAGGGCATCTTATTATAAAATGTTCCAAAGATTCCAATTCCTTTAAATTACATAATGAATTACAGTGTCCCTTTCCTTAATATTCGGATTTTCGAATTATCCATGAGCCTTAATTGTGCTATTAACCGAATTTCTAATGAAGCGGTAGTTTGGAGATATTGGCTATTCATTTCAGTTGGAAACCATTTATATATTGTGTTAAATTTTGAGATAAGCGGTCGACTTTCATCTTCGTTTTTTAATTGAGATGAGTAACTCGTCATAATGTTCTCGAAATCATTTTCTACCATGCAGTAGCTTTGTGGTGACCACAAGATTTCAAAGTTCAACAATGTTAGGACTTCTTTGAATTGGCTAGCCCAGTTGTATTTTATTAGATTAGTAGTCTTAAGATCCTGTTCTACTAGATACAAAAAACATTGTTTAGGTAAGTTATCCTCCGGTTTTTTTAAGAGTTTCAGCCACCACGTAAGAGAAGCACGCAAAGCTTTCACCGAAATATTTTGATTTCCTGTCTCTAGTCTAATAAGGTAGTGTGGCGTGTAACGTGGCAGAGATAAGAGCATCTTGAAAAATTTACTCTGGACCTTATCTAGCATGTTCAGGTATCTTAATGACCATGTTTCTGCTCCATATAATAAGGTGCTATATACGATCGAGTCGAATAATTTCAGCCTAGTATCCCAAGTGTTGCATTTTGATCTTATTAGCAGATCCATTACCGTTCCTAATGCGGAATTCGCTTTCTGTATAGAAAGATTTGTCGCGTCCAAAAAAAGGTCTGAGCTCGAAAACATCACCCCATTCTATTTTAGTATTATTGATATGGTCTGCGAAGTTTTTCTGGCCTGCCTCTTTTTTTTGAATAAAACAACTTTTGTTTTTTTCTGTGTTTATTGTTAATTTGTTATTCTCGCAATACTTATTAAAAACATTCAGTTGGTTTTGAAGATTTATAGCCGAGTTCGCTATCAGGGTTGTGCCATCTGCATATAGTATATGCGATATCTTAATATTTGTACACACTTCACGGATATTATTGGTTGTAAGAAATTGATCTAAGTCGCTTATAAAAAGAATAAATAAAAGAGGGCTCAAGGAGTATCCTTGCATTAAACACTGGGTTATATCTTGTTTGAATGTCGTACCCCCCACCTCAAACTCAACACTCGAGTTTTTATATAAATTAGAGATTATGGTAACCAGGTTTCTACTCATTCCCATTACATGCAACTTTTTCCATAGCGTTTCGTGATCGATTGTGTTGAACGCCTTTTTGAAATCAATGAAGGCGCTGTATAATTTCCCTTTGTTCCGTGAAAGTTGAGAGCCAATAAGAGTACTTAAAGATATTATCTTGACATCCTCTACCTTTCCTAAAACCAGATTGGTTTTCAGGAATTATATTTGTTTCGTCCGCCCATTGTAAACCGTTCACCCAAAAATGTCCATAAATTCTAAAAGCTGCCTACCTCTTCCGTTTACAGTTATATCCACAGTGTGTCTTACCTCATTTAGTGTAGAATCTTCAAATAATTGTTTATCTTGAGAGTGATCTTTCTCTACTATCCTGCAATTCATATCACCCGTTAGGAAAACAGAATTATTGGGGCATCTTTTAAATATAGTCTGTAACAAGTCGTTTAACATGTCTAGAATTGTCGATAAATCATTGTTAGGTTTAAAATATATGAATATTAAAATTAGTTTATCTTTGCCATTAGTTAATGACACTGCAATCCAAATTTGGATACTATCTATTAACTCGTATTTTAAAATTTTATTAACCAATAAAATTAAACCGCTAGGTCTCCCTAAAACTTTTTCGTTCATGGCAATAGCTTCCAAACAGTTATAGTCTTGAAAACCAGTAAGGTTATTTCCCACACTTTCGCTTACCCATGTTTCACTTAATCCTAAGACACAACACTTTTAAAATATTAGTTTCTCGCTGTTCTTCATTGCAAAAAAAATTCTTAAGTCCGTGACAGTTCCAAAAAATCATTTTATTATGTTTACTACTTACGTTTTGCAATAAATTATCATCATTAATCGATATTTGCTATTCTGTAGCTGGTTCCTGTTGCGATGAAGACGGATATACATTTCCATGAGAGTTAGAGCGTGGCCGTATAAAATGGTCAAGAGTAGATGATCTTAATGTCTGGTTGGGTCTCTTCGGAGCTTGTGAGGTTATCTTGGTCTTGTCTTGATCGTTTTCCATTGATAGTGAACATTTTTTTGTGTTGAAGTTTTTCTTGACGAAATTTAAATCCATTTTTTGTCCATCCACGAATATATTATTATATTTAATAACGCTTTTTTTCCCTTCTTGCGAAATTGTTGCAAAAATGGTAGAAGTTCTTTCCTTTTTTGTCGGACTGTTGGCGTTAAATCGTCTGCTAAATATATCATTGTGTGCTTAAGCAATTTTCTGTTTGCAAAGATTTGTGATTTACATCGCCATGATGTTAAACCAACGCTTATTGGGCTTTTTCTGTTTATATTATTGTGTCCAATGTTTCTGATAAAATCAATATCTTGTATTGTACAGACAGAGAGTTATCAGATTGTTATTAAAAAATTTTAATAACAATCTGATTTTTTCTTTTTCTGATTTTCTAAGCTGGATCCGTCTGACATGACCTCTAAACCGTAAATTACCTTTTTTTTTTCGGCCGTTTATTTCTAAGGCTTCAATTCGTTGTTCTAAAGACTCGATTTCCTACTAATTTGCATTTAAAGTACTATGCTTGGGCCACCATTACTCACTGAAATAATCACTGACCTATATATTACTGGCCAGATTATCCCATGTTACACCACCTTATGTGTATTAAGGTGTGTTAATATATACATATATATATATATATATATATATATATATATATATATATATATATATATATATATATATATATATATATATATATATATATATATATATATATATATGTGTATATTTATATAATTTTAAAATAATACACATAGCAGTTACATCTATATAATGATATTAAGCAATCATCGTCAGTTGTAAAACTAAGAATATAAAAACTCAAAGATTAGCTGCTTTTAATTCGTTAATTCATAGATTAATAAATATTCCTCTTTCGGAATCTTCTTTCGAAACCTCAGAGAATTAAAAATTGAAAATGTTGCTAGTTTTAATAGTTTCTTGTTGGGGTATATATAATATATATATATATATATATATATATATATATATATATATATATATATATGTATAAATATATATATATATATATATTTACTTTTAACCGGAAATCTGATTCACCCTTCATTTCGATGGAGATTTTTTGGTGCCGACTCAAAATTATTTAGGTATTTACATTAGTGTAGGAATTATATTCAAATTTTGCCCCTATTCCTAGAACATTTGTTTGTATTTTATAAATACGTATGTCGACTACAAGGTAGTCATCATCAGTATGAATTAGCTAATCGTAACTATCTCTGGGATATGGATTCAGAGATATGTTGCTTGTTGCTAATTTGGTGCCTGTGTCAATGATATTAAAAAATTATGTCCTTTTATACGATTTGGCTGAGGGTATAATCTGACTTGAGGATAATTTAAGTTGCCTGACTACTGGATTAGGTGTGTGGAAAGCCCCACCTATTTATTGGCGGTATTCTTTGATGACTATGCGGCGTTTGTTTTGTCACTAAAGTGAGTGTACCTACGTTAACCTTGACATTCAGGTATTGAATTTTTATTTTTATTTTTGAAAATGGTTTAATTTTATTAAATCAGAATTTGGAATTGGGCCATTGTCTAAATTCATTATCTGTTTTCTCAATTTCTATATGTAGATGCTTTCGTATGCATCTAATTCTGTGGGGTTTTTTACCGATTTAAGTAGTTTTAGATTCGATTTATCAATTTTATGGTTGTTCACAATAACGTGTGGTCATTTGTCATTTCCATATTTTGTTTCAAGAAACATTTAAATAATAACATATATATATATATATATATATATATATATATATATATATATATATATATATATATATATATATATATATATAGCTTGTATTTAACTTACAATGTATGTATGCATATATCTATGTATATATGTATATATGTATATATGTGTGTATGTGTGTATGTATGTTTGGGTTAAATCTTGCAAGTTGAATTTTGACATGTTGGTTCCGTTCCAAAGACAATGCATTTTTACGGTAAGCATGACAAGAATCGGTAAGGGAAAAGGCAGGTTTAAAGGGAAGCGGAAACATAAAATTTGATATATCTCTTAATATTGAAAAAATCAAAAAACAAAACAAAATCAATTTAACTATAATAAGCTTGTTTTTAAAAATGTTTTTTTAATAGAAACTTATTACATTCGTAGGCTCTTTATTACATTCCATGTGGAAGAGTCTATATACGAGGGTATAAAATAGTGTTGGCTGTAAATAATGCGGATTAAATTCTATTTAATACAAGATTAAATAACAACTAAATGACTTAATTGCTTTAAAACCCGAACTTTTCAAAAAACTCAATCCCAACCCCAACCTCAACGAACTTTTTAAACTGACTTCATTAATAATGCGTGAATTGTTTATTTTACTTTTTATACACGTACAAATGCATAGAAATATAAAGTAGTATAGAAAGAGGCTAACAAGTTACTATGTTATCCATAGTCATTATAGATGTTTTAACTGAAAATTTTGTACGAATGTATTCTGTTTATAAAAAAAAATTATTTCAAACAAAAATTGTTTATTATTATTATTTTTAATTTTTATCTTTTTTTCCGTATCTATTTAGCACGGTTTCTAAGATAGACATTTTTTGCTAGCTGAGGGGATTTGGAGGATAGACATTTTTCTGGAAAGCATGGGTTGGCTTTTGCTCATTAACGGAATTGACTCCACGTTTTAACTCTAAAACATACCCACATACCCTCTAAATTTTAGTACGTTGTCGTAAGTCAAGTTCAATGTTTCCATTTTTTTTTATTTTACACAGTAACAGTTTATGAACATATAATCAAATGAAGAAACACACTGCTTGATTATTAATTGCTTCACAATTATGGACACCTTATGTCGTATTTGCATTTGAGAGGATTTATTGAAGAGGACAGCAATTCAGTACTTTGAACTAAATCACATAAAACTTGAGGAACAAATAAAACATAACCCTTATATTACGTTAAAACCTGAATTAAAGCAATGTTGGGTGACAATCGATTTTTTCTTTACATATTAAACTGACAGTTAAGGTGTGAGTAAGTGTTTTTCATATATAAAAAGCTTTATTCTATTTCCATTCCAAAATTAGATACACAAATATTACTTCACTATAATACAAATTCAGAAACTTTAAACTTGGTTATGTGTTACAGTCGAGACACAACACACCAACGATAATTTTACTAATCCTATTGCCATGTTTTTGCATTTCCATGCCAACGGAAGAGTGTAAATAACTGAGATTATAAAGCTACACTCGTACACATAATGTATAAAACACAGCAGTACCTCTATTTGAATCTCTTAACTAGATATATGTATGTAGAAAAGTGTATTCGTAGAGGTTTTATTTTATTTTATTTTTTTTAATATACAAATGAACATAGCAGGAATGTATGTTCAACTGATAAAAAATATTTGTATTTATTTTTTATTTACATTGAGGAAATATATATCATGTATCAAAAATCATATATTTGAGCTAACTCATATCAGCAAATCAATAGCTTATTTCTTTAAGAAACATATCTTGGACAAGGTAGTCACATCCAAATATATGTGAAGGGCCGCGGAACTGATTCGTAATAGTTCATTGTGTAGAATTGGCTCAAAAGTTCGTTTAGAGTCCCTGGTCGCAAGAACACAGACACCGGGTGAAAAATATATTTCACTCGCTTCATCCATATTTTCTTCTCGCAATTGTAAATACTGTGTCTAATTCAGAAACCATATCGGGTTTGGGAAGAATGGCAGAAACGCATTAAATATATGAATGCTCAAAATCAATTCCATTTTCTTTTACATCGTACATGCAATTAATTACTGACGATATTTCATTATGCATTTCCGTCTTTAAATATCAACAAGTTTTTCAACCTGAAATTTTGTATATATTTTCCGCTTTGAAATAAAAAAATGAAAAGTTACTAAACTTTCGGCGTATGGTTTTCTGCGGTTTAATTTCAAAGGAGTTCCAACGGAATATCCGACGAACTCCAAAGGAATATCGGTATACAGCTTACCAAAGTAGATTACTAGTTTTACTAGATTATTAGTTTAGACAAAGTACCAAAATATATGTAATTAATGGAGACTGCAGATGGTAAAATGGGTCTTAAAAATTTGAAATATTAAACTAAGAGTCAGATGGATCTGAAATTTTAAGTTACTTTACGTTTGCTTTCAAATTACTAAGAAAATAATCATTAGGAAGCCAAAGTATTTTTTTAGTGAATGAAATTGAAATTGCGAGACTAAAATGGAATTAATACATATAATATAAAATTAATTAAAAAGACGAAGTGAGCTAACTGCTTAAATACCCGGTACATACAGAGTTTATTATCAGTACTTGAATTGTTAGTTAAAGCTGCTATGTACTATGGTCCACAAAAGGTGTGTCCGTCTTAGCCAATTTCCTCCAAACGAAATGCAGCTGTTTTTGTACCGATGATAAAATTTCGTAGGAATTTCTTCAAATTGGTTCTAGCTACTACGTGTTAAAAATCACTATCGTTATATATGTAATATATATATGTCGGAGGTTGAATTTGTGCAAAGGACAAATTCACATTTGGAGATTTTAAACACTTACATTTATAAGTGCTATAAAACTATTTTTTTAAGAAAAGGGTTTATTTATTACAGTATGTCCGACATAAAAGGATCCGCCAGACATAGAGGCCCGGAAATTAGATATTATCGATACTTATATATTCTTAGAATAAAATAAATTGTCTATTATAAGTGCAATAAAGAATAATTCCTTTAAAATTATCAATTAACACAGTAAGTAAGGGTTCGGTTGGACGGGACACACGTGGTCTCTACTTAGACGCAAATTGTACGGTACGAATGAAAAGGGACCTTTTTGGTGTTATACGAGAGAGGCGATATAATATAACCATAACGTAGGGGTAGTAGTAGAATGATCGTTTTTTCAATATCTTTTACGGAGATCAAGAAATATCAGTGCTGAGAGGACAGCACCCCAGTACAGACCGTATCGTGCAGTTGCGTATTAGTATCAACTGAACTCTGCTGAATGGTCACATGGAGAAAGCGTTTGGATTGTTGGGAGCCCTTTTGGACTAGTATAATTAATTATGTTTATTGATGAGATAACCGTGGTATGGCATTAGTTAGTATTATTCGTGTTGTATCTGTATTGTTAACTGGAGCCAACTTACTGTGTCGTAGATTGAACCAACTATTTGTAATTACTGATTGTGAAAGTGCGGGACACCGGGTGTTATTGGAGACTAGTAACACGTAGTGAGTGTTTGTGTAAATGCAGTGTTTTGTGCTATTGGGAACTGGTAAGTGTTTGTATTTTATAAAAAACAACAATGCCTGACAACATATATACTGATTCAAACGATCATAATCCCAATGTAATTCCGACATATATATATATATATATATATATATATATATATATATATATATATATATAGATATATATATATATATATATATATATATATATATATATATATATATATATATATATATATATATATGTATATATATATATATATAATATAATATAATAATAATATATTTATAAATATTTATATATATATATATATATATATATATATATATATATATATATTTATGTAAATGTGTCTGTTATCGCTCTAGCGATCATTTGAATCCGATTGGAATGAAATTGGGTATATTTGGACAGTCGAGTTCGTTAATGGGAAAAATCAGACGAGGGGATAGGTGGTTTATAGGGAGGGGGAAACACAAAATTTGGCATATCTCCTTTAATGTGCGAAAAATATAAAAATTTACACGACGTCAAATTGTAGAAAATTAGTTTAACTATAGTTGTGTTTCTTATAATTTTTCTGTTACACTAATACGCCGGTCAAAATCAACACAAAAAGTCGTTAAATTCGCAAAACATGATGTATCTCTGATTTTTTTAGTATGTTGTTTGGACCCATTAGGGCTATGTATATCCAAGTTTGCAACTCTCAAAAAGTTGTGGAAAAATTGTTACACGTGAAAAACCGCGAAAATTTTTGAGTGGTTTCAGATTCTGCTATATATCTCCTAAATAATGCATTTTTCTTCGAAAGCTATTCTATAGGTTTTTTAAGAACATTAAATTTGTGACAAATTGAGCTCAATCGGAGCTCTGTTGGTTACTTCGTTACCGAATTACGGCAGTTTGAAAATAGGCCAGTTTTTCCAAAAATTGAAAATTTTAGTTTTAGACCTTCTTTGGACCGAAATTGCGTCGAAACCATTGGTCCTGCGAGTAGAACTTGAACAATATAACTTGTAGGCAATTTAATTAGCTTTAAATAAAGCGCAAAGCGAAGTCTATAAGCCCCGTAGTTTTCTCAAAAAACCATATAAGGTAAAATCGCATTTATCCAGAAATGTTCTATAACCTTTCCTATCTTTTGTTTTTTGGTTTGGTAATGAAAAAGAAGCCATGTAATCATTTTAAAAAAAGTTGAAATGTATTTTAATATAAATATAATATATTATATATTAATCAGTCAATCAAATTAGACACATAGTCAAATAGGCCTGTCAAAAACAACAATAAATTAACAAAACATTTTTAGTATGTTGTTTAGACCCATCTTTTTAGTATGTTGAGGCCTACACGTATACTCAAGTTTGAAACTCCCAAAAAGTTGTGGAAAAATTTTTACACACGAATAACCGCGAAATTTTCGGACTTGTTTCAAATTCTGCTATATGTCTACTAATCTATGCATTTTTCATCGAAATCTCTACACGTTTTATAAGAGCATTAAATTTGTGACAAATTAAGCCCAACCGAAGTTATGTAGGTCAATCGAATTGTATCTTTGCTTTAAAAGTGAGTTAGCGTGGGTAATGAAAACTCTCCAATATACATGTGCACTTAACGATACAAAATAACTAAAGTTACAACAGGAACAACCTACTGTCAGCCTTATTAAAGCTTGATTTTTGTAAAACGTTAGGAAGGCATAACTGTTATAGTCCTGTAAGATGTGTCTCAAAGCCACTTATTTTGTGTTTGATGAGAATTTGGTCAATGAGATTTTTATAATCAAGTGATAGTTCATAATCATGACTAAGTTAATTAACCTTTACCCAGTAAATCGTTAGTTTTAATCATGACTTTTTTTGGGTAAATTTTAAAGGGAAAGGATATATTAATATGGGTTTGCGCTTAAACCGAATTTCAATACAAGCATTTATTTATATCAAAAATCATAAATAGATGAAGGAGATTTGGTTTATTATTTTTGTTAAAGAATAGCCAATGTGAGAATTAATAGTTCTTTATAACTTTTTCGTTCCTTTGAACTTTCCTTGTAGGCTTCATTTCCAATTTTTTCTTCAAAAAATATTTTAAGAAAATTTCTAGCCGATATCTTTGGCTTGAGTAAGTTCTCGTACGTTTATTCAGTTTTGAAATGATTAACAAATTTCTATTTATTGTCGCCATTCAATAAGAAGAAACAATAGCAACAAATATGCTTTACATTTTAAGAATCTGTTGTTTTTTTAAATATATGTGGAAACAAATCTGGAGTGGTATGCCACATAATATATACTCCTTTATATGAAAGGCTTTGTTTCTAAAGATTTTTTAATTAAAATTTTACTTTTGAATAGTTTTAAGAAACTAAAAAAATAGTAATGTACATAATCGAGTCTAAAGGATCCGCAAAAAAAATATAGGTTTTTGACACTCAGTTAAAATGACTCTTTCGGATATAAACTCGGCAATAGCATACAAGTTTTATCTAGCAACTTGATATTTATCCAGTAGCAATCCAGTTATGATATTTATCCAGTGGCAGGTTTTATCTAGCTACTTGATATTTATCCATTTTTTAATTTAAATTAATTTTGTAATTTTAATTAAATTTTTAATAATTATTATTTTTTTATATAATTTCGATGGCTGATTCAGAAGCTAGAATTCTGATTCAGATGAATTCAGAAGCTAGATATTTAAAAAATTAAAAATTTTTTAAAAGTTATTGCATAAAATCGAAGTCGAAAACGGGCCATTTATCATCGTCCAGCAACATTTTTAATTGGGTCATCATAAAATACAAAATAAATAACAAAAAAAACATTTTAATGGAAAAATTTTTATCCTTTTGTGTGGTGTCCTTTAATTCTATCTCACACTACCACGTGTAATTTTCGTAAATTAACTGAATATCTCGAGCAGGAAAAAAAAAAGATCAAAGCAAAAAGCATGTATAAAAAGAAAACAAATACATTTGTTAATAATAAATAAGTATACAATGTCCTTTTCGAGTATTCTTTCAAAAAAAATAAAATAAATTTATATTTAATTTCTTTTTTTTAATATTCTTATGTATGTATACATTACTTGAATTTAACCTTGATGAATTTAACCTTTATAAACAGGACTCTCTCAAAATGAAAAGAGATTATTTTGATTTGAAATTTTCTTTTGCCTTTTAATTTGAATTGTTTATTAGGCCTTTTTTCATTTTATTACTTATATGTATTTTTAACAGGTTAAAAGAACATTCATCCATTCAGAGACATTTTCGACATAAAGAAACTATACACGATCAAATAAAAATCGTTATTCAGGAGACTTGAAATTTAGTCTGAGTTCAAAACATTTTGAGAGATTTCTTCTACCAGAATATTTATTGTACGAATCTGATAACATTTTGACCAGTATTGCAAATTAAGAATTCCGTACACAAAACCAAAGTACTGTTAAAAAAATAGTAGGATTTGTCCTAATTTTCAATAACGAATTTTGAATAGTTTAGTTTACGAAAGTTGTTGACAATTCTGCTACCTTGAATTTACTTATAACAAGTGAAAATAACAACTAACTGAGTTTATTACTTAGATATACTAAGTTTATAAATAAAAATTTCAAACAAAAGTTGTTTATTTGTCACAAAGGAACACAAGTTTTTGTTCTATTTCTTACGATTTCAAAATTATTTTCCTCTGATCAATATTTTTAACCGTCGTATAGTCGGACTAAACTTAATATACTCTTGTACCTATATATTAAATATACCGGGAATAACCGGTATATTTAATATATAAATAAACGGTAGTTTTCTTTAACATCAAATGATCGATATGAAAACTCATATACATCGCGGATGGGAATCGAACTCACGACCTCTGACATTCTAGACCAACGCGCTCTAGCCTCTGAACCATCAGATGTTATAGTAGTGGAATGCATGTGATTTCTCACTATCATGATGTCTATTCATGAATTGATGTATTATCAATTTGTTTATTTGCTATTTACATATTTTTATTTGTTGTTTTTTTTTTGTAAACTAGTTTATTCCATATAATATTTGACGTGGGATGCGTATTTTAGAAGATATTTTACAAAATAAGTGACCATTTCGAAAAAATTTCACTTTTTGGAAAAAATGGCATATTTTCTAAGAACTGTATCTTGGAAACCAATAGCTGTATAGAGCTTGCTTTGATCTCAAATTGTTGAAAATTTAGCCTACTTTAAAAGTGTACAGAATTACTATACCGGTCAGACCCTTCCTTCACTGAGATATTCAGCAAAAACTGAAAAAAGTCCGAAAATTTCATGGTTTTTTGGGTACACCGCCGCTCGCACAGCACTTTGGAAATTGCAAATCTGGTTTTTTAATATTGGTTTAGGTCCTACCAACATATAAAAAATTCAGAACGACCTGACCTTTTGCAAGCACGGATGTAGATCTTAACTGGACTAGTATACTTTATAGGCAAATATGATCATTCTTTACAAATACTACTTAAGAGTAAATTTAAAGTGCGTTTTTTGCAAACTCAGATCATTCAACAAATATTTGTTCTAAAAAATTAATTTCAAAAATACGGAATCACGAATATGCCTCCGAATAAAATACAATACTCTGGCAAAAAAAACATCAACATTAATACGTCAATCTGTGTTTTCCGTTATCTGATCTAACCCCACTGATAGACAGTCGAGTCCAATTAGAAGTTTTCTGTAAAACAGTAAAATTTACAATATGACTGTATTCATGAAATGTACTCAAATGTAATAATTTTTTATTATTTCTTGATCGCGCTTGAGCTTTTTCAGTGAGGTTAGGTTTAGTTTATTATTATATGCTTTCACACGCCAACACTTAAATTTCAAAAGTTTTCTGTTATGTGTACTTATGCAAAGCAATAACAAGTGAGATAAATTCAATATGAAAATCTGTTACCCCAGAAATTGCAGCTATAACTACACTTTTTAGGGTCAAATAAGCGTCTGCGTTGACTTATGTATATTTTGTTATTAAATTTTAAATAAATACTAAACGTAAAATAGAAACACAAAATGAATACTTACTTATAACTGTTAAATTCACTAAATAGTTTCTGGTTGGTGATTTTTGAAAATCTACACGACATTTAAAGACACCACTATCTGAGTCTTTTACATTTTCAATTTTTAATTTTGCTGGATCTTCATTATAATGGAATGATGCACGACCACCTAATGAATCATCTGCCCAATGTTTTGCTTGGTCTAATGGATTAAAACGAGCATCAAACCTATAAAAAAAAATTGAAGTCTAATAAAATGCATATTTTTACAATTTTCAACATAAATGACAATTTTGTGAGTTTAACATAATAACTACTAATATTTTTTAAACAAGTCAATCTTGAGCATGTTTTTTTGAGCGGCAGTAGGAGTAAGAAACATTTTGAAATTGTATAAATTGAATGAATCAATGAATAAATAAAGTGTTTGAATATGTGTACGTGTATGTCTGTATTTTACTTGTTAATTTGCACCGGACCAATCCATCTCTAATTTAATATCTATTTCATACCGGCACCTTTTCTAAATTATTTTTGTTTAAAAAAATTAAAATTATTTAGCTTAAACTTTGATTAGTTTTGGAAATATGTTGCCTTTATATAAAAGGCGAGAAAGTTTTTTTGGTACATCGAATATTATAAAATCATACTATAAAATATACTAAATCATGTACTAACTGTGCACTAAAATGATAAATAAAACGAATTTTTAACTGAGATGAAATATTGTATCATATATTATATACATGCTTCTAATTGCTAAGAATTAAGAAAAAAGTTTCCAGTTTTAGCCTAATGACTTAATGATGAGTTTGATGAAGTTTAATCTACCCCAATTTTATAATGAAATGTAACTAGATGCTTCGATCAATTTAAAGTCTGTAGACATTTATCAAATAAGTTCAAAAAATGTAGCAAGGGATATCACTATCTTGATTCTAAGGAATATTAAAAAGGAACCACAAGATATTTTAGTAAAAATATCAATATATTATCAATTTACGAGGTTCTATTTTTATCTCTATTTCTATTGAGTAAAGTATATTTTCTTGATATGACTATTCAAAAAAGATAGAAATTTATTTCATAAACTTAGAGTCTAACGTTCACACACATATACATACAAAAGTGAATCAATGTATTTTAGAATATAATAATAAAGAGCCAGGAGAACGATAACACGAAGCGTACAACAGATAAATAAAAATTTTATAATAAAATATAAAATACGGCAATACACGATAAGAATTTATAAAAATGTACATATTTGCTGTATACACAGGTAAAATGTCGATGATATATGTTATAAGAAAAAATTTTTCGTTATAAATTTCACAAATAGTGAACTATCACCACTGATCATGTTTTCATACATGTTCAAATAAAAAATATAAAATAATAATAATATTCAACAAAAAATAAAAGGAAAGGAAATTCTGCAATATCTGTGGTTTATTTTATTTATATTATTATTTTAGATATTTGATTCTTAAAATCCATTACTACACAAAGGAATATAAAGGTATTTCTGATGGAACAGATATTTTGGTTTTTCAGCGAATTTTTGACGTAGCTATTGGTGGTTTTTGGAAAAGTTTCTTTAAATTTTTAAACCTACCTAGAAAATACCGAAAATCACCGTTTATACATAATCAAATTATATATATATATATATATATATATATATATTGTGACGGTAGTTTCACCACCTTGGAATCAACAAGGTGATGGCTAGCCGACAAATTGTAGCACCAATTCGAAAAACAAAAAAAATAAAAATTATGTTGGGCGCCAGGTTTTTAGAGAGTACCACTCACGAATCCGACACGGCAGCTCGTCAACCCTTGCTCTGGGTGGCAGGTTAAAAAGGTGGACACTCGTCTGATTGTCACAAATAATAAAAAAAAATGACGAAACAAAAAAAAATATTTATTTACGATAACAAAAAAAAATTAATTCAATGAAAAACAAATACTTTAATTTACGGAAATAAATAATAATTTGGTTACAATACAGTTACGTTAAATCGAATTAATGAACAACAACAAAAATTTAATCGAATTCAAGAACAACAACAAAAAATAACTACAGTAAAAAAAAAATTACATAAATTCGGTACCAGAACGTGTTTACGTGAATCGATTTTTAAAAAAAACAAAAAAAAATAATGAAATTAAACAATTCGAGAAACTAAAAATTAAATTTACTCCGCAAGAACGATTAAAACGAAATTACCTCACATAAACACGCTCACACGCAAAAAAAAATAACCAAACCTCGCTCGTATTAACGTTTCGATAAAACAAAGAAATAAATCCAAAAAATCATGATTAAAATTTACAAAAAAATAGCAATAATGTTCAACAGATCGACAAAATAATAGTTTCGCAGTTTAAAACAAAATATCGTATTAACAATTCGTCAATTACGCTACGATGCGAATCGTCCGGCTTTCGAAATCAGAATCTTTCGTCCCTCGCAAAGTCCGTCACAAGAAAACAAACAAAACAACACACAAACAACACTGTTTTTTTTCACATTTTTTAAATTCCTTAGTGTTTGTCACTAAGCAATTTTTAAATTACACCAGGACTGGATTTAGGAATTTAACACTTTATAATATTTATGCGCTTTGCCAATAATGAAACTTGGTAATATGGCTAATGTTACGTTGTATTTCACCACCCATCATTAATTCATCCAATGTAAAATATGTTTTTTCAAGCTTCAATAATATCCAATTCACATAAACTTCCAAAATCCATCCAACAACTCAACATAATGATGTATTAGTTCCAATGTAATGGCGTTATTTTAATTAATTAATTTATTAATTCACACCGTTCATCGTAAACGAAACGAGTCCCAAACAATCATACACTTAACGATCAGCACTTCAACAAATTCATAACACAGGCCTGGTTAATTTAGCCTTAAAAATACAGCAACTGTTGACGAGCAGTAGTGAATGTTACAGCCCTCCATACAAACAGTCGGCTCCTCGTACACCATTCCAACCTCCATGTCGATGATCGATGATTGAGCGAGATCGGTAATTATTTAATGCGTGCGAACTTAAAAAATAAAATAAATAAATACAAAATAATTATAATTAATGTCGACAGCGACATCGGATTTCGAAGCCGTTCTCTTCGTTTCTGGCCCGGTGTCCTTCGGCACCAGCGACCAGTCGCGTCGAATCCACGAAAAATATCCAAAAAAAATAAAAAATAAATAAAGACATTCATCGAACGGTTGAACACTTTTCAACCGTTACAATATATATATATATATATATATATACCATGTTTTATTTAAAGTAGACGCTTACTCAAGCTCTATGTACTTTTTGTAAACTTATTGTAACATTATTGTATTTTTAAATTATATTATACTTATTATTATAATTTAAATAAAATGCTTTTTATAATTAAATAATAGATTTTTAATTTAGAATACTTTCTTTAATGTCACATAAAACTCTTTTAACTACTATTAACAAATTCTAATTATTATTTTAAATTTATATAGTCCTCACAACCACGTTTACGAAAGTAACTTGCGAGGGAGTATTTTGCGTTCTGAAGCGCATTAAGACAATTCTTCGTTTTTTACTGAAGAAAGAACTGCTAGATTCGTTGATTATCCTAAACATTGAATCGGATATTATCAAGGATAACGAAGATAACAAGGAGTCTTTGAAAATAAAAACTTGCGAAAACTCTCGGCTATTTGATTATTATTATTTTTTGGTTCTGAGGGGGCTGGGCCTTAAAGCCATAAGGCCAACCGGACCCCTTAGCCTAAGTCCGGTGCTTTTAATATCTATTTTCAAGGATGCAGAATCCGAACATAAAAATAAGGCATTTTCGAAAACATGAGACAATTTTTTTTTAAATATTAAATTCGCTATATCGTTGCCAATAATGTATATTTTGTTCTACTCTTGGCAGTGCTTAGAAATTCAGGAGCCGTCCAAGATTCGAAAAATAATTTAATGACGAATATGTTAGAATAGTTTCAAATTTGTTAATGAATGTTATTAACTCCTGACATCTCTCACCTCGCACGATAGGGTAGATCAAAGCATTAAAATACAATATTAAAAACAGTTACATCTAATAGTCAGACTTATCCATTCAATTTATACTGAATCCATTCCGGTTTCGAAAAAATACCTCGAACAAATACCATGTATTTTTACATGGAACAGCTTTGTAATGGAGTTTTGAGGATATATTTTAGATGTGTACATATGTGTGAAAAATGCATTTTTCACAATGCTTCATTAAAATAGCAATGCACATTAAAATCATACGTGCACATTAAAATTTTTCATGCGTGAATACCAAAATGAAAACAAACTTCAGGTATTCGGTCAAAAATTTAGTCGAAAGTATGCTATTTTGAGGGAGTGGGTGTCCAATTTTTTTTGGTAATTAACTTTATGTGTCTAAACCTCAAGGTTCAGGCCTAATACAACAATGATTTAGAAAACATATACCCTTTTTACAAAAAAACAAGGGTCTTCGCGTTGAAGTTTGACTGGCGTTTGTACTTAACATAATCTGGAAATAAGTTACATAAGTTTATCTCTAAATAGGATTTCTTTAGATATGAATTTATTTGAGTAAGATGTACAAATTGTGTATATTACCCTTTTTTTTTGAAGGAATATACTAAGATATCTTGGTATACTCGAGCTGAAACCTAATTTATAAAAATGGTGAATTGAATACAAATTTGTAGACTTTAAACAAATGTTTATTTTTAGACCCAAATATAATAAAACCTCAATGGCAATTTAAATAAAACCTCAATGAATTATACACCAAAACCTTCCTCATGAATCACGCCGTCCATGGGTGAAAACCGTATGAAAATCCGTTCGGTATTTTTTTTGTTTACCGCGTACAGACAAACAGAAGCGGCTAGGCAACTTTATTTTATACTATGTAACGATGTGATAATATGTATTTTAACTTGCCAGAATTTGAATAGAAGTAATTTTTTTAGTTTTTCAAAAACTGTTGAAAACTTAACTTTATATTTCCAGGAAAATATAAATAATTATCTAGCAGTCTAAATAAAAAAAAATTCGTTACGCTGGACCTGCTTAACGAATTTCCTTAGAATAAATACATAAATCACTCTTTAGCGGTCATAATTTTAGTGTGATCAAAATGAAATATATTATCTGATATGACTTTAGATAATAGAATAATTAAACTTAATTAAACTGAAATGTATACGATTATAGTTTATAGTTAGTTACTATGGAAACAACATTTCAAAATTAAAACAAAATTTTAATAAAATAATTTTATATTTTATTTTAACTCCAAACAAAGAAGGGGGAGATTCTATGTTCGACTGTTAAGTAATGTAACAACTAACTGAGTTACAAATATGAATACCCAGTACATACTGAGTTGTATATCAATGACTAAATTGTTAACAATTCTGCGTATTCGAAATGTTATGAATTCTTTCCGAGGAACATATAATCACAAATTATGAGAAAACTATCGAGGTTATGAAAATCTTTCTTTTTAAAAAGAAGATTTTTTGTTGACAAATTTTTTTTCAAATCTCTTACGGTTTCAATGATGTATTATACCACCCCACCTCCTCTTGAGCGAAGGGAAACACGTTCCAATGGTTTAAAAGATAAGCAGTTTTGCCCAAATACAGTCCGATTTTGCCCATTAACGAACTTGACCTTCCTTTTTTGCTCTAGAATACATTTCAGATCGTTATCTCTTTTCGTTCTTGGGCTATCGTGTCCACAGACAGACAGGCGTACATGCGGAAATGTCCAAATTTTATGAACACATATACCGAACATTCACGCCTACGATCAATATTTTTAAGCGTTACAGTCGTGACCAAACATAATATACCTTGTATGTTTACATATACTAAATTATACGTTATTGGTTTGGGCAAGAATTGTCTTTTGGATAAAATCTGTAAATTGTTATTTTTAGCTTTTTAATATAATGACTTTTTGTGTTTTTTGAAGTCGGTTGGATTTTTTTTAAAAAGTATTTTACAATAAAATATATTTCATGTATTCGTGTCAAACAAACACAAAATATTAAATATCTCTTTTAATATTAGAATAATCGAAAAATGTATAAGGAGTAAAGTTGTAGAAAATCAAGTTTGCTGCAATTCATTACTAGATCCTTTTTCTCAAACTCTAATGTGAACAGAGATATTTATAATTTTAACTTTCAATCTTTAATTGTAAATATTTCTGTAAATATTAGTGTAACAGAAAAATTATAAGTAACAATATTACAGTAAAATTTAGTACCTACAGCTTACCGCCTGATCAATTTTTCGATCTTTCAAATATTATGGGATATATGTCAAATTTTGTGTTTCCCCCTCTCTCTAAACCCCCTTTTTCCTTGTCCGATTTTACCCATTAACGAACATGACCTTTAGAATACCAAAAGCGCCTCAAATACCAAATTTCATTCCAATCGGAATAAAACTGTGGCCGCTAGAGAGTCCACAGACATTTTAAAAAGTACATATATATATATATATATATATATATATACATACAAATTTTAGCGATAGTGATTTTAAAAATGTAGTAGGTAGGATCAATAATATTAGAAGAAATTTTTACGAAATTCCAACATTGGTACAAAAACAATAGCTGCATTTCCTTTGGACGAAATTCGCCAATAGCACATAAATTATAAAGAAATACCTAAGAAGGTAAGAACCTACTTGCCGCAATAACCCCCCTTTGGTATTTTGACCCACATTTTCTAATAACTATTTTACCTCAATGCCTATTAACTATATAATCATTTTTATATATTTTTTGTAGATAGGTGCAGCCCAGCAAGTTCAACAACTGTATCAACTGTAGTAGTTGCGGAAATAAGCAACTGAGGTCGACGTACAGGGTTCCTTTATTACCATTTTGGTTCGGAACCCATAAAATTAATCAACTTAAAACTGCCGTTAAAGTGAAGTTTAATCCATATTACATTTGTTACACCTAAACATTACGAAGTAGAGTTAACCATTTAAAACATTTCACATTTCGTGCATTTGAAGTAAATATCAAACCGCAGTTCTATCCCACTATTAGCCTAGGTATTCTGTAGTTTTGTCTTTAGATTGTTTATTACTTTTTGTATTATACCTGTAATATTCATAAAAACTCCTAGGAAGGATCGATGGACAATTTAAGAAATTTTTTTGAAATCTTTGCATCGGTACAACTACAACAGCTGAAATTTCTTATGAAAGAAAAAAGTGGGTAATTATTACCATTCTTTCGTAATGATATACAGGTAATAAAGGTTAAAAATGCACATGTTATACGAGTATATGTAGCTATAACCAAAGAGACACCACCAAATGGATAAAAGGAAAAGAATCATACGTTTATATGAATGTAATGCACATTTAGTAGCGGCAATTCTTTTATGCAATTGATCATTTATATCCAATCCACAAATATACGTGTACAGACACCATCAAATGGATGAAAGGAAAAGAATCATACGTTTACATAAATGTAATGTATATTTAGTAGCGGCAATTCTTTTATCCAATTCATCATTTATATCCAATCCACACACATACATGTACAGCTAGCTAATGCACATCAACCAATGATGATGATGATGATGATGGTGAAGATGATGTCATAATAGAAAGACAACGGACATGCAGACAGAGACTGACTCGTTATTTGAGCATTGACGAGCCGCCTTTGATTTGATTCTGGTTATGTACTTTCGGTTCGTTAAATCTAATCTAGTGATAATAATAAGCGAAACATCATAGTTTAAACCCAACTTAACATCTC
The DNA here is from genome assembly GCA_963920215.1 of Nineta flava. Lineage (NCBI taxonomy): Eukaryota > Metazoa > Arthropoda > Insecta > Neuroptera > Chrysopidae > Nineta > Nineta flava. Next base: position 69,162,245 of record OY986040.1, read on the forward strand.
TCTCTTCCTACGATACCAACCAACAAGCAGTTACTATTACTCGAAATATACAGATTGTCTCAAAACTATGTCATTACAAATTAAACAATGGGATATTTCATATTGTAAATTAAGTATCGTACTATACTCGTAACATCAATGGCCAGAGGGTTCGTGCTAAAATTTATTTTAAGTGCTACTCTGTTTGTTCATACACTGTAAAATACGACTGTCATGAGATAAAATCCAAACACCTTTTCCTTCCAGAACCACCAAGCTAGTGTCATAAGGTTGTGTTTATAAAAATAGAAAGTTTCTTTGCTGGAACTGACCTTCACTTCAAGTTTTTGAAGGATTGTAGTTTTAATCCTTTTTTTGAATCTAGTAGCCAAATAACAAACACTGTAGATATAAATTATTAAGAGTAGACCATTATATTCCATCTTGTTTGATTAAATATGGCAAATCACTGGCTACTGAAAGACAACGAATTTGATGATGAGTTCACAAATTTCCCTGAAAAGTAATGTATCTTTGTGAAAGCCTGGCATTTAAATAAGACATGCACAAAGAAGGTAGATTAACAAATCAGCACCGTTTCCAGAAATATTAACTATTCACAATCTCTATGCACGACTTGGTTAGATGGTTTATGAAATACTTTGTGTGTTGTACAATAGACGCAATTAATCCAAGTCAATTTTTCAAATTTTCTAATGTTTCGGAAAAAACTTGTTCATTATATATACACTACATAGTAACAGTAGCTGATTCCCGCGACTTCGTCCGCATTTATATGAAAGCTAAATATATATGTATTGAAAATAATAATAATAATAATAATCACGCTTATTCACGTTGATATACCCGAGGTATAGATAGATGTATACATTATATTTGTTCTTCCGACTTACTTTACAAACATCAATATTTGAGTCTAACTAAGAATTTTAATTATGTTATTATAAAGTGACAAGTTTTATTATCAAGTACAAATAAGGTAAAATCAATTAAAAAACTAAATTTTGTCAAACTAAAATTTTTTTAAACTATTATATTTTATGTTTACTCAGCCATTGTAAATCAACTGAAGAATTAGATTTTGTAGACTCGATAACAATACCCGCAGTATTTGCGGATGTTAATTGAACTCCCTCTGTGGTATTATACGCACATTCTTAGCTTTTATAAACATTTTTGAAGCACCTAGTTCACTATTTTGTTCTCTATAACAATATATTATATACTGACGTATATATGATGGTACTATTATCTATATAGATAGAGGTATTTTGAGATATTATATATTGTAACATATATCTAGTTCTAGTTAGCAAGTAGCTTATAGTTTTTGAAGTGAAATATTTTGTAACTGTATACAGTTGTTTTTTTTATCCATTCGTAACAATGGTAGTTTTTATTACAATTATTTGAATTTAATAAATTGTTTTGCACGTATGATTTTTATATTTTATCAAAATATATATCTTTTGTTTTGTTTTTACATTTCTAGAAAAAGACGACAATTCTCTCTATTTGGATGAATAGTTTTAACAGAAAAAAATTCTATTGATTTAATAATACGGATTGTTCATTTTATCCACAGAGAAAAACGATGTAAGTTTTAGTAACAATATTGAATAGATCTAATGCACTTGAATAGAATGTTTAAAATCATATACTACCAGAAGCTACTCAGGCAAACTAAAATAAACAATTAAAGATGAATGTACTAAATGTATAAAATACTAAATTTAATATTCGACGTCAACTCACAACTTTCACGGTACAAAACTTTCAATAACTGGACTATTAGCATTTTCAAAGGAAAATAAAGATATAAACACAGAACGTTTAGTATGCAACTCCAAATTTTTGAAACCATCATTTAGTCTGTGTTAATGTTTAAATGCTTTTAAAAGAGAAACTTTTTTTGTATTTGAACTTTTCTTGTATCTGTTATTTTCAACCTAGTGAAAACTCCACTGTTGAACTCCACTTTGAACTTCACTTTTTAGCTCTGAAATGGTTGCAAACATTTCAACTCGATATCTTGTTTATTTTTTTGGTCATCATGATGACTATCTAATGGACATCCAGTAATTGACTATGTAGGTCATTTTTGAACATCTATGCCAAAAATTGTTTTCTCCTTATAATATTTTCAACCACGTTTCAACAAAATCGGGGGATTATATATATATATATATATATATATATATATATATATATATATATATATATATATGTATATATATTTGTATCGATATATAATGATTTATAGTGTGCTATTTCTATTATAGTTTATAGTTACTATGGAAACGACAATCAAAATTGAACAAAATTTTAATAAAATAATTTTATAGTTTTTTTGGAATTATAGTTTCTGTGCAAGTGATAAATCAACCAAAATTTTAACCGACTTCAAAAAAAAAGTAGGAGTTTCTATGTTTTTTGAGACTATGTCCTTCCCCAGGATATAATGTATCACCTTTCCAAATTTCATTACGATCCGTTCATCCGTTTAGTCGTCATGATGTGGCATATAAAATAATATAGTTAGTATGGATATTTATACAAGTATAATTTATATTTATACAAGTATAATAACTATGAATCATTCATAATTCAAAATAATAAAAATATACTTGCTATGGAATTGACAACCGGTATATAATTTTGTGAATAGACGTTGTATCTGGTGAAGTAGAATTTAGTCGTCAGTGGATACAATAATAATCTATAATTATCTATATATCTTCCCTATCATTAGATTTTAAGCAAAGACATAGAATATCACATACACATATCAGATAGATCCGACCTGACGGACTAAATATATATACTGAATTTCCATACGCCTAGTATCATAAAGCTTTATTAATTTACTATCTGCTCTTTAGAAAATCTTTGTTTATTCTTTAGACAGTTTACAAAGTATTTAAAAACATTAAGCTGTAATTTGATACATTCCATGTGCATAAAATTTTCTAACTATTAGATTTGTGTATTAAAAGGGTAGTTACTTGACGAAAATCCATTATAATTATTAAATAAAACAAATATTTCAAAATTTCGTAAACTCGATTTCACGAAAATTTCAAATATTTGTTTTATTTAATTATTAGATTTTTACCGAATAGCATGCAGAAATATTATTTACGAGAAGCGGTTCAATCTATAGATCAATCAAAATTATATAAAATTTTTATGAAGTAGGGGGTTTTGAGTGTTTATATACATGTTTGAACTTGCATAGACTTGTCTTATGGTAAAAATATGAATGACTGTTATTCGTTCACATCTTCAAATCTCTTCGCATGTAAATTTTTCTTACAATGACATATAATTCAAAATATTATATTATACCAAAATATTATATATTTATACTATGTATTTTCTATTATTTTTTTGATTTCACATCAAAAGAAAGATAAAACATTATTATTTTTTCATTTACTTTACAAATTTTTCGTTCATAAATTTAAAACAATGTATAAAAATGGTAATTATATTTTTATCTAAAATTAATTACCTAAAAATCCATTTTGTTTAAAAAATAATAATCTCCAGTAGTATTGTAAGTGATAAATTATTTGGTCGAATATGATAGTTGCCAAATATTGATTAGAATCATTTTTGAATATGAACAATTCAAAGCCGTACAAGGTTGGAATTAAATTTATAATACTCTTGTAATATATTATATATACGGGGTATAAAAATTTGTTCATCAGTGGCACTAGCGTAATGTGCCCTACGAGGATAGCCTTGAAAAGGGATGTTTAAAAATTGTTCAGAGTTGATTAAATATGTTTAAAAAATCATTAAAAATCGACTGTTTCTAAGTTTAAAACCTAAGTATCCTAAATAAATAAAAATCCTAGAAAACAAATTGTCAGCCGCAATATAAGTATTTTTTCTCGTAAAATACAAACCTGCAATAGTGTGAGTGTGAAAATTGGCTTCAAGATCAAAGGTAAGACCACAGTTATATCCCATAGAAACCTGAAAATTTTGCCATAAACATTTGACACAGTCATACTTAGTTCTCGGGAAACGGGCTTGGGATATAATATACAAGGGCAACATAAGTTTAGTTTCGACATTGTAATGATTGAAAATATTGATCGCAGAAAATAGAATTTGGTAAAGCTATTCGTTAAATGGCATTTTTTCTGCGTTCAATATTTTCAAACGTTACAAGGTCGGGCATAAACTTGCGGCACTCACATTTGGCTGCGGTACGACGAACTTAGCCTTTCAAATACCAAAAGTCACTCATATACCAAATTTTATTCTAATAGGATTAAAACTGATCTATAAAGTGGCTATAGACTCATCGCTAATAATAATTGACAATGTTTATGAACATATTTTATGAAAAATCTATACATTTAATGAAAACAAGTTTCAAACAAAGATTGTTTCTGTTTAAAAGAAAATTTTTTTTGCCTTTAGACTTTTTCACAAATCAATTATAAAATTTAGAAAACTAACATCAACTTTTGACGCCTATCTTTCCATTGATTAAACTTTTATACAGGAATACAATTAATAAGAAATAAATAAAAATATAATCTAGGGGTAAATATATAATCCAGACTATACATTTTTTATTAAGCTCACGTTTTACTTGTTAAAAAGTAACTATTAAAAACAAAGGAAGACGTAATTGAAAAGAAAACTAATTGGATGACAGATGAAATAATTGACTTAATGGAGCAGAGGAGAAGGTTCAAAAACGTCGATAGATATGAATACCTACAGCTAGACAAGCAGATTAAGAAACTATGTAGGATAGAAAAGAATAAATGGCTGGGAAAGGTTTGTGATGAGCTGAGTACAATAATTAATTACGACCCAAAAGGACAATTTAAAGTTCTGAAAATGATATGTGGGAACCATGCATCAAAACAGACAATAACAGGAGCAATAAAAAGTAAAGATGGAAAATTGCTGATGGATAAAGAAGAAATACAGGACAGATGGGTCGAATATATTGAAGAGTTATACAACGACCAGGAAAGAGGGGAAGAAATTGTGATCAACGTAAACTCTGGAAACACAATTCTAAAAGATGAAGTAACCGAGGCTATCAGAAAACTGAAAGACAATAAAGCCATAGGCACAGATGGCATATCAACAGAAATGTTAAAGTGCTTCGATGAAGAGCTGACTGGGAAAATGCTTCAGATACTGAATAATATCTATGAAACAAGCGATATACCAGAAGACTTTCTCACTTCAGCGTTCATTACCATTCCAAAACAAAATAAATCGGTCGAATGCGAAAAATTCAGAACAATCAGCATAATTAACCATACGATGAAAATTCTTACTAATATAATTATGAATAGAATAAATCGGAAAAGATCGGAAAAGATCAGCGAAGAACAGATGGGATTTGTTAACGGAAAAGGGGCTAGGAATGCATTATTCATCTTAAGGCAAATTACGGAGAGGGGCTTGGAAATGCAAAAAGACATCTTTCTATGCTTCCTGGACTATACCAAAGCTTTCGACAACGTGAAGCATGAAAAACTTATTGAAGTGCTCAAGAACACAAACATAGACGACAAAGACCTAAGGATCATTGTGAAAATGTACTGGGCCCAAGTAGCGAAAATGAAGAGCAACAATGGTATGTCGAAGGAAATCAATATAAAAAAGGAGTGAGGCAAGGATGTATATTATCGCCAGCTCTATTCAATATATACACCGAAGAAATTTTTGATAATATCAAGGACATTGAAGGTATCACAATAGGGGGGAAAAATACCAACAATATTAGGTATGCCGACGATACAGTTCTTATCGCAGACAGCGAAGAAAAAATGCAGTATTTACTGGATAATTTGCAGGAAGCCAACAAAAAATGGGGTATGGAAATAAACCCAAGGAAGACGGTGGGAATGGTCATTTCAAAGAACAAAATAGAAACCTCATTAAAACTGAATGACCAAAATATTAAAATAAGTGATAAACATGTATACCTCGGGTCCTTAATAACTAATGACGGAAAGTGTATTCAGGAAATAAACAGATGTATTACCCATGCCAAAGTAACATTTAATAAATTAAAAAAAGTACTTTTCAATAAATCAGTGACATTAGACATTAAACATAAACTTTTAAAGACTTGCGTGTGGTCGGTTCTAACATACGGATGTGAAACTTGGACTATATGCGAAAGTATAGCTAAAAAAATCGAAGCTTGCGAAGTGTGGTTTTGAAGAAGAATCTTCAAAATTAGTTGGAAAGATTTTGTTTCAAACGATAAAGTGTGGAAAAAGGCAGGAATAGATAAATGCGTAATAAAATGGATTCGAAAAAGGCAACTGGAATTTCTTGGTCACATCATCCGAATGCAAAAGCTAGAACACCGTTCTTTAACAGGGAAAATGGTTGGAAAAAGAGGAAGAGATCGAAAAGGAATAAAATTTTTGAACAGCATTTTGCCAATTACAAAACTTCAAACCACCACAGATCTTATTCATAAAGCCCAGGACAGAGCATCCTGGAAAAGCATAGTTGTCAAAGTCTGGAATCAGACATGACACAATATATATATAACATCAACTTTTGACGCCTATCTTTCCATTGATTAAACTTTTATACAGGAATACAATTAATAAGAAATAAATAAAAATATAATCTAGGGGTAAGTATATAATCCAGACTATACATTTTTTATTAAGCTCACGTTTTACTTGTTAAAAAGTAACTATTTTAATTATATACATGAAAGTATATATACCGATCGTACACTTATCATCAGTTTGAGTTCTGGTTCTTTGTAGTGTGAAAATCGCAAGTACCTATTCAATTTTTTATTTTTGTAATATTGAATTAATTTTTATATTAACGAATAACTAGCCCTCTTATATGATATCACGACGCTTACAACAATTTAAAACTTTTTCTACTGCCTTACCAAATTATTATTAAATTTTCGACTGGTGTTGAGAAACAGAAGAAAATTATTTTAATGAGTAGTATTTCATCTAGTAAATAATAATTATTTAGTTTATTTTTATGATACATAAATGTATAATTGTAATGATTCTACACATAATAGGTATATTCCATTAATAGAATATAACACTGTTCATATAAATATCTATTCTACACACACTATGATATCTATAATATAATATCTTCTTTAACACGATTGAAATTGATACAGTTTACTATTGGGACATTAACAATTTCATTTACACTAATCTCTAAAGAGTGATACATATCAGCCATCCGAGTATATATATATATAAATATATATAGGGTGCCCGTGACTTGATGGCCATAGTTTAAGAGCGTAATCTTCTGACAATTTTAAGTCAGAAGTGCCTTATATAATTTTGTCCAAAACCCAATAGTTAAGGAGATATGCCAGACAGACCACCCTGTATTTAGATAGATATATGATATATAATCTAGCTTCACCTAGTTTGCTAGGCATTATATATATATATATATATATATATATATATATATATATATTTATATATATATATATATATATATATATATATATATATATATATATATTTATATATATATATATATATATATATATATATATATATATTTATAATATATATATATAATTCTTCTGTACGTGTGTTTATCACCTACCTCCTCCTAAACGGATGGACCGATTTGGATGAAATTTTGTGTGTATATTTTAATGGGTTCCTGGATGGTTTGAAAACACAATTGGACCCGGTCCTAAACGGTTGGACCGATTTGGATCAATTCTATGAAATTATTTTATTAAAATTTTGTTTTAATTTTGAAATGTCAATTTTGATTGTCGTTTCCATAGTAACTATAAACAATAATCCTTATATATCGTTCTATTTTGGCTATTAATAAATTTAATTTTTGCAAATACTAAAACCATATCAGATATGATATTTCAATTTGATCACACTAAAATTATGATCGCTAGAGAGTGATTTATGTATTCTTAGGAAATTCGAAAAGTTAAAGAAGCTCCTGCGTAACGATTTTTTTTTAACATATAGAAGGTAAACTTTGCCATTGTTACATTTAAAAAAATTTGTTACGCAGGACCTGCGTCAACTTAGCAAAACTTTTTACAATTTTTTTTTCAAATGAATTTTTGTTTTTAAAAATGCCAGCAATTAGATGTACAAACTTATGGCACAGAACTCGAAAAGCTATAAATGAAAGATATACAATAGCAAGCCAAACTGACGAGCAACGCGAAACGCGGAATCAAGTTGAACGAAATCGATGGAATCGAAATCAACAACATAGAAATGTTGCGTTTAACCCCTATATCGAGCAATAAAATAATTGGTTTCAAATGACGTCATTTGGCGCAATAAAAGTTATTCCAACCACGTCCCTATATACGTTGGCAGCTTTCAATTGAAATGGTGTATCAATTGAAATGGCTTAAAGTACATTTCTAGCTCAGTAAATTGCCAAAAGCAGAAAGAAGTGAGTGTGATCAAAAAAGTTGATGGTGGATGGGAATGCTGAGAAAGTATTTTGAGAGCAACATGGGAGAGCCACATGGTGGTACAAACAATTCGCTATACAATATCCTATATTACATCTATTTATTATCTGTTTACGTTTGCAGATTCATGGTCAAATATATCATCTAACAGGTTCCATATTGCAAACGCGGGATAGTGACTACAAATTTTTGCAAATTTATTTTATGGGCGATTCAGCAAGACAAGTCGATCAGCGTTGTGCACACAACAATTCAGTGAAAAGGCGAATTGTGGAACAACTACAAGTGTTTTTCCATCAGCACAACGAATTGGTTGCAATTATTATTACTATGGAAACGACAATCAAAATTGAAATTTCAAAATTAAAACAAAATTTTATAGAATTAATAAAAAAAAATTTATAGAATTTCAACGAAATCGGTCCAACCGTTTAGGAGGAGTTCAGTGACATACACACGTACAGTAGAATTATATATAAAGATATAAATATATATATATATATATATATATATATATATATATATATATATATATATATATATATATATATATATGTATATATATATATATATATATAAATATATATATATATATATATATATATATATATATATATATATATATATATATATATATATATATATATATTTTTATTAATAACAGTAATATTTTTTATTAGTAGCAAAAAAGTAATACTCTCAAATTCAGTTAATATATATATTTTCATTTTTTTTTAGGGTATAGTGACTTGAATAGAAAGTTAACTATAATTCTTTAGTTTCTGACTAAAGTTTTAGATTTTTAAAGTTTCAGAGTAGTTGCGTACTCTAAAATTAACAGCACATAAAAACTAACAAGTAGAAGCTCGAATAACTATAAAGAAGTAGAATAACGTATATTGGGAACGCTAATAATACTGAAGGAACGCACATACTTTACTGAGCGTAAATCGATCAGAAAAAGCAGATTGAATCCATACCTGCCTCTTTCCGACCGTGGCCTAGGACTAAGGCATATACAATATAAACTTGTATACCTTTTCTGCAAGGATATATATATATAATTAACAATTTCTATGAACGTTTTCATGCTTTTGATGCTGCAATCGTATACTTTGGAAACTAACTTGAATGGACAATTAATAACTTCTTAAAAGAGCTCTACTATTAACAATATTATAAATATACAGTTATATTCTTGTAATTGTTCCCATTTGTCACACTGTATAGTTTTGTATTAATACATGGTGCAAGTGATATATTTATAATAATATATACTTGTAAGATAACGCCCATAGTTGAATTTATGCGATGATTATAACAATTTAGGAGATTCGATAATTCGGTATGACGATACATTTTTTCGAAAAAGTATCATTTTTAAGATTTTCTTCGGTGTAAAGATGCCAGTATTGTGGATGCATCTCATAGTTTCATGTGGGATAGTTTCAATAACAATTTTTATTTTTATTCCATGCCTTGTTAATAAGATCACGATAATATACATTAATGATGTTCACATGAGGTCTTTTAATTCTACGTCGTATGAACTTAAAAACATACATACATCAAATTAATCCGTGTTAGTTTCTACGATTTCCATTTAAAAAAAAATCTCAACGCAGGAGCTGCGTCAGCCAAGTTAATTTTTTTTAAATGAATACATCAATTCTGTTTTGGATATAGATCTTAATTAATTTGGATATAGATCTGGCGATCCGTAATCGCTAGAGTGGCTACAGGCACATATAAAAACATGTTTTCGTATCTGATATCCGTTTGGTATTTCAAAGGCCAAGTTCATTCATGAACATCATATTATTTTTAAATTAGGTTCTGAAAATATGGTCAGATAATGAATTGTAGTAAAATTAATTAATTTACTACAACAAATACAAATTTTTACTCCTTACAAATTTTTCCATTTTCCTAATGTTAACACAAAAATTCAAGTTTTTATTTTGCCGCCTACCTCTGCGCCCCTCTTTTCCCTTGTCTGGTTTTGGTAACGAACTAAGCCTTTCAAACACCAAATTTTATTGCGATCAACCTAAAGTTGTGAGCTCTAGATCGCTTATAGACACGAATATACATACATACATACATAGTTACATACACAAACACATACATGCATACTTGCATTCATACATACATACTAGAAGAAACCAAGAAACCGCGTAGTGAGTAGGATATACCCTAAAAAAGCCTTCCCGAATCAGAGAACAACTCATAACACCGTAGTAATGCGAAAGCGGGCCTAATGTGATGTGTGGAGAGGGAGGAGGTGTTTTAGAATCTGCCACTACCAATAACATATGGGTGTCTATAAAAGATTTCCCTTCCTTCCAACACAAAAAAAACATACATCCATACATACATACTTACATTCATACATACATACATACATACATACATACATACATACATACATACATACATACATACATACATACATACATACATACATACATACATACATACATACATACATACATACATACCGCAGATAGATAGATTGTACCGGCTGCCTTGGACGGGCTATACTTCGACCATATGGTCCATTGTGATGCCTAAGGATGTGAGGATGTGAGTGGAGTGGAAGGAATTTTTGTGACTAGGAATTGTGACTAGGTAGGATATGTGGCTACAGCCGACGCTGATAGAAACTATGCCGATATTCATGTGGAGTTCGTGAAGAAAACGGCAGAAAAACTTCACAAATCTTCGACAGTTTAGTCAATTACCCCCCCCCCCCCTTTTTTTTTCTTAATTATTAACAAACTGCCGATGTCGGGATTCGAACCCATAACCTACCAGTTCCAAGTAGACATAACGGTTCCTTAGACCGCCCACATTCACAACGTACTAGCACACCGTAGTAATGCAAAAGCGAGCCAGTGTGATGTGTGGAGAAAGAGGAGGGCTTGTAGTCGGTAAGAATCCGACACTACCCATGACATCTCGGTGTCTATCGAAGACTTCCCCTCCTCCCAACACAAAAAAAAAACATACATTCATACAACTGAGAATCGAGGGAGAAACTTGACTTCTGCCCAGCTCGACCACAGCTGGTGGATAGGCGAATGTCCTAACCAGTTCTAGGACCGACGGATAGAGTTGAAATAAAGCAGCCGCTGTGAATCAAAAGAGGCGTGAAGAATGGGTCACCCTTCTTTGACCCAGATCGATCTCCTACTGAAGTCCACTGGGAGTGCCTGTGCTCTGTGTCAATATTTTCCGTTGACACTGACCACAGCTGATGTGACCTTGCTCTACTCAGGGGTTAGCTGTGGTGGTAGAACTGGAGCCAACTAGTTCTGGCCATAATCGAGAAGCACGTATTGAGCGCAGAGGCCGGAATCTGCATCGCTCCGAGCGTGTCCTGTCCACCCTTGTATTTCGGGACTGGTTAAGTGTCGACTAGGGGCAGGGAACTGGGGTAGAAGTATTCTTCGAGGATATACCCGCTCTTAGTTATGACAACCCGATCCTCTACGTACAATGCCCTGGATAAAACATCAAGAATGTCAAAATCACAAGAAACTCACCCCAAAACAAGCAAAGAAGGCGACTCACCGGAGGTCCAATTGGATGTAGAAGTGCTCCAAAGCGATACGCTATCAAAAACTGAAAGAAACACTGTTTTTTTTCTTATCAACAGAACTAACTCCCTGTTGGCATTGGCAACCAAACGGGTATAGAGCGGCTCGGTACGAAAATCGGTGAGCTACTCGATTTATTAAAGAGTAGGACAAATGTTCACGGTAAAATCAGGCGCTTGGTTTACTATATGGGAACAGCCTATAATTTAGCGCACATCGACTTTTCAGCCACTCCAAAGAAAACGCGGAACTATGCGGCGTTAACACCGCAAACGTCCCTTTGGATTTCAACGTAGGCGAAACACGAAAAAAACCACCCACAACAAGTCCTACGTTTGCCCAACACGCACGTGTTCTGTAAAAATCGGTCCAAGATTATTCAATCTCGGGAAGCCCGATCGTCACAGGTAAACTCAAGAGCCGCAAATGCTTCAAATAACACCCATTGGGAGACAAAGAAAACTCGATCACAGGCGGTCCTTATCAAACCAGCAGAAGGGCGAACATACGCTGATCTCTTCAAGGAGATCAAACCCAAAGTGAGCCCCGAGAAGGCCAGCACCGACATAGAATCTGTAAGGCAAACAAAATAGTATGACGTACTACTAGAGATCGGCCACAGGTCTGCTATCGGGGAAACTTACACCGATAACGAATATCGACAACGTCGACAGAGTAACCACTTAAAACAACGTCCGCGTGGCAGTTTTGCCTGACTAAAAAATCGACATGAAAATAAGGCGCATAAGTCTGATGAAGACCACTCCACGAGGTCAACTAGCTGCTTATTGTAAAATTGATCAAATGATCGCAACAAAAGCTCTTGAAAAAGCTCACATGCAGGTAGGCTGGATAAATTGTCACATCCGGCCGGTGGCCGGGGTAGTCCGATGTTTTAAATGTCTTGGATACGGGCACTACTAACGCTCCTGCAAAGGCCCAGGCAGAGGCAACTGGTGTTACAAATGTGGCGCTGTAGACCACGAAGCTGGAGACCACAAGAGGGTAAAAAAGACGACTTAAACCATATCACTGGCTCGGGCACCTGTAAAGTATTTCGGGTTGCGCTCGCAGGCGGTACAGAAGTGATCCGTATACTACAATGTAATCGGGTTATAATGCAACGCTGGCGCAAAATCTACTTCATCAATGTGCCTTTGAGGATAAAATTGATGCCTGTATTATTTGCGAACAGCAAGCATACCTCCAATGCGATGCCTGGTTTACAGACGAAACCAGCACGGCAGCAATCTGGGTATCAAACCCAAATAGGATAACCATCGCCATCAGTGGACGCGGAGCAGCATACGTCGGGATAAAAACCTCAGTGATCAACATTACGAGCTACTTCTCGTCTACGTCTCACCGAACGAGAGGGTCAGTGTATTCTGTCAAAAGCTTGCCGGTATCGAAAGCGCAATCAGTGGTCTCAGTGATGAAATCATTTTGGCGGGCGACTTTAACGCCAAGTCCCCTGAATGGGGCTCAGAATTTTCTGACACTAGGAGAAACGAGGTAGCGGACCTCGCAGCACGATTTGATTTCACTGATCTGAATACGGGAAACATCTCGACATTTAGAAGATCCAATCTTATTGGGGACCCCAAGAATCGCTGACAGGATCCAGATGGAATGTCAAAAAGCTTGACACAGAAGCCCTACGAACCTCTTGCAAGGTTGGATGATACTCAGAGTCTGCGCAACTCCTACCACCACCAGCGAGACGGAAGAGCTAGTCCTGTAAATTATGAAGGCCATCACCGCCGCATGCAACGCCTCAATGACACGACGTAAAAGTTGTGGCAAACGCAGGCCAGCATATTAGTGGAACCAGAATTCGCCAAAAAGAGCGTGGACAGGTAATCTCAAGGCACGAAACAGCTGCATCCTACTAACCCTTGACGTGAAGAACGCCTTCTACAGCGCTATGTGGGACGACATATTGGACGCTCTGGAACACAAGTTCAATGTGAAAAAAGAGAACCTAGCCATAGTCGATAGCTTTCTTGACGACAGAGTGCAAATTGTTTATGAGAGTTTCAGAGAAACGAAAAAACGTTTGAGAGTTTTTTTTTACGTAAAAACGATTTTTATCTTGGAGTGCTATCTTGGCCCCCAATTTTTTATCTCCTGAAAAAATAGACTTGGACGCTTAATTTTTTTTCTTATCGTTCGAGAATCGTTAGAGAGGGTTTGAGAGAAAAGAAAAACGTTTGAGAATTATTATTTTTTATGTAAAACCATTTTAATTTCGAGTGTTAACTTTTTCCCCATTTTTTTTTCTTCTGAAAAAATAGACTTGGACGCTTAATTTTTTTTCGAATCGTTTGAGAATCGTTATAGAGGGTTTGAGAGAAAAGAAAAACCGTTTGCGAGTTAATATTTTTACGTAAAAACGATTTCAATTTTTTCTGTGAAACTAACCCCCCAACTACAAATCTCAAAACTTTTGATAATGCAAATCGTTAGAGAGAGTATCGTTTCAGAGAGCACAACAATTGTTTGAGAGTTAATATTTTTTACATAAAAACGATTTTAATTTTATGAGTGTGAAGCTGGCACCCCACTTAGTTTTGTGTGTGAAGGTCTTTGAAGCACTTTGCCCATTGCATTTCTCAAAACTTTCTTTTATGCAATTTGTTAGAAAATCGTTAGAGAGAGTTTCAGAGAGAACAATAATTATTTGAGAGTTAATATTTTTTATGTGAAAACGATTTCCAGTTTTGTGTGAAGGTGGCCTCCACTTTGGTTTGGGAGAAAACAAAATTTTTTGAAAGTTAATATTTTTCACGAAAAACGATTCAATTTTTATATGCAGTTAGCCCCCAACTTCATATCTCAAAACTTTCATCAATGCAAATTGTTTTAGAATCGTTTGATAGAGCACGATTAGAAAAAAAAATTAAGCGTCCAAGTCTATTTTTTCAGGAGATTAAAAAAATGGGGCCCAAGTTAACACTCGAAATTAAAATCGTTTTTACGTAAAAAATAATATCTTTCAAACGTTTTTTCCTTTCTCTCAAACGATTCTCAAACGATTTACATAAAGAAAAGTTCTGGAAAATGAAGTTCAGGTGGCTAACTTTACGGAGGTCGGCGTACCAAAGGGCGCAGTTATGAGACCGGACCTCAGGAATGCGGACTAATAAAATCTACTTGAGAATCCCCTACCGGAACAGGCGCACATGACAAGCTTCGCCGACGACGTCGCGGTAACAATAATAGCTGACGAGGCTGATCTTCTCGTAGCGTAGAAGAGGCTGAGCTACTCCTCCATTACACCAAGACACCGTTGCCAACTGGCTAGAAGAACGCTTGTTAGAACTGGCTAAAGAAAAAGAGATGGTCGTGCTGGCGCACCATAGATTAAGCTTTCATTGTGTGAATTGGTGAAACATTATTAACATCCACATAGTCGGTGCGCTATTTGCAAGTGAGGTTATACGAAAAGCTGCCCTTCCGCGAGCATGTTGAGTGTACATGTAACAAAGCCAGCATGACAATTTCCAGTCTATCATGGATCATGAACAGCACAACTGGCCCGCGGAGCAATAAAAGAAGAGTGTTTCTAGGAATAGTCGGCTTGATTCTACTTGATGGGACCAAAATCTGGACAGACAAGCGAAAACAAGCAAGCTACCACCAGAAAATGGCTACTGTTCGAAAAAGAGCCCTTAAGGTGGCCTGCGCCTACCGAACGATCTACGAAGCATCGATACTAGTCACAGAAGAAGCGCCGCCCATTGACCTACTTGCAACGGAAAGGGTAAAGCTCTATGACCGGACAGCAAGAGGACACTGCACGAAAGAAACCCTGCCTGTTGACGGGCCACGGCTCATTCGATGCATTTCTTTACAAAATGAGCCTACAACACACTCCGACGTGTTCGGGACGTCACGATCGGCACAGAATCAAAAATAGGCAAAGCACTCAAACCAGCTAGCCTTGTTGAAAACATGCTCCAAAACGACAAAAGCTGGACAGCAACCGTGGCCTACGCGCACCGCCTCTTAATAGAATAAAAGTCAGAGAGAGACCAGTAAAATCAGAATTGACGCGGTACCGATCCAGCCTCCCTGCGTAAAGAGGAAGAGAAAGAGAAGAGAAGTTTTAGTGGTTTAGTGGGTGGAAATCTCACACTACCGACCATCATAACTTCAAACTTCAACACGGTCTTTTAAAGATTTTCTCCTCAAGAAAAAAAACATACCACCGAGGCCCTACGAGAAGTGTCCGACGCATTTGAAGGAAAGGCAACCGTAAAGACCATGGTTCCAAGTATAATTGTCGACATGGATAGAGCCACTGAGGCGGCGGAATTTCGCGAGGCGATCGAGGGGGCTACAGGTGGTACGGGCTCTCAACCCATAGAAACAAGGCGATTGTAGCGATGCTAGTGGAAATGGCGGACAAGCTCCTAAAAAGGGACGACTTTAAGTCGGCTGAGTAAGGTACCAAGTAAGGGAAAGCATCCAAATTACCCGCTGTTTACGCTGCCTAGCTTTCGTGGCTGAGAATTGCAAAGGTATGGAGAGAAGTCAGGCATTCCGTCAGTGCGGAGGAAAAAACCATTTCACCAAAGACTGAAACAATATACTAGGTAGTACCAAATGCCGCACGGAGCCATGAAATGACGATACGATACATCCGGATTAATTTTGGAACGACCGTGAAGCGCAAGAACGGCTCATGCAAACGGTTATTGGGGACAAGGTGGACGTAGTGCTCATTAGCGATCAATACCGGAAACCGGTCGCGGAGGGTTGCTACCAAGACTAAACGGCGAGTGCTGCCACTGCACTACTGAAGGTCAACTTGATAATCTGATCCACGTGCGAAACAGCAGCTAATTACATATGAACCGATATATATGGAGTTAGAGTGTACAGTTATTACTTTTCTGCCAACATCCTGAGGATTTCATTACAGAGATCACTGACATGCAGGACAGCCTCAGAACTGCGAGCGGCGACGTTTTGGGGACTTTAACAGTAAGTCCCTGGAATGGGGCTCCAGCAATCTGGACAAGAGAGGAGAGGCGGTATCAGAAATAATTGCGAGGATTGACCTCGTCGTATTTATCGAGGGAACGGCACAAACTTTCAGGGGACTACTAGAACAGTGATGGGACTCTAGCTGTAGAACAGTGATAAACATCACAGCAACCTGAACAAAACTGAGCGGACGAGCTGTTGAACGATCTTACCCACGACCACCAGTATATTGAGTTCGTCATCAGTTCAAGACAAAAAAAAACAGAAATCAGACAACAGCAGAGAGAGAAACCGCCCAGGCAAGAGGGTGGCTGCTGTCAAAGTTGAACAGGCAGCAATTTGGAGCTTTCCTGGAGGATGTGAAACAGCACGGAGATCTGAAACTCATTTCCGAGGCGCATGACTCAATGGTGAGCTACTTCATAGACACCATCGTCGAAGCATGCAACGTAGCCATGACTAAGCGTAAGATAAACTCTTGGCGGAAAAAGTGATCGAGTCATAGACTAGCATACCTGCAGAAAGACAGCAGATTCCAAGGCTGGCAAGTCCTGAACGTATGTGGATGATTGTAGAGATAATTTTTCCCACTCATGCGAAAAGACCTCGTGTAGATAAGCAATATCGGAAAGAGGATATAACACCTATCAGCAAAGAGGCACTGCAGGTAGCAGTTACATGATTCCAACCAGGGCCAGACAAAATACCCAACAAGGCAAGAAGAAAAAGTGCGGCAATATGGCCTGAAGTAGTGTTGGAAGTTTTCAGCAAGTTTTCATCATCGTATCGACCTATTAGTCTCATCGACACGACTGGTTAGTTGCTCGAAAGACTCCTGCTACGGAGGTTAGAAATGCACATAAATAAGCACTGGGGGGAGGGGGCTGTCGCAAAAAAAAATATCAGTTCCAGAAAGGGTGCTCCACAGCTGATGCTATTAGAATAGTGACTGAACTAACAGCGAGAGTTAAATTTGGTTCATGGTAGAGCAATGGCTACTGCGCACTGATCACTTGGACATCCGAAACGCATTCATTCAACTAGGTGGGAGAAAATCTTGATGAATCTGGAAGAAAAGCAGACGCCAACATATATGCTACAAATTATGGAAAGCTACACCTCAGCAACAGGTTGCTTACTTAAATATAGAGGAAGGGCAGGTTGAGTACGAGGTAACTGCAGACGTTCCTCCGGGCTAGATCCTTGTACCGTTTCTTTGGAACGTTACGTATGACGGCCTACTCAAGCTAAAGCTCCCAAACAAATCGGAGCTGGTTGGTTTTGCGGACGACGTATGAGTCGTAATAACAGCGAGAACTACACAAGACCGAGACGTTTCTCATTACAAATAAGCGGAGTTTTACACCACCATAGCTAATGCTGGATGGCAAAAGGTGCCCTGGGGGAAGTCTCTCAGGTACCTAGGTGTGCAGATAGACAGCGGACTTTGCTTCATAGAGCACATAAATGCAGTGGGTAAGAAAGCGGCAACAACAGCAGCTCCACTAGCAAGGCTTATGCCAAATGTCGACGGGCCCTCTGAAGAGACGGCTACTAAATAGCGTGATTCACTCCAAAATATTGAATGGAGCAGAAATCTGGAAGGATGCCACGGAGAGAGTTGAAGCACGGCATCAGTTAGAGGCAGTCCAGTGACGCAAACGCAGCATTGGTACTTTCCAGTACACCACTAATCGATCTGCCAGCTCATCAAAAAAGTGAGGTGTACTAGGAGACCCACGCACACCGTAAAGCACCGGCAAGCGAAGAGTAAAAGGTTGCCGCTCAGGAGAGAGTTCATCAAAGGCTTCTTAAGCGTTGGCGAGAACGATGGGATGCAGACGACAAAAGGAGATGAACACTTGAACTGAGTGCCGACTGAAATTACATTCTACTATGCCTAATAACTATACAATTTTACCAACTGTGGCTTCTGATTTAGTTTTATTAACTTTTGAATAGTCTTGTAATTTTCTCAAAAACTAAATTTCATTTAAAGAAGCCATTTCACAAATTGGAAGCCGAAAACTAATGAATGGTATAACTATTTATTATGAAGCAACTAAGGTAGTTTGGTCACGCAAGAAACATGTTAACAAATTTTCCAAACTTAAAATATAAGTCATGAAATGTCAATAAATTTGAAGACAATTGACCTATTCTAACCTGAGATAAT
The DNA here is from genome assembly GCA_963920215.1 of Nineta flava. Classification (NCBI taxonomy): domain Eukaryota; kingdom Metazoa; phylum Arthropoda; class Insecta; order Neuroptera; family Chrysopidae; genus Nineta; species Nineta flava. Next base: position 69,181,491 of record OY986040.1, read on the forward strand.
TGCAATTAAAAATGACAATTTTTTGTACACGTAGCATAAGAGAAGCATAGTTTTTTTTTTTCCTTCAAAGAATGTTACCCTTATGACGAAAACCTAGGATATTGAATAATAATATATTCTGAACAATTAATAATATTTTAAGAATAAAAATATTTAGAGACTCTATATTCCTTTAGCCATCCATCTTGCCAAATGGTTCTTGAATTTGATACTTTCGGGAGAAACTTTACCCATCTCTAGGGAATTTTTCATTAATTCTATCATGACAATATGTTTCTGTTTCTGACATCGTTTAAAATTTGTTTGACACCAGTATGAAATAATCCGATGTTAATTATCTGTATTTATTTTAGTCCAATGACTATTAAATTTTTTAAACAGCGGAATATCTGGTCCAGACCTAGCATTACTATTCATTTTTCAAAAGTTTTGGATAGAATACTTCATAAATATGGTGTCAACAACCCAAAAATAAAATTTCAATTTTTCTTTCTAATAAAGAACATGCACCATTGAATCTACCTGTATTTGAAGCTATCGATCAAAAGCAAAAACTAAAATATTATTTATTAATCCCCAGTTTTCAATAACTTCAAAAACTGCAGATATCTGCTATTTCTATACCAGTACCTGTCAGTTATCTCTGGGAACTAATAATTTATTAACAATGTGTGACGTAGCGATTATTGCTAACCTGCCGATCTTCTTTCCCATTAAATTTTCAAACAATTTTGGGTCCCAGTGTAATATTACTGTTGTTACTGTTGTTGAGGGAACATCCGTTTTTCACCATAATATACGTTTTAATAAGTCATTTCCATGATTATATCTAAATGGTTATTTATCAAACCTATTAAATTTAGGTGTTATAAAATAATTGTGTTATAATATGACGTCCTTATGCATATTTATATGAAAATATTATGTCAGATAATTCTTAAGCATGGAAAAAAATTTCAAAAATACGTATGTTTAATTCTATTAAATTGAAAACTGAAATCGGCCCGTATTAAAGTTATTCAAGTGTAATTTTATACAATATATATATATATACATATATATATAAATATATATATATATTTATATATATATATATATATATATATATATATATATATATATATATATATATATATATATATATATATAGGTAGGGTCGATGAACAACTTTTTCCAAAATTCCTTCATCGGCCCAAATCAATAACTACATTCTCTTTGAAAATTCTCTAAACAGTTTATAACAAACACTCACCCCTCGATAATATATTCATGTATATATTATAGGATTCTGTAATAAATTTAGCTAGAAATTAACGATTTCTGATGTTGAACTTCTCAGTAACCTCTCACTACAGATCGAAACTTGCAATTTGGAATACTTCATAATTAGATGCGCGTCACGTCAAATTAGATAAATCAGATTACCAGTATATTTGGGAACCGTTCGGATTTGCATAGAGGTGCCGAAATATGTACCTAAGTAAAGTAACTAAAATAGGTCCTGGGCACAGTCCTTTAAATAATCTTATAAAATATAAAACTATATTACTTTGATCACTTTGTAGCCTTTACACGGTAACCTATCATCAAATAGTTCATAAGATTTTAGTATATGGGTTTTCAGAGGTATAGGAGTAAAGTATTATATACGTGTTGATTTCTATTTGAGTTGGCACTATAATATCTGACACCGTTCGACCTTGTACATTCTTATCGATTGATTGATTTCCAATACAAAATATAATCACCACCATTATAGCTTGTATGTTCGGCAAACGGCTATACAAATTTACAGACATTTATGCTAGTCAGTTATTTATGTTCATAATGTCAAATATATACAAGTAAATGTAAACAATTTCCGGATAATCTTTTTAATAAAACCATCTTCAATTCAATTTTACACTTTTTATACGAGTTTTCTGTTTTAGCCTGGATTTAAGTTAGTTATGGGCTGTGTGAACAATTTTAATTACAGTGTGTGCTTAATTTACGTATAAATGCGATGAATAATGGGATTCTTTCGAAAATATAATTTAATTATTAAAATTTCGTGTTATTAAGTATTATTTCCCATCAAGATTTTTAGTCATTATTTACTATGGCCACAAAGGTCGCACTCTTGTCTATATAAATAAAATTAAATGCTAAATTTTTTTAAATGTTCCAATAGTACGAATAATGTTGTAAGGGAAATATTAGAAAAGTTGCCCGGAAAATTGGAAAATTCTGCAATTAAATGCTGTTCGTTGGCAAGCGCATCCCTTGATAACGGCTGGACCGATTTGGTTAATTTAAAATAAAAAAATGTTTGTAATAGTCCGAATATGGTTTTAAGGGAAAGAAAAATCAGAATAATTGTCCAGAAAATTGGAAAATTTGGGAAAAATTGACTAGCTGTCGAGCCAGCTAGTCTCAAATAAAAGCAGCAAATAAAAGTTGTTCGTTATACATATAGTAACAACTTTTGTTCGAAACATTTTGTGAAATTAGCGCTACTTTTGTGGTTCATAGTACCCCTCATAAACTGACGAGAAGTTACTATTAAGGATTTTTTAACATTGTTTGATGAGACATATAATATATACATCGTATTCAATCAAAATTTGCCTTGGATAATTTTGGACTAAAAACTGATATAAGAGAATTAACACAGAACCTCTCTTATGGTATTACATTATATTAATATTGTTGAATTACTAAATATGCTAATACTTACGTATAAATTGGTTTTGTTACACCTTCTTTATACCAAATTACAAGGTACACTTTATCTTCTATTGTTGGTGCAATATTGCATGGCAATTTAGCAACTCCACTTTGTACCGCTTCTTGTTCATTTACAAACACTACAACAGATAAGAAATAAAAAATTAATTTTAAGCGAAATGATATTATTATACTTTTTTTATTTACATGAAAATTAACTAATCGTAAACTAAACAACAATTCGTTACGCAGGAGCAGCGAATTTCCTTGAAATATATACATCACTCTCTAGCGGTCACAATTCTAGTCTAATCAATACGAAATGTCGTATCTGATATGATGTTGGTATCTGCAAGGCCAATTTTATTAATAAATGGCATAGGTCAAAGGGGATTGGGGGCACAGAGAAAGAAGAATTATAAAATACCTCTCTTAATATTAGAACAATCGAAAAATGTATAAGGAATAAAGTTGCAGAAAATCATGTTTGCTAGAATTCACTTCCCGATCATTTTTTCTCAAACTCTAATGTGAACAGAGATATTTACTTTAAATCTTAAATTGTAAATATTTCGGTAAATATTAGTGTAACAGAAAAAATAATAAAAAACAAAATTATAGTTAAACTAATTTTCTACAGCTTTACTTCTTATAACTTTTTAGAGTTTTCCAATATTAAGGGAGATAAGCCAAATTTTGTGTCTCCCCCTTCCTCTAAACCCCCTTTACCCTAGTCCAATTTTGCCCATTAACGAACTCGACCGTTCAAATACCAAAAGCACCTCATATACCCATTGCCATTCCAATCGGGTTAAAATTGTGACTGCTAGAGCGATTATAGACACATACATACATATATACATACAACTATATACTGCACAAGGAAAAAAGCGGCGCACTTTGAAAAATTCATTTAAATTATTTTCTCTGTAATTTTTTTGCATTTCAACCACATTTTTTTAAATTTGGATATGTTTTTGTTGATGTAGGGGTAATATTTTAAAATAAAACCTTTTTTTTATTTCAAGATTCTTGGAAGGAATTAAACTTTTAACAGTGGATATTACCTCTTTTTGCTCTAATGACTGCCTCAAGCCCAGTAGGCACACTTTTAATTAAGTTCCCTACGACATCTTGGGTGATTACCGCCCAGGAGGCTACCAGGATGGTTAATTCATCCTCTTATACGTCGGACAAGCTCATCTCAAAGATATTCTATGGAAGTTCACTCTGGTCTACGTGGTAAACATCTCAAAATCAGAATTTCGATCGTTTTATTTTAATGGACAGACTTCGGAATCGTTTTTCAACTGCAAGTAGGCTTTGGGCAGTCTAAAAAGCAGTTGAAAAACGATTCTGAAGGGTGTTTTTTAAAATATAACGATCGAAATTCTGATTTTGAGATAGCCGCCATGTTGCCCAGAGTGGACTCCCACAGAAGATTTATGGGATAAATTTTTCCGACGTATAAGAGAACGAATTAACCCTCCTGGTAGCTCACAGGAGCCCATACTAGCTTTAGTGCAGGAAAGGGAGGGATCACCCAAGATTTCGTAGCGAACTTAATAAAATAAGTGCTTACAAGGCTTGAGGCAGTCATTAGAGCAAAAGGGAGTAGTAAATTAAAAGGTTTTCTTTTACAATTTAACCCCCACATCAACAAAAACATGTTCAGATTTATAAAAATGTAATTGAAATGCAAAAAAATTTCAAAGAAAATAATTTAAATGAAGTTTTCAAAGTGCGCCACTTTTTTTGCTGTGTAGTGTATATACATATACGAGTATATGTATAAATTTTACAGATGCTGATTTTTAACATCTTATAGGTAGGATCGATGGACATATATAGAAATGCGAAATTTTGACTTTGGTACAAGACCAATTTTCTTTAGCTCTATTTCCTTTCAGGAAATTCGTAAAATCAATGGTACATAAAATGGATCAACTATATTATACAAAGGAAACCTATTTTGTCTAGTATACAATAATATAACTACCCTTTCCTATAAACCCGTCAAATATAGCAAATCGCAGAATAAAAAACATTAAACATATGATATTTTTAAACCAGTTATTGCGAGAAGAAGTCCTTATGTGCCGCAATATTTCAAATTAGCTATAACTAAACAGTTATGTTTTTTTTTTTTTTTTTTTTTTTAATTTATTATAAAAGCATTTTAATTTTCTAGTTTTCGTACGGTAGTGTTCTCTAAAGCTTTATTCGCTAAAAGGTTTTGACACGGTCAACTATTTACACATTTCTATTCCTCAATCATATATATTGAATCTATTTATTTGACATTAATAATATAAAAAAACTGAAACATGTAAAAACTTTTTTTTCAACCACTACTTTCTTTAATAAAATTATTTTGTTTTTTAATTTTTTTCTTTAATACTTATTACACCTTCTTTTTCTGGACACAGTAATTTATGCCTGTCATAATGAAATAAATTCTGCAAAAATTGTTGTTTATTTTTAATATTCGCTACACAAGCATCTTCTACAAACGAAAATTTACCCTAACCGAACCAGCTAAGTAGCCGAGCGGTCTAAAGCGTCATGTCTGCGCAGTATACAGTACTTGGAAACTGGGAGGTTATGAGTTCGAATCCCGACATCGGCAGTTTGTCAATTATAAAGATAAAAAAAAAGGGGCGGTTGATTGGCTAAACTGTCGGCGTATGTACAAGAACGAAGTAACCGGCTATGCTTGAGAAGGTTTTCTGCAGTCTGCCTTCACCAATTCCTCAGCCGCATATCCTACCAATTCCTAGTCTACTCACAAATTCCTTCCACTCCACTCACACCCTCACATCCTAAGGCATCACAATGGACTTTATGGTCGAAGTGTAGCCCGTCCAGGGCAGCTTTTACAATCTACCTCTACCTCTACCCTAACCGACGAAATTTATAAACTACCACCTAAATATTTTTTGGAATATGCATTTTAGGAAAAAAATGTATCAAAGTTGCACAATTTAAAAGAAGATGTGGATCATATTCGTTTTAAACGAATTAGATCCGAAGATAAATATTGCAATAATAATATCCGAAGATTTATAATCAAGACACGGAAAATCATTAAAAAATATTTTCATATGATTGGGTATAGTGATATTGTTTTATCATACAAAACAACCCATATGAAAATTTTGTTCAACTCAATTCATGAGCATAGAACAAGGGGATTTTGATAATTCACCCCCTACTCATTTTGTTATGCTGATGGAAACAAAGTATTTTATGTACGAAATTTAGATGAAAGTGTTGTTTACTACAATAAAGGTACTCTTTATGAAAGTTGATTATTCTTACGGTTTACTCAAGATTGGGAATTTTTATCATTTCAAAGCAGCAATTTCGCAACAGGAATGAATTACGATAAAATAAGCAGTTTTAAACAACATCCTTCATTCGTTTCTTTCACACTGTGATTTTCATGATTTTCATGTTTTCAAATTTTCAGGTAACTACCCATTACTCAATTTTTTTTACAAAAGAACGCAACAATGAACTCTTTAAATAATTTCTTCGTCACCTCAAAGTGTGATTTCATTGAAAATCGATATCTAGCTTTTGTTTAAAAAAAGTTCTGAAAGACAAAAATAAGTTCTGTGAACTAGACTGAAAATCGTTGAATTAGCTGCATTTTATTTTCAGTCTAGTTCACAGAACTTTTTTCAACTAAAGCTAGAAATCGATTTTCAATAAAATCGGATACTATGGAAGATAACATTATCTTTCAGGTATGATCCTCAATTGTATAAGACTTTAACTTGATAGTTCTCCGAGAAGTGGTTTATAAATCTTGATATACTTTATAGCAGATTAAAATATAAATTTTTAAATAATAGTTTAAAAGTCGTCCTTTATAAAACAGTAAGCAAAAATTCTGATGATAAGCATCTGTATATGCAATTTTACTAAAAATCATAAAATAAAAAGCAAAAGCAAAGTCTATATAAAATATGAAAGATATAAAGTGATGCAAAATCAGCAAACAACCAACCACACTATTTCGAATATGTGGTTTATGATTTCATTCAATCTATGCCCATAAGCGTGCTATGCTCTATGCTCCATAGGTACGCTTTTTTTTTTAATACATACAATTTAGTATTAAATGTGTGTATTTGTATGACTGCTGCCTACTTGCAATAACTTTCAATTCATTTTATTATATATAGAACATATCTCACTACCTCGTTTGCTTTCACAATGACTGGGATTTGGCACATTGAATATCGGTTATAAATCAATAAAATATAAACCGTTCGTATGTACGCTACATCAGATCATTTTATTGAGTTGAAGTGAATAATATTTTTTGATGAGTGATTGTATTCCATATATACAGGTTGGTTTTATTTTCTATGTGTAATCATTTTTGAACACGACGCATACCGCTGAAAAAATTTTCGGAAAACTGTAACACACATAATTAAATAGGACAAGCGAAACTTCGTTAAAAGTAATAAAAAGCTAAATGGAAAAGCGTGGGATGCTTTATGTGTATATTGTAACTTTTTCTTTATCGTTCAACATTCATTAAAATTTAAAAAAAGTTAAGTAAACAAAGGTCCACAAATATGGCCGTCATGTCGACAATCAGTGTCATATTTGGACTAACGCCCATGAGGATCGAGTCTAGACCGTCACAACTTGGGGGACGAAAAAATTAGAGAAGCTACCAAAATTTATAACAAGACACGTAAAATTATTTTGTGATTGGTGCGTCAAATAATAGTATATTTTCAAATTTTTTTACATCAAATTTTCGATATGAAAAGTCATTCACATCCTGTATAGGGATCGAACTCACGATCTCTGGCTTTTCGGCTCTACCTGTAAACGGATGGGCAGACATTTGCAAAAACATTTAAAATATATATTTTTTCATAATCCTAGTAAGTTTTTCATTATATAGGCTAATTATAAGCTTAGTGAGTTTCGCAAGAAAAGTAAAATAATCAGCAAAAATGGATACTTTATTATCGAACTACCCGCAAATTTCTAATTTTTTAATATCAAATTCTTCACATAGAGACAGACTATCTAATTCTAAAATAAAATATATGAAAAATAAAGTATTTTTTAATTATTCTAATATATTATATATCATTATAAAAAACGGAGATTAGGGGCATCATATCGGGAGGAATCTAGAACAGCACCCAACTGAAATCTACCACTATCGATAATGTATTGTTAATCGTCCCACTGGTTCGCGAGTGTTTAATATCAAACACAACTTGAATGACCCCACATTGACGTTGTAATGAGCCTTAGTTCATGGAAAGTGATAACAAACTTTGCTAAAGAGGTTCGAATAATAGTTCTCTTATCAGTCAAACCACTTTCTCATCCCTATGAAAATTAGAATATATTCCTGGTGGAGAGTTTTCAAAATGAATACATATTCAATGTGATGGTGTAAGATATTCAACCTGTACACGGAAAATGAATTTATTCGTCTACAAACGTGTAATAAATAAATAAAATTGAAAAGCTTTTCTATGATTTATTGTAAATACAGGAATTATTATATTTTATGATCGCACTGAAAAAAAACATTATTTACTTGTTAATTCTAGGTATTAATAAATACAAAAATTTACCTTATTAAATTTTTGCTATAAAAATGATTGATAATTATATACTTTTGGGATTTGATACTCCATATTCGATATAAGTCGAAAATATGAGGATATGGAGGAAGGAGGAATCATACAATTTAAAATGTCTATTTAACGAATTTTCTTTCATAATAAAATTGGTTTGCAACGGAAAATTTTTTTCAAGTTTTCAATAAGTATTCTCATGAATTATTATATTATGTAATAATATTATGATATTGAGATTTCATTCAAAAATTAAAAGAGAAGAAAGAATAACAAACTAACAAGTTAAAATAACAACTAACGAGTTAATTGGTTAAATATCCGGTATATACTGATTATTTGATAAAGTATTTCGAACAAAAGTTTTTTATTTATAAAAAATTTAACATAACATTTTATCTTTAAATTTCTAAAACGCACACACAAAACTTCATTCCTTTCGTTTACGAGTTATCGTTACAGACTGATGGACAGACGGAAATGAACTAATTAGGAAATTTTACGAACACTTATACAAACAATTTTTGTCTGAGGACAATAATTTCAACCATAACAAAGTCGTGATTAAACTTAATATACCCGTGTATGTATTATACATACCGGGTCTAAAAATTTCAATTATTGTGGCGCAAAATGAATGTTTTGATATCATTTTCAAAATGTGCACCTTTAACAATTAATTTAATAATTCCTATAACCAAAACTGAAATGTTTGATTTTTTGTCGAAATGACATTTTTTGATGATTTGACTGTGTAAATTTTAAACAATTTGTACCATTTATAAACTAGTATCAAAACTTCCTTAGCGAAAATAACTTCCATTCTGTTGCAAAAAGTATTATACTGATCTATTAAGGGGTAACATGGGCTTCAAAGGCTAAAAAAAAGCATATTTTCTCTAACTTTTTTCTAATATAATAAATGAAATATTTTAATCAAATTATATACGACATAGCAAAGATAAACACTTGAAAAATATTATATGAAAATTACATTTTAAAATTTTCAAAACTCAGCCATTGGGACCACATTTTGTATGACCCCTTAGAATAAAGTTCCCTTGGCGTCGTTAGAATAACACATGATAGATTAATCTGAAATTAAACCAACCAGCTACTTGACCTACTATCTTTGCTACGTCGTATATATATATATATATATATATATATATATATATATATATATATATATATATATTTATATATATATATATTTATATATATATATAAATATATATATAAATATAAATATAAATATATATATATATATATATATATATAAAATTAGTTGTGATAAAAGAAAATTCTTCGTTCAAGCACTAGTCAATCTTATCGTGAAAAAATGTCCAAAGTTTGAACAAAATCGGTTCATTATTTTTTGAGAAATCATGTCAACCGAGCTCAAAAATAGAGCATTGAGAAAAACGCGATTAAAGCTTTCAGTTGAAGTAACTAAGCAGTTGCCTCATTATACTCTAATTGACTTAAAACTTTGGGAGAATATTCTAGACATATTGTGCTATTTAATAAGAATGAATGTAGTTTCTGTCAACATTTTATGACACGAAATATAGTTTTACACCTTTTTTTTTGGTAATACAATATAAAGTCTATTTGCGGCAGTTTGTTTTGTGATTTTGAAACTATAGTACTCCCTCAGAGGAGATAATAAATTATTAAATTTTTAATCTACAGGGAGACATGGTGTCAATTGTTTCGAAAGTTTTCTATCTGTGATCTTATTTACGTCTGCTTATAGCTGTGACAAGATTCTGCGTTCATGTTTTAAACTAACATAATTTTCCAAACTGTCTAGATAATTATATGAATCGTTTTCACAAACTCCAAATGTTGCAGCTTAGATGACAACTTAAACCACAATTCTCTTTTAGGCAAAAATCCTGTTTTCTTCAAAATGAATTTATTTTTAATGATTTACTAATAATATTTATTTTTTAACGAGAAGCTAAGGTTACAAATCATGCTCATGCTACAAACATTTCACAAAAACAAACAAATAAATATGATAACATTTTACAATAAAACAATAACAATAATATCGTTGTTCAGGCAATACGTGCAACAGTGTACATGCGATGAAAATAATAAATATTAAAAAAGGAAAAAGTTCACGTTTGTTGTAAAACACTCCGTCCTAAAAAAGATTATAATCGATGGGAGCATTATTAATTCATGAGTCATTATGTATGTGTTATTTTGCGTGACCAGTTTTGATACTAGGTATTATAAATTTGGAAGTATAAAAAATATATACCATAACTTGGATAAACCTGGATCCCGTGTGAACCTGGGTCTTACATGGTTGTTGACGATATTTTACGTTCACAAAAAAATATCCGTGACAAAAATTACTATAAGTTATGAAGTTATCCATAGTAAGAGTATCCATGATACATTAGGTTTACTGGCTAAATTTTTCCATATACTATACTCCCCAGTTTCCGGACTGACTGCCTTTCAATGCTAATTATGAGGAACTTCCCGAGGCCCGATAGGGCTGCTTTTACATTCGATGCGAAAGGTACACAAAGATTCGGAAAAAAATTGTTAAAGACACAAAAGCAGAGGCGGATTCAGGTTAAAGCACAAAAAGAGGGCATTATTTCTTCAACATGAGTCTGCTTGTTTTTGGGCTTTGTGTGTACTATTTAACTACCTTATTATTGAGTATTTTGTCGTCTCCTAGTATTCTTATTGGGAGTATATATTTTTGCCGTGGATGTTATGCTTCATGGATATTTAGTCGGATGACTATTTTAGCGAAACAGTTTAGAACAGAGTTTATGTTTTAGATTATTATTACATAAAAAATAATATGAAAATTAAAGATATTGTATTTTGTACCAAGAAACAAAAGGTGAATTGGGCAGGTCATGTCTCCAGGACCCATGACCAAAAGTGGCCATTAGGCACCACGTTACGGACGCCTATAAATGCATAAGAAGACGAGGTCGACCGCAAAGAAGATGGCAAGACGATATAGTGAAGTTTGTATAGTCATTGGAGACGTCTTGCGTACGATATTGATGACTGGATGCAATTGAGTGAGGCCTTAGCCATGCATTTGATATGTTTTTCATTTTATTTCGTCTTATAATGTACAAAATATAAAGGGACAGATTAAAGCAGAGTCAAATGGTTCATGTAAACACCGAATTTGATCAATTGTGCTTGAACTCTATCCGCGCACTCCCGCTTAAATTATTATTGTAAATATATTTTCATTAAAAACAAAAATAAACGGTTTTAGAAAATAAATACAGTTATTTACGATGATACTTACTACGTATACTAGCTACTACACATCGAAAGAAAAGAAAATAGTCATGACTAGAAAAATATAATAAATTTTATATATATATATTGTTGTAATGAAAATTATTAAGAATAATTTTTTTGATCCAACACACATTTTAATTATGAAAGTAAAATATTACGAAAAATATTTTAGATAACTATATTTTTCTCCTTGCCAAAAGAAGGAGTTTTTTTTTTGAAAGTACAAAAAGAAAATAATATAGCTCGATTTATTTTTTTTTCTTAAACAAAGTTTTTTTTTAAGTCGAAAAATGATAATAAGATTAATAGATACTTTTGATTTAAAGTTTTTCTATTTAGAAAGAAAAAAATCAAAAATTGAAAAAAATTATTGCATATAATTTAATTTAAGAGAATCAAAAGTTATACAAATTGAATGTTTTACAAAATAACATAAATAGATCACAAATAAATAATTTTGTAAAAACAAGATAATTTTTGTAAACAAAAGTAAGCTAGCTTACAGTTATGAATGTATCATACAATTTGTGTATAGATTTTAAATTGACACTGGCCGTGAGCATTAAGTCACTGCTTGAATATCAACCAAGCGGGGTATGACTATGGGTCAAACCCAAGGAGAGGTATAATTTTTAATTAATTTTATAAATTGTCTGAACACTCCGACTACGTCCATGGGTGTTGATATACTAAAATTTTCTAGAAGCCTCCATGCGAAAATATATTGTCAAAAACAAAATATTTATTCAAAAACACAATCATATTCTAGAACGACCCATGGTGGGTATATAAACCGTGACCAGTGTCGATTCAAATCAGTTTTTAGATCAGCCATTGTGCGATTCGTTCAGAGTTTAAAATCGACCATTGTCCGAAGAGTTTTAAATCGATCATTGTGCGATTAGTATAAGTTGGAATTTGTACAAGTAATTTGGTCAAGTAATTCAAAGTTTAACATTGTGTGAAAAAGAATTAAAATAATTGTTGAAAAAGAAATTGGATAATCATTTTTTTTTAAAGCAATAAAATCAGGTTTTTTTTTGTTTCGTAAAAACTTGTGTTTAATTTAATTTTTTTTTTTCTTCTCTTTAAACAAAAACGTGCGTGTTGTTCCAATTACAAAATATTTAGTAATATCGTTTACTAATATATTTTTTTTTTGTTTTGTCGAGTATCGGAATCATTGCAGGTTCGGGCAGCGCTCCTTTGAGGAAAAAGAGAGCCAGGATACCGCGACAAGTGGCGACCGTGACAGGACCAGGAGACGCACGGAAGAAGAAAGGAATTACAATGGCAAGCCGCAGCATTCCCATGCCACGTCTGCGTGAGATGATGGAGGCCGAAGGGCTGGACAGCACTGGCACAAGAGAGGTCTTACAGGCAAGATGGGAGGAGCACCAATCTAGGCAACAAGGAACACCAACTTCAAGGACTCAAGGACCAGCCAACCCCACATCAGAACTACGTAGAAGTGTGGTTTCCGATCCGGAGGAGCCAGCTGCAGCAAGCATGGAGAAGATGCTCGCAGCATTGATGACAAAGCTCAACAACATGGACAAGACAATGGTCGACCAACTTCAAGGATCTGAAGCAAGGATGGATGAGCGACTTGGAAATCGACTTCAAGAGTCCGAAGAGAGGATGAGAAATCGGCTTCAAGAGTCTGAAGAAAGAGTGGACGAACGAATGAGTAGTCGACTTCAAGAGTCCGAAGAGAGGATGGGCGAACAGACATTAAGTATAATGCAACAAGTCCAACAAGAGCTGAGAGAGGACTTGTCGGAGCGAATGGAGAACCTAAGAGAAGTGTGCGTACGACGTATCAGCCAAATAAGCACTGACGTCGAGACTGTGAAAGCTGACATCACGAACATCAAAACCGATGTCGCTGTAAACCGCACACAAATCGAAGGCATAGAAAGCAACGTAACCACACGACTTGATGGCATGGAAACGAAAATGAATGAACAATACAATAAAGTCGTGGATGACATCATACGGATCGAAGAGCGTCAGACACAACAACTGCGCGACATGCGCATTGATCCGCAAGAAGTGAATACAGTCATTCGCTCCGCTGCATTGGACACAACGACGCTTCTGTCCATCATGCCGGAGTTCAGTGGTAGACCGGCCGAAGATCCAGTAGTTTTTTTGAACAGAGCAACGGCATTACTACGACAAACACATCTGCCCGTAGATTGTTGGATTGAGATGGTCACAAAAAAATTAACAGGACCAGCCAGAGATTGGGCATTGATGAATCGTGGGTTGGGCTACACCTTCGATGAGTGGAAATGGCAACTGGAGAGTTTCTTCAACAGTATAGGAAGGAAAGCCAAAGCCGAACTGGAATTGATGACCGTTTCCCAACCCACAGGATTGAAGACAGAAGCGTTCGTCAACATGAAGGTGCAGCTGTTCAGAAGAGTGCACGCCGACAGGAACATTGATGACGTGGTGCCCATAATATTGAATTTACTACGCGACAATGTACGACCGCTGGTGAAGATTTCGAATCCAAAGTCATTAGATGAGCTACGTATAACCGTTAGAACATTGGATGAAGAGCCAGCGAGGAATCGGCAAGAACCACCAGCGAGAGCACCACCACCACCACGTCTTAGCAGTCCAGGCACGTGCTTCGTATGCCACCAAGCGGGGCACATAAGTCGAAACTGTCCCAGAAGGGGACAACAAAATAGACCTGGGCCGTCGGGAAACTAATTCCAGGATCAATGAAGGAGGAAATTGGTTCTGGGGTACACATTAACCTCCACAAAGACGCACAACATCGGCGTGAACACCAACAATTACCGGTTCATTTGACAACAATGGAGACCAAGAACTCACACCAGAATGGGCCAATTGTGGAAGTTGATGTGCGTGGAAGATCAATATTGGCACTGATCGATAGTCAAGCATCACACAATTTTATCAGCGAAGAATTGGCAAGAAGTATTGGAAAATGGCACCCTGTCAGAGATAGTGCAGGGAGTGGAGCCACATGTAATAATACTTTCAAGATTCTTGGGAAAATGTGCATGGATGTGATGATATCAAGAATGAAGTTCAATGTTGAAGTAATGGTTGTACCTGGCCTACGGAATCATTTAATACTTGGTCATGAATTTTTAACAAACAATGGTGTGAGCATCGATTACCGGAGTGGTATAATTTACTTGGGGTGTGATAAGAGAGTCCGCATTGCATGGAGAAAACCAGATGGAGCCCATAGAGAAATGGCAGCAATTAACAATGCATTGGGCGAGTTACAAATTAAACTCCTTGAGAACCAAGAGCAGTTAAAAGATGTCATTCGGCGACATCCCAGCGTTTTCGGCAAAGTTGGAAGGACAAAAACGATCACACACAAGATTGAGATTACGAATAATTCCCCCATTAAATTACGACCATACCCGTACAACAATGAGAAGCAACGGGTATTAGAAGAGATGATTGAAGAGATGGAAGGCGATGGCATTATAGAACCATCCACATCGCCTTGGGCCGCACCCGTCGTATTGCCGAAGAAGAAAGATGGAACTTTTCGATTGTGCGTCGACTATAGAAAGTTGAACGATATTACAAAGAGCAATGCGTTTCCGATTCCAGATCTGCAAGAGATGTTGAGAAAAGTCAATGGAGCAAAAATATTTTCTACATTGGATCTACAGACTGGTTATTGGCAAATTGAGATGGAGCCACAATCGAAAGAATACACAGCATTTACCACCCCAAGAGGTCTCTATCAATTTCGCGTCATGCCGTTTGGATTGAAGAATGCGCCAGCTACGTTCCAGAGTTTAATGAACGAAGTACTATCTGGATACATCGAAGATTTCTGTCAAGTTTACCTGGATGACATATTAATCTACAGTCGATCAGTCAAGGAACATTTACATCACCTGGATCTTGTACTTGAAAGACTAGAACAACATGGATTAACTTGTAAACCAAGCAAATGTGTCATTGGCAGCAACAAAGTCAAATACCTGGGACATATTTTGAGCGAAAACGGCATTGACAGAGAGGAAGAGAAGAACGAAGCTATCAGCAATCACCCTGTACCAAGAACAAGAAGACAACTACGACAATTTTTGGGATTATGTGGTTGGTACAGGAGCTTCGTGAAAAACTACGAAGATATAGCTGCACCTCTAAGCGAAATGCTCAAGAAGAACATAAAGTGGCGCTGGCTAACATTGCATCAGAAGGCGTTCGAAAATCTGAAATCATCGATTGTGAATGCACCGAAACTAGCACATCCAGATTTTAAGAAGACGTTTTGTTTAAACACGGATGCTAGTGACGTCGGATTAGGTGCAATATTATTTCAAATGGAAGATGATGGCAAGACAAGACGAATAATAAACTACGCCAGCAAGAAACTTGGACCCACAGAAAGAAAGTACGCCACGACAGAAAAGGAATGTCTCTCGATAATCTGGGCATTGAGGAAGTTTCGAGGATATCTGGAAGGAAGACACTTCAAATTATATACAGATCATGCAGCGCTCCAATGGCTGAACAAAACTAAAGATAGTCGAGCAAAATTGACAAGATGGGCAATGACATTGGGAGCCTATGATTTTGAGATAATTCACGTCCCCGGAAAAGATAATCAAGCCGCCGACTCCTTGTCCAGACAACCACAGGGCAAGGCAGAAGATGAAGAAGTGGAGGACATTCCAGAGTGGGTGATTGAAAAGAGGGCAAAAACACCGATAACCCTCAACGTAATTGAAGTGGAAACACCCACACTTGATGATATTAGACGATGGCAGGATGAAGATCGTGATGTGGCTGCCATCAGAAGATACATCGTAGATAGTAATAGTCCACTGAGAAGCAATCTACGTCGACGAGTGGACAGAACAAGAGCTAACTACACCGTAGCTGACGGGATCCTCTGGTACCATAGTCAACAGATGGTACAAGAAGTGCCAGTGGTTCCCGAAGAACGCCGACTTGGTTTTCTGAGAAAATATCATGACAGTGATGAAGCAGCACACCCTGGATGGAGAGAAACGTATCGTCAGATCCGTAACCGCGTGTATTGGTATGGGATGCAAGATGACATACGCAGATATGTAAAAGGGTGTGATACGTGTGCTAGAGTGAAGCCACTGAATAAGAAACCAAGTTCAGCAATGAGAAGTCGAAGACCTACTTCACCATGGGAGGTAGTCAGCATCGACTTGATGGGTCCATATCCACGCACATCACGTGGAAAGACAAATATATTGGTTGTGACTGATCTTTTCACTAGATGGATCGAAGCATTTCCATTGGGGGCCACGTCGACCTCGAAGATAGCCCAAGTACTGAAAGACGAAGTATTTAGTCGTTATGGATATCCAAGAGCAGTACTTAGTGATAATGGTCCCCAGTTCAGATCAAAAGAATGGAAAGCAGTGAACAGAGAATGGAACACCGAGATATGGACTACACCAATATACCATCCAAGAGCCAACCCCACGGAAAGACAGAACCAGGAATTGAAGAAGTTGTTGCGTCTGCATTTACTGGATCAAGAACATAAAAACTGGGATCAACAATGGCACAAATCATTATTTGCAATACGAAATAGAGCAAACCGAACAACTGGTTTTTCGCCCGCCAAATTGTTACTGGGGGCTGAGATGAAGAAGCCTGGGGATTGGCAAATACAAACAGCTGAAAAGCCTCAAGATATTGAAGATTGGGCCAACGAGAGAAGCCAAGGACGTCAACAGAATGTTGAGATAGCGCGGCAAACAATATTGGCCAATGCCGAAGTAAATGACCAAGTGGAAACGGGACTCAGTTATCAACCAGGAGAGTCCGTCTGGATGCGCAATCAAGTGCTCAGCAGTAAGGTGGAGGGTGTCCATAGTGGATTGGCACCAAAATGGAAAGGGCCTTACAGAGTGCTGAGGAGTTTACCAGCTGGAATATATGTTGTGGATACAGTGCCTCCCACGAAAATACATGGAGGTCTCTTGAAGCCGGCCAGTGCAAGGACCGCCGCCAATGGGAATCTGGGAAGATTGAGTGTGGGGAACGAGGTGTTCGGCCAACTACTTCCAGATCGATTGGGGGGTCAGAGGCATGGAGGTGATGGAAGACGACGGGATGTACCAAGTGTGGACGAGCCAGAGGCCAGAGCATTAGAGCCAGGGTACAACTTGCGGCCCAGACGACCGGCAATCAACACCAGGCGCCATTGAAGAGTGAAGAACTGATGTGTACGTACAGTTTTAAGTTATGCTAGCTAGCTAAATGTACTAGTACAATTGAAATAATTCAAATAGTTCTTAAATTGGTCGACCAAACATAATAAGCAAATTAGAAAATGTGTGTTGAATCTAGAGGGGGAGATTTTGTTGTAATGAAAATTATTAAGAATAATTTTTTTGATCCAACACACATTTTAATTATGAAAGTAAAATATTACGAAAAATATTTTAGATAACTATATTTTTCTCCTTGCCAAAAGAAGGAGTTTTTTTTTTGAAAGTACAAAAAGAAAATAATATAGCTCGATTTATTTTTTTTTCTTAAACAAAGTTTTTTTTTAAGTCGAAAAATGATAATAAGATTAATAGATACTTTTGATTTAAAGTTTTTCTATTTAGAAAGAAAAAAATCAAAAATTGAAAAAAATTATTGCATATAATTTAATTTAAGAGAATCAAAAGTTATACAAATTGAATGTTTTACAAAATAACATAAATAGATCACAAATAAATAATTTTGTAAAAACAAGATAATTTTTGTAAACAAAAGTAAGCTAGCTTACAGTTATGAATGTATCATACAATTTGTGTATAGATTTTAAATTGACACTGGCCGTGAGCATTAAGTCACTGCTTGAATATCAACCAAGCGGGGTATGACTATGGGTCAAACCCAAGGAGAGGTATAATTTTTAATTAATTTTATAAATTGTCTGAACACTCCGACTACGTCCATGGGTGTTGATATACTAAAATTTTCTAGAAGCCTCCATGCGAAAATATATTGTCAAAAACAAAATATTTATTCAAAAACACAATCATATTCTAGAACGACCCATGGTGGGTATATAAACCGTGACCAGTGTCGATTCAAATCAGTTTTTAGATCAGCCATTGTGCGATTCGTTCAGAGTTTAAAATCGACCATTGTCCGAAGAGTTTTAAATCGATCATTGTGCGATTAGTATAAGTTGGAATTTGTACAAGTAATTTGGTCAAGTAATTCAAAGTTTAACATTGTGTGAAAAAGAATTAAAATAATTGTTGAAAAAGAAATTGGATAATCATTTTTTTTTAAAGCAATAAAATCAGGTTTTTTTTTTGTTTCGTAAAAACTTGTGTTTAATTTAATTTTTTTTTTTCTTCTCTTTAAACAAAAACGTGCGTGTTGTTCCAATTACAAAATATTTAGTAATATCGTTTACTAATATATTTTTTTTTTGTTTTGTCGAGTATCGGAATCATTGCAGGTTCGGGCAGCGCTCCTTTGAGGAAAAAGAGAGCCAGGATACCGCGACAATATATATATATATATATATATATATATATATATATATATATATATATATATATATATATATATATGTAGTATTTGCTTTGTATTAATATACAGAGATAATATTAGCTTGTAAATAAAACAGATACAGAAAAAAAATAATAACATTGCGGCAAACAACTACATAATATTAGTACAGTACAGAAGCATACAACATGTTTTTAATTTTGTGTATGTGTGTTCAATATATATATAGGTGTCTCACCAAAATTTTTGTGTTTTACCAGTTGGCTGAAAGTAGTAAGTTTCAAAACTAGCGGAAAAAAAGCATTCATTGAGTTTTGAGCAAGATACGTGTAGTACTAAGAATTTCTTTTATCATAGAAATATAAACTTAAACTCGGCGTTGCGCACTTCCGTGCTCTAGATAAAACTTCAAACAACCATTATAATAAATTCAATTTCAAAAATTACAAATGATAAAAATTAATTTTCAACTATTTCAAAATATAATTTTGTATGAATATAATTAAAATATTTATGTTAATAAAAAGTAAATAATATAAACAAAATAACTATTTTGAACGCATACTGTTGTCATATGAAGAAACATATAGTAAGTTATTTTGCACAATATTGAAAATATTGAGTGTATAATATGTATTATATGATAGTACATAAAAACTCAACAGATGGCAGTGCAATATAAATATATATATTAATATATAAATAGATAAAATTGATGATATTATTGACTGTAGGATATAGATTATATAAAAGTTAGCAAAAACTTTTACAGATGGAAGTGCTCACAAGCATTTCTACATGCATCAAAATTTAAAAAATCAACAAAAAAGATTTAAAAATTGATGTAAAATCATTTTACTAAGTTAACGCAATTATTTATATTATTTTGATTCGAATCACATAAAAATGCATCTCCTTTTGAGACGTACTGTGTAGTAGGACTATGCTATGACTGTATATTCATTCGAATGTAAGCGCGCATAGTATATCGAACCAACGGTTTTATATATGTTCGATGAACCGAATAGAATAGCCTTTCTATAAATCGAGTGTCTTTTTAAAGAGAGATTCCCAATATTTCCTATAGAACAGATAATTCTGTATTTTTTTCATTTTATTTCTAGACGGTGGTTAGACATAGACGAATTTACTAAATAAACTGAACCCGTTTTTTCCATATATTTTGTTTAGATCAACATATTTATTTGTTACTTATGGCGCTCTTTTTTTTAGACATTTATCTTTTGCATCTTAGAAAATCAATATGTATTGCTAAAAATAAAACTAAATACAAATAGATTATTACCATTTTAGAACCATCATTTTCCATATGCTTCATAGCAATTTTTAGATTTTGAGATAGTTTTTCATCATTTTCTTTGCTTATTGGTAGACTAAATACCCATTTACATAAATGGCATCAAATATGGTGCCTTACATTTTTAGATAAAGTGATTTTACAAAAATTTTACTTTTAAGGAAATGTGTCGATTCTATTTGAAGCTTGAATCTCGTGCACGAGAAAATTTCGGTATAATATTAGATTTATAATATATGTAAATACAATATTTTTCACATCTTATAAATTTCGAATTTCTACTAAATGACAATTTATTATCACTTATCATGTTAAAAAATAAGTTTAAAATAAATGAAGAAATTTTTTGCGTTGCATGTTTTTAACATTTACATTGCAATTTTAAATATTTACAATATATTATCTAGGTGGCTCCAACAATTATATAGAAAAAAATATATTAACATGCTGATTGTAATTGATAAAAATTATTTTTATCAAAACAAAAAATCACTATTTTACAAGTATTTTATGTATGTATAATGTATACATGCACACTACCGTTCAAAATTAACGATCTGATTTGACTTATTTTATATTTTGTATGAGCATGAGCAAAGCAAAGCTTATTAATTGGGTCAAAGCCTCAGTAAAGTGGAAAAAGTTTGGACAAAAGTTATTTATTTTTTAAAACGAAACATGTTTTTAGTTCCCTTTTATCTCTTACAGTTTCAAAGGTACAAACGGCCACACGAGAGGGAAAATGCATACTCTGATTTGCCCATTCAAGAAATTGAAGTCACTTTTTAGCTCTAAAACAAATGCATAAAATTCCAACTCACTAACAGATTTGGTTTTCGAGTTATCGTGTTACCGAACGGACGGGTACACTTTTTATGTATCAAATAAAAAAGCAAATTGTAAAAGCATGCGACACTTTGTGGAAATTTCATAATCATACTTTTCTCAAGGATAATTATCACAGTTCAAAGGTTTAGATTTTCTCCATTCGCGGGAGAATGTATGGACCGATTTTGCCCATTAACGAACTTGAAGTCAATTTGTAGCTCTAAGACCAACTAGTTTTAAAAGCAGGGAATGATATTTTATGTGTTTTTTACCGTTACCAAATTGAGTAGAGGAGCATTAATTTTGAAAATTTTGAGTAACTGGAAACTAAAAAACATAGATTACAATGCGATTGTAGGGATAATAGTTGTAGGTCCAATGACGATAATTCAAATTTTAGATGCACGTTGTGTTTGCCAAAAATTCATTGTTTCTTTTTTTGTCACGTAAACATTGTCACCAAATTTAAGTTAGATATTTCAACCAAATTATTTTTAACAGTAAAGTATATATTTTAAATAAACTTATTGAAAGTAAGTTTTAATAAATATGACGTATTTATTACAAGTATTAAACAAAACAAAAAATTTTTTTCAACTACTTTATAACATTATCATTTATCATGCAATAATAAAAACTATAGAATATTACTCGAAAGTTATATGTTAATACAACTAGAGCAAAGAGAATCATATATATGACTGATTCTAGATCGTTTACTGTTTATTGTAAAATGCTTTTAGCAAATTACATTATATATTAGTATGTATGTATATTAGGTATGTTGAATCAACAAAATTGAACCTGTTGAACACATTCTAGGTTCTAATGTATGTCACATTTAACAGTTAAAACATAGTACATACTCTTAGACTGTAACCCTCTAGTTCCTGTATACAGAATTCATATGTATAGAGTGTATAGTAAGAATGATCCTTTACTCGCGGTGAGCAAGGTCAAGTATATGACTTCTATCCATTGTAAATGGTTGGAGTAGTTGTTAAGTGCAAGGATAGGTAAGAATTATTCAGTTCAGTATCACGTCCGAAGGTTGTTTCAATCGTTTATTTAGTTAGAGGGCTTAATAGCAGAGCTGGCACTATATGTCTTTAGACAAAATTTGTTCTAAGATTTGGACAACTTTTCACCTGCAACACAAATCCAGGGGCACACGATTGTTCAAACACGCTCGCACAATGCACATCAGATGAGCGTCTACATAACGACCGTTATTTTTGTTCATAATTTATAATAATATTTAATTTCAAGTTATTATTATTAATGCAAATTGTATTTATAATTAATAACAATTAATAACTTTTATATTGAATAGGAACGATCAGTTCAAATCACGACGTCAACAACTAATTGACGTCATACAACTACCTCAAATACTTATTAATTCAGTTTCGTTTCACTTTGTATATATTATACATGTATACGAACATATGAAACTTTTGTTTTATATTAAATAAAAATTTTGATGTGAAATACTAATAAAATTGAATTTAATTTGTTTCATAAATTATTTTACATTGGAAAATTGGCAAATTTTATACTTTAAAATCATTATTTGGTTTATTATGTTCCAATAACAAACCTTTGTAATCACGATATCAACAAACCTATGAACCAGAAAAAAAATCAAAATTCAAATCTTTGGGTTTCAAAGATTTGGTTTCAATATAGAAGTCTATGATTATGTCGAGTCGAATAAAACCGTTTAGGAGGAAACATTTTGGATAGTTTTAGTCAGACGTTATGAGGCTCCTAAATATCTTGACGATCTTATTTAAGATCTCTAAGTATTTAAGATCAAGCGAAGGACTAAAATCGATGATCCCATAAAATAATTACTTAGTAGTGTACAAATATTAAGCCAACTCGGTTGTGTATACTACCGTAGATTTTTTTCCAGATTTAAATAAAATCGAGAGACTACTAGGATTGCTAGTAGTCTTGACCACTATTAAAACCTATTTGTTTAAGGGAGTGTATATGAAGCATGAAAAATCTTCTACTCCTTTTAAACAACCGAATCGAATTGCCAAGAAAAAGCGGATTATTGAAACAAAAAGTATAAACAAATGACATATGTTGAATACTACTGTACGAGTGTGTACAAGGTTGTTTTTTTAATCAGCCTTTAAAATCAGTAATACATTTTTAGGCGTATTAATAATTTAAAAAAACTCTATCCTATTTCATTTTTATTTCGGAAGAAGGAACTTTGTTCCGAAACTAATCAAATGAAGTGATTTTACGAAAATTTCAAATATTTGTTTTATTTAATAATTTAAAAAATCCATTGTGTAATCATTTGCAGAATTTTTATATTATAGCTTATGTAGCTCCATAAGCTGAGGTAAATTTCACGTTAAGCTTCAAACCGTTCGATAGTAACAAATTTTTGTTTTGATCAGCAGTAGGGGTATATATATAAAATAGTGATTCAATAAGAAGTTAAATTAAATCAGTCAATGTTTTTTTTTTTTAAATATAATGTGGAGGGTTCGAAAATGAAAACTGGTACAAATGTTTGAAGTTTATTTGAACATAAAAAATCAAGATTCGATGTACTACCAAATTTAAACATTCATCGATATATATATATATATATATATATATATATATATATATATATATATATATATATATATATATGTATGATTAAATCCTAAATATCTCTGTACAAATTCGTGTTGTACAAAAAAAATGATGAGGCAATGAATTGTAACACACATAATTTTCTGTAACTTGACTCCTTACACATTTTTAAATTTTTCTAATATGTGAGATATTTTATATTGTGTGTTTCTTCTTTCTCCAAGCACCATGGTAGTAGAGTTTATAGTTTCCACATCAACAAAATCTTAATTGACATAAATTTCTTATGCTATATTCGATAAATACTTTCTAAGTATATAAGAACTGGATTCAGTCCATTACTCGTGGGAATAATAATGAAGAATGAAACTATAACACAAAAAATAATTTTTTAGAGTTGTTCATATCGATTAGGTAATATTCAAAGAATGTATCTGAAGAATATGTTCATGGCTGGCAATGAAAAACAAAGATTTTATCATAGAAGTGGTAAAAAATCGGTGAGCATACCTAATTTTTGGAATTATCTTAAGAAATATTCAAAAAAAAATAACTTAATCCGTATTCGAACCTTTATTTTTTAGTACTAAATTAACGGGCAAGCGACCAGCAACAATGATGCTTTAAATGAAATGAACAGATTAAGAAACATTTAGATACAATAACACAGCGATAACTAAATTAATTAATAGTAAAAAAACAGTTTTAAAAACAAGCTGTTATTTAAATGCTTTAAAAAGAAGAAAATAAATTAATGTAAAAAAACATTTTTAAAAACAAGCTTTTATTTAAATGCTCTAAAAAGAAGAAAATAAACTTTAAATTGAATCAAACCCATTAATTTATTACATTACAAAATTTATATGATCTAAAAGCTTGTCGCGAGATTTACTTGCGTATAGAAAAAAAGTAAATACATCTACACAAGTAAATCTCACGACAAGCTTTAATATCATATAAATTTTGTAAGGTAATAAATTAATGTGAAATTGTGTTTATTACATTACCGATTAAATATTAAGCCAAGTTTCAAGGTAAGTATATTGAAAAACAATAAACTTTACCACCACGTTCCTGATGCAAAATACGTTAGCAGCTTTCAATTGAAATGGTGTATCAATTGAAATGGCTTAAAGTACATTTCTAGCTCGGTAAATTGCCAACCAATTTTCCATCAGCATAAAGAATTGGTTGCATATTGGTTGTTAGATGATATATTTGACCCTGAATCTGCAAAGGTAAACAGATAATATATAGATGCAATATAGGATATTGTATAGCGAATTGTTTGTACCATCATGTTGCTCTCCCATGTTGCTCTCAAAATACTTTCTCAGCATTCCCATTCGCCATCAACTTTTTTAAACACACTCACTTCTTTCTGCTTTTGGCAATTTACCGAGCTAGAAATGTACTTTAAGCCATTTCAATTGATACACCATTTCAATTGAAAGCCGCCAACGTATTTTGCATCAGGCACGTGGTGGTAAAAGTTTATTGTTTTTCAATATGCTTGTACTCAATATACCTTGAAACTTCGCTTAATATTTAATCGGTAATGTAATAAACAAAATTTCACTGTGAATCTCGAAATAGCAGCGTAAATAAAATATGTATCAAATAAAATTATGCACACATATGTTGCCTCATGTGTATGAATACAACAATATATTTAATAGTTTCTGACAAAACTAAAGACAAAATATAATTTTAATTTAAGTTTACTTGAATGTTAAATAAAAGTCATTTAATTTCATTTGCACATACATAAAAGCTTCAGACACGTTTCTTAGTTGTTTACCTACTTGTGTTCTTAGATTACACACATATAATAAAAACGTTAAGATAGCCTATAAAAGGATAAAGGTAGAATTTGTCTATTTACTATGAAATCTAAGTTGTCTTGGAGGCAACAAAAAAGCTCGAGTACTAGTAAAAATTATTGATATCCATACAATCAAACAATTCCACTTCCATTATGAACTCAACTGGAATCTTATAGTTTCGGGCTAGTCTCGAAAACGTAATTTCGGGTCCATGCTTATATGAACTTTTCGTCCTTTCACCTATTAAAATTTTTGCACTATTTTTATTGATAAAATAAGCATCTTATTTTAAAAACTTCAACAATTTGTCAAATAAAATTTTTCCCTCATTTTGAAAACAACATTCGGTAGTGTAGTTTTTTTTTTAATGATAGTGAGCATTTTTACCGATTTCTATAGAAAGGCATATTCTAGAGATATCTCATTATTCGGAAGCAATTTGTAAAAAACACATTTCCATATAGCTATTTTTTGACATACAATAAGAAAAACAATGATCCGAGAATAATACTGGTTTTGGGTTTAAAGATAAAAAACGACATTCTGCCTCAGTATTAATAAAAGCAAATCAACAGTTTTAATTATTATTTTATCCGGATTGTTTGTTTATCAAACACAAAACCAAAATAATCTGAAAATTGAGGTTGTTAATAATTTAAAAAAAAGATCAGTAGTGATTCCTCTCTCAACGGTTTAATATTGCCTATGTTCCAGCATAAAACCACTTTTCGACAGATTTTGCTCATTTTTTTCACAAAAAAAAACGTTTTCTAATAAATCCCGAAGTTTCAGAATTTTTGACCTCTCTCATTAGAAGCATCTAAAACTGCAAGCCCGTCACAACTGTTATCTGTTGTATTAAAAAAAAATACTCGACAGAATTAAAAAAAAAAAAATTATAATAGAAAAGATAAATACCGATTCAAAAATTTGTTTTTTAAATCTCGTTTTGTTTTCGAGATATAAATGTTTAAAATTATTTTTTATGTCAAAGTTAAAATAATTTGTATATATGAATAGTGGAATATATCTATGTGTTGTGTGTGTGTATATGAATTTGTTCTATCATAAAATCGAATCAGTTTTTTGTCCTGATTATATAACACAGTGTAAAAACTTCTTAAAGCATGTAAAAACACAAGACAATTATATATTTTCCATTTTGTATATATTTCTAGCTCATACAGAAATCATCAACATAATCTTGTTAACTTTCGCACCGATCATGTTACTTCCGATGTTTTAACACTTTACAGACAAAACCTATTTTGACAAAATGGAAACCCGACTTCTAAAATCAAATGTTCTATAACAAAAGATGCACTAAAAAGTAAAAAAATAATTGCATATTCTTGTGCCAATAGTTCACTAAAGCAAAAATTTTTAAATATATATGTACAATTATTGTTATTTTTGGAGGCGGTGTCAGCATAGAGAAATTCACATAACTTTTGGACACCGCCTCCAAAAATAACAATAATTGTACATATATATTTAAAAATTTTTGCTTTGGTGAACTAAAATTGGCACAAGAATATGCAATTATTTTTTTACTTTTTAGTGCATCTTTTGTTATAGAATATTTGATTTTAGAAGTTGGGTTTCCATTTTGTCAAAATAGGTTTTATTTCTCGCTTTTTAATGACTTTGAAGTTCTATAACTGATTTTATTTGTATAAATATGGGTAGACCTACTAAACGACCAACTAATTTTTAGTGAATTTTTTTATAACACTTTTTTTTTACCCGTTTTTTTTTTTTTTATAATTTTTAGTGCATTTTTTTATAACAGATTTTCAGTTTTTTTTACAAGGAATTTGGTTTTTTTTTGTAAAATTTTTTTTTTTGGGGTCGGTTTTTTTTTTATGGAAAAATTTTTTTTGAAGTCGGTTTTTAAAAAACTTTTCTTATTTTTCCATTATGAATGAGTATACCCTTTCAAAAAAAAAAAAAAATTTCGCAGAAATCGGTTATCACATATAAAATGAGGATTTTCCTCGATTTTCCGGAGATCCCCTCATCAGAATGCGATTTGGTGACAATGGGACCAATCAGAAATCAAACACTTTAAAACAAAAAATTCAAAATCGGTTCATAAATGACGGAGTTCTGAGGTAACAAAGATAAAAAAAAAAATTAAAAAAAAAATAAAAAATATAAAAAAAATAAAAAATACAGACGAATTGAGAACCATCCTCCTTTTTTGAAGTCGGGTTAAAAATAGCATTTAATTTAATTAGTACCTAATCTTTAACTATAATATAATATGTTATTTATGATTTCTAGACACGGACTATGTCTAAAGTAAAAGACTTGGATAAAAAATGGAAAAACACGTCTTAAAACACAATTTTAAGGATGTACGAGCACTGAGGGTTCAAAAAGATTAAGGCTTGATTTTTTGTTTACATGTATAGTTGATGTGCATATAAATCAATTATAAAAGTTTCTGGAGCGGGGGAAGGGTTACGGGGGTCTTGACTTAATTATTTAATGTTAAAGTTCAAGTTGTAATGTATTGCTCTTATGAAGTTACTCATATTTTTACACATATTTTGAAAATTTTCACTTGGTATCAAATAAGACGAATAAAAAAACATACGCAGTAGAAAATAGAAATATTAATAAAGAGATTCCATACCGGATAAAAATCCGGTATAACGGGCCTAAAAAAAAGATATTTAAAAAAACAAGTGATATTTCGGGTAAATTTTATTTCTATCGGCGGTAGCTTAATAACCTCAAATCTCAGTTTTTTTTCTTAAACATCGTTTTTATAAGGCCCGATGTGACGGGCCTAATTTCAATTTTAACTTACGACAATAAATAATAAACATTATTGTGGTCATTTATGAATGTATTATATAAGATTTTCAAGAATTTTATAAATGGACAATACATTAGCGTTCGTACATCCTTAAACTTATTTTAATTTAGTTGTTTAATTCTAATTAATTTTACATGTGTTTTTTTCAATGTATTTTTTAAAATGTAATTTCGGTAAAAATTGAATAAGTCAAGGTTTGTTTTATTCAAATAAGTGATTAGATTGTATTAATGTGTGTGCTTATTACATGTAATACTTTTCAGCTGCTTGCGGAAGTCTCCATAAACTTGAGACGAAACGTGGGACATTGACATTTGTTTAATTGTTTAAATTTTATTCATGCATATGCCCGTTATTCGTAATAATAATGAACAGATATATTTTCGACTATATATTCCCTATTTGTAAAAATGAATTTTACCGTCATATATGTATTAATACATTATCTTATAATTATAATTATAATTATAATAATCATAATTTTTTTAAATCTGAATTTAAGTAATACAAGTCAAAGGTAACATAAATCTGTGCGTTTAGCTGGAAAGAAAGATCTTTTTTTCTTAAGATACTTAGAGCAATTGACAGTTTTTCAATGAAACAATTTTGCAAAAATTTTTTGAAATGTCCAATAGTTAAAAATTTACAAAAAGTTTCGGATAAAAAACTAATCTCATTGGTCGTAGTTAAAAATAAAACACTCATAGACAAATCCACCTTGCGGCTTGTGATTTTTATAGCCGTTTATCAGTAATACCGTGAGTATTAATATCTAATAAAGGCTGTTCCAATAAGAACGCCGGTTTTGAGTTTTAAAGAAAACATATATATTTGAGGCATAAGTTTGAAACATTTATTGAATAATGAAGTACACATCATGAGGTTGTGAATGGAATAAGACAAACGTTCTCTTTTCATGAAATTTTCAAGGGCTGTTGCGTATAAACTTTGCGGTATATCAGTGATACAGCGATGAATTTCGTCTTTTAAGACTGCAATCGTTGTGGGTTTGTTCAGGTGACTTGTGACTTTAAAAAACCCTAAAGAAAAAATTCCAAAGGCGTTACATCGCATAATCTGGGCGGCCAATTCCGATCTCAAATACGAGAAATAACACGATCAGGAAATAACGTGCAGTAATTCAACAGTTGCTATGGCTGTATGGCATGTTGCACCGTCATGTTGAAACCACACGCTGTTGAGACCAAAATTTTGAAATTTTGGCACATAAAGTTAGTTAACATTTCACGATAACGAACACCATTTACGGTTAATGCTTGACCAACTGCTGCGATATTTTCAGTCCAGCGACCAAGACGAACGCGTGTTTCTGTTTTCACGTTATTAACAGACCCAGTTTGCTCAAATTTGTTCATTAATCTTCTCACAGTAGCTTCATTTGGAGCATTCCGATGGCCCATAACTGTATGCATTTTGCGAATTGTGGCTGCAAAACTTTCACCACATTGATAATAATATTTCACAGTGAGAATTTGTTGTTGTGTATTGTAGCACTCAATTTTACTTAACCTCATGCTGTCCACTACCGAACGGCCATTTTTTTTAAAATGTCAAATCATGACACTACAAATGGCGCGCAATTCAAAACCAGCGTTATTATTGGAACAGCCTTTATAAAGCCTAAAAATCAGCATGAAGTATTTTTATCAATCTACTTTCGTGATTACTGACCGGGTGTTCATTTACTTGGAATGTTAAATTTAATTTCCTTGATTCGAAATAGATCTGCTTTAAAAAAATTAAAGTAAAAAAAACAATTTTAAAAACAAGCTTTTATTTAAAGGCTCTAAAAAGAAGAAAATAAACTTTAAATTGAATCAAACCCATTAATTTATTACATTACAAAATTTATATGATATTAAAGCTTGTCGCAACCAGCCAAGTAGCCGAGCGGTCAAAGGCGTCCTGTCTGCGCAGTATGCAGTACTTGGAAACTGGGAGGTTATGGGTTCGAATCCCGACATCGGCAGTTTGTCAATTATAAAAAAAAAAAAAAGGGCGGTTGATTGACTAAACTGTCGGCGTATGGACGAGAACGAAGTAACCGGCTATGGTTGAGAGGGTTTTCTGCAGTTTCCTTCACGAACTCCAGATGAATATCGGCATAGTTCCTATCATAGTCGGCTGCAGTGATATTTCGCCTTTACAGCCTTTACAATCTACCTCTAAAGCTTGTCGCATATCTTTTTATTATTGCAATTGCGATAAAGCCAAATAATTATGGTTTTTTACAATATTCTAAAACGAGTCCGAAAAACTGTACAAGAACAATTATGCAGCAAATTCCTCCTAGAATCTACTCTCCTAGAAGAAAATATTTCACAGAAAATTTAAGAAAACTAGAAAATTTTTTATTCCTTTTTTTAAATTTTAATGAACATAAAGACGTTGCATGATTTGACATGATTCTGTTTGTCCCTGGTATTATACTGATTTTGTTTAGTCTTGTGTAATACAACCATCTAGTTAAACTTGCAAAAGACAATGAGAGATAATACCCTAGAGTTCCACACTAGTACTAGGTACATTGGGGAATAAACAGTTGTGAAAACATAAAGCTATAATATATACATTTATGTATGGAGTTTATGTAAACATACGTTATAACAAACGTTTCTCATTGTTAAAAAACTACACAGTCTCAAATTGAGTCAATAATGATTCATACAACTAAAATTTGTTCGCCTTTATAAACTAAATATACAATTGGTTTATCTAAACTGCAATTAAATATTTAACAACTCAGGTATAGTTGTTTATAAATAACATAAGATAAGATAAAATTTATTGCCAGATTTGTAAATTACAATTGTCATACATTTGTTTACAGATCCTTAACTATAATACCATCTCTTAATAACTCATGATGAATTCAAAATTACATAAATTCGATAACGGTTTGGTAATTAACAGATTCATGGGGATAATTTCAGGGAAAAACTGGTGTGTAATGGTGTAATAACTGGTGTGTGAAAGTAAAAAAACCCTACTTTCTATATTTATGTGAAACAAAACTGAAGAGACTAGAACTTAAGGATATGTTATTTTATCATGATATTATTTATAATAACAATAATGATGAAGGCAGCGTTACTGGCATTGCGTTGGAATTAAAGTATTAGATGTTTAGTTCGTCTATGCTTGTAACTAGTATATTTTTGTATAAGGTAATTTTTTTGAATTTTCCAATATTGTTTATTTCTACGTTTTCATGGGCTGAGGATCTTTTGAAAAATTTTGTGGTTATGTCATAGATTGTGTCCTTCAAGAATGGTTGGTTAAGTTCTTTAAAGTCATTAAAACGATCATTACGTTTTAATGTTTTTAAGAAGCTACCCCAGCAATCCTTACGCCATTGAAATAATTTTATTTTGACTTCAGTACATAATTGAAAGTAAATTTGCCGATCATACTGCTATTTTCTTTTTTGATAACGTTGCCTGTAATAATTTTTGATTCAGATTATGTACTCAATATTAGGAGGCAAATTATAATATTTTGGTCTAATAGTGCCTTTGGGAATGGATTCAGACATGGCTTTATTTATGACTGAAAGGAATTTATTTTGTTTTCAAGATCATTTTTGTTTTTTATTGCTAGTTTGTTGTTGATGTTTGAATCTATTATTTATCTAAATTTATTCCAGTTTGCGTGTTTTAATATATACATGGTGTTCATTTTAAGTTCAGCTTCTAGAGTCAGATTATAATAAACGGGATTGTGATCGGAGCTGAGTATACATTCCGTTTGAGGTGCGCTTATATTAAAGACGTTTTTGGATAGTATCAGATCTAGCACACTGGGTCGAACATTTCTAGGCGGATAGTATATGGGCTCATCCGGATATACTATTTCTATATTATTCATGGTACAGTAGTTTAGCAATAAGTAGCCATTTCTGTTTGAAGTGAAGCAATTCCAACTAATGTGCTTGGCGTAAAAATCTCCATTTATTAGTACGCTGTTACCGAGAAGTAATAAATAATTCAGTATGTTTGGATTCAGGGTTTTGTTCGGGGGATTGTAGAAAGATAAGATTATTATGTCTAGATTATTTTTTGGGCTAATATTTATTGCTACTGCTTCTATGTCTAAGAAACTGTCTATAAGTATTTTATTATGTTTAATGCTGTTTTTTATCAAAATTACACCACCTCCATGGTGATTTCTATCTTTTCTATAAGATAACTATCCAGGGACAGACAATTGATCATTTATATTCAGTTTTGTTTCAGATAAACAAACGATATCTATATTTTCAGATATGAGAACGCTGAATAGTTCATTTTTCTTATGCTTTATGGAATTTGAATTCCAGTTCATTGCTTTTAAGTTGTCATTGATATTATTTGCCATCGCTATTAAATAAGTCTGTAAAAGATTCGACTAGAATCATTATCTTTGTGAATGGATCGTTTTGCGCACGGACTTTATCAACCAAGGGTTTGAGGTGTTCAGATCATTTTCGGAACGTTTAGCATATTATAAATATTTGTTATTTCTGCTATGATTGATATGTTATCGGTATTATTAGTAACGGTTTTATCGATAATATTCCTGCCGGTACTTCCATCTTGAACCTAGGGTAGAGGATGGGTATTCTGTTTTAGGAAAGTGGGAGATGGAAGGTTGGGGAAATTAGATTGGTTAAAAATAAAGTTAGGCGGTGCGTTGGCGATTAATGCTGGAATTCTTCTGACCTCCAGGCGTTTGATATATTCAACACGATTTCTGTCACTGGAACGATGATTAGCATCACAATTACTACACCTATGGTTGTTGACGTTCACCGCTTGGCACTCTTCCGATTTATGGGGTTCCGAACTGACAACGCAGCATATAGTTTATCGAAATGGAGAAGTATATAACTTTGTAGTAAATACACACTTGGTAGCAAACCACAATTTATTTAAAAAAAAAAGTTTTTTACAAAAGATTTTCTTTACTTCAGGTATACTGAATATGTTACCTCAAGCAATTCGATATAGTCATCCTATAAAAATTTGTTATCCTAAGGTGAATGAAATACCTCATGATACGATTTGAGAACAAGGAGACCTCAAACAAATATTTTTTTATAATTTTATTAAGAATATTGTAAATATTGCAGCCTCTATTTTCGATAAGTTTTGTTTCAAATTGTTCAACCGATAAAATATCATTTTAAACAGCTGAAAAATTTGTCTGTTGATATTTCACTCGAGTTTTATTGACTATTGAGTCCTAGAAAATACTCATTTTTGCTCATTACTTTATTTTACTATTCAGGCTTATAAGGTTGATATGTTTGAAATAGTTCAGAACAAGAATAAAAACATTTCGTTGAAAAAACTGAAAGATAACTGGTAACTTCGAGCAGCGATTTGGCAATTTTATAGCTAGTTAGTTAAAAAATTAGTTCATCCGATCAAACTGAAGTTTCGTGATATTCATTCGGTATTTGAAAACCCTCGTTTGGTATCTCTCTTTGGTATCTCATTTATGAATAGAATCGGTCAAGGGGAAACGAGGGCTTAGACAAAGACGAAAACACAAAATGTAGAATATCTTTCTTAAAAGGGGTCACGGTGGTCTAGAATTTTGAAAAAAAAACACGTTTTTTTAAATATATTTCGAAAGTATAGTCTTTCGAGAATATACTGTTGAATTTTCGTAAGGATATTGAGGGTATGTCAGGTTCTACAGACTTTGTAGCAGGTAGCGAACGGTCGACCCGTCCCATCAATGGATGTATTGTTTGTAGCGATGCAGCTGCTCGGATCCTCCGAAATATACTTGTAATGTATATTTATACTTGTAATGTATAAGGAGTAAGACTAATGTTCATCTTCATTTGACCTGAGTTGATCAGTAAAACTTTTCATGTGTACTAAATAAAATCAAGCGTTTTGAAGAAATAAAATATCACGAAATATGGATAAAATCAAGGTAATGCTGTTTATAGACGACCAAGTTCTGGGACTATTTAATTCTGCATGCTGTAGTAAAAAAAATCTATTCAGTCGAATGATCTGCAATTTTAATGTGTTATTCAGAACACCAGTGGCTATCGCGGGGAATAGAATCCAAATTTTATTTAAAAAACTTTGTAAATAATACATTAAAAAAACTGATTAAAAACAACCTGTTTTAGAACTTAAATTTCAAAAGAGCGCCATTCTGTCAATTTTCATTTTTTTTTGCTAGTCCCGACCATAACTGCACAAATACTGATTAACAATTTTCTCGGTTTTTATTTTTCAAATGCATAGAAGAGTCAAAATCCACCACATCGGCCAGGTCCATTTTTGAGGATATCTTATTTATCACATAATCTCCATTTTTCACATAATTAAAAATTTTTTTCAATTTCAAAATAAATGTTTTCGTATGCAGCATAAGTGACCTAAAAGGTTTTAATATCGTTGTTCATTATTTGAACATGAAAAAAAAATCTTAAAAATACAGCAAACTTTCGAGCGCTAGACCACCGATACCTCTTTATAGAGAAAAATCGAAAAATATAAAAGTAGTAGTGTAGTAGATGATTACGAACCAAAAAACCTGATTTAACCGGTTTAATTAGTTTTTATTACGCGTTAGTTTATTCATTCATAAAATAAGGAATTACTGATGCATGGAAGCAGTTATTCAAGAATTTTAAATTAATGATTCTGCCCTAAGTTTTTACGTATCAAGCAGCCATTTACATTTGCAACCGATGTCTAAATTTACTAATTTTATTAAATTTAAATGAAAACTCAATAACTTTTTCCTAAATAAACTGTACGTTTATGTGACCTCTAGGTTTTTTTGAAATTAAATTTCAAATTTTGCCACAATTCCTAGAAAAATTATTTGTATTTTATACATACGTATTTCGACTACAAGGTAGCCATCATCAGTATGAATAAGATAATCGTAGCTATCTCTGGGATAGTTACACGCACCAAATTAGTAACGAGCAACATATCTCTGACTCCATATCCCAGAGATAGTTACGATTAGCTAATTCATACTGACGATGACTACCTTGTAGTCGAAATACGTATTTATAAAATTAAATAATTGTTCTAGAAATTGGGGTAAAATTTGAATTTTATTGTTATGATATAATTTAATCTCTAAATAATTTAATGTGACCAAAAAAGTAACTATTGTACGATTTACTGTGAACATTATTTTTCTTATGCATAAAAAATTTGACGTATTTATGACTATTACAGAAGAAGAGTGGACACAGTTATACATCCCAGAGGCTACAAATATCATCAACAAACATAAACATTTTTTATCCAGAGGCCGTAGGTTCGATTCCTGGTTGACGAGTTAATTTTTTCATATCAGTATTTAATTAAAAATTCAATGGCAATGACATTTGTCCAAATAGAATACGCTAAAGTCTTCTACAGTTTGTCTTTCGTAACCGCAAGGAATAATATAACTATTTAATCACATTTATTTGATTATTGTGTTTGAGAATTTCAATTAGTTGATTTCACTAAAAAATGATTTAAAATAGTATAGCTACATTTTCTTCAAATATTCGCTTAAAAAAATTAGAATATTTTAGATCATTTTTTGACATAAAATGCTTGATTTGAAAAATCATGCACGTCTAGGGATGGGGATTGAACTCACGACCAATGCTCTACCAACTGAGCTACCTTAGATGTTATGGTAGTGCTATGCATATGATCTTTCACTATCATTTTTGATGTCATTGTATTATTAATTTTGTTTATTTACTATTCCCATATTTTTAAATTGTTTTTTGTTAACTAACGTTTATTTATTTATTTCCATTGTAGGAGACTATGATGTGTATGATTTTTCATATCAACAAGCACTTGATGTCAAAAAGTGGTATCAATATTTGGACATATTACATAAATGTCAAATAAAGTAAACCCTAGTTGCTTACGTTGGTATAATATAACCGAAAGGCAACCATACTAACAATGAAAATAAATAGACCTTAGTTTAAAAAAAAAAATTTAAAAATAATTTTTTGTATTTTTGAAAATTTAACAAATAAATGACAAAAAAATTTCAAAAATTTATGCAACTTTTTATATTTTTTCAAGTTTATTTTCAGTCGACGTGGAATACTTTTTAACTTACGGGATATATTGGAAAACTTATCCCTACGCAACCACCTCCCCCAAAAATGGAAAAAAACATCCCAAAAATACCTTATTTACTTCTACAAATGCTTAAAGGTTGTGGTTTTTTTGCCTACGACGAAGAATAATTTACATTTACTGCGAATTTCGAAAAATTTTAATTTTCCAAATGCAACTATCCCAAAATGGGAAATAGTTCGAAAAAGTACCTTCGTTACTTTTACGCATGTTGGAGAATGCGATTTTCTACATTCGACCTAGAATATTTTCAAAACTTACGGCGAATATCGAAAAACTTTAATTTTCCCAACGCAACAAAAATGGAAAAACCTCCCAAAAATACCTTCTTTACTTCTAGAAGGATGCATGCTTTTGCATTCGACGAAGAATATTTTCTACATACCGGATTTATTCGAAAACTAAAATTTTCCCAACGTAATCTCCCCAAGGAAATTATATTAATTTTTTAATATTAAAAAAATTATATTTAAAAAAAAAGTTTACATTAGTGCTGTAGGTAAATAGGTAAAAGTAGCTAATTATAAGAAAGTAGGGTACTTGATTTTAATATTGAAAGAAGTGTATTATTATTAAAGTAATTTTGCATACCTAACACTCCATAGTTTTTTTTGTGAATAAATAGTTTTAAAAGTGTATAAGCCTTCATACAAAATATATTTTCATACAAAACCTAGCAAAAAACTTTTAAAGGGTCCAGTACACTTTTCTTTTTCAGCATCAAAAAACGCACAGGCGAAATTTTTCTAGGTCGGTACCAAATATTAATTTATAGATGCAGCACGTACAGGTACCGAATACCCATTTTGTAAATCATAAAGAACAGGAAATATACAACTTGGTTATAACAAAGTATAAACATAATTTTAAAAGGAAAAATAAAGAAAATTCTGAACAAAAATGGTTTTTGTGGAATTATGAGAAATGAAAATGAAAGAAAACTGAGTATATGGTAACATTATAACCTACATATTACCCACTACTATGCATAGGGTAGTTGGTGTAATATAAGTGGAAAGATGTATGTTGGAGGGGGTTGGTTATTTGAGGTAGGCAACAAGCTTTTCTATACTAGAGAAAAGCTCACCTTAGTAACAAGCTAACACACATACAGGATGTATCATAGAATATATTACATAATAATAATAATAATAATAATCATCATAATCATAATCATAATCATAATCATAATCATAATCATAATCATAATCATAAT
Organism: Nineta flava; assembly: GCA_963920215.1. Lineage (NCBI taxonomy): Eukaryota > Metazoa > Arthropoda > Insecta > Neuroptera > Chrysopidae > Nineta > Nineta flava. The sequence goes on from OY986040.1 coordinate 69,219,417, forward strand.
CATAATCATAATCATAATCATAATCATAATCATAATCATAATCATAATCATAATCATAATCATAATCATAATCATAATCATAATCATAATCATAATCATAATCATAATCATAATCATAATCATAATCATAATCATAATCATAATCATAATCATAATCATAATCATAATCATAATCATAATCATAATCATAATCATAATCATAATCATAATCATAATCATAATCATAATCATAATCATAATCATAATCATAATCATAATCATAATCATAATCATAATCATAATCATAATCATAATCATAATCATAATCATAATCATAATCATAATCATAATCATAATCATAATCATAATCATAATCATAATCATAATCATAATCATAATCATAATCATAATCATAATCATAATCATAATCATAATCATAATCATAATCATAATCATAATCATAATCATAATCATAATCATAATCATAATCATAATCATAATCATAATCATAATCATAATCATAATCATAATCATAATCATAATCATAATCATAATCATAATCATAATCATAATCATAATCATAATCATAATCATAATCATAATCATAATCATAATCATAATCATAATCATAATCATAATCATAATCATAATCATAATCATAATCATAATCATAATCATAATCATAATCATAATCATAATCATAATCATAATCATAATCATAATCATAATCATAATCATAATCATAATCATAATCATAATCATAATCATAATCATAATCATAATCATAATCATAATCATAATCATAATCATAATCATAATCATAATCATAATCATAATCATAATCATAATCATAATCATAATCATAATCATAATCATAATCATAATCATAATCATAATCATAATCATAATCATAATCATAATCATAATCATAATCATAATCATAATCATAATCATAATCATAATCATAATCATAATCATAATCATAATCATAATCATAATCATAATCATAATCATAATCATAATCATAATCATAATCATAATCATAATCATAATCATAATCATAATCATAATCATAATCATAATCATAATCATAATCATAATCATAATCATAATCATAATCATAATCATAATCATAATCATAATCATAATCATAATCATAATCATAATCATAATCATAATCATAATCATAATCATAATCATAATCATAATCATAATCATAATCATAATCATAATCATAATCATAATCATAATCATAATCATAATCATAATCATAATCATAATCATAATCATAATCATAATCATAATCATAATCATAATCATAATCATAATCATAATCATAATCATAATCATAATCATAATCATAATCATAATCATAATCATAATCATAATCATAATCATAATCATAATCATAATCATAATCATAATCATAATCATAATCATAATCATAATCATAATCATAATCATAATAAATACTTTATTTAGAATATTACAATTCTTTATAAAGGAGATTCAAGTTTTAAAAAGAAAAATTGAAAAACAAACTCAGTGTTTAAAAAGGAGAAAAAAACAAAACAAAATACAAAGCAAAAAATCAAACAAAAATTACTTATTTAATTATTTAATTTCTACAGGCTAAAGGGAACCATGATCAGCCCGAGAGGTATCAATGAAAACGCTATTGATCCAGTAGGAAAGAACGTATCAACAATATTGTTCTAACAAGCCAGAAAACTCTTTTTATGTGTCCGATGCTCATGTACTGTAACATCTGTTTAAGATCAAATTGGTTGCAGCTAGCTTTTTGGAAAAAGACGAAACGCTCATAGTTATAAACCGGGCAGATACAAAGCAAATGTGCAAGATTCTCTTTTTCGTTTAAGCTGCAGAGAGAGCAGTTAGTTTCTTGATCAACAGTGTAACTTATGTTGTTAATAACGATTCTTAAAATTTTATGGTTTGTCGTACGTAACTGTGCAAATAATCGTATAAATTGTATCGGACAAGTAAATGATAGATATGCTTGCGATCCTTCCGAACAGGTCAAGTGCTTATATGGGCTATGGTCGGATGATGTAATTCTTGCCATATCCCTTTGTCTGAAGTAATAAGAGAATCTTTCAATAATACTATTAACATCGGCTATAGTTATTCTATTGGTGGTTAAAAGGCTACCGGAGTCCACTAAATCAAGAAGAGCTTTTAACTGTGAGACCCAATTATATTTTGAATTGATGTTTTCTTCGGTATTTGTCAAGTGTAGGAATCTGTTAAAACACAATCTCGGGTACCGTTTTTCATCCATAAACAGGATATTTCGTAGCCATGACAGAGTTGATTTAATTGCGTTTAGAGAGAGGGGCAAAGAACCAGTTTCCAAACACACAATATAGTTTGGATATTTCTTGGTAGTTTTAGTAACTGCTTATAAAAACCCATCTGAATACGTTCTATTTCATTTAGATAGCGCATGCACCAAGCAGGAGCGCAATACAGAAGGGAATTAACAACACAAGAGTTCCATGATACGCATTTTGTAAATGAACCACAGAGGCAAGCACGAAAACGTTATCAAGACAACCTCTGTTCTTCCTAAAGCCTGATTGCGATTCGATAAAAAGGTCACATGACTCAGCCCAATAGTTCAAACGACATAGAATTATACCAGTAAACAGCTTTAAAGTGGTGTTGCATAAGGCAATTCCTCTGTAATTTTCTGAGTCATTTATATCGCCTTTTTTATGCATCATATTGACGATAATCTTACCCCATAGCATTGGCAACTTTTCCTGCTCTAGTATTTTGTTAAACATGGTGTTCAGGTAGAGCAACCAGTTATTAGGAAGATTTTTCAGAAATTCATTCGAAATCCCATCCAGGCCAGGAGCTTTATGCGTTTTAAGCGCTTGTAAACAGTCCATTATCTCTTGAAAAGAAATATCTTTGTCTAAATACGGATGTTTTACATCCGTCAAATAGACATCGATTTGCAAAGAGTTGGTGTTACAGATTTTGTTATAAAAATTTTCCCACACTTCAATTGAAAGATGGTGTTTGCGGCCATGGCTACGAAAAGCGTTAATAATCCTCCAAAACGTAGCCGAATCTTTAGCATTAGAAAGATCGTCAGTAATAGATTGTTGATGTAATCGCTTTTTATTCTTAATAAGAGTTCTATAATCTTTTTTAGCCGCTGCGTATACTTTTGTAATTTCCTGAGCAAAGTTACAATCTCTACACATTTTTAGTATTGCCTTTAAATTAACGCTTTGCAAGATTACAACTCCTATCGAACCACGGATTATAGGCGTGTGAAACTGTTTGATTAAGAGGATAGCTTGAATGGAATAAGTCCAATTGAGCTCCTATCTCATAAATGCAAGAAATAAAATTTTCAAAAGTAAAATCAGAATCTGCATTATTCCAATTTATGACAATTCGGGGGCTTAACATCATTAAATTTTGGTAATCACACAATTTACTTTCCTCCCATTTGATACGATTGACTGGCTTTGAGTGTAGATCAGTACGATCTCGTCTCTGAATCTGAAAATTTAGCTTTACTTCGATTGGCCAGTGATCTGATAAGGTAACATCATCGGAAACACAGAAATTATCAACTAAATGTAGACTGTTGATGTTACACCATAAATATATTACATCACATGGCAATTATAGGAAGTGGGAAAATTTTTTCGTGAATGGCTTAGAATCTCTCAAGTCAAAGACACTTCTAGTTTAATTTTTTTTTCTCAAAACTACTTACTTATTTTAAACAGCAAAAAAAAAAAATAACTAACTAACTTTCGCATTTATATTTTCAAAGTTTGTAGCTCGTAAACACAATTTTTGCAACGTGATTCTTATCTAATTATTTTTTCATTTTGATAATGAAAAAAAAAAGTTTATTTTGAAATAGAACGTATATATTAAGTATAAGATTAATATGATATTATTAAGTCTTAATTTTGTAAAACCTCTACATTAACCTTTTATAAAATGACGCAATTTTTAAGAGAAAAATTTGTCAAGCTTTATAAATATGATGTAACGAAGAAGATCTCTGAAGAAACATAGAATATTATTTGCCAACCAAATAATGATGGATAGCAAAAAAAACAGAATTCCTGTTCCTACTAGAGGGGACAAAATTATGATAACCGGATTTTATATCACTAAAGATGTATGGTTCAACAGAAGTTTGAGAATTTTAGTTTAAAGTTTCGATCCTACCCACCTACTGTAGATTTAGAAGCAGCTTATATGAATTGCACAATTAGTATTTCTTCGCCAACTATAATAAGTAAAGTTGGAGAACAAATGGAATAAAATAGTATTCTGCAGAGGTGCCAAAATAATGATACCCGGGTTTGATATCATGAAAGTAATATGGTTTACAAGAACAAGCCGTGTGAACTTTAACTTAAAATTTCTATCCTAAATCTAATATGAATGACAGACATTCTATTTGTGAAAAGTTATATTGCCCGCTTAGACAATACATATTTCTTAGTGAGTAAAGGGTGGAGGCAATCAATACCCCTAAAGATCGAATATATGTATGGGTCTAATAGTTATTATTATAATAATAATAACCCTCCCGCGGATCCCGCTCGTAGTGGTGGAAGTGCCTAGTACCTAGTCTGCAAGGCAGCTGGAGGGGAAGCTAAGGATCGAACCGTGAGTTCACTCAGCGGCTAAATGAGTTGAATTCGTTCTTGTTAAATTTCAAATCGAAATTTTTTTCTCAGGCGTGTAGTAGTCGATTCGTTTCCACAGAATTTCGCCCCCTTTCAGGTGACTCTGCTACCTTACCCGAAGGGGGTAGCTCCTTCGGATATGAGAGGGGCCTTAATAAGAGGCATCTCAATTCACTTCTCAATAAAGTCGATCGAGGACCCAAAACAGTCGCCATCACCATCAGCACTTTCAATGGACGAAGACACTTAAGGTTGACCAGCCCACTCGTTACTTAACAAAGAGACGTGGCTATATGGGAAGGATGTACACCATATAGTGCAAAAAAAAACCGAACTCTGCCATTTGAAATCGCAACTTCTCGAGATCAAGCAGCTCATCGCATCAAGACCGGATTTGACTCACCAGCTAGCATTTTGGAAACGAGCAAGGATAAGGAACCGGAAGTGAATGTGAGGGATGAGGAACGGCCGGCTTCTATTGGTGTGGATTATTCTACACGTGAGACGTTAGGTGGTGAGACACACGATTGGGCATCTCTGGATGAACCAATGTCGGAAAGTAGCATCTCTGAGTCTGAGACACTATAATAGGTATGTCAAAATACCCCAGCACTACCTCTGTTAGAAGCTACATCACCAATAGAGAATATGCATGAAAATTTTTTTTCACTTGAATTGAAGCATGTTTACTTGACAAATATCAAGGTAAAATTACTTTTTAAATAACTTTACAAATAAGCGAAATATGAATGATTGAAATTCCCGATTAGACAAAGAGGGTGATAGCCCTTTTGATATGTTATGTGACGTGATATTACACTTTCACCATTTAAAATACACGTAAAACTCCGTTTTTAGTATTTTTGCAAGAAAGAGACAGATAATAATCTATAAAAGCATATAGCTTCCTTGATATTGTGTGAAAAAAAATTTCCATGCATATTCCCTATTGTGTTAACGGCGGTAACTGCCCCGCAACTCACCCCTATCGCTGAAGTGACAGTAGAAGTGCAGAGACCCTCTAATGAGCCACTAAACGCTCGTTTAGAAGAGCTTAAACATCGGTTCCAAAATGCGCTGAAAACAACCGATAATGACATATTTACTTTAATCGAAGAACTTACTTTAATCGAGTATGTTGTAGAATACCAGAATACCAGAATACTAGAATACCAAAATACCAGGTGCTTCACTCGTGAACTCAGGCACCAACATCACACACACCACAAGGGTACCCTGCCACTATCAAGCAGAGAAACATTGAAAAGATACTTAGCCTAGCTCTGGCACGGAAAAAGCTAGTTAAACGAAAAAGTGTATTCGAGAAAATAAGGCCTTTCTCTCGAATCCTTTTCGTTTATTCGCAAAACCCCCTTCTTTCGTAGAGAAACCACCAACAGTTGAGCAAATAGAGAGCAATTGGCGTGATTTATATGAAAAGTCGACAAATAGTAGTATAACACCAATTAGACAGACCGTTCCAAAGATTCTGCAACAATCATTCAGAAGAACAAGTGGTAACAACATCTGTTACCGCTTATGTTATTACAATTGTCCCTGCCTTGAAAGGCAAGAAGAATTACTAGGCGTCTGGCGTGGATGATGCACATACATCTTCTGCACATACACGGCTTGCTAGGCACTTCACTTCAAATATCTTCGGATATGGAATGATAACATGCTTAATTCCGTATACAAAGATTCAAAAAATTCCGTATGCGTTCACTTCCGTTCTTAGTGAACGCATTCTCACATAGAACAGGTTTAGATGATGACAAATGAACAACGCAGCTCCAAACATGCTCCTGTTGCCATTCTGGACGACAAAGTTTACAATACGTTCTGGTAAACGTTCTGTCTCAACATATTTGGTGAAATATAAACCTGGCGTCTATCAGGGGTATAAGCCCACTGTATCTCACTTATGCCTTTCCCCTTGCGCTTGCGAGAAAAACCCCGGTTATCGTTGTGGTGCCCCCGCAAGACAGGAAGAATCAGGTAACCCATCTATTCTATGTGATTGACCTGAAACTTTATGCCTCTACAGAGAGCAGTCTATCTCATGCTCTCAAATCTATCCATCAGTATACGAAGGTATACATCAGTCTGCAGCACGACATGCAGCTTCAAAATTGGGGCTAGTATTTGATCGGAATAGTCGTGATCAAGGTGATCATTTGGTGCTTCTTCCCCAATCCCGACTTCGTTCAGCTATAAAACGAGCTGAAATCTGCTCCCTCTTTCAAGATAATCGATCCCGGGACCATCAGAGTATGATCTATCGTCATCTAGACGGACCTCTAGAATCCTGCGGTCTCTCCGTTGATTTTACGTTTTCTTTCCATCGATCAGCTGGACTCAAGTAGGAAACACAAAACTTTATCATCGCTGCCCAATATAGTGTTATAGGCATGCTTACACACCAGGCGTAGGTTTCTCTGTGCCTGCAGCAACGAATATAGTCTTGAAAGGAGCAAAAACGGACGAAATACCTTTATCTTCTCGAAGCATTACGACAACTACACCCTGGCTACGCGATCAAAATGGTTGTTCTCATTATCGGTTGCCTTGGTGGTATACCCCCCACTCTAGAGTCTAATCTTTCCACCATTTAGGTTTGCAGGTCTCATCCTCGTCACCTTATCACCTGCATGCAGAATAAGGTCCTGAGATACTCTTTGTACATTGAGATCGCATCAGAGTGTCTTCAAGTAACAGCCCTTAAAGGTATTTTATATTTAATTTTGCAGGTTCTGCATCCTTGCGGTGCGAGGACAGAGCTCAGTACGACTAGAACACTACATGGCAGGCGAGCGTTCCCCCTGACTTGGAAGACAGACGGACCCATCAAACATCGCGTTAACTGACGGACGTACAGACTACACGAGTGAACTTTCTTCAAAGGACGTAGCAACCTTGTGAACTTTTATGTTTGTTGAAAAGGTGGGTGGCCCTGGGGTGAATTATCATGTATTCACTCTCCCCCTTCAACAGACATAAATACGTTAAAATTTCAATCACATAATAATAATAATATGGCTATAAAGCAAACATAGAAAACTATATTAGTAACATTCACCAACTGTTGGCCATGATAAATGTTTTTGTAAAACTAATTTATATTATAAATCATACTAATTCAACAAAATATCACGTATTGTATGAGAGAGTGTTATTATAAGTACCTACCTGCACGTAAAAGAAATGAATATATTTGTCAAAAAATTTTACATTTTTTCTTTTTCTAATTTTATGTAAAAGGAAATGAAAATTATTTTTTGTAGGGTAGTAAGACGCTTCATATTAAAAATCTGACTGACCACATAAAAATTTTATCATATTTTAAATCATATTCCATCATTATATAATGTTAACTGATGTTCTTGCAAAATCTTTAGTTTTAAAATTTTTAAAAGAAAATCCAATGAAGATCTTTGGATTTCAAATTTTTTATGGATGAATTTTCAGTTCGAATTATTTTATGATAACAAATGTTTTTTGATGTTACACTTATTCACGTTAACATATAAATAACTTTAAATGAGTCATCTTTTTTTTTAAATATATTTCATTAACCAAACTTAATATATTTTACATTTGTATTGTCAATATTTGTGAATTTATGTAACGAATTGTGTTGTGAAGAAAATACCTTTAAGTTCATTTATTATCAAGGAATTTTATGTTTTATTTTTTCTGTTAAATCCTTTCATACATAAATATAATGTTTATATATATAAATATATATAACTATATATATATATATATATATATATATATATATATATATATATATATATATATATATATATATATATATATATATGTATACTAGCGGTCCCGAAATTTTAAACTTTTTTTGAAAATTAAAATTATTATTTTTTGGACTGAATTGTGAATCTAAACCATTCTCGAATCCACTGGAACACACACACAAAATTTCATCAAAATCGGCCCATCCGTTTAGATTTCCGTTTAAATTTGTTAAATTTTTATTGTGCTTATTGTGTTAATTTAAGAGTTTGAACCTATATAAGAGATTTCACAGGGAATATTTATTTTATCTCAATGTTGGAAGGCCTAGGCAAGAAATAGGTTGTGTTTCAAACTTTTGTAAAAGAGTATATAAGTTTGAAACACTACCTATTTCTTGCCTCGGCCTTCCAACAGTGAGATAAAATACATATTCACTGTGAAATGTCTTATATAGGTTCAAACTCCAAAAATCTTAAATTTACACAAAGCAATCGTCAGACGTGAAGTAATAAGTGTTTAAAATGACTTAACTTTTATTGGTTTTTAATTGAAAATTTTACAATCTTGCACAAATGACGATTGTTTTGTAAAATTTCTAATTTTTTAAGATTGTTTTTTTAACATAATTCATACTGAATGGGTCGATCAACATTTTTCGAGGTTCACACAAGAAAAAAGGCTAGAATCGCAGTTCACAAACTTTTCTAGGAAGTATTATACTTTGAAACGTGTATCTAGAAAAAAAATGAAGCGAGGCGATTCCGGCTTGTAATTAATCATCATAAATTAGATATAATAACTCTAATTTAAGGTGTTGACACTGCGACAAGCACAAACGTTTAGCAGAGTAATCCTTTAGATGTTCTTTTAAATGGTTCTTCTATTTGAAATCAATGTCTTCTTTAATATAGTAGCTGAGAACGTTTACTACAAACGTTTGAGAAGCTAGGAATAGCACAGACTATCCACAAAATGATAGTTCGAAAAAAAACCCAACATTTTTAAAAGGAATGAAAACTTCTTTTTAAATTACAAAAGTATCGTACAATTTTGTGGAAAAAAAAATATTTTTAACATATTTTATCAGCGACTTTTAAGTCTACAATTTGGCAATTTGAAATAGATTGACCTATGTTGTTACTCTATTCGTCTAGTCTCCGATGTTTTTACATTAAATATGTAAAGTATCCAGAAATTAAATACAACAGCCCGATATGGACATTTTTGTTGACTATTATTTTCAGTATTAAATGTACAATACAAATTTTCGTGTAAGCTGTGATTTTTAGTACGTTTTAAGTCATTAATGATGTATATAAAAATTAATTGTGAACATAAAATACACGAAAACAGGTATGCGAAGAATTACATGTGTTAGAGGTTGGTAAGATACGCTCGAAACCTTCACAAGTTTGAAAGGTGATTTCCATCTTTCAGTAATTTTTTTTGGCTGGGAGTTTTTGCATCTCTTGAATTTTTAATTTTATTTACGACTTATTCATTATTTTTATTTAATAGACATGACCTAACAGATAAGGCCATACTTAATTCACTAAACAATTTTATATTAATACTTTAATAAATTGGCATACTATTAATTGTAAATGAATTGAAATTTCTGCACTAAATGTAGTCCCCGTAGAAATTAATATTAATTCGAATAACTGAAAAACTCTATTGAAAGAATAAAACTATACATAATGTTGATACCTATGTTAGTTTTATAAAGCTAATAGGTAAACTCTAATACAAACTTTCTTAGTCATCAACGAATATACGAAAACTTTACTTCGATATTATTATTAATGGTAAATTTCACTTTTTCATGTTTGCTTCAAGGCAAAATTATTATTAGGCAAATGAAAATAATTTATAATATTAATGATAATTATTTTGAATTTAAATTGTAAGACGAATAAACAAAGTTTTTAGACTATATCTCTGTAATTTAATTATTAGTACCTAAATGGAATCCAATAAACTGATATTTGAAATATAAATTTATTTAAATTAATAGAAAACATTGTCGTAAATATCCTTACTACATTAATAGCTGTTATTACTACCAAAATGAAACACATATTTTCCATAGAAAACTGGAACTTGTATATCGACAAAACCGAAACAAATGCAATTACAGATCAAGCAATAACCGTTTCTAATTATCATCATTTTTAGAGAACTGTATGTATTAAATTATACGATGAATATGTTTCTACGTTGAAATTATTCATCCCAGTATGTAATGGCAAATTTTATAACATATGTTATTGATCTCAAATTCGTAGCTTCAAAATCCATAAAACGATAGAATTTTCCCACATTTTAAATCAATTAAATGTATGCTCAATATTTATTATAAAGAGGATGCGACGGAATATGTCTATCTATCTATCTATCTTTCTTTCATATAAAGGCTATTGTATAGTATATCCATTGACATAGGAATCCAGGGACGATGTATAAAGGACTACTTTAGACGAGGGGACGAAGTGCTGCAGGGGACGTTAAATGTTGAAGCGATCAATAGAATGTGGGCACTTTTCTTCCTTACCTACCTCTTCTTAAGAGCAACCAAGCCACTTGTCATTCGTCCCAAGATTCCTATATCTGTAAAAATATCACATAATCAATTCTTGGTTTTAATTATGAAAGAATATATGTTTTTAAATGTGAAACGCAAGTTGATTTCTAAGTATAAATATGCATAAAAGATACCTGCCTTCAAGAAAAAACTAATTCTAGGCATACTTCATTTTTGTACAAAACTTATAAGGTTCAGATAATTAATGAGATGTATAAAAATTATTTTACCCCTTGGGTAATGTAAATGGATAAAATAATACAAAAATTCTCTTTGGGGGAATGTAAATGGAATATGGTACAGAACTCTGAATGATAATAAATAACATATATATTCTTTGACCCAAAATGGATATGTAAATAGAATATGGGTACTGAATAAACTGAACCCTGAACATAAATGGTACAATTGGGCAGAGTTTTGCCATGGACGCTAATGGTTCGTATACAGGAACGCTGTGTCCAAAATTCCTGCGGTAGCGACGAGATGTTAAAATCCCTCGGGATCTCTGAAAATATTTTCTTGAGTTTTCTGAATATAATTTTGACCAATATTGTAACAATAGTAATAAATTAGTAAAAATGTGCCCTTTTTCGAATTCCACTTCGTCTTCTCAGAATATTATGACCATGGTGTCATTCGATTCGAAATTACATCTAGAAACTTTTTGAAAAAGTTTAAAAGTTTAAGTTCTGCATAAAAAAAATTATAAGCAATTTAGTAAAAAAAAGAGGGTTTCATTTTTTGTAAATATCTCAAAAACTATTGTAGAAAAAAAAGAACCACTAATACCACTAATATTTATAATTTTAATTGAGAGATGAAAATGGTTACGTAACAAATCACTCGACGACATTTCACCCTCGACAATTCACCCACGACATTTCGCCCACAAATCAATTCACCCGCGACAATTCACCCACGACATTTCACCCACAAACCAGTTTACCCGCAATAATTCACCCGCACATCAACTTACCAACGACAGTACACCCTCAATGAAAATTGTATTAAATCTGTAATAATCAATAATTAAGAGGGAGTAAAAAAATTGAAATAATGTAAATAATTTATGTTTTGAAATTATCAACAAAATTGAACATTTATTACCAAATTAAACGTACACTTTTTGAAATATGAACATAATATGCTTTATGAAACATTATTTTTTTATGTTGCCAAATATTAGTCAAATTAATAAAATATATTTAATCATTTATACCGTCAAAATACCAGCAATATTTTTGAGATACTGCAAATTTTCGTCAGCATTATACGAAATAATAATGTTTCTCAAGCGTTCATTATAATTCCGATAGATTTTACGTCTTTTAGGTAACATTAACCCTGTACATAATTGTATTAATTTTAAATCAACAATATTTTGCTCCGTTTTTAAATGACCAATAAATTTAGTAACACTTGCATGACTTACGCGAACCAAGTCGTTGAAAGAATGGTGCCAACCTTCGAACGGTGCCAACCCACTTAAATAACAATTCCAAATTGGGATATCAAATAACGGCGTGGAACGATCTTTTTGATTGCGTTTTAATACACCAATCCACGTTGATTCATAATAATCAAGCAAACCAGATAATATTTCTTCATTATCAACGAAATATTGACTTTTTACAAGTTCTTCATACGCTAAAATTACATTGTCAACAGGGACAAATGCAATAGCCATAAGCATTCTGATATTTTCAGAGAAACATATCAAATTATTATATCGAACTTGCAATCCCTCACTCTGGACATGTCGCCAAAATATATTTATTTAGCGTGTACTGCATTATCGCCTCAATACCGCGCGAATTTTGAAATGACCTTATTATCATATTGTGGACTTTTACTAAAATTTTTTTTAATTATCAAATTTTCACAAACGGAGGTAATCGTGTTGCGACCTTTTATCATAAATTTTTTTAAAGGGTGTATTTCCGCTGGGTGAATTGTCGCCGGGTAAATTGTCTTCGGGTGTATTGTCTCCGGGTGAAATGTCGCGGGTGAAACGTCGCGGGTGAGTTGTCGTTGGGTGAACAGACGTACCACGAAAATTTGAGTTAGAGCTTCGTTTAAAAGCTCAATTTGTTCATTGATTAATGGAAAACAAAAAAGACTTGAAAGACAAAAGAGTGATCTTGTCGTATCTTTAATAGTTTAAAAGATATTTAAATTTTAAAGTCGCAATAATTTACTTGTCGATTTGACATTGATTGGTCCTTACATATATATATATATATATATAAATATATATATATATATATATATATATATATATATATATATATATATATATATAATTATATATATATATATATTATACATATTTATATTTATATGTATATATATATTTTATATATATATATATATATATATATATATTTGAACAAAATCATCTTAATTTGGGTGAAAGTTCTTCCTTCGCTGACTTCAGCAGAAAAATTAAAAAAATTAATAAATACGGAGATATTTTTTATGGAGGTGGTGTGATAGAAATTCCAAATAAATGTTTTACCATATACATTTAAAGTATTAGAAATAATTTTTTTCTTCCATTATTTACTACAAAAACGCTCGTTCATAACAATACTAAAAAGTATTTTTTGTAACTAGTAGGTAAGTCACATTCTAATCGTATCACTAAATATAATTATAATATTACATATAGAATACCACATAGAATATTTCTACTGGTTCAAGTTTTATGAACGGGAGTGTACAATAAAAGTGTATATACATACAATAGGGAATATGCATGAACATTTTTTTTTCACATTTATTTTCAGAATATATACTGTTAATACTGTAATAATATTTAAAAACGAAATTAAAATCCGACAAATATCAAGGAAGCTATAAGCTTTTAAAGATTATTATCTGTCTCTTTCTTGCAAAAATACTCAAAACGGAGTTTTACGTGTACTTTAAATGGTGAAAGTGTAATATGACGTCACATAACATATCAAGAGGGCTATCACCCTCTTTTTCTAATCGGGAATTTCAATCATTCATATCTCGCTTATTTTTAAAGTTATTTAAAAAGTAATTTTACCTTGATATTTGTCAAGTAAACATGCTTCAATTCAAGTGAAAAAAAATTTCCATGCATATTCCCTATTATTTATTAGATATGCTAACAAAATATATAGCATATTTATTAGGAATTCAAACTACCAAGTTGAATTAGGCTTCAAGTAGAATCAATTGGGCTTCAAGTAAGCCTCAAGTAGAAGGATGATGAATCAACTAACATTTTAGTCAAAATTGTTAACAAGTTTTCGAAGTAGATTTCAAAAGAGTTAGAGGGAACAAAAATTAATCGAAAAAACCTCATTTCCAGTGTGATGATTTTGTTCAAAGGCTTTTTTTTTTGTTAAAGGGATTTTTTATATATCACACAATTCGTAAGATCCTATGTTAAAAAATCATTAAAAACTATTTAAAATTGATATTGATATTACAAAATTTAAAATAAATGTTGTTTGAAAGAAAATTATATTCGACATTTGTTCCATTTTAAAACTATATAATAAGATACCTTATAATCAGTAAAATCATCAGTCAGTAAAATCATTTAGATAACAAAATATTTGCTCATATGTTCATTCCATTAATAGTTTCATTGTTAATAAGGCACATTCAAGGAAGTTAATGTTGTATTTATCTAGATTTTAGATTCCGCTTAACATTGTTTGAAGTAATATTATACATACTACATGTTATATTTATCCACAAGATGCTCAAAGTATACCTCACCAAATATGTCATGTACAAGATGAGTTTTTATCTGAAACTAGTATCGCTACAGAACCCGATTCCAAAGTTATGGGAATGAATATTGGTAATTTTTCATAGTTTGGAGAAAATACTTTTTGGGCGCTTCTGAACAAACGAGACACAATATTGAATATGAGCTTCACTTCAATTAAAGACGTTTTAACGCAATTACACAGTTTCAATAGTTTTTTTTCTCACAAATATCACATTTCTTTATTTCTAAAAGTTTTAATTTTCGAACAAAAATCAGTATTATTTTTATAAGGAACAACTTTGTATTTAAAAAAATTGCTGTTCTCGTTATGTTTTCGAAAAATAAATAAGAGATGAGAAATAAGTTCATTAACCAATTTAAATACATATTTTACTTCTTACATCGTAAGAAATATAAAAAAATTACATATTAGAAAAACCTATGGGACTGACGCAATTCTGAACTGTTATTACTCCCTTTAAACGGAAAGAAGTTGATAGTTATTCTTGGATTTTTTTTTCCTGTGAGAATTCAGAGATAAATCTGTCAATATTTACCGCCGGAGCATATGGCATACATTTGCCTAAACGATGACTTAACTAATTAGAAACCAGTTTAGTATATTCAACTGAAATTTAATATTCATATTTCTTATTTAAAGTTGGAGTTAAATTTTCAATGAAAATGTGTAGCGGGAATGACATACATACTTTAGCAAAATATCCAACATAATTTCGTAAACTCAGAAGCTATTATGGTAATATTTACGTTATTTTTTGTAATATAATTTAGTTCTAATTTTAATAACAGTTCACTTTAACTAAAAAACTGGATGGTTTAGCCGAATATTGTGCAGTTGAGCGCGATATTGACTACTTAAGGCACGACTTTTTCCAAACCTAGTTGTAACTTTCACACCTTGTTGAGTTGAATAATTGCAACATTATAAACAATTTAGAGTATGCTACTTAAAAAACCTACTAAACCTATTTTTTAAGGCATAAAATTGGGCACATTATTAGCGAATTTCCTCCAAAGGAAATGCAGCTATATTGTTTTTGCATCAATGTTGGAATTTCGTAAAAATTTCTTCAAATGTCCATCGATCCTACCTATAAGATGTTAAAAATCACTATCGCTAAAATTTTTATATATGTATATATACATATATATATATATATATATATATATATATATATATATATATATATACATATATACATATCTACTTTTTTTAAATGTCTGTGGACTCTCTAGCGGTCACAGTTTTATTCCGATTGGAATGAAATTAGGTATTTGAGTCGCTTTGGTATTCTAAAGATCAAGTTCGTTAATGGGTAAAATCGGACGAGGGAAAAGGGGGTTTAGAGGGAGGGGAAAACACAAAATTTGACTATCTCCCTTAATATTTGAAAAATCGAAAACTTTATCAGCAGTTCAGTTGTAGGTACTAAGTTTTACTGTAATTTTGTTTCTTATCTTTTTTCTGTTCGTTCTGTGCGTGTCTCACGCACCAAAGTGGTGAGACACGCACCAAATTAGCAACAAGCAACATATCTCTGAATCTATCCAGAGATAGTTACGATTAGCTAATTCATACTGATGATGACTACATTGTAGTCGAAATACGTATTTATAAAATACAAACAAATGTTCTAGGAATAGGGGCAAAATTTGAAATATAATACCAAATTTCTTTCCAATCGGAATAAAACTGTGACCACTAGAGAGTCCACAGACATTTAAAAAAAGTACATATATATATATATATATATATATATATATATATACAAATTTAAGTGATAGTGATTTTTAACATCTAATAGGTAGGATCGATGGACATTTGAAGAAATTTTTACGAAATTCCAACATGGGTGCAAAAACAAAAGCTGCATTTCCTTTGGAGGAAATTCGCTAAATAAATGAAGTAATTTTTAAATTTGTATTTGAATTTAAAATTTTTGTGTTTTTCGAACTTTGGGAATTTTTTTCTCGAACTCTAATAAACCGATTTTAATGTTTATGGGCTCATTTCTTTTCTTTTTATATAGAAATGGATAATATTCAGTGTCATTTTTAAAATTTTTAGTTTTAAAAAAGATATTAAGAAAAAACGCGTTTTTGTTCTAAACAAATTCAATTCTGACCCTGTTCCATCACGAGTCGGACCGTAAAAATTTAGAGTCACATTCAGGACTTCAAGATGAATCGATTTAAAAAAAAATTGCGGTTCCGTGCAACCTGCCTGAAACCGGCTTTTTGAAGCTAATTTGACTCTAATATACCTTCCGGAATTTGTATTTAATTAAGATTTTAAAAGTGAGCCATTACCTGAATTTTATTTGGTTTTTACCATTGTTTGTGATCGCTCCAGTATCCTCTTTAGACAATAATAATTAATATTTTTTAATTAATAGTTAATAGTTCGTGTAACTATTGGTACACTCAGTAAATACTGTACGTATGTACCTTTAAATATATTAATCTGTGGCAAGTTTATATTCAGGTATTACAAACATACATACATGCATTATATTAAATATATAGAAAGACGTTGAAATTTAATGTTATGTACCGAAAGATGTAGTTTGTTTCTATCTTCATCTATTAATAACATTAGGTATATATCTTTGAAAAGTACAATGTTATTTAATTATTCATGTATTATGATGCTTCCAAAGTAAGAGAGGCATCCAGCAAAGTTGATTCTACAATATTAAACTTAGTTCTTGTAAATCGTTAAAAGTAGGTAGTAGAGAAATCAAGACAGTTTTATGTCACATACATCATTTGTCTTGTGGTAAACAGTTGTTTGGTTGCCCCTGATTTAATTATTAACATAGCTAGGCTTATATGTATAAATTATATTCATGATTATATTGTTGCTCGGATCTTTTGTTTTTGTTCTACGGCAACTATCAAATTAAAGTTTGTCCGTTTGTTCTTAATTTATTATCAATTAAAATTTGATTTCTTTACTGAATGTACTATATTTATCAACCAATCAATTTATTTTGAAAATTTTGGGATCAATCACCCATAAATTTTGTGAAATATTTATTATAAATATTAAGTTAGAATCTTATGGCATTGGTCTCATAGAGAACATAAATTTACATCTACATACAATTGTAAATGAAATTCATTAAAAAAATATGTTCATAACCATTTTATTGGACGTACGTAATTTTTATGTCCACCGTTATTAAAATGGGAGATTTATAATACATTACATATTCTGAAAAGTGCCAAAGAATTATATGTATACAACGTCCATCTCAGGATATTAAAAAAAGTAATTTTCCATTTACTTGGAACATTTGAACTGACAGAAAATTTCTTTACAAACACGTAAAATAATTACCAACACCTACAATTAAGTATCATTACTTAATTGACATATATATATATATACCTAATGTAGCCCAGTAATAAATTGAACCGACAGTATCAAAATATCAAAAGCATATGGACCGGCTAAATTCAAACTTGATGAATAAAGTATCTCTCTTTATACTTGTGTAATTGTTTACTTTAGAAGATTTGAACGGTTGTCTATTGAATAAACAGATAAAGAATAACAAAAACATAAAGTAAAAAGAAATTTTTTTTTGGTTTATAAGAAAAAATTTCCTTCAGCCATTCAACCGCACAAGTTATATACGAAAAGATAAAGAATTCTTCAATTAAATCTCGGTAGAGGTTAAATTTGATAACAAATGTACTGTTAAGAGTACCTAACATCCGACTGAATTTGCGCTTATTTAGCTTTGAAACTACGTATTGGTAACATTCAAAAACAGTATTAATAAATTTACAAACATACGTGTACATTAAAAATTGTAAAAATTAGATGAAAACAACATTTAACAACATTTAACATTAACTGAAATATACGAAGCTCTGTAATGCCTGTAGGTTCTTAACTCCTAAACATCATAGCAAACACGAATAGTGAAGAACTTACAAGCAAATGTAAGATATACTTACATACCTTTGTGGGTACATACTGAGCCAGAGAAAATGTTATACAAACTCACATAATAATATGTGAAATACAAAACCCCTGTCGAAGCAAATCATTATTACTATTATTATCATCAGAAGAAAATTTCATTTCACTAAGATACCATAACAGTAAATACAACAGATATAACAGAGGTAAGCAAAAGATAATAAATGAATAATATCTCAACAGCATATAAAAAGATAGATGAATATAGTAAGAGTGAATACCATAAAATACTACGCTAATTTAAATTAAATTTATATAGAAACCTTGAAAAATCTCAGAGGTGGGATTTTATTCCTCCAATAATTAAGACAAATTGTTGTTTTATTTATTTTCATGTCGTTAAAAAAACTCTATTAAACATTGAAGTTTTTGAGTTTATACCTTGATTTTCTTTTGTTATATTAAAAGCATGCCGCAATTTTTTTGTTAAATAAAATCAAAAAAGACCAAAGAAAAAGTAAAACCAAGTATTGTTGATTAGTATCGTTGATTACAGTAGTGATTTGATAATTTAATTAGTATTTTATTTTTTAGAAAAAAACTAATTATTTACATTGATTAAAATGTTGATTTTCAAGAAATTTATATAGCGGGGCATATTGACTTGCTATATCTACAAGCGTACGCAATTTAAGTATATCTGACAGCTAAGTGTAACGTTCTTCAAAATAACTTGTAGCATTTGTACTTTGAAGATAAAGTTGATACACTGGTAGATGTAGCGAGCGTACTATGAAAAGTACTCAAAGGGTTTTGATATTCTTTATCCTTTATTCAGAAAACTTATTGGAAAAATTATGCTTTTTCACTATTTTTACTAGATAAATCATATATTTTCTTTCTATGCATATTGTTAATACTTACGTCTAAACAGAAATATTTTGGTAAAATGCAATACAACTAACATACAATTTTAGAATTGTTTCCTAAGTAAGTTCCATTAATTTGTGTGTGATATATAAAGAATTATGTAGAAAAATTGTATTTTATAAATTTTGTAGAAAATCGTAAATCAAGCCAAAAAAATTATTTGAACTACACTGTGACAAAAATAATAAAATAATGCTTTTAATTTGTTGATAATCAAAGAAATACTGAATATATATGTTATATATATAGGTTTGGTAGTAAAATCTCTTAGAATCCTCGTTGAATGTTTCAGAAACACGCTGTATACATGAGACAAAGAGTAGTTATAATGTTACAAGAAAACATAATGTCTTAGAAGATATATACGAAATCATTTAAGTACACAAGAAATTCTAAATGTTTGTATATTAGTAGGCTTGTACTTGATCCATTCGGATTACTGATAATTTATCGTATTAAATTATATTATATATACAACAAAAAAATTACTTCGAGTAATTATACCCAATGATTTTCTTCTATCATTATTCTATTGTATTGTTCTTCGGAGAAAAAAAATCTGAGTCTTATCTGGGTATTTGAAAAAAATGTATGTTGACTTATTTCATCAATACATTTTCAAAATATAGCTCTGTATCTTTGAGAATAGTATATTCAAGTTATAAAAAACAAACATTGAAGGGATTTCAAGAATATATTACAAAAACATCGCGATTAAAAGCAAAAATTTGGCAGTTATATTTGTCGTATTTCGCGGTAAAACATAAGTGGAGTTCCCAAAATTTAATTTCATTTCCATAATGTTGAATTATAAAATCTTTTTCAAATTATTTCCAACGTTAAACTGCAAAGCGCTAGTTAAAAGAATTAGAGAGAAAGTTCGTTAAGAGGAATTTCTTCATACATGACAAAAAGTGGACTTTATTGAAGTTAACTGAACTGAACTTAGGCTTAACTGAAGATTATAATGTGATAGAAAATTTATATAATCGGATTTGCCATGTAATTAATTAATTGTTAATTATTATGGGTATTGTGACTACTTGATTATTTTTGGGCCATATGTATGTAGATATTTCTAATTTATTATTTTATGAAAATAGGTAATCAACATTGAATTTTATAGTTCCCAAACCTCATGTATTGTTCTTAGCCAAGCATGACCCTAGGAAGATGAAATCTTTAATTTATGGCCAGCAGTATAAAATTCCTTTTTGGTTTTAGGCTCTCCGAAGTTAAAACTATGAGAGTATTGCATTTGAGGAACTTTTAATTACAATTTCAGAGAGAAATTGATTATTATTGTGAAGTTATTCTGATCAATTGATAAAATAAAATAATGTAAACCAAAACTAATCGATACTTTTAATTATTATCTTTTTGTTCAAAGATTAAAAAATAAAAATTTTTTTTTTTACAAGATATTAATAATCTTGAATCGTTCAGGTAGTATTCCCTTTTCAACACTTCTATTCAAAATTAAGCTTACTTCCTATTCTTCAATCAAGTTTAAATGCTGTACACTTTTTACTGCTACTCTCTGTATTTCATAAAATAGAATTATTTCTGACTTGCGCTGGTAACAAAGCAGGCATAGAGGAAGCTGAAATAATAACAAGGCATGCGCTCTTGGAATTACAATATAATTAAGCTCATTTCACAAGCACGATATCAGGTAGCTAGAGAGTGTGGTAGAAGCATATAAATTAAATATATAAAAAATTAAGCCGACTTCATTTTTATTTTTTGGTTGACATGAGGATCAAACAATCAGGACAGAAGAGATACGTGCTTAAGAATCTCGAGCACATCGTGACGAACGTCTGCGACAGAATGTATTAAGGCAACACGTAAGACAGAATGCATTACGTTGGCGTCTTGCTGCTTTGCTACGTGCATTATTGAGCTTTGGATTTTCTTCGCGGTATGTTACTAAAAATGAAAATTAATACGCAAAACGATATACAGAACAATTAAAATAAAATTAAAATAAAAAAATGATAAACAAACTAAGTAAAACACACACGTTTTTTTCTTTTATTATAATATTTTATTAAATTTTACTGTCAGGAGGCGTGATTTAAAGATCATCATATGAAATGATATAAGATTAAAATTAAATTAAAATTATACAAAAAATTTCCTGTATTATTATTATTTTGTAGTTAGAAAATAATAATAATATACATAAACTATATTTTGACAAAATGGAAACCCGACTTCAAAAATAAAATATTCTATAACAAAAAATGCACTAAAAAGTAAAAAAATAATTGCATATTCTTGTGCCAATTTTAGTTCACCTAAGCAAAAATTTTTAAATATATATGTACAATTATTGTTATTTTTGGAGGCGGTGTCAGCATAGAGAAATTCACATAATTTTTGGACACCGCCTCCAAAAATAACAATAATTGTACATATATATTTAAAAATTTTTGCTTAGGTGAACTAAAATTGGCACAAGAATATGCAATTATTTTTTTACTTTTTAGTGCATTTTTTGTTATAGAATATTTTATTTTTGAAGTCGGGTTTCCATTTTGTCAAAATATAGTTTATTTCTCGCTTTTTAGTGACTCTAAAGTTCTATAACTAGTTTTATTTATCTAAATATGGGTAGACCTACTTAAACGACTAATTTTTAGTGAATTTTTTTATAACACATTTTTTTTTACCCGGTTTTTTTTTTTTTTAATTTTAAGAGCATTTTTTTATAACAGATTTTCAATTTTATTTACATGCATTTTGTTTTTTTTTTGTAAAAATTTTTTTTTTTGGGGTCGGTTTTTTTTTTGTAAAACTTTTTTTTTTTACTCGTTTTTTTTTTTTTTTTTAATTTAAAGAGCATTTTTTTATAACATATTTTCAATTTTATTTACATGCATTTTGTTTTTTTTTTGTAAAAATTTTTTTTTTTGGGGTCGGTTTTTTTTTTGTAAAAAAATTTTTTGAAGTCGGTTTTTAAAAAAATTTTCTTATTTTCCCATTATGAATGAGTATACCCTTTCAAAAAAAAAAAAAAATTCGCAAAAATCGGTTATCACATATAAAATGAGTATTTTCCTCGATTTTCCGGGGATCCCCTCATCAGAATGCGATTTGGTGACAATGGGACCAATCGGGAATCAAACCCTTTAAAACAAAAAAAATTCAAAATCGGTTCATAAATGACGGAGTTCTGAGGTAACAAACATAAAAAAAAAAAAAAAAAAAAAAAAAAAAAAAAAAATACAGACGAATTGAGAACCATCCTCCTTTTTTGCAGTCGGGTTAAATACACTACACACACGTTGTTTATATCATCAAGGAAACGTTTGAAATGTAGCATCAAGGAAACGTTTGAAATTGAAG
Source organism: Nineta flava (assembly GCA_963920215.1). Taxonomy (NCBI): domain Eukaryota; kingdom Metazoa; phylum Arthropoda; class Insecta; order Neuroptera; family Chrysopidae; genus Nineta; species Nineta flava. The sequence goes on from OY986040.1 coordinate 69,242,429, forward strand.
TACGGCTCCTTCTATTGATTACTTACACAACCTAGATAACATAGGATGATTGAGTGTGGTGCTATCAGAGATTAGTAGAGAGATCGCTCATGTCTATACTAAAATGTGAGGGAAGTTTTGGGCACTGAAAATGAGCGACACATTAGTGGCGAAAGCCGGCGGTACGAGTAGGAAGCTCTTATAGGGAATCGCGCGTTAGAGTAACAGAGATACTCTTATGTGTTATTTCTTATATGTTGCCAAACGCTTACTGTTTTCGCGCATAAGAGTTTCTTTGTTACTCAATGGCAACCTATAGGGAATCGCGCTTTAGATTGGCAGAGACACTCTTATGCAGAATTTAAGTTTTTTTTTTAATTAAAAAAAAAAACCGTAAGCCAGCGGCAGCTTAGAGATAAGCTTAAGCGAACCGTAAGTCAGTCAACGCGAAGCGTTTGGTCAATGAGAAGCGTTAGTTGATAGGAAGCGTTAGGTCAACGCGAAGCGTTAGTTAATCAATGCAAAGCGTTGGTAAATGCAAAGAGTTTACCAACGCAAAACGTAAGCTAAAGCGAACCGTAAGTCAGCCAACGCGAAGCGTTGCCCAATGAGAAGCGTTAGTTACCCAAACTGAAGCTTCAGTGATTCGCGTGAAGCGTGATTTCACGTGAATCGTTAACCAACGAAAAGCGTGAACCAACACGAAACGTAAGCTAAAGCGAACCGTAAGCCAGCCAACGCGAAGCTTTAGTAAATCAACGCATTTAACGCGAAGCGTGATTTTACGCTTAGCGTCAATAAACACGAAGCACTAGTTAACGCGAAGAGAAAGTTAACGCAGAGCGTAAGCAACTCAGCGCTAAGCGTTGTTGAACTCACAGCGTAGCGTAAGCTTAAGCGGACCGTAAGTCAGTAAACGCGAAACGTTGGTCAATGCGAATCGTTAGTGCATGGGAAGCATTAGGCGACGTTAGTCAACGCGACGTGGTGATAACTCAACTTGACGCGTTGGTTTGGCAACGTTAGTTATTCAACGCGAAGCAATAGCCGATGCTGCGTTAGAAAGTCGCGTAAGTAGCGATATAATGTATTTATATATATATATATATATATATATATATATATATATATATATATATATATATATACATATATATATATATATATATGTATATATATATATATATATACATCTATATATATATATAAATATATATATATACATATATATATATAAATATATATATATATATATATAAATATATATATATATATATATATATATATATATATATATATATATATATATATATATATATATATATATATATATATATATATCTATATATAGCGGTCCCGACAGACGTTGTACTGTACACACGGACAGATTAATTATATATATTAAACCTTGAACTTATAAATACACCTGGTGTACAAAACAGAAATAATTATAAAAACAATACTATTTGATGTACGTTATGTTTGTTCAAGTGCCAGTCTTCGATCGACTCGATGGCCGAAATAGGCATTTTTGTCAAGGATTAATATTCTCAAGCGTTACAAATTCGGGACTAAACTTAATATACCTTGTATATTTCCAAATATACTGGGTATAATATGTTCATTTATTAAAAAAAACTCTTTAAAATTTCTAAATATACTTTTTATTTATAATCCAAGAATGTTTTTAATGTAAAAAACAATAATCTATTATAAAAAAAATAAATTTTTATAAAAAACATTAATTATATTTTTTAAAAAAATTGCTTGAAAAATATTATTTATAATGTTAATAAAAATTTTTTTTTAATTAAAAAAAACTAAAATTCTGCATAAGAGTGTCTCTGTCACTCTAACGCGCGATTCCCTATAGGTTGCTATTGAGCAACAAAGAAACTCTTATGCGCGAAAACAGTAAGCGTTTTGGCAACATATAAGAAATAACACATAAGAGTATCTCTGTTACTCTAACGCTCGATTCCCTATAGGAGCTTCCTTCTCGCACTGGCAACCAGCCGCCGGCTTTCGCCGCTAAGGTGTCGCTCTTTTTCAGTGCCCAAAACTTGCCTCGATACATTTTAGTATAGGCATGAGCGATCTCTCCACTAATCTCTGGTGCTATATACTTAATATAGATGCCAATAGATTAACCCACACCGCCATCTATTAAAAACTTATGGAACATCTATTGCAAACAATGAACGTTGTGTGCCAATATTGAAAGGCATTTAAGTTTAAAAATGAAGCCCCTGGATTGTGTTGCGCGAGCGGTCAAGTAAAATTGACGCGATTGGTACCGCCAGAAGAGCCACTACATTCATTGGTTTCGGGAAATGGGACAGATTCTATACATTTTTTGACTCATATCAAGCAATAAAATAATTGGTTTCAAATGACGTCATTTGGCGCAACAAAAGTTATTCGAGAAAAATTAAAGCCAAGTTATACCTTGAGTATATTGAAAAACAATAAACTTTTACCACCACGTGCCTGATGCAAAATACGTTGGCAGCTTTCAATTGTAATGGTGTATTAATTGAAATGGCTTAAATTACATTTGTAGCTCGGTAAATTTCCAAAAGCAGAAAGAAGTGATGTGTTTAAAAAAGCTGATGGGGGATGGGAGTGCAGAGAAAGTATTTTGAGAGCAACATGGGAGAGCCACATTGTGGTACAAACAATTCGTTTTACAATATTCTATATTACATCTAATTAATATCTAGTTACCTTTGCAGATTGGGGTCAAATATATCATCTAACAGGTTCCTTATTGCGAACGCGGGATAGTGACTACAAATTTTTGCAAATTTATTTTATGGGCGATTCAGCAAGACAAGTCGATCAGCGTTGTGCACACAACAATTCAGTGAAAAGACAAATTGTGGAAACTACAAATGCTTTTCGATCAGCACAACGAATTGGTTGCATTATTCACCACCACATTAGACCGCATGTCATCAGACGATAAGACGCCTGCAGGACAACACGCAAGACGTTTTAATGCGCCAACAATTGATGAAGTCGCTAGAAAATAAAACTAAGAATGTTGTGTATCATAAAGCATTAGAATAATAAACAATATGTTTTTGGAATAATTATTATTTTTTATTAATTATAACAATTCGAATTCAATATTCATAGTTAAGACAGGGCAACGTCTGTCGGGTCAGCTAGTATATATATATATTAGAAACGGTGCTTTTCGCATCTACTAGGTAGGATGGATGGACATTTGAAGAAATTTTGACTTTGGTACGGAAATTAAACAAAATTTTTATGAAACAAAAACCTTCTTTTATTTGCTTTAAAAGAATGTGAATCTAATTTCTTTTTCAACCGTTTTTTTAATTTTACAACACGATGTCAATTTTCAAACTTTGAACGACTTACAAATGCCAAATTTAAACTTGAATTTGAAAAAAGATGTAATGAAAATTATACCTTGAAAACCCCTCTATCAAAATGTCATTTTTTTGTAAAATGACCAGAAAAAAAGTTATAACGACCAAAAGCAAATTTGTTCCAAATGTTTATCTATTTTCGTTATTAACTTTGTTATTTTTGGTTCTACTAAAAGGTTGTAGAGATTTTAATTTGCAACAAAAAATGTTTTTACAAATTTTCTGTGCGACGAATAGTTTGCTCGATATAGCGGAAAAACCATTCACACCCCTTTTACAAGATGGCGGCAGCGGGACAAGGGTTGTTACCCTTACAAACTTGGATTTAACTTTACACTAACCCCCTCTTGACATCCAAAAAATAAAATTGCGTGCTCTAACTATTGCAACCCCAAATATAACTTTTTAATGGACTATCAGATTATAATGAAAATCGTATATATTTAGATCGATAAAATCGATATCATTTTTACTTTTCAATCGCATCATCATAATTTGCCGCTGTTTTGTCGTGTGTTAGAACTTTAAAAAAAATTTAATGGAGAAATCGTGCTTTTTTCAAGGTGCAACTGGGATCAAAAAACAATTCTATACATGTATGTGCAAAATAATATTAATGTGCAATTTAATATTATTCAAAATAATAATAAAAAATATTGTTCAGTTATATATATATACAAATAGAATACATGCCTATACCGTGTGTGTATGCATTCAGTGTAGGTGCGTCCACCTGGAACCGGAAGTCAACGGAATAACACCAATTTTGAACTGAATAATCTACAAGACCCTACAATTGATTGTAGTAAGGTTCATTTGTAGTAACAAGATTCATCAAAATAAAAAAATTAATTGTGTTCAAATTTAAAAACAATTTGTTTTATTTTAATAAATCTTGTTACTACAAATAAATGAACCTTACTACAGTCAATTGTAGGTATTTGTAGATTATTCAGTTCAAAAAAAAAAAAAAAAAAAAAAATACAGACGAATTGAGAACCATCCTCCTTTTTTGCAGTCGGGTTAAAAATTGGTGTTCTTTCGTCGGGTTGAAGGTTGACGGTCCTATTCAGTGTGTGTTCACGCTTGTTTAATTTGTCATCAAATAACTATTTTAAATTTTATTAGTCACGGATGAATCGGCGTATGAATGTCGTAAACTATTCAGACGCAAGTTTCTTGTCGAAATATGCTAAATATTATAGACATATAGTTTGCAACTATAATGACCATACCGTGTGTGTTGGAACGCTTTGCTAATAGAGAATCAATGTTAAATATTATTTACTATAATAACTATACACAATATGCTTAATAACGAAATAAAAATAGTGGAAGTACTCTGTAGTCAGTAGTGTGTATATTCATACGTAATGAATAATAATATTAGAAATTTAGTGGGCATCTCTAAACCCCACTCTTAAATGACATCAAACGAACATCCTAATACCAATAGCCAGATGTTTGTAAGTGTGTGTATGTATGTATGTATTTATGGTTGTATAGTAAATATTTAAGGATGTGCCAGCATACTACCACTTTTCGAAAGATTTTGCTCATTTTTTTTCACAGGCTAAAAATAATGTTTTCTAATAAATCCCGAAGTTTCAGAATTTTTGACCATTTAGAACGCGAGATAATTAATATCAAAGTTATCATTCTCTCTCACTCTCTCTCTCATTAGAAGCATGTAAAACTTCATGCCCGCCCACTTATCCTTCTTCTCCATGTGTGGACAATTTTGTGTATCAGTAACTGATACACAAGGACCAGTATGACAAAGGTTATTTTTTCACTAGTTAAGAAATAAGCACAAATTTTCTGAACTGTGACTATGTATTATATACCTATCCATATGAAAAACTTGGTTTAGGAGTATGTTGTAACCATAGTAAAATAACGAAACCTTGAAACACAGAAATCTATCACCGTGGATCGAAAAGTAATTTTCTTTATACATTTTTCTATTTTTTATTTTATATATATTTTTTAAATTATCTGCCACCACACAACTATAGGTTATTCGTATTATAACGTTATAAAATTAAAATAAATATAAAAAATACTATATTTTATCTTCATATAAAATTATATTTCTTCTATGCCATTCGAGTCAGTTAAAAATCTTCATTTCTCTTACTACTATTATATGTGTATGTGTTTACAGTTTAATTTTTATATTCATAGCCTTTTAAGCTATATTAGCTCCTTTTGTTAATAATTTTTGAAGAGAAACGTCTAAAAATTTTGGCTCGGTGTTTGGAAACGTCTTAAAAATAGTATACACTATTCTATTATAAACTGCTACGCTAGGTAGATGTGTAAAATGTGTGTACATTCGTGTAATATGCATTCGGTTTTCGTGGATATGCATTCGGTTTTTGGAACAAAATTTGATACTTATTAATGTACCAACAACTTTTATTCGAAACAAGAGTTTATGTTGGTCGTTAGTGTGATGATCGAGGATTGGAAAGGACCTCTTGCAATTTCAATTATCGACCAAACAAAAAAAGATTTATACATTATTTCCAAACTTTGGGTAATAGATTTCTCTCAGGAGATCGCTTTAATGCAAAACACATTCACTGGGGATTTAGAATTACACCTGCTGGAAGGGGAAAAGTTCTATATCAAGTTATGCAAGAATATCCCCTATGTGACTTATCGATATATTAACCAACGTATTGGCCCACCGATATAGCTAAAATTCCTGATTTACTAGGTTTCTTTGTAACCAAAGGAACATCTTCGGGTTATCTAACAGCTAAGTCAACTCTAGACCTATATTCAGACCATATGCCCATAATTGCTGCACTGAATGCTACAGTCACAAAAATAATGAAGACACCTTAGTTGTTTAATAATAGAACAAACTGGATCGAATTTAAGCATCAAGTAGCCTTAAAATTGGATCTTATAAAACCACTCAAATTGAACAATGATCTAGAGAATGTAGTCAATACATTCACTAGAACTATTCAAAGTGCAATATGGGAAACCACACCTGAGATGCCATCTACAGTAGCCAGCTACATATCTGCCCAATTAATGTAAAGCAAACAAGTGCGGATAAACGTCGACTATGGAGATAATGGCAAAAAATTAGATATACATCAGACAAAAAACGTTATGACCAAGCAGCTAGAGAATTAAAGGAATTGATAAAAAATCTCCAAAATGATTCATTTAATAATTATCTAGAAGGGCTTGCCGCGACAAGAGATCCACATAACCCAATTCCATCTATTTGTAAGAATATAGAAGAATGGGCACGTACTAATTTGGCACATCGGCAAGAGGTTTTTACACCATTTCCACCTGAGTGATCATAAACTTGCTCAGGGCATCTTATCAAATGTCGCAAATTTGTGACCTGTTCACAGTAAAAAAAGTTGGTAAATGCATAAAAAACGACTTGGATGCAAATGAATCAACAGGATATGACCTAATTACTGGGAAAATCATCAAGCAGTTACCTAGAAAGGGTGTAGCTATGCTAACGATGACTTAATGCTGTTCTTAGGCAAGGATACTTTCCCTGCCAATGGAAAATTGAAGAAAACCGTCCCACGAACCCAGTACTGAATCATTCTATCATACATGGGAGAGAAATTTTTCCAAATCAGGTTTGGTAAAGAAACAATTCAACTCCATCAAATTAAATCAGGTGTCTCTCAAAGAAGCGTCCTAGGACCAATTTTATATTTATTGTACACTGCCGACATAGCAACCAATGAGCACACGACACTCGCCACGTTTGCAGATGATAAAGCTATATTGTCGCCACATTCAAATTATATACTATGAGGGCACCATGAATTGACTAGGAAATGGCGTAAACTATCAATGAAACTAAGTCAGCTCACATTGTATTTAATAAATGCAGGGGTGTCTCTCAGAATGTACACATAAACAGTAAATTGTTACCACGAGTTGATTGTGTAAAGTATCTTGGAATTCATCTAGATAAAAATTTAACTTGGGGCACTCACATTTGGAAAAAACGAAAACAGTTAGGACTCAAGCTTAGTCAGTATTACGGGCTTATAGGCAGAAAATCACAATTTTCACTGAGATATAAATTATTAGTGTATAACTTTAAGCCAGTTTGGACTCATGAAATCCAACTTTGGAGTACAATTTCAAATTCCAACATTGAGATCCTTGAAAGATTCCAACCCAAAATACTTCGTGCTATAACAGATGCTCCCTATTTTATTCTGAATAGTGAAATTCGTGAAGACTTAAAATCGAACACAGTGAAAAGAGAGATAGTGAGATAGTGGAATTTAGTGCAAAGTATTTAGAAAGATTAGAATCACATACAAATACATTCGCAGTATACCTGCTACATAACAGTGAATAAACTTATAGACTAAAAAGATTTCAGCCACTCCAGTTACCATTTTACACTCTTACCCTATTTGAGTGGCATCCAGTGCGTATTATAAGTTATCATTTTAAGTCAATTATTTAAGTTAAAAACCTGCATCAGCAAAAACAGTGTTTTATTAAGTTCATAGTTTTAAATAATTATAGCACATATTATATAGAAGTAAATTGTTAAATTTGCTATCAATGGATAGTAAATAGCATGTCATTTTACGTATACATTTGCCATATATTTTGCTTATTGTGTCTACAGATTGCAAATAGCAGACAAATTAAGAAAAACTCGTTACGCAGGAGCTGCTTCAACTTAGCGAATTTCCTTTGAATAAATAAATCACTCTCTAGTGGTCATTATTTTAGTGTGATAAAATAATGAAAAAAAAAAAAAATCGGATATGATTTTAGTATTTGCAAGGCCAATTTTATAACCAAATGGCATAGGTCAAGGGGAAAGGCGGCATAGAGAAAGAAGAAAACATAAAATATAAAATATCTCTTTTAATATTAGAAACAATCGAAAAATGTATAAAGAGTAAAGTTTTAGAAAATCAAGTTTGCTACCTCAATTCATTACCTTAATATTTTTCTTAAACTCCAAAATGAACAGATATATTAAGAATTTTAACTTTCTACAAAATTTACTAAATCGTAAATATTTATGTAACTATTAGTGTAACAGAAAATTCTTCTGAACCATCCTCCTGGTGATAAGCGTGCCGTGAAAAAATTATGGCATACCCACCGTTGACATCAATTCTATGTTGCGCCTTTTGGTGCAAAATTGGTTGTTGTAGGTGATGAAGGTCCGCTGCCACCAGAGCAAATATTAGTGTAACTAAACATTATATTATCGAATAATAAATACTGAGAACTCTAGGTTTTTGAAATAAAATTTCAAATTCGCCCGTTACCTAGATCAGTTTTTTTGTATTATAAATACGTATTTCGACTACAATGTAGTCATCATCCGTATAAAATAGTTAGTCGTAATTTACTCTTTGACAATTAGAAATAGAAAGTCGAGATCAATAGACAAAAATAAAAATAAATAGATAATTAACTAGATTAAAATATACTAAATTTAATATATTATAAATTTTAAATTATATTGAAATTACTCTTGTTAAAATTTCTTTCATTCACATTTATTCCTGTTACCTCACTCTTATTAAAATTACTCTTAATCGGGAATCTATAGCATAGAGTGTCCTTCGTGTTCACAAACATACATTGGCCAAAGCCGTAGACAAAATGCAACCCGATTCAAATAACATATGGCTTATATGAAATACGGCAGATTGGAAAAATCCTGTGTAGCTGCACATATTATAGAGAATGACAGAAAATCTAATAATATTAAAGAAAATCCCTCAGAGCTGGATGCGAACGAAAGCATATACATTCAGAAATTCAAAAGAAATATTATGAATCTAGACAATGGACCGGTCCCAAATTCAGATTTAATCAAAATCTTACGGTAAAATTAATTGCCAACATGTCCATCTCTTTCTAAAGATGTTAAAATACAAAAACCTATTCACTGCGCAACGCATAACTCAGCACCAATCAGGTGCGATCTTAAAATAGTATCAAAGGTCAGGCAAACATTTATAAGCAGAGTAAAACCAAGAAAGATTGTGAAATTGTCACCAAATTAGCGACAAGTAACATAAATTAGACAATATAAGAGTAATTTTAATAAGAGTAAGGTAACAGGAATAAATGCGAATGAAAGAAATTTTAACAAGAGTAATTTCAATATAATTTAAAATTTATTATATTTTAAATTGAGTATATTTTAATTCAGTTAATTTTCTATTTATTTTTGTCTATTGATTTCGACTTTCTATCTATTTCTATGTTACTTTTTTATTCTATTCTACTATCTGATGATGACTACATTGTAGTCGAAATACGTATTTATAATACAAAAAATCTGATCTACATAAAGGGGGCGAATTTGAAATTTTATTAGAGTAACAGTTTAAACTGTTAATCTGAAAAAATTCGTACGCATTGAGAAATATATGAATTGGAACCAAGTTATCAGGATAAAACGTACCGCGATCAACTGTAATAAACAATTGAACTATTTTTTTAGCATTGTTAAAGTAGTATTTACAGCTATATAACTAAACAACATTGATGAAATGCGGGTTGTCTATTTAAACAGGTGGCTAGCCTATTTTAATATTCATAATGTTTTTTCACGGAGATAGCAATACTTTTTGAATCTACTCTATTCCAATACAAAACTTATTTTCTGTTAAATAATGTTACAAATAAAATTTCAAATTCGTCCCCCTTACCTAGATCAGTTTCTTGTATTATAAATACGTATTTCGACTACAATGTAGTCATCATAAGTATAAATTAGCTAGTCGTACTTTATTCTTTGACAATTAGAGATTGTTATAAAGTCGAGATCAACAGACAAAAATAAAAATAAATAGAAAATTAACTAGATTAAAATATACTAGATTTAAAATATAATAAATTTTAAATTATATTGAAATTGCTCTTGTTAAAATTTCCTTCATTCACATTTGTTCCTGTTAATTTTACTCTTATTAAAATTACTCTTATATTGTCGCAGGATATGTTACTTGTTACTAATTTGGTGACAGTTTCACCAAATTTTCCCTTAGTATGTTTTTAAAATTTTATATAACGCGGCAAGTTATTTTTTCTGATGATTTCAAATATTTTAAAACTTGCCGCGTTATGTAAAATTTTAAAAACATACTAAGGGAAAACTTACGAAATAAATTTCAACCAAATTTTTTCTTACATTTAATCAATTTACCCCTCATTAATTTTTTTAGTTAATAGTTTACCGAACTATTTACTTTGTAAATAGCTCGGCTCTTTAAAGATATATCATCACTTTTCAAAGATTTATTTACTTTGTAAATAGCTCGATCCTTTCTTCCATATCATCACTTTTTAAGAAGGAACTATTACATTAAGGATTTTCCCGAAAACTCGGCCCTTTCTTACATTTATGTTTTTGGTCGGATTATATTTTGAAATATTAAATTAAAAGAAAATGTTCATAGAAGTGTACGTTGAGGCTTAACCGCTTCCAGAAGCGGTAATGCAGTTAACTATGATTTGAAATTGAACTCATAAAGCAGCTGCCAATTTTGAGTAAGCCGTAAGAGTTACTTCTATAAAGAGCACCTTTTTTGTAGTAAAAAATATACTTCAACTAAATTTTGTACATAAAATACTTTGTTTCCATGAGAGTAAAAATTGAGGGAGTTGAATTATCAAAACATTCTACGCTCATGAATTGATATGACCAAAATTTTCAGATGGGTTTTTTCGTATGATGAAACAATAACACCATAGCCAGTAATATGAAAATTGCGCAATCTCTTCTAATTTAAAAATAAAACAAAACTATTTAAAAACTGAAACTTTAAGAGCGTACAGTGCACAAGCAGCTTTTACTGGGGCTAATTTAGCTCAATCGTCTTGTTTTATGCCATAGTATATATGGTAAAACGTTGTAAAGATCTTTTAGGGACACCCTATATTGTTAAACTTGTAACTGAAGGCTCGATAATAAATTTAAAAATTCAATACAGACTCTATTGTTTTAAGTCCCATCAATTTACGTATTATGTTTGTACAGGTAAAAATCCGGAATACAAAAATACGGAATGGAATGCCATGTATATAAAAATAGATGTATGTGTTAAGTGTAGTGTACAGTTATAATATTGTGTATATTATTTATAAGGGAATGGTAACATAGAATACACATACAAAAAATAAGGAACTGAAGTTACTATTATAGTGGTAACGAATATAAGTATACTCACTTATATATGAACAAAACCTTTGGGAAATCGAAAGATTCTTTCCCTATTATTTGTTAATATAATTCTGACATATAAATGTTTCAACTAAGATACTTGTACTATTACTGCTTCTAAACTGCTTTTCTTATGCTTCTTAAATATAATATACGGGATGATTTAAGAATAGGTGTTACACAAATTAAATTGTAGAGGAGCGCCAATTAACCTATAACCATCGATGAGTAAACGTATAAGATAATTAACCAATTTAAGCGGCATTTTAACCAAACAACACGCACAAAATCTTGTAAACGTTCTATCATCTTTCAGTTTAGGCCTAAAACGATTTGAAATTTATACACAAATAAAATTTTTGGGTAAAATTTACAATAGCATTTCCTTCGATTGTAAATATCACTAGTTTGTTAAGACAATGTAAGCGATATATCAGTTAGTAGTAAAATATTTAAAAAAACTATTACACCTTCCTTTCCAACCCTGTCATTGCGTTCTGTTATAAAATCGTATGAAAAATTATTGACTGTTGATTTCCTTTGATATTTTTCTTCTTTGCGCCTAACGTCCGTCAACAAATTATCAAAATTAGTCAAAACTAGGAGAGTTTTATTACTAATTGTATGCCTCATAATTGTAATATAAGATAAGGTGAACAGTAAACGACAAGCTAAAATTGTTCAAAATTGTGATTCAATATGGTACAATACAATATTCAAGAAAAATTGATGGGTGTAAATTTTTTCCGAATTTAGATATCATTTCCATTCTTTTGAACATGCTGTATGTATTGCCTTCTTTATATTTTTTTTTCAGGTCTTATTTTAGGTATAATATATAATATTATTTTATAATAAGTATTAAGCACTAACAAATAAATATATAAATAGTCGTATCTTATACAATAGATTTAGTTCAGTACAAGTTGAGTAAATTTTTAAACATGTTACAAAATTAAATATATATATTTTTTAAATCTGGTTTGAGCCTACCACACAACCTCTTCAGACAGACATTCTCTTCATACATACCCCACACAGTGGAGTCAATAAGAGTTTTTATTAGGAATTCTCAGAAACAGCACCGATTTTAATGATTTTTTTTAAAGTTTGTTCTTATATATTATTTGAAATCAAAATATATTGGCGGGCGGTCTTATCCAGATTGTGGATGCCACCTCATTTTGCTGGTGAAAATATTTACATTCAAAATGGCCCCACAAATTGAGAAAGTAATTAATTTTATACAGAAAATGTTCTATACAGTTTTTTCTGTAAAGGCTATAGCTTCTGAGTTATTTAAAGTTGAGTTTACCAATTTTCTGTCGAAAAAGCATATTTAGGAACAATTTTTCGCAAATAATTCGAAAACCTTAAATTTAATCAAAAAAAATGTGATGAGTAAAAATTAAGGTTATAAAAAAACTAACCATTTGGTATTTTTATGTTTTCGTTCGAGTAAAAATAACCGGGTTATGGCTAAAGAATCTTTTGTCTTGGCAAAGAAGGGAGTCGGAATACCCCTCATAGGCTGAGAGCCTATTTTAGGAATTCCAAGGGCTGCATGTAGACAGATGATCAACGAGTGGTCAAATGCTAAACACCGTGATCACTGGGAAAATGTACCGCGGCAGGAGCTCGCGGAAGCATTTGCACACAATGGGACTCCATAGTCCATTGTGTGCAGATTATGTGGCGAGGAGGAGGAAACGTCAAGCCACATTATCATTGACTGCAAAGCTCTGGTTTACAAAAGATACAGGCTATTCGGTGCATCTCACCCCGAATATATGAACCTTCAGGAAGACCTGATAAGCAAGCTCCTGGCTATTGCCAAAATATGGGAGAAGCGAATCTCGTCGGACTGAAGTAGAAGGGGGAGCACAATGGACTATAAGGTCGAAGTGCAAGACTTTTTAGACCCCAAGATGTATCTATCTATCTATCTATCTATCTATAGCTAACGAAAGATTGCTCTTTGTTTACTGAAAATCGATGTGCAAGCTTTGATCTCTGAATAACGAAAAAATTGATACTTAATCAAGAAAACTCATCACTTAAAGAACGTTAATAGAACTTCAGAACGTATTTTTGTTATGCTCTCTAGCGTAAGAGTTGGCGAAGTTACAACAAAAACAATATTAATGACTCGCACGTTTGAAGCAAATGTAATTGATTATTTAAACGTATCATATTTAATTTTCCAAATATCAAGCCGCTTAAAAATTCATTTTGTTCGAAATTTTACGAGCTAAAAGTTTTTGTCTGCAGTTGAACCAGCTAGAAACAATAGTTTTTAAAATAATTAATATCACAATGCTATAAAATCACTGTCTTCGTAAAAGTTACTACAGAAATCGACCTTTTGTTGTGCAAGTATTTTAGATGTAAACAAACAAATGTAAAAGTCAAATTGTTAAATGTAAATACTACATGCCGTGATCTGTTTTTGTTGAGGGTAAAATTAATTACTTTTACAACATTTATTTTTTGCAAATCCACGTTTTATTTAATAAAATTGCTGACATGTTTCGGGTTTTATCCCATTGTCGAAACTGTGAGAGTACCGTTACAGGTGGCTCTTAATTATACAAAAAAAATTTTAAAAAATTTTGAAAAACAATCATAAAAGCACGTCATATAAGATAAAAATCAAAAACAATTAGATAACACTTAGCAAGTTATAACAATAAAAATAAAAATATTCAATAAAACTACATGCCGTATTTGCATGTTTGTTGCCATAAATGGTTGTTTTCAGTTACTCAAATTTAGTATTTATGATTGTAAATCTACGTCATTAGTGCAGATATTGATAAATATTTTCATTATTTAAAATTTTGGAAATTACCATTCGAAAAATTTTATTCCGACCACTGGAATATTTTTGATTTCAAATAGTAGGGTATAAGAAACATTGAACAAAATTTTCAATTTTGATTAATTTTTTATTAATCAAAATCGAAACTGCTTCTGAGGATTCCTACATTCAATAAGCATGATTAACAGTGGAGTTGAAGTATTAAACTTAGAACATAAAAGTTATATTCAGACTACATTCTTTGACCGCATAATTATAACATATAAACTTTTAAAATTAAAAACATCATTTGTTCATATGATTAATAAAAAAAAATTTTGACAAAATTGAAAACCGACTTCAAGAATCAAATATTCTAAAACCAAAAATGTACTAATTGCATATTCTTGTGTCAACTTTAGTTCACCTAAGCAAAAATTTTTAAATATATGTATAGACTGCTTAAAAGACAATCAAATTATTAGGATAATATAATGTACAATTATTGTTATTTTTGGAATCGGTGTCCAAATTTTATGTGAAACATTAAAATTTAAATAAAGACAATATTTTTTCGAAAAAACAAAACGACAATATTTTTTTTCAATTTCTCTTTGCGGACACCGATACCAAAAATAACAACAATTGTGCATTATATTATCCTAATAATTTGATTGTCTTTTAAGCAGTCTATACATGTATTTAAAAATTTTTGCTTAGGTGAACTAAAATTGACACAAGAACATGCAATAATTTTTTTCTTTTTAGTGCATTTTTGGTTTTAGAATATTTGATTTTTGAAGTCGGTTTTCCATTTTGTCCAAATTTTATTTTATTTCTCGGTTTTTAGTGACTTTCAAGTTCTATAACTGATTTTATTAGTCTGAATATGGGTAACCTACTAAACGACCTACTAATTTTTAGTGGGCCTAATCTTTAGTGGGTTTAAACACATTTTTTATTTATCCGTTTTTTTTTTTAATTTTTAGTGCATTTTTTCATAGCAGATTTTCTGTTTTTTTTACATGCAATTTTTTTTTTGTAATAATTTTTTTTTTTGGAGTCGGTTTTTTTTGTAAAAAATTTTTTTATTTGAAGTCGGTTTTTAAAAAAAGTTTCTTATTTTTCCAATATGAATGAGTATACCCTTTCAAACAAACAAAAAATGTTCGCAGAAATCAGTGATCACATATAAAATGAGGATTTTCCTCGATTTCCAGGGGATCACCTCATCAGAATGCGATTTGGTGACAATGGGACCAATTGGAATTCAAACCCCAAAAAATTTCAAAATCGGTTCATAAATGACGGAGTTCTGAGGTAACACACATAAAAAAAAAGCAACATACAGACGAATTGAGAACCATCCTCCTTTTTGAAGTCGGGTTAATAACAATACACAAGTTTGGTATATAGGGTAACAAAATATGTAAAGGCACTATTGAAATTTAAAAATAAATCTTTAAACTAGTAAATCTGTAGTCGATTTACTAAAACTAGACCCATGGTCGTTCATGAAAAACTGTATCAAATAACGAAGTTCAAATTTTAAGAAAGAAGAAGGTTTTACGAAAAAATTAAATATTCAAGTTGTTCAAAAACTAGTCCCATGTCTTCCATGAAAAACTGTATCAAGTAACGAAGTTGAAATTTTAAGAAAGAAGAAGATTTTACGAAAAACTTACATATTCAAGTTGTTCAAAAACTAATCAAAAACTAGTCACATGTCTTCCATGAAAAACTGTATCAAATAAGTTTTGATACAGTAAGTTAAAGTTTGATAACAAAAGTTAAAGTTTGAAAAAAAAGATTTTACGAAAAAATATTCAATTTATTTTTGCGTGTATATTCTTATCCTTCTTACAACAAATGTACAAAAAATCTTCAATCAAAATTAAGAAGGGGTCAACTAATAGTTCGTTTTCCGTCTGGTAGTATACCGAATATATACGTGTAACACCGTTTTAAGACAATTCATTGATGTGGAGAAATGCTACTTAGTTATAAGGAATTTTTGCGGGCGAATCCGCAAAGGCTAATTGTTTAATCTCCACAGCATAATGATCTCTACTGAAAACAGGTATTATAATCTTGCAATGTTATTCCAAGCTGTGTTGCCAATGCTGCAGTTTATGGTTTTGACGTTTTTATTGGTAAATAAAGTTATTTATTAGTTGTATATATAACATACTGATAATAACATGACTAGGATCTTTATGTTAAAATAACTTCAAAAATCACGTAAGTCTAATTAATAAGAGAAGGGACGATAATGAATAACTGGTTTCTATACCTGCAGTCAGTATTTGATTGAAAAAATAGTGCAATTTTATGTTAATTATTTTCGATCGGTAATTAGTTCTTTTATTTGTACCAAACCGAAAAAACAAAGTCATCAGTAAAATAAAAATGAGTGTATGAAATGAAACACAAACACGAAAAAAAAAAGAATTGTTTCTATTTATACTTTATGTGAATCCATTAGAAGAAAGGATTTTGTTTATTGCTTTATAAAGGAATACATTTAGTTTAGATTGTATAGCATGTAGTTTTCAGATAACACCGTTTGGCTATTTAAATAAAACGAATACACAACAAATAGCGAAACACACAAATATATGTACAAAAAAATAATTTGTCTGTAGATTTTCCTTTAAGAAATATATAATATGTATATTCTACCTGCTGTATGAGAAAATGAGATATATGAAGTAGAAATTTTGTTTTCCTTGTTGGTTTGTACATCATTTTAGAAAATACATCTTTTACGTATTTCTATTAATTTTTAGAAATCTTTTATCAATTCATAATACAGACCTAAACGTGTACATAATAAGGATACATACTATGTACACGTTAAGTGCATCAGATCATGTTTAAGCATAAACGCCTACAGTAATATGTTTTACTCGAAAGATTAGAGATGGTTTTTAGGTCTCTGTATCTCAGGAACAGCTATAGCTATGAAGCTTAAATTGATTTTCTACAACTCAAAGTAAAATATGAAACACCCTGCATCTGAGAAATTTACACAATAAATGTATACCAAATTTCTGCATAATAACTGTATCCTCATTTAACTCGCTCTGCTTGCTTGATCCCCGTTGCGGCCTTCAGCCTTGGCTTCGTGTCCTTGACCTAATACAAATAACCACACTTCTAGCATGTAGAGAAGTAAAGACAGCATGTATATAAGGTTGCAGTTATTCCACGTCCAATTAAAAAAACCGCATCCTTCTAGCATGTCTAGAAGTGGGATACAATTTGTATACGTGAGTCAGTGGGTTTCACAAACGGACAAAGGGCTGTATATATATTATAGGACTCTGCTCGGTCTTCGGTCTTGGCATCACGTCTTAGAAAGAAGAAAGAATACAATAAACCAAACGTATAGAAATAAAATAAAATAGCACGTATAGAAATAAAAAAAGTTATTTTGAAGGGTTTATACCATTTGGGGGGGGGGGGGGGGGTTCTTTGGGCGTATTAAAGTTTTCCGATTTTTCCCGTAGCCGTATAGCATATCTAAAAGTGGGTTAGGTTTGGTATGGATCAGTGAGTCAGTCAGTCAGTAAATTACACAAAGGGCCGCATATATTATATTTTACATACCACGGAGAATCTTTCGCAATAAATTTATTTTGCCCTTACATAGGTGTCACTAATTTTGATGCGAATTTTTTTTTTGGTGGCGTATAAATAATTTTTAAATGCGAAAACTTATTCCTCTTCACATTTTTGTTTTTGGTAGGATACACATCTCAATTATATATACTTTATGCACAAATCATAACTCTTTTCCATTGTTTTGTATACTTTTTTATTCCTAATAAGATTTTGATGTTGGAATACATATATTCATTGTATTTTTTGCTCTGAAGAAATTCGCTTCGTCTCCGTAACTCTTACGTGACCAATTCCTGTATATTAATCCCGATAAACAGTACTTTTTTCGACAAGTCAGAAATAGCTAAAATTAAGAAATTTTTTTTCTTTATAAACTGACTGAATAAGCGAGTATGTATTTTTACCATGTCATATTATATTAAATTGAGTATTCAAGTTACAGATATTTAGACATATTATATTGTGTTTCATATTTTCATATCCAACACTTAATTCTTCGATAATGAGTTTTTCGCCATTATGATAGTTATTGCACATTATTTGTATTTTTATCCACTTTGCTATACTACAACCGATCACTATACATCACCATCACCCTTTTCAATATCCGCTTTCCATGCCAATCGTGTGAGCCTTGATTGCCATTTGCTTTCAAAACTATCATAAACGAACCGTAGTTAATATTTAGGTTGTATTAATTAACAGATCCAAATTAAAATAAATTGACTATTTCGTAAAATGGATGGTAAAAAAATACAGTACATTTTCCACAATGTGAATTACTTTTAATCCAAGCAACTTAACTACAGATAGATATAAGAACACATTTTTTATAAACATATATTTATAGATGGTATGTAAAAAAGATCTTTTTCTTCTACTTTCTACGAAGAGAAAAAAACTCATTACATCTGTTGTTTTTATAATTATTTTTTTTTAATGCTAACGGGTTGTGATAATTACGAATTGTTTTCTTAGACATGTTTTTAACTTATGTTAATTTAATGATGTGAACGTAATCGTATTTCATTGTGGATGGAAAATAACCCGTTATTTAAGTAATATTAATTCTTGTTTAAAAACTTTTATTGTGTTATTTATTTATGTTAATGGTAGGAGATCAAATGTCTTCAATATTTTTTTAAAACGTTTTTTCTTTCAATTAACTTCATGTATAAGCCATTGCTTTTAAACGGCATTGAAGAAAATGTATCCTGTCCAACAAGCACCATCCATACCTGTTCTGCCTCGGTTTTTATATAATGGAGTCTCGATTATCAAGGTTATTTCGGGCGGTAAGGATTTTCATGAGTAAATGTTTCCAGAAACTTTCAATCAATTCATCTTGTTTACTTTCTCAATGTACTGGAAAGCCCTGCATATGAATTTTATCAAAGCCATTATTTTGGCTGCGTGTGCTCAAGGATATACCATATTCGTGCCGCGCATAAATATACCATAAAAATATACTACATAAAAAGTACACTCCCGTTCAAAAAAATGAACAGACCTAAACCGAATCAGTCTCTCACAATTTTGATTATTCTTGTAGTAAATGTTTTTTATAGATACAACATATTACTTAATTTTTATATGAAAAAGGAAGGTATAACACTTTATATGTATTTACATTACATATATTTTTTATCAGCTTATTCTGTTTAATACACGCGCATAGAGGTAGATTGTAAAGGCTACCCTGGACGGGCTACACTTCGACCATAAGGACGACATTTATGCCTTCGTCAGCAAGATTCATGTTATACATTGCTTTTTTATGCGTATAGTAGGGCAAGGGCCTGGTAAAATAATATTAAATTGAATCATTAACTCATAAATGAGATTTATCATATATGTTATATAGACCTAAACAAAGAAAACATTATGTATACCTATTTTGTTAATAGATATATATAACAAGTTCTTTAATATTATTTTGTAATATTATTGTTAACATAAAAGAGTAGTCTAATTCCGACAAATTCTATCAAAAACTATTCTGATATGATTATTTATACCAAGTATAGAATATATACTAGGGTATATTCAGTTTTGTACCGACGAAACTTTAGTTACAACGAATGGGCTAAACCGGAACATGGTTGGGCAAAATGAACAAAACTGCCTATCTTTGAAACTTTAAAATATGGAACAAAAATTTAAGATAAGAACTGTTCCGTTTTTAAAAGAAAAACAAATTTTGTTTGAAACTTTGTTTCATAAATTCTGTATATACCGAGTATTTATGCAATTAACTCCCTAGGTTGTTATTTGCACTTGTTGATATTGAATTTTTTATGTTACAATAGAAATATTCCGGATTATGGGTTTATCTTTATAATGTTGAATCTAAAAACCCTTCGTTTTAAAACTCATTTGGGTGGATGGTTAATGGGTAGAAAATGGTCAAATTTGTAAACAAATTTTTAAGTTTATTTTTATAAACTTAAAAAATTCCAGAGTATGTTTTTTATTTAAAAAGTCACAAAATCTTATGTTTGAATGTAACCAAACAGTATGAAAAAAGTTAATTCCGTTCAAAACCAACAATGTTTTAAAAATTATTTAAAAAAATTTTCTTTAAAAAAATTGGGACCAAACTTCTGCATGGCAACAATGGCAACAAAGTTCTGCATCTACAATCAGTGCATCATGCAGAAAGCATTGATAAAAAAAATTTTCATAACATAGTTCACACTTTCATGCTGGGCTTGGAAGTAATAATATCTACACATCTCCCCGTCGGACTTCGAAGTATTCATATTGTACACTACTTATACCTGGGGTATGAAGTATTGATTGCTATTATTTGTAATTTATTTTTTTTATAAAATCGTGATCTAAAATGGAAATATTAATTAAATTTGGTATGTACTTTAAAATAAACGATAAGCTTGAAAATGGTCGACGTCAGATTTACCATCTGAAAGTAAATACAGTTTAAAAAAAATTCGTTACGCAGGAGCGCGTCAACTTAGCGAATTTCCTTAGAATACATAAATCACTCTCTAGCGGTCATAATTTTAGTGTGATCAAAATGAAATATAATATCTGAGCGGTCATAACTTTAGTTTTGGCAAAAATTAAATTTATTAAAAGCCAAAATAACGATTATAGTTTATAGTTACTATAGATACGACAATCAAAATTTTTTACAATAAAATATATTTAATGTATTCGTGTCAAACAAACACAAAATATTAAATATCTTTCTTAATATTAGAATAATCGAAAAATGTATAAGAAGTAAAGTTGTAGAAAATGAAGTTTGCTACAATTCATTACTTGATCATTTTTCTCAAACTCTAATGTGAACAGAGATATTCAGAGTTTAACTTCCAATCTTTAATTGTAAGTATTTCTGTAAATATTAGTGTAACAGAAAAATGATACGAAACAAAATTACAGTAAAACTTAGTACCTACAACTTAACTCCTGATAAATTTTTCGATTTTTCAACTATTAAGGGAGATAGTCACATTTTGTGTTTCCCCTTCAAAACCCCCTTTCTCTTCGTCCGATTTTACTAATTAACGAACTTGACCTTTAGAATACCAAAAGCGCCTCAAATACCAAAATTCCAGTCGGAATAAAACTGTGACCGCTACAGAGTCCACAGACATTTAAAAAAAGTACATATATATATACGAGTAAGTTGATATATATATACATATATATATATATATATATATATACAAATTTTAGCGATAGTGATTTTTAACATCCAATAGGTAGGATCGATGGACATTTGAAGAAATTTTTACCGAAATTCCAACATTGGTGCAAAAACAATAGCTGCATTTCCTTTGGAGGAAATTCGCTAAAAAAAATGTATACATTTATATAAAGATTATAAAAATAATTAAAGGAAACTCTAGGTTTTTTGAAATTTATAGGTACAACGTACGCTAACTCCTTTGAAATCTACGAACGGCGGACGCTGACAAAATTTATGAACAAAATTATTTTTTCTTAAAATTGTAATGTATTTTAAAAGTTAAAAAAAAAAGAAGCAATTAACAATATTTTAGATTTACGCTTTGCGCAGTCATTTTGTACCTACAGAAGTTTTGTATGTGGGATATTTAATCTAGAATTTTTAATTTGTGTTTTCGAGGTATTTGTTGTACAACAAGCATTAATGTTTTCTGGACATAAAATGCACCATTTTAGATAGCTTTGAAATAGTTGAAATACCTAATGAAATAATATCTTCAAAAGAGCTAAAGAGTTTACTGCCAAATCTTTGTAAAAATGAAAAAAAAAACACAAATATAAAAATGGCTGATCACAATATCGAGCATCTAAACAATGAATAAAAATTTATTTCAACTCTCCCAATAATTTTTAAAAAGATTGTATGCAATAAATTTTGTCTGAAATTTGTCGATTTAAAATGAATTGCCATACCACATTTTACATACAATGTGTGTCTATTATTTTCAGTCTTATCATTTTTATATATACTATGATCTGTCTATGAATGTCTCTTGCACTTTAGCCAATTCTACCGAGAAGAAGAATAATATGAAACGTATGTATGTTTATGTACATGATACAAAAAAATTGTTTATGCATAACACGATTCAACGACTTGTAATTTCATTTTAACACCACCCTCTCTTACTTTAACTTCATCGCCATACTCTGTGTACTGACTCTACCCAAGATATTGTATGAGATAATAAATAATCTTACAAGACGAGGCATGACCAGATGAAGAAGTATAACTTTTATCAATGTAAGAGACCATCGGGTACGCTCAAGATTCGAATCGTATTAGTATTTCCTAGTATAAGATTTGTTCGATTTACCGAAATGCTATACTAAATTCAACTGCCAAGAACGTCAGGACAAAGATTATTAAAATAATCAAAGAGAACTCTAAGTTTTTTGAAATTACATTTAAATTTTTTGCCTCTATTCCTAGAACATTTGTTTGTATTTTATAAATACGTATTTCGACTACAATGTGGTCATCATCAGTATGAATTAGCTAATCGTAACTATCTCTGGGATATGGATTCAGAGATATGTTCCTTGTTGCTAATTCGTATGTCCTTTTATACGATTTGACCTGAGGGTATAATCTGACCTGAGGATTATCAGAGTTGACTGACTAACGGATTAGGTGTGTGGAGAGCCCCACCTATTTATTGGCGGTATTCTTTGGTGACTATGCGGCGTTTGTTTTGTCACTAAAGTGAGGGTATCGACGCTAACCTGGACATTCAGGTATTAGATTTTTTTATTTATTTTGAAAATGGTTTAATTTTAATAAATCATAATTTGGAATTGGGCCGTTGTCTAAATTCATTATCTGTTTTTTCAATTTGTATTTGTATTTGAACACAAGCAATATCGAAGACGCGACTGTAATTTTACAAAAATGGCTAAAATTAATCTGTAGCGAAATAGAAATAAAAAGTATAAATGATAGTCCACAAGGTAAAAACTTTTGGTTTGATAACAGTTGCAAACAAAAAAGGAGGGAACTTAATAATAAGCTAAGAAAAATGAGGAGACTTAAAAGTGAACATAGTATGAATATTTACCTAGAATGTAAAAGGGAATATAAATCTTTGTGTACAAACAAAAAATTGGCATACGAGGATGAATATATTTTAAAAATAAATTTAGCCTTAGAGAACAAAGACTTCAGCCACTTATGGAAATTAATTAATCGTAGAAGACGAAAGTGTAAACTGGTTAATTTTATAGGGGAAAATGACTGGATCAATCATTACACCCAACTTTATGGTAAAAATAGAACACTTGAAGGAGATAAGGCTGTGCTCCCAGAAATAACAATCGAAGAAGTTCAGCGAGTGATTGAATTAGCTAAAAACGGCAAAGTAGGAGGTTCCGATGCCATTCTAAACAAATGTATTAAGCTTACATCTGTAGCACTGCAACCATTTGTGGTTCTCTTAACAAAATTATATAATTAATTTAATGTTGAAAAACAAGTATTTTCCTAAAAATTGGTCGAACGGGGTTATTATCAATTTTAAAGGTAAAGGAAACATGATTGTCCCAAATAATTACCGAGGATTAACCTTACTTCCAAATGTTAGTAAATTATATATCAAAATTTTTGCAGATCGTTTGCAACAATGGATTGCCGAAAATAATATTATAAATGAATTCCAAGCAGGCTTCCGTGTAGGTTACGAAACGATGGATAATGTTCTAGTAATAAAATCGATTATCGACAGAGCCCCAGCAAAGGAAAGAAATAAAATTTATATTTGCTTTGTAGATTTTGAAAAAGCTTTCGATAAGGTAGATCGTAATTTTTTATGGGAAAAAATGAGAAACATAGGACTGAATGTGAATACTATTGATAGTCTAAAGTCAATTTATAAAGTTACTTCACGTTGGGTTCAATTGGAGTCTGACTTACTGTCCCATATATTTCAAAGCTATCAAGGATTACGGCAAGGTTGTCATTTGTCCGCTCTTCTTTTCTTATTATATATAAACGATTTCAGCGAATGGATGGAAAAAGTTAATTATACGGCACCTTGTATTCAAAGAAAAGAAATAAAAAACCTTTTATTTGCTGATGATTTAGTTATCATGTCTGAAACCGCTGGAAGTATGAGAAGAGTCTTGGAAGAATTTGAACAATATTGTAATGATTGGAAACTTTCAGTGAATACTAATAAAACTAAAATAATGATAGTAAGCAACGGGTGTAAGCGATCGGGAAATGAATTATGGACTTATAAAGATTATGAAATTGAAAATGTGAAGCGTTTTGAATATTTTGGGGTTACATTAACATATAATGATAAATGGGGAACTCATGTCCAGAATGTGATTGACAAAAGTAAAAGAGGTCTAATTAGTATTAAAAGATTCATGTATCAGAATCAGAATTTTCCTATTAAAATTATCTTAACTGTTTAATAATTTAATTGAACTTATTTTAACAAATGGTTGCAAAAATTGGGCACTGGATAGTAAAACCAAAAAGTACTTTAAGGCTAGATACAATTGCCTACAACTCTTATAAAGAGCTACTATATATTCCAAAATCATCCCCATGAACAAATATCCATGAACATCTTGGGCGATTTTGGTTTAAGCGACCCTATAAATAATTCTCCAAAGTCTATTAAAAAGACTCTATATGAGCATTCACTTTTAATTTCCCTACAAGATGTAATAACTAAAGGCTCCTTAAGTTTTTATAGTGGCCTGAAACATTATGAAGATGGTGCGCGTTACATAAAGGTAGCTAAAAGAAGTAACAGGCATGTCGTTGCGAAATTTGGACTATATACTTTCAAATGGAAAAGTGTTAAAGGTGAAGCCCTTATATGTGCCTTGTGTGGGGAAAGAGAAAGTATAAAACACCTCTTAGAAGATTGTCGGGGAAAACCCCACAGAATTAGATGCATACGAAAGTATCTACATATACAAATTAAAAAAACAGATAGTGAATTTAGACAATGGCACAATTCCATATTCTGACTAAATAAAATTAAACCATTTTCAAAATAAATAAAAAAATCTAATACCTAAATGTCAAGGTTAGCGTCGATACCCTCACTTTAGTGACAAAACAAACGCAGCATAGTCACCAAAGAATACCGCCAATAAATAGGTGGGGCTCTCCACACACCTAATCCGTTAGTCAGTCAACTCAAATAATTCTCAGGTCAAATTATACCCTCAGGTCAAATCGTATAAAAGGACAGAACTTTTTTAATGTCATTGTGAGACACGCTCCAAATTAGCAAGCAACATATCTCTGAATCCATATCCCAGAGATAGTTACGATTAGCTAATTCATACTGATGATGACTACATTGTAGTCGAAATACGTATTTATAAAATACAAACAAATGTTCTAGGAATAGAGGCAAAAAATTTGAACTGTAATGTCAAAAAAAAAAATCAAAGAGTTCTCTTTGATTATTCTCTTTGACCAGTCACTCTTTGCAAAAAGGTCACTGGGTTTTGGAAGTTACACTTTCGATAGTGTGTTGACTTAATTTTCCATTGATAAAAGTCAAATGAAACTACCTTATATTGCAAAATAAATTGAATAAATGAAAGACCACTGCATTTTGTCATTCTATTACAGTATTCCTCATTTTCTTCTGTAATCAAATATATGTCGATAAAACACTGTACGAGACTTCTACACAACGACTCTAAAAAAATGTTGTAGTTCACTGTACTTTGTAGTTAAGTAAAGGATTTCGCGGCGTTGGTGAATCGGTACAGATTAGTATTTGCCAACCTAACTACACTTTCCTCTACGACGTTAACACACAATATATTTATTGAGATTTGATTCTAAGCATAGCAGTTTCGTGCGGTATTTGTATGTTGTACTATTGTGGAAGGTATACATTTTGTAGAGTACGACTCTTTTTTTATTGTTTTGAGAAAAGTTTAGTAAAAATTTCGATCTGATCCTGAGAAGCTTCAAGAGCTTTAGCACTTTCGTTGGTTTGAAATGTTATAATTATGTAGGTGTATTTTGACTTTATTCCTGGGTAGCGTAAGTTTACTACTTTATTAGCGCTATCCTCAAAAGAATCTCTACATAAAGACACCATTAATTGAACAAGATAATTTCAACCACATGTAAGATAAAAGTGATATTTTTATTTTCAGCTTTCTATGTAAATCATTTTTTTCTTACATCATTCTGTACATACAAAAATTTCGGTACAATGTGTATTACACCAACTATATCATTGGTCCTTGTTATAATAACACAAGGTTCTAGCACTCACCTCTAACAACTAGCTTCATATAATATCCTGTCATATTTAAAGCATAAAATCCTTGAGATGATGAAAAATAACACTAAAATATTCACTAACATATAATTTATGAATACCATTATAATTTTTTGAGATAAGAGAGTGAGCGAGAGAGAGAGAAAGGACCAAAAAACTTTAATAAAGAAGTTATAAATTTTTTACTTTAATTTTGTAATGTTTGAAATTAAATATTTTCAATCCGATTTTATGGTTTAAAAAAAGTATTATTTGATCAAAGTTTATTTGAATTTTCTTTTATTTAATGTTCATCAGCATTAGATTTTGTATATAAATGGTATTGTTTGAATAACTCGAAATTTCTAAGCTACAATTTGTGTACAAAATGTGTACCGAAAAACAGTTATCCACCACTAATAGCACATTATAGGTAATGACAGGAAACGACCCATTATTCATAATGAAATTTGAAATTTTAATAGGAGATTGATGATATAAACTTTCACTAAGAATAATTTTTAATAAATTATATCCCTAGAGGGATGAATAACGGGCCAAAGTTTATGCATAAAAAAATATGAATTTTCACTTGACAAGTGAATAAAAAAAATTTTGGCAAAATGGAAGCCCGACTTAAAAAATCAAATATTCTAAAACCAAAAATGCAATAAAAAGTAAAAAAAATAATTGCATAATTCTTGTGTCAATTTTAGTTCACCTAAGCAAAAAATTTTAAATAGATATGTACAATTATTGTTATTTTATGAGTCGGTGTCAGCATAGAGAAATTCACATAAAATTTGGACACCGCCTCCAAAAAAAACAATAATTGTACATATATATTTAAAAATTTTTGCTTAGGTGAACTAAAACTGACACAAGAATATGCAATTATTTTTTTACTTTTTAGTGCATTTTTGGTTTTAGAATATTTGATTTCTTAAGTCGGGTTTCCATTTTGTCAAAATTTTTTTTTATTTCCCGCTTTTTAGTGACTTTGAAGTTCTATACTTCTATACTTTTTTCATAACAGATTTTCATACATGCATTTTGTTTTTTTTTTGTAAAAATTTTTTTTTTGGTATCGGTTTTTTTTTGTTAAAAATTTTTTTGAAGTCGGTTTTTAAAAAAAAATTTTTTTTGCATTATAAATGAGTATACCCTTTCAAAAAACAAATAAATAAAATTTCGCAGAAATCGGTTATCACATATAAATTGAGAATTTTCCTTGATTTCCCGGGGATCTACTCATCAAAATGCGATTTGGTTACAATGGGACTAATGGGAAACCAAACCCTTTAAAACAAAAAAACAAAAATTCAAAATTCGGTTCATAAATAACGGAGCTCTGAGGTGACACATTTTTTTCTGACAAACACATTAAACTTACTTAACGATATTATGTAGCAAAAAAACTAATAGGAACATGCAAAAGAAAGATCATTTTAATGAAAAGATTTCGCAACTTGTTCGTCATAAATACTTTAGTTTATGTTCATAAAATTAATATTATAATAAGTTAATACCAAAGCATATAGAACTTTTCTCATAAACATTCACAATTCTATTAATAAATTGAAGGCGTGTTTACATGCATAATAAAAGTGTAAAATGATACCAACTCACAAAAAGATTTCTAATATATTATATTTATTTATTTTGATATTACAAATCATATTTAATTTGTAGAAACAATAATGATAACAAATACAGTCTTTATTATCATATTTATTATTTTCAATTTCGTTCATTTTCGTTTTTTTATTATATAAATCATAAATATTTTATGAACAACTTAAGGAACAGTGCAAAGACATGTAAGAACTAAATAATTTTTAAAGATAACGTATTTTCAAATTTCTGTTATCGATCATATCCATTGACTACTTGAACCAGTTAGACCGTCCACTTGAAATAAGCTGATGTCTCATGTATCTGCTACTATTCCCGGTTAATTTACATCTACATCTCCAAAAATTTTGTTTTCATACTTCATACAACGGCTTCTCGATATTGTTCTCTCGTTTTCGAACCTTAGTATATGTATTACCATGGACCCTATGAAGGATGTGTAAATTTTAAATAACTTTTTTCTGAAGAATATAAAGTGTAAAAAAATCTATAATTTTTTGTAGCCTTTAATAAAAATAATAAGTGGCTGATTTTCTTATCTTGATTTATTTGATTGATATTACTACTTTCTATGATATTTGATCTAATATATTTGAATCTGTTATTTTTTCAACCACCTTGTCTTTAATATTGTGATAAATTAAAAACTTTGATAAAAGTTATGAGTAAACATCCAACAAGTATTGAAATGCTTTATCCTTTCTTGACAGTATTAATCATATATCATATGAACATATACTTAATATTAAAGTTTTCTGATGTTGTACACAAGAAACACAAGCTACACTGAGCAAACACAAAGTTTCCGAAGCTTATCCCTATTCTTATTATATAAATTAATCACATTTTAAGTCAGAATGTCAACGCGTATAAAATACTACACACGGGCAAACAAATAAACCTTTGCTTTACTGACATTTATAAACATCTTTATTCCTTATTCCTTATTATTAGATGTTTGATATGATAATTTTGAAAATTTTTCTATAATGAAAGAAAAAATCATTCAGGATAATTATTTAATATTTTGACACAATCAAATTTGAAAATTTGTTAATGATTGTATTAAAATATGACAAACGTGTATGAGTGTTACTCCACAGGGACAAATATATTTTAACAGATACAAAAAAATATTTTATACATATTTTCATATGTACTCAACACCTATACTTTTCTAAGTTGTGCATCTATTCGACACAACTAAATAAACTTATATTTATAAAGATTATCAAAGATAATCAAAAAGAACTATACGTTTTTGAAATTAAATTTCAAAATTTGCCATTTCCTAGATCCGTTTGCAATTCCTAGATTCATTTTATTTATTTTGTATAAATAAGTTTGTAGCCCCATGATCAGTATGAACTAGCTAATCGTAATTAAAATTTTCAAAATAAATAACTTCTTCCAAATTTACAATCAAAATCAGAACACTATCATGGTATTGACCCAAATATGATCACGTGGTCGACGTGGTTTACATCATCCGATCATATAAAAAACAATAACAAAAACAATTAAAAATCGTTGTGAGACACGACAAATTAACAACAAGTAACATATCTTTCCAGAGATTAATTCCGATAAGCTAATTCATTCTGATGTTGACTACGTTGAAATACGTAGATAAATACCATATAAATAATTAATATAAAAATTTTAAAGTATGTTTATTATACAAGTAGAGTGAAATATGTATAGTCATGATTAGCCTGTATAAAACTCATAGATCAAGTTTTCAATGATAGGCCGGTTATAGGAAATATTGATAAGATATCGAAAAAGACGATCACTAAAATGTTCACTGTACTAGTGATCTATGTAGTAATCTAGTACACAGTGAAGTATGTACTATATTTATATATATTCCAACCGAACAGTGTGACTGGAGAAGGTATACTACTTTTATGCACACTTCTTAATTACAGCTCGTATTCTTTGAAAACACAAATATTTGTTTTATATTGTTTTGTACATAGTAACAAACAGCCAAATTTGTTGTATATAGTAACCATTGTAAACCCAAAAATTTGCACGAACATAATACTATTTTGGTAAAATTTAATAGCTTAAACAGTTTAAACAGGAACACAATAACAGGTTCTTTTTTCAATAACAATAATAATATACCGAATTTTTATTTTAATCTTAATAAATACAGTTGAAACCGGTAATACCGACATCGTTTACAACGACGGATCAGTTATTACGACTAAATGGCAAGGTCCCGGCCGAATGTTTATATAAACACTTATGCTAACATACCACCTAAACAACAACGGATAAAGCGACATAGCGCTTAAGGCGACGAACCTTTATCGAAGTTCATCGGCTATGACGACCAAGCATCATACTTTTTTTGTAAAACAAAAAATTAATGACATAACGAGGATTGTCGTTATATCCGGTCTCGACTGCATATTGCTTATAACAAATACCGAATATGTGACGCTTTTGGATGTTTTGGTTTTAATTCGCACACTCCGATCTCAATTTTAGTTTTTTCTTTAAATCTTGCCTTTTTAAAACTCCCGCTTTTGTAAAATAAAACTATAAATTTAATAAATTAAACGAGGGTCCAACTTCATGTATACTAATTTTAATAATTTTAGTGAGGGTCTAACTTCAGGTATCTTTATTACTAATTTTAATTAATGACCAACTTCACGTATGTTTTTAATAAATAATTGTCAAAGTGAATCTAACCCAAGTATTTCACGTTGTCAAAGGGCTGTTTTACACATGTAACTTTCATTGAAACTATTCATAAGGCATTACTTGGGGAGCAATCGCAGTAGTATTATTTGATGAAACTATGCAGTTATAACACTATAGACCTGGCGTCTATTTCGATGCAATCTTATATGTAACTTTATATTTAAGAATAGGGTGATTGGCTTACTTCCTTGTGATTAACGAATCAATTAACGAATAGTAAATTACAATAGGCAAAATGAATTCTTCTATTAATCACGGAATAAAATATTAATAGATTTCACCGTGAACAATAAGATTTGATGGGGTATAATTCTTCCAAAAATTACATGCAGATTGAAAACTTTCAAATGCGATTTCCGTGGACAATAATTGAACCTGAAGATCCGTCCCAATAGCGATAAAACCGTACTAGACATTCCACAAAATTTGTCATCAATACACGGACAATACAAAGGATGATATATAATTTAAAATAATGAAGAAATAAAGATATATCCTTCTAAAGCAAGTACTTAGTTTGTAAAGTGTTTTAAATGTTTTCGAGTTTTTGTAAAACGTAAGTTCAATTTGATTAATTAATTAGCCCTCATCTCAAAACACATAATGATTATTTTTTCATTTCAGATGTAGCGTCCTATTTATGTAGTCCTTTCAATGTCGTTATATCCGGTTTCGACTGTATACTTATTCCATAAATTTCAAAATATACACGAAATACATTCTGGTACACTTTTATTTTCAACGAGTATCAACTTAATCGTTGCTCATAATTTTTGTACCCAATGTTAATGAACTGTACATTCTAGTTATATTTGTGTTATCGATCAATATTCTTTGCATACAAGTAATTTCCGTCTTTTCTGCTTTCTTTTCTATTTGTCTGAATAACTTCCAAAATAGTTTCTGAAAGAAAGAAACGTAGAGAAAAAAGAGGAATTGAGAAAAAAACTTTTGAGAAAATTAAGAACTAAATACAAATCTCAAATATAATTAAATAAGAACCTCTCATGGAGCTAACTAATTGTTCTCAATTATTAGACAATTAAAATCACTTTAGAAAAATGGTACAATAATATGAAAAAGACTTGAATATAAGTTTTATTTTTATTTTTCTTTCTCTTTGCTTTCAAAATATAAATGATAGTAGGAGTGTTAATTGGTGACCTGATATTCTTTATTCACAAATATGCATTAAAAATATATATAGCAAGGATACTGCTACGTTTGCTACAGTATTGTATTCGTTATTCACTCATTTTTTTTTCACATAAATGAAATGAAAAAAGCGCTTAGCCTTTCTATTAATAGGGAGACGATAACAAGAACAATACTGATTATAAAGCATGTTAGTATAGAACTGGAAGATTATTTCCGAGAAAAGTAATAAGATATATTGATGATCCGTACCATTACTTGAAATGTTGAAATCTCATGTCAAATAAAATCCTTAACTGAAGCAGGATTTAATGTATATCTCAAAATATAATTCATTAAACGTCTATCTGGGATTATCGTCAGTATAAATACCATGTCTATTGTAACTGAGATAAAACCAAATTTATAAAAAAACAATATAAGATTTTGCATTAGAGAAATGAAATTAATTTGTTTTTGTTTTTTTTTTTAATAATCCTTCGAAGAGCGTGAATATATCTCAACATTTTTATTGTGTTTTCGGCTATCGAAGCAAAATTTTTAAACTGCAAAGTCTCAAAAATATAAAATAACTTTTTCTTAAAAATATAGGTGCTTCAGAATAACTGCAAATCTTTTAAAAACAAAAAAGTAGCACGGATACACAATCTTAAAACAATCGGTACAAGCTAAAATTGCACAATTAGCGTTCTGTGAAAACAATATCTTCAAGTTTTTTCCATTAACTGTATGTCTAAAACTAATGGTTCAGCAGTTTAAGGAAATATACAATCAAACTATTTATAACAATTGATCACACTAGAACTATTTAATCGTGATTATTTTGGTTTAATGTAAACCAATTACTCAATGCTCATGATTTATTTCAAATTTTTCTGAACGATCCATTTGATGATAAGGGTTGGGTGCATCCATTTTCTCAAAAACAGTTTTGATAAATGTATACAAAATACAGCATGTATGTTATTCAATTTTCCCTCAATAATAATCAATAATATTTTATTTGACACCCAATAAAATGCGCTTGAAAATTTTTGTTGTGAAACATTTAATGCGGCGGGTTAGACCGGCTTTTGGCTCGGCGATCCGTGGCGAAGCGCTCGTTTATTGGTGATAATACATATAACAAATCTGTTTTAAAAAATTGCTCATAAATGGCAATATATACACAGGTTCAAAAACTCATTCTTAGGTGGCAATACGTACAACAAATATACAAAACAGTTAGGTCTATACAAAATAGTTACGATGTTTCACATCTGCCAGGCGTCCCGCGACGGCTCAATTTTTGTTTGTTTTGTTTTCATATTCCAACTTACACCCTGAAATTGACACCCTAAATAAAAATTCAACTTCGCACACTTAACATCAATAATGGGGTTATAAGTAATTATGTTCAATAGATTTAGAGATAGATACCGAAATAAGTCAGGTAGATATCGAAACAATTCTATAAGCGTTCCGTTTTGCTAATTTTAGTACGGAACTTGGCAATTAACGAATACCGGTTTTCAAGTTTCAAAACTTATCGAAAACTTGTTGAGAAAAATTTGTTGTAAATAAACTCTTCCATCTAAAGTTTGAGTTTAAATTAGATGCACCCGATAATAAATGTTTTAAATGCTTGTAGCTGAATTAAGTCTTATAAATTTGTCTTACAGGTTTTTATTGACTCTCACAAGTTACACAATACACTGTTTATTTACTGTATGTTGCCGCTAGACGCGAATGTAGTCTTGCAAGTCTTGTCAGCAATATTGTTCGTTCGTTTGTCTCGATTCGATTATCGTATGAAATATCAAACACTTTTCCACTTACACAATATTATGTATTAAAATAAAATGAAATAAATATAAAATTTCTATACTATATTTTTCAATTTTTCTGACATATGTTATTCAACTCTCGATTATGTGTTTCTCATCTGGCCCCGAAATACACGTTTCTAGTGACAAAAATTAATATTTTAGATTTAACACAGAAAACTTTTGTCGCATACAGTTTCAAGTACTGTTTAAAAAAAGATAGAAATAGTTATGTAGGTTAACCATGCACATTTGTATACATTACAATTATTTTCAACTAAAATGAAAATGACATGAAAATATAATAAGTTAAGAAAATGCGTTGTCATCTCTAAAAAGTTCCATATAGTTAGACACTTAAAAGTCATACAAAACTATGTTATATGTTGTACATATATTGTAGGTGCAGTACAGAGAATAATAAATGTGGAAAAAGGTTAAAATTGCTCCACATTTATATTATGCATAAATTAAAAGTAACAAAGAAATAAAAATTATATATAAATGTTTTGTATAAGATGAAGTTAAAGTATATTATAAAGTTAGAGAAGTTAGTTAAGAAAGGAGTTATTTATTTTGAACGATACAATATATAAGTACCGGGTATATCAATACGGGCTCGCACTGCTCAAACGTAATTGGTTCAAAGCCAGATACAATATATAAATTTCATTCACAAACCATCCTTAAAAATATTTGTAAATTATACGTCAGAATAGCCTTGGGCCATTTACCATAATTTTCGGTTTAAAAAATAAAAATAAAAAACATGACTAGTAAAGCACTAAAAACTACAAAATAATAAAGTAATTAGTCACTTTATAGCTTTATATAAAAGCGATGGATACTTCTTGTGTTGAAATTAAACCAATAAAGTCAAAGAAATATAAATAAAAACTGCACATTTTCAATTCAGCTATCTTTTTAGCGAATTTC
The DNA here is from genome assembly GCA_963920215.1 of Nineta flava. NCBI lineage: Eukaryota > Metazoa > Arthropoda > Insecta > Neuroptera > Chrysopidae > Nineta > Nineta flava. The sequence continues at coordinate 69,277,450 of OY986040.1, forward strand.
CTCCAAAGGAAATGTAGCTGTTGTTTTTGCACCAACGTTGGAATTTCGTAAAAAGTTCTTCAAATGTCCATCGATTCTACCTATGAAAGAGAACATATATATATATATATATATATATATATATATATATATATATATATATATATATATATACGTATATATATATATATATACGTATATATATATATATATATATATATATATATATATATGTACTTCTTTTTATGTGTCTGTGGATTCTCTAGCGGTCACAGTTGTATATTTCGATTGGAAGAAACTTGCTATTTGAGGGGCTTTTGGTATTCTAAAGGTCAAGTTCGTTAATGGGTAAAATCGGACAAGGGGAAAGAGGGTTTAGAAGGAGGGGGAAACACAAAATTTGGTATATCTCCCTTAATATTTGAAAAATCGAAAAATTTATCAGGAGTAAAGTTGTAGGTACTAAGTTTTACTGTAATTTTGTTACAATCATTTTTCTGTGAACACTAATATTTGCAGAAATATTGACAATTAAAGACTGAAAGTGAAAATTCTAAATATCTCTATTCCCATTAGAGTTTGAGAAAAATGATTAGGTAATGATTTTTTAGCAAACTTGATTTTCTAAAACTTTTCTCCTTATACATTTTTCGATTATTCTAATAATAAGAGAGATATTTTATATTTTGTGTTTGTTTAACACGAATACATGAAATTTATTTTATTGTAATAAACTTTAAAAAAAAAATTCAACCGACTTAAAAAAACACAAAAAGTCACTATATTAAAACCTAAAAATAATAATTTACAGAATCTCCTCCTTCTTTTTTTAGAGTTGGTTAAAATTTGTGTTAATTTTGTCATCTCCACAGAAACTCTAATTCTGTAAGATAACTATAAAATTATTTGATTAAAATTTTGTTTATAATTTGAAATGTCAATTTTGATTGTCGTTTCCATAGTAACTATAAACTATAATCGTTATATATCGTTCGATTTTGGCTATTAATAAAATTAATTTTTGCAAACACTAAAGTCACTAACTTAAACAAATAATTGAAATTTTCGTAAGTATTTTTTAATTTTTTAATTATAGTTCGGAAACACAGTTCGTTTCTCAGAAAAATATATAATAATACTGTTTTTTTAATAGAACGCACGAATACACTACACAATATATATCCTCGAAGATACATACTCCAAAGTACAGAAAAATTCAAGGGAAACAAGTGGAAATAACAACTAACTGAGTTAATTGCTTAAATTCCGGGAACATACTGAATTTACAAAAAAAAATTTTTACAAAAGTTGTTTTATTTGAAAAAAAAAAACAACATTTTTTGTATTTAAATTTTTGTTCACTGTCCGACAGTTTCAAAGATAGGTAGTTTTTACCCATTTTGCCCAAACATGGTCCGATTTTGCCCATTCACAAACTTTGCTTTAGAACACCCATGCAATATTTCAGCTCGCTAAGTCATTTCGTTTTGGATTTATCGTGTTGACGGATGGACGAACAGACACATTTGCAGAAATGAACTAATAATAATTTTTTTTTTCTGCAATCGATTTTTCAACCGTTAAAAAAACGGATTTAAATTTAATGTACCCTGGTATGTATTACATATAGTGTATAAAAAGTATTTCTTAAATAATAACACGTTTTGGATATATACGGCACAAATCGAAAGTAAAATTTTAAAACGTTGAACTATACGGAAGAAAATTTCGTACATAATTTAATCTTATATTTATCCAAAGATATGTCCATACATTTCAAATTTAATAGTATAGTGTACATTTACTGACCAAAAATATTTATCCTAGGCATTATCAGTATTGGGCATATTGGGGAGCAAACGTTTGTAAAAATAGTATTCCTACATAACTTTTCGTTAACCAGCCATGAAGATCACATTAGTGTAAGAGAATGAATTTAAACCACATTTAAAAATGATAATTCGCGATCCCAAGATACGGTGGCGCCGCGCAGCGAGGGCTAGTGAAACTAGTATAGAGGATTTTGACAGCTACAGATGTGCTGAATGTTTTTGTTCTTGAGATGGAAACTATCGAAAATAAAAAATGTTGTGGTGTTCCCCAGTGTGGGAGGACAAAATCTGAAGGCGTAAGTCTTCATAATGTCGCAAAAACGTGCTTGCACTTGCTTCCCGCGCCCGCTTTGCAAGAACAGTAGCATTCGATTTTTTTGTTGTCATTGATAAAAAACACTTTAATTTGGATCACATGAGGTTTCTCGGTGATTTTCGACGTTTGCAAACATGAAGATTTGATCAATAAACAATTATTTCGTTTCGATTGAATACCACAGAAAAACAAGTTTTTGGAACGAGAAATAGCCTCTCCTTCGATCAACGGCCTTTGTGAGTCGCCAAGTAGCTCAAATATAGCACTAACACCTATATCCAGTGCTTTCTCCATATTAAAAAAAAAAATTAAAAAAAAAAAATGCAAACATTTACTCTGACAACTTGAACGAAAATCATCTATGTCAGCCATATTGCATTCGCATCAGCGCCACCTCTAGGTAATTTCGTTCGCGAATTAGCTTCCCTTTGCGATAGGTAGGATGCGATAGGTAGGATGATAGGAAAAATCACGTTGGCTTTTATTTGTTTTAAATGTAAACAAACAATGTTTCCCTCCCGTGGGTCCACCTTGTCGTGGTGGGAGGGCCTAGTACCTAGCCTGCAAGCCAGCAGGAGGGGAAGCTAACGGATCCAAACCTCTCAACGTTGGGATCAGTGTGCGGATGTCGTGCGCTGTCATCATCGTCATCGTTGGTTTCGGTGTGCGGTGTTCGTGCACTGTCTCAGCATTACTTGTCGGCCATGTCATCTGGCCGACATTGTCTTTAACTGGCGGTCTCGTGCATCTCTGCTGGGAGTGGTCAAGGGGAGCTGAGGATGGGGCCTCGGTTTCTCCGAGATCTGATGTGAGCTTGCTCTGCCGAGGCAGGGTGTGCGGGGCTTAGCCACCAGCCACGTCGGTCCTTGGTAGGATAGTGTGCAATGGATGCAGAGGTCGGAATCTGCATTGCTTCGGGCGAGTTCCAGTCCATCCGCGTATTCCGGGACTGGTAAAGTGGAGGTCGGGCCCCAGAGTACTGGGGTAGGGCTATTTAAGTCCGAGGGTATACCCGTTCCCGGCTATTCCAGCCCGCCCCTTTGCACACGATGGCTGGTAGTTTTATAAGTTTATGGAAAAGAACTGTTCCCAAAAACCAACGGAAATGCCACCTTCCGTAAAAGGAGGCCCGGGCGGCGTCCCGGTTATATCCGAAACGTCGGGGGGGACCAAACCCCCCTAAAGATAAAAGGAAATTCCGCGGGAACTTGGCATTGCTTCCAGGTTCCCAAAGGCAATGTGTTGTTAGGTATTTTTTGATTAAGAGAAAGGGTGAGTCTAGCGACTTTAAGTCGGTAAGCCCTTTTTTAATAGCGAGAAAATTGTACGAGGCTGTTGGACGTCTTAAAGACGTTAAAAAAGTAAATAATGGGTTGTTGGTCGAGACTTTCGGCGACATAGCCACAAACGAAAAGCTTCTTTGTCTGAAGATGTTAGGTGATCATGAGGTGGAAGTATCGCCCCATGGAACTTTTAATAGTTCCCAAGGGGTGATCTTTTGCAGAGACCTCATGATTTGCTCCATCGAAGACATAGTCGAGAATTTGTCCGACCAGGGAGTGATTGAGGCCCGAAGGATAAAGTGGAGGCAGGATGGTGAGTTGAAAGACTCACCTCTTCTCCAACTTACCTTCAGCAAAATTGATTTGCCAGCAACCATCGACGCTGGCATTCATAAGAAAATACCCGTGCGTCCGTACATTCCGGCACCGATGCGATGCTATCGGTGTCAGAAATACGGGCACACGGCAGGAAGGTGTGAAAGGCCTCAAATTTGTGTATGCGGGGAGCCATTGCACGAAGGAAGACCGTGCAATGAGCCAATTATATGTGTAAATTGTGGGGGTAGTCACTCGGCGAAGTCGAAGAACTGCCCCAAACACAAAGAGGAAATGGCTATCCAGAAAGTGAGAGTTCTGGATAAGCTCACTTATCCTGAGGCGCGCAGGAGAGTGATGGGCTCTGGCCCTCGCAATCAGCCTGCCGTCTCCTATGCCCGCGTCACAGGTACTCCTGCTCCTTCAGCTGACGCTTCAGCTCTGGCTAAAGAGCTTGCTCCGCTGATGATGAAAACCATCAGCGAGTTTTTAAAATAAAAAAAGTGAAGGCCAAGCGTCAGCAAAGCCAGTAAAAATTATAAAAACTTCTCCGGAGGGGCCTATTCAGGTTCCTCCCAAAACTACAACCAAACGTAAGAGAGAGACCCTGAAGATTGACATGAAAGTTTCGGAGGTGGCAACCAGTAAGCCCACCTCAGAAGAGAAAAGGATGGAGGTGGATCGTGAAAAGACTCCACCTCCATCTTCATCACGGGGTGAGCCGGCTCTGCAGGCGGAGCTGAGCTCACCGAAGTCGGAGACGTCCAGGCCTCCGGTTTCAACATTGCCGGGAGGCAGCCCAGCGCACAAGCTGCGCTCGAGTAGCCTCCCAGATCGAGAAAAAAGGGTCGTCGTCTCCTACAAGAAGACGTCGGAGACGGATTCCGATTCCGTCTCATTCTCTGACAAGGAGACGACTAGGAGGGATAAACGAGGCTGGCCGAAGGGGAAACCCAGGAAGTGATCCCACAACTTCCTGGGGCAACCCATCCTAGCCAATAGAAATGGTTAATATATTACAGTGGAATTGCAATGGTATTAAACAACGCTACTGTGAGCTAACCATGCTTCTGGCAGAGCATACACCTTTGTGTGTATGTATACAAGAAACACATCTTAGACCGGCGGAGACATATACCCTGAAGGGATATACCATCCACCGGCTAGATGTTCTGCCAGATGTTCGAGCAAGGGGAGGTGTCGCAATATTATTAAGGCGGGGCCTATCTTACCAGGCCCTTCGCCTTGACACCCCCCTACAAGCTATAGCTGTAAGAATATACGGAACGCTCGAACTCACAGTATGCACCATATATCTGCCGGACTTCGATTGGAGTATCGAAGATCTGGCCCGTTTAACCTTGCAACTTCCGCAACCATTTCTGATGCTAGGTGATTTTAACGCTCACAGTCAATTGTGGGGCTGTGAGCATAGAGACGCACGTGGGAGACTCATCGAAAGTTTTTTGGATGAGTCAAACACGTTTCTTTTAAATACCGGTGAGAAAACACGATTGAACGCCAGAACTGGTGAGATGTCAGCAATTGATCTGATCCTTGTGGGAGTGACCATCTACCCATCAAAATTTCTCATAAATCACCGATGTGTCCACATCCTACTTCGCCGAGATGGCGTCTTCGTCGAGCCAACTGGGACACTTTCATGGAAAGTTTTCAAGTTCCCACGTTGGGGGGAGACGTAGAAGAGGATGTGTGCAAAATAACCTCCAAAGTCATTGAAGCAGCTACACACGCTATAAGTAAGTCTTCCGGCATTCCACCTAAGAGAAAAGTTCCCTGGTGGAATGATGTCGTGAGAGTAGCGGTTGCAGAGAAAAAGAGGGCGTTTAACAAATTGAAAAGACGCCCCACGCAGGAAAATTTGATAGCCTTTAAAAGAAAGAGATCTATAGCAACAAGAACTATTCGAGAACAGAAAAGGCTATCATGGGAGCAATATGTTTCGGCCATCAATACCTCCACACCATCTTCGGAGGTATGGAGGAGGGTGAAGGCAATTTCGGGGAAATTTTCCTCATCACCGGCGCCTGCCCCCCTCAATTTGGATGGCCGAGTCGTAACGCAGCGTTCCGAAATCGCTGAGTGTTTAGCGGAGCATTTCGAGCGCGTCTGCAGCTCCCAAAATTATGACCCGGATTTCCTGCGGATCAAGATGCATCACGAACAACATGATGATCTTGATTTTTTCTCAGATGAATCTCTCCAGTATAACAACGATTTTACAATGCAAGAACTACTGGAGGGGCTAAAGGGGTCAAAAGATACATCACCTGGCCCCGATAAAATTCATTATGCCATGATCCAGAATCTGCCTTATCCTGGTAAGTGCGGATTACTGGATCTATACAACAATATTTTTCGGCAGAGCGTTTACCCTCAGCAATGGCGGGAAGCCATTGTCATCCCGCTGCTTAAAGAGGGTAAAGATTCATCGCAACCATCAAGCTACCGTCCAATATCTTTGACTTGCTGCTTCAGCAAGATATTGGAAAAAATGGTGAACAGACGTCTCGTCTGGTGGCTGGAAACTAATCATCTGATAAGTAAATATCAGACAGGTTTCCGCCAATACCATTCGACGACGGATCAACTTGTTCGCCTTGAGAATGCCATTCACGACAACTTTCTCCGGGGCTATCACTTTGTGGGAGTGTTCTTCGACCTGGAGAAAGCATATGATATGACTTGGAGGTATGGCATTCTCAGGAAGCTGCATGACTGGGGTCTAAGAGGATCTCTGCCTCAGTTCATTCAAAGTTTTATGTGTGACCGCAAATTTCGTGTCCGGGTGGGTGACTCTGGGATCCATTCCCAGGAGAACGGTGTTCCCCAGGGCTCGACGCTTAGTGTCACCCTTTTTGCTATAGCGGTCAATCACATCGCAGGTTCAGTCCCGATTCGTCAATGTCTGTATGTTGATGACCTTGCAATTTTCTATGGAGCTCCATCAATGGATACAGTTGAAACGAGACTCCAGCAGGGCATCAACGAAGTGGTGCATTCTGCAGAAAGTGTTGGTTTTCGGTTCTCCACAATTAAAACTCAGGTGGTCCATTTCTGTAGAAAACGCAAGGCACATCCTGATCCGATCCTTTACTTAAAGGGTACCCGCCTTGGATGTGCCGACTCTATTTGGTTTCTGGGACTTGTCTTTGACAAGAAACTAACGTGGCGTCCACACCTCCAATCCCTGGCAGCGAGTTGTCGCAAGGCAATGAATGTGCTTAAGGGATTGGCTGGTACATCGTGGGGTGCGGACCGGGAGATGCTACTGCGGCTCTATTCATCGCTGGTTCTGCCCAGGATGGATTATGGCTGTGTAGTATTCTCCTCCGCCCGGACGTCATCGCTCAAAATCCAAGATCCTATTCACCACGCAGGCATTAGACTTGCTACAGGAGCCTTTCGAACGAGTCCCTCTATGAGTCTATGTGTAGAGTCGGGATTGCCCCCATTGAGGTTGAGGCGTGAGCGCCTGCTCCTCAATTATGTCGCGGGGGTATGGGCTAAACCCAATCATGTTAACTTCCCGGCTCTCTTCAGAAAATCCAGATTTCTGAGGAGACTCTATGAGACGTGCCACGGTCACCAGACCTCTGGCCGTTCGAACGCAGGAGCTTTTAGAGAGTCTTAATCTAGAATTCGCTCAGGTACTTCCCTATAGTTTTCAGGAAGTACCTCCTTGGCTGATACCAAAGGTAAGGTGCCGCTTTGACCTGGCTGGTCTCCGTAAAGATGAGACCAGTTCCCAGTACTATCGGACCTGCTTTCAGCAAATTATTAGCGAATACAATGACTCTCTGTGCGTGTATACGGATGGATCTAAAACCATGTCTGGTGTGGGGAGCGCTATTGCCATTGGCAATAGCTCACACACTTGGTCGCTCTCCCCACAGGCATCCGTATACACTGCTGAATTATATGCAATTTTGCAAGCCCTGCGATATTGTGAAGAGTTTTCGAACCTTCACAATACATTTCTCATTTGTTCTGACTCGTTGAGCGCGCTGCAAGCACTAATGTGCGCGCTTTCAAGGGACCCTCTGGTGCAAAACATCCAGGCGATACTCCACGTGCTCCAGCACATGTCCATCGTTTTTGTATGGACGCCTGGGCACGTGGGTATACATGGGAATGAGGTGGCTGATGAAGCTGCGCGGGTCGCGGCTGATTCAGACCACCTGGATCTAATTCCCATACGCCCAGAGGACCCGCAAGTGTGCATACGTTTCAAAATTCATGAAAAATGGCAGCGTGAGTGGAACAACCTCACCGAAAAGCTCAAACAGGTCAAGCCAAGCATCAATAAGATGCCGGCACCTGTAAATCTGAGCCGTAGAGAGAGTGTGGCCCTTACGCGTTTGCGAATAGGCCACACTCAAACCTCGCATGCATATCTTCTCTGCGGTGAGGATCAGCCAAGGTGCACTGTTTGCAGGACAGTGCAAACCGTGAGGCATATTGTTGAGGAGTGTGTAGTCTTTGAACCTTTACGGCAAAGACTACGGCTTCGAAAAAATGTAGGGCGTGCATTATCGTATAATGCGAGCTCCGTGAAGAGGATGATTACATTTTTAAATGAATCTCACCTTCTACGGAGACTCTAGGGGAAACATCTCTTGTTTTTAAAAAGTCGTCTCTTTTATGTGTTTTACTTACAGCCTCGTACAGTTTTATCTTGTTTTTAAATGTTTTGTGATTTTAGACTATTTATTGATTTTATCTGTGATATTGTGGGCCCTTTACACCCACAATATCACATTTTATTACACTTAGTTTTTAGGTTTTATTGTTTTTATTGTAATAGTGTGGGCTCTTTACACCCACACTATTACACGTTGTTATATTTTTTAGTTTTTAATAGTTTTTATTGTTATCTAGTTATTAAGTTTTACATTTTTTTTTTTTTATTGTTATCTATTTTTTTAAGTATTTTTATTTGTTGCAGTGAAGGCCTTTTACACCTTCACTGCAACGTTGTTATTTGTTGTTGTTGTTTTTGCTGTTTATATTTTGTTGTTATTTTTTTATATATTTTATTTTTGGTTAATTTTTTCCTACCTAGTCAATTCATTTGACTAGGTAGTGTTGTGATATTTTGTTATTTGTTAAGTTTTGTTTTTGTTACTTTTTAACCTGCGGGGGCTAATGAGCTGGTTCTCGAAGCCCCAAGAAGGGGGGTGGGTTTAAGTGGGTAGTCTGGCTGTTTGCCAGGAGTCCCACACTCAGTGCGTCAATGCATTTCCCACCTCCCTGCCGCAAAAAAAAAAAAAAAAAACAATGTTTCCCTGATACTGGAGAATTCAGAATATAAATTCATTGAAAGTATTCATACTTTTATGGCTAGACTAATTGAAAAAATTCCGATTTTTTATAGTCTACTCGTATATTACCAAAACATAAAAACATATACAGTTTGAACAAGCTGTTTGGAAGTTTAATAGTCAATTCTATTTTAGCATTTTTAAAGTAATGTTTTCAAATAAATGAATAAAGGACGTTCCCAAAGAGCAAAAGTGCTCAACTTCTTTAGTTTACATAATGGAATTTTTGTTTAAGTTGAACACTTAAACAATATTTATAAGATAACTAATACCGCTTAATTTTGTTATTTTTGTAGAAAGATATTTGTTATATCTTCAATTACTTATTCTCAGTTTTTCAAAAGAATCGAAAGAAATTTACTATTGATATTTAATAAAACGTGTGTGAAAAAAATTCTACGTGTGAAAGATACTTTTAACTACATATATTCGAAATTACAGAAGAATCGTAAGAAAACTGATTTTCTTGGGAACGTCCTTAATGAATATGTTTTGTATATTTTATATTTCACAACCCTTGTCGCATCTTAATGCTATTTATATACTGATATACAAAGTGCTCTCAAAACATCAAAGCCTGTTTTTACACGTGAAAGTTTTGATGAAAGTTTCCAATCGCAATAAAAATATTTGGTATAACTTAAGTGACATTACAGTCCACACAACGAAATTAACTTGAATTATATCAATCATGTTAACCGCTATAGCTCACGTCTTATTTACTGTTTCTTTCTTTGTCAACCACTTCAGTCACATGATGAGAGTATACCAATCACAAGGAAGTAGGATATAAATGTATCGTAGACACTATTCTGACATATTACGTTACATATAATATTTCATGAAATAAATGGTCAAAATCTTCTCTATTTTATCAAACTAAAAACATGCATCAAAAAATATTACTGCACTTGCTTACCAAATCATTCGAATGAATAATTACATCTGAAGTTACATGTGTAAAAACGGGCATAAATATATTCTATATTTTGATAAACAAAACATAATAATTTGTTCATTTAAAAACATTACTTTACAAATCCCAAAGCTCAATTGTTAATACAATTAAACTGCCAAACAACTTAATCAAACTGTATCTGTTTATGTCTTTAGAAACGTGTCGTCCCTCGGAAAGAGTTTCGGTGAAAGTATCATAGCTTTCAATGAATTTACATTCTGAAATCTTTAGTATAAAAAAAAACAGACGAGTTGAGAACCATCTTCCTTTTTGAAGTCGGGTTAAAAACAAATAGATTAGAGTTCATTTCCAAACATGATTTACATTTATAACAAGTTTTCGTGATTTTTTCTGTTTGTTGCGAACAGTAATGACACTCTGATATTTTCGCATTGTACACTTGGCCACTAATGGGGATGCCATACTTTTAGTTTTTTAGTAGTTTGTGCCTTATTTATTCGGTTTTCGAAAAAAATTTCGCATAAAAGTTGTAAGTATATTTCTAATCAACAGCTTTAGCCGAAGCATTTTTTCGAAAACCGGATCAATTAGGCACAAATCAATTTTAAAATTTAAAAAATATCATGAACGTGTGTGTGCCATATCTGGATAACAATGTGATTGAACTTTTCTTATATGTTTACAAAATTATGTTTAAAATAAGGATTTTAACATTGCTCTTAGTATGTTGCTAATAATAATGCTAATAATTTATTCAAATGTGTTTCTGTAACAATTTTAAATATCTATCTCTCTCTGCTCGCAAGGGGTCTCCCCCTTGAACCCTGAGGCGGCCTTTGGCCTTGGCTCCGCGTCACAGAAAATAAATTGCATGAATTGTAAAAAAAGTTTTTTGGAGGTGTTTTTCCGATTTTCCGGGGGTTTGCAATGAAAAATTGAAGTTTCCGATTTTTCCCGTCGGTCTCAAGCAATTTCCCGTTGAATGCAAAAACCGCATCTCTAGCATGTCTAGAAGTGCCTTAGAATTTGCATACAGTCACCTTTACTTATATTCAAGCTATATATTATACTCAAGTGTTTAATTATTATGTAGTAGATTGTTTGACAAATTGAAGATTTTATAACTATTGGCTTCTGCTGAACAAATATCTATTATTATAACTGCGATTCGATTTGAAAAAGAACGATTACACCAGTGTCAGTGCATCACAAGGGTAAGGAAATAAGGTAAGTTGTCATTAATAACATGTAACCAACATAAAATTTCAAATTCGTCCCCTTTACCAAGATTAGAATTTGAAATTTTATTTCAAAAACCTAGAGTTCTCACTAATTATCATTCGATAATGTGTAACCAACATTCTAACTGAAAAATAAACTTTTTCTAGTAACATTTATGTCGCTAAACACTTGTATTAATATTTATAAAAAGAATTATAACAGTATCAGTTGCACATATTATCAACAATATTACTGATACTATTAACAATGTTCTAACAATTGTCAGTAGATTTGTTAATTTACTTACCAAAGCTTACTGTTAGCTGGTGTTAACTAGTCTTTACTACAATCGTATATTTTATTGAAATATTGTTATTTTAATCTAACACGTACTTAAATCTGATAATTGTATCATTAATTTATATTCTAGCTAATTATTTTTCTTTATTATCATTTATGTATACAGTTAGCTATGTATATTTGCATTTAATCCTGAATATTTATTCAACAAAAAATAATATTTTGTATTGAATCGGTCGTTACTTGACGCAAGTCCATTATAATTAATAAATAAAACCAATATTTGAGATTTACGTAAACTCAAAATAAATAAAAAATTATATATTCATAAATATAAACAAAACTAAACAGAGTTGAATAGAAAATATACAAAAATAAATACAGTTAAGGTCAGATCGCACCAAGGGGAAATCAAGAAATGTATCGAAAACTGCAAGGTATCGACTTTAAAAAGGAGGATGGTTCTCAATTCGCCTGTATTTTTTTTATTTTTATTTTTTTTTAAATGTTTGTCACCTCAGAACTCCGTCATTGATGAACCGATTTTGAATTTTTTTCTTTTGTTTTAAAGGGTTTGAAATAGGTAGGTCCCATTGCCACCAAATTGCATTTTGGAGAGGGCATAACCTGGAAATCAAGGAAAATCCTCATTTTATGTGTGATAAAATAAGAAAAATTTTTTAAAAACCGACTTGAAAAAAATTTTTTAAAAAAAAAAACCGACCCCAAAAATAAAATGCATGTAAAAAAAGCTGAAAATCTGATATAAAAAAATGCACTAAAAAAAAAAAAAAAAACGGATAAAAAAAATGCACTAAAAATTAGTAGGTCGTTTAGTAGGTCTACCCATATTTAGACAAATAAAATCAGTTATAGAACTTCAAAGTCACTAAAAAGCGAGAAATAAACCCGATTTTGACAAAATGGAAACCCGACTTCAAAAATCAAATATTCTATAACAAAACATGCACTAAAAAGTAAATAAACAATTGCATATTCGTGTGCCAATTTTAGTTCACCTAAGAAAAAATTTTTAAATATATATGTACAATTATTGTTATTTTTGGAGGCGGTGTCCAAAAGTTATGTGAATTTCTCTATGCTGACACCGACTCCAAAAATAACAATAATTGTATATATATATTTAAAACTTTTTGCTTAGGTGAACTTAGCTTAGTGTATTGGCACAAGAATATGCAATTATTTTTTTACTTTTTAGTCCATTTTTTTGTTATAGAATATTTGATTTTTGAATTTCGGGTTTCCATTTCGTCAAAATAGGGTTTATTGATGAATATAATAGATTTATTTAAAAAAATTTATTATTCATTGACTTAGTTCAATGAATCTCGTTTAGTGAAATGATCACTTCACTTATGGTTCAGTAATTTAGTTCATCACTCAGCATGTACAGTAGAGCACTCTATTGTAGTAATCAGGTACTATATAAGTGAGTGCAAGATGATCTAGATATTAAGTAATATTCAAATGTAATAACCGAATTATTTTCTTGGAAATAATATTCAGTCATCCAGACAAGTTTTTTCATGTCTTTTATATAAAACCACTGCATAAAACAGATGTTTTTACCTGGTAAAGTATACAATATGCCTATCCAATTTACCTTCCAATTGAAGAAAATATTTCGTTTGTTAATTACAGCAGATATTGGTACACCGATATATTACCCAATTTACTGAAACAGGTCCCTTTAAGCCTTTTATTAAAAAAATATTGCATAAAATCGATTTCTAATTTCGTCCCTTCTATGCTGAAAGTTTTCGAATGGTAAATAGTTAAACACGAGACATGGTAGTATGTTGAGAAATTATATGCATTCGAGCAATATAGAATTTGGTGGCTCGGAAGCATAGCACTGGTCTAGAACGCCAAAGGTCGTGGGATCGATTCCCATCCTAGATATATATGATTTTTTTTTATCAAGTGCCTATTTCATGTCAAAAAATGTTACGAATGTTCAGTCATATAATTTCAATGAATAAATAAGTAAACGCTAGTCACCTCCGTTAGTATAATATACTCGAAAGGTAACTGTGGATGGATAGACCCAAGTTTACAAAACACAATTAAGTTTGTAAAAAATTAAAATAACAAAGTGTTCAGATTCGAACACCCAAGTAGAACTAAAATGCTCAATTGAATGAAATTCTTTAGAAATTGATTAAATGCATCCCTGTACAAAATTTACAAAAAAAAAGATAGTTGGAGCTATTTTTAAGAAAACCCATAAAATTAACTACTGATTCTAAAGTTTTTAAAAAGGCAACAAAGTAACACATAAGCTACAAAATAACTATGAAATTTAGATCGTATATGTTCATTTTTGAAATTGATATGTTCGAGTTTACAGATACGCACATACACGCCACAGATAGCCGTACTTTTAGTAAAAGCTATATCGTAACATAAAGATCAAACTCAACATCGATTGTGGGCGTTGATCGCATAACGAGCATATTACATACATTATAGTCTGCATATTGAGACAACTATAAGAATCCATCTAAGAGAATATTTTAAAAATTTCAATAGACCAATAATTAGATATCAGGTCAAAATACAACGGAGACAATTCATCTACGATCCATATATACAACAAAACAATTCGAGTTTAACATAGTAAGCGACACTATATATATGTTCGTAGTATTACAGAAGAACAGATAGAAGAAAGAGAAGTCGTCTTTAGTTTTTGACACGAAGAATCTAAATGTAGTAAGTTAGTTAAATTATACCTGAGTTGAAGAAGTAAAATGTCCAACTTGTATGTTGTTGTATATTATTTTGACGATGATGAGTTGAAATAACGATGGGGTAGAATATAGTACTATACTTGGTTAGTCCCAAGCACGTAGTAATATTCTCCTCTTTTGGTTCGTCTAGTGTGTATAAGGTGTGTCAAAAAATAGCTGTAATCTAGCTGTGAATTTGTTGTACACTCTAAGGTAATCTAAAAAGATGAACTCACTATTCTGCGAATTGGGAACTCACGATTTATTTAAAACACCGTATTTCAACGATAAATACTTAAATCACAAATAACTCTTTTATAAAAGGAATCCAAAAATAATATTTTGAACAGTTATTGTCTTTCATATTTACGACGTATTTGCAGTACCAAATAGCCATGATGATATGGTGTAAAATACTTGTGGACCATTTCGTTGACGGCCTTAACATGACCATTAAATTATTATCCACCGAAATATGTATCACGTCACTAATTTGGAGAAAATATTTCAAATATGGAGTTGCATTTTTATTGTCAATAAGATTTCACTTTCGAATACCTGATCATGTTTAGGTCAGCGGTGTAATTGTTTCGAATGCGTAGAGTTTTACAAGAGATGGCATAGGTAGTACAGTATTTCGCTGTTACAGCTATATATTCAACAATATATTCATCGTAAAACAGCAGCTATTAGACGTCATTTTCATTATATATCTTTTTTTTAAAGAGTAATAACAACACTTTGTAATTTATCGAAAATGCCGAAATGTGTGCCGCATAAAGTGTTTTTGCGGGGAATTTTACTTCATTATTTTTCGGGAAGTAAAGAGAGAGATTTTTGCATCGAATTGCCACTGACGATCAAAGATGTATCTCAAGCGCAGAAAGTCATGGGTTAAGCCCGGCCAACCATCAACATCAGTGGATGTGATCAGTGGATATATATATATATATATATATATATATATATATATATATATATATATATATATATATATATATATATATATATATATATATGTAAGTATGCATGCATGTATATATGTGTCTGTAATCGCTCTATCGGTCACAGTTTTAATCCGATTGGAATAAAATTGGTTATGTGAGGTGTTTATGGTATTTCAACGTTCGAGTTCGTTAATGAGCAAAATCGGGCAGAGAAAAGGTGGGGGGCACAAAATTTGGTATATTTCTCTTAATGTTGGAAAAATCGAAAAGTTTCTAAGAAGTATAGTTTATAAATATATAGTATAGTGTATATATAAAATGATCAGGTAATGAATTGTAGCAAACATTTTCTACAACTTTAATCCTTATACATTTTTCGATGTTTTTAAACTTAGGAAAGATATTTTATATCTTGTGTTTTTATCTTCCTCTATGCCCTGCCCCCCCCCCCCTTGACCTTTGCCATTTATTTAAAAAATTGAACTTGCAAATACAAAATCATATCAGATACGACATTTCATTTTGATCTAAAATTGTGACCGCTATATAGTGATTTATGTAATTATTTTAAGGAAATTTTGTTTTTCATTAAAAAACGATCCGCATTAATTTCTAATTAACACCTAATATATGCAATTCAACTGCATGGTACTCCAATTAAAAGCAGTTATACCATCAATATTTTTTAATAATTATTAACATATTTCTTCCGTTGGGATGCTTAGCTCCTTCACTTCAAGTGTGTGTATTATTTTATTTGAGACATCTTGTACGATACTAGTAAGCACAAACTGGTTGGTATATGGAGGTAGACTATATTCCTCGCAAATAGAATATAAGTAATATATAAAACAGAATGACGGGTTGAACAGGAAAACATGAACAAAGAAGCGTTAAAACAACAACCCATTCGTGAAAATAGATAGTGTGAAAATGTGTATTGTATATGAGAATTTTCACTCAATGTTTGTTTGGTTTGTGAGTGTTATATTTTCATTAAAACAATGCTACATTCATTTGAGAATAATGTTTTACGTATATAAATATCATTTATATTTTATAGCAAAAATGGCATGGTTCCATTTTACAGAAAACCACAAATCTAATGCATCTATATATGCGGTTATCGTTTGAAAATATCGTTTCTTAACAAATTGCTTTTAAATACCAATAATTTTTTATTTAAAAAAAAAAAATTAATCGACTTTAATAAATAAAGATAAAGTATCTTTAATAAATAAAGATAAAGTACAATTAATCAATGTGCTGCTTTAGCAATTTAAGTTAACATATTAGACAAGTTTATATTTTTATATTTTTGGAAGACCAACTAAAAATGCAGCCAGCATGAAGGCAAATAAGAAAATCTATTAAAGATAAGCAACCCAAACGAGCCGACACATTGAAGAGCAGAACATCATTAGTATACGTTATATAGAAACGTATACATCGATGATAATCTGATAAAACATGATTTTTCCACCACCTTATTGAAGTTGGTTAAAAAACACACGCATCGAATATAGAAGCTCTTCCTTTCTTAAAGTCACCAGAATGGCTACAGACATCGCTCATAACAATGTTTGAACATAATTTAAGGTAAATCTATAAATTTTATTTAAAAAAAACTTCAAACAAAAGTTGTTCCTTTCAGAAAATAAAATTTATATCTTTAAACTTTTATTCTATCTGTATTTGTTTTCGAGATAGAAGAAAGATTTTTATTAAAAAATCAAATAGTACCGCCAACCAATATGCCACACCAAAAGTATCAAATGAAAATGCGATTTTTTAATGCGGGTCGCAGTTTTCTAATGAGTATCCGGGCGCGAAAATTAAAATTTTCATAATATAAATAAATGTGTAAAATACTTACATAGGTGATGAGTTGCGTTGTCTAAATCAGGGGGTTTGTCATTTTATACGTCAGTTTTATTAAATACAAATACAAAATGGCCAACCCAACCAAACTCAATATCAATCGATGGTTACCTTATTTAATTTCAATAGTTTTTGCCACAATATATGAAATATATTGAACGCCTTATAGTATAGTGGCTCAAAAACACGAAAAACCGACCTACTTGGAGAATGACCGATGAAGTGAAATAGTGTAGTACTGGGTTGGAATAGTTACCTTATTTCATTTCAATAATTTTTACCTCAATATCTGAAATAAATTGAACGCCTTCTAAAATATATCGGGGGCTCAAAAACACACAAACCCAATCAACTAAAGTACGAACGATGAAGAGAACGATTGTAGTACTCAATTGGATTTATTATTTTATTTTAAAACTAGCTTTTGCCTACGGCTTCGCCGTGCCAAGTTTTTTATTTTGGTTGATAAGTTTAAATTTTAGCCTTTTAGTTTTTGCGTTTTAAAGTTCAAAGAATATAGTCATAATAATAGACAAAATATTATCTACAAAACTTTTTTTACACAATATTCTTCACTTCTCTATTAGTTGGTGTCAAAACTGCGAGAGCTTACGCATGAGCAAGCTACGTAGAATTGTCCGTGTGAGAAACAGTTTTTCCTCAAGTCTATTCCCGCAAATTTAAGTGTCTACCCTTGAGACTTGTTTATAGTCATTGCAAAGAAGAATTTGAATTCGAACAGAAGATAATTCGGAATTAGAGGAATTCGTGGTACAAATACAGTTCCCTTTGCGCACACGCAGTTAAAACTGTGAATTTAAGTTGAACATCTTTTGTAATTAACATTTTTTTGATAAACTCAATACTTCAAGTGAAATTTGAATTTATCTTTTTTCTAAATCTAGTAGTTCATTTCTAGTTATTCATCTAGTAGAGATTTTCCGAAAGCTTATCCAGAACACGAAGCAAATCTTAAACCTTAACCAAGATAAAAGACATTATTATTATTAGATAATATATTAGAT
This sequence comes from Nineta flava, assembly GCA_963920215.1. Lineage (NCBI taxonomy): Eukaryota > Metazoa > Arthropoda > Insecta > Neuroptera > Chrysopidae > Nineta > Nineta flava. The sequence continues at coordinate 69,295,566 of OY986040.1, forward strand.
AAAATTATTTTAATTATTAGTCAAATTCGTTTGTTCGTCGATAAATATATCAGTTAACAATGTAGAAGGTATCATATGTAATACAAGTTGAAGCGCCTATTTAGCACCGGATTTTAAAATACTGTTAACGCCATCTATCGATTTTTATTGGAACTAAATTTGTTATTTAGATCAATACATTTTTTCGAATTTTTTTGTTGTTGAAGTGTAATAAATTTCAAAATTGATGACATTTACGTGATCAACATCCCGACAAAGTTTGAAAATGACTCATATGTTCATTTTTGGACTATTTACCCTTTCTCACCCCCTGAAGGAGATGTTTTTGAAAAAGCACCAAACACTGTTTATTTATTTGTTGACAGAAGTAATCCTGCGAATTTTCGAATTGATACATCTATCTTATATGATTTCTCCATACAAATTTTGAACCCCAGTTACAACCCATGGGTTTGTATGTCATAATTACAATCTGCCTGCCAAATTTCAGCCCAATCCGTTCAGTGGTTTGAGGTATGTGTTGATAAAGCATACAGTCAGTCAGTCTCGGTTTCCTTTTATATATACAAAATAAATACAAATTTAAAATTTAAAAATTCCAATTTTGGCGTCCGGAAACGCATTTTTCGGCATAATGTTTTCTTCCAATAATTTTTTAGGATCAAACACTTCAATCCGCATAAAAAAAACATAATTTTATTTGATATTTTTGTGAGGGCTATTCCAAAGGAGACCCCTATAATGTACAATTCACGTCGAGCTATCCTTTTAAAACTTTATTGATTTGTGCCTTATTTATGGGGTTTTCGAAAAAATGCTTAAAGTTGTAACTACACTAACAACTGTTATTCGAATATTTTTCTGAAAACCGAATAAATAAGGCACAAATCAGTTATAAAATATTGTAATGATAGCTCAACTTTTGACGCCAAACTAACCTAAAATCAATCACAAAGTATAAATTAAAGTGAGTAATTCCTGCTGGGCCAAGGGACCTGGTGCATTTAATACCTGTCTCGATCTTTGTATTAACCTTATCCTGTTGCTCGCGGTAAAGACATTTTTAATGTCTCAATCCCGAAATAAATCATAAGAAACCATAGAGCTTTTGGAAGAAAATTTAAACTGATTTAGACGAAATTTAAACAGTACCAGGGCTTCTAATAAAAAATTACACGAGAGTAGAGTATGTACCCACTATAAAAGTCGGCTAATAGGTTTATAAAAATTATTTTTTTTTTTTAATTTAATTTATTCTGATGTTTGCGATAATACTCTCATAATTCATAGCTTCTGAGATATTGGGAACTATATTGTAAGGGAGGCCACATGATTTTCAATATTTAAATAAAACTGATTCCAAATTAAAGATTAATAATTGATCGAAGCATTGTACAAAATTTCATCTAAATTGTTTGAATAGGGTGGCAATAAATTAAAAATTGGCAATTCCGAGTCGTACGCTGCTGGTAAACATAATATTTATAATTGACATATCTATTTTAAAATTTAAATCTGAAAATTTTGGCTGGTTAGAATTTTAGCTCGATTCTAATGGTCTATTATTTTACAAAAGTAATTAACCAAAAATGATTTGTTTTCAGACAGAATATTTCCGTAAAATGAAAAATATTTTAGAAACATCGTGTATTTTTAATTATAATATTTTTTAAAAAGAAACTCAAAACACAAATATTAATTGAAAGATAAAAAATTCACGAAAAAATTTTCCAATTACAATAAAAAATTGTTTCCAATACATACAAATATAATTAATGATTTACAAAAAAAAAAGTATAAAATATTTGTTATCTAGAGCACAGTAGTGCGCCAGAGACTGAGTTTATGGGGTTTTTTCTGCTTACGTGAAAACACGAAATATTAGGCGAGCATTTGACCCCATTTTAATCACAATGTTATTTTAAAAAAACCATCATAACTTACTTAATATAAGATGAGTTAGGAAGAACGTCAAGTACGTGTGGTGATATTTTGCTTTAGATGCAGAGGATATAACTTTTGTTAGTATATATTAGTAGAGATGCCACGAATATTCGGCTAACATTCGATTTTCGGCCTACTTTTTTTATATTAGGTATTCGAACGAATACTGTGTTAATTTCGACCAAATACCGAATTTTAAATTATGAAAAACAAACGCAATTATTACTCAAAAATGTATCTAGTTTAATAGCAAATTATTACGTTAATACTTAAAATCTGTCAGTGGTAAGATTGCAGCGATTGAGCTTTTCTTTTCTGAAAATAGCCTCTCACTATATAGGCTGCTGCCAGGAGACGATCAATAAATCTGACCTAGTTTTGTCAGACTCGATACCGTTTTGCGTTTGCTAACCACCACTTGTAAGGGCCTTCCGTCCGATCTAGGCGAACTAGATTTTTAACAATTCCAGTGACTAGCATCTATTTCAATGATTGTATTCTTTTATTGGTGTTTCTTAACTAATTTACAGAAGTTAGAGAATAATTTTTCGTCTTGCTCTTTCCGTTTGAAGTATTCCCAGGAAACTAGTTTTGAATACCGGGTCAAGAAAACTGGTGAGCAGATGCTTGTCGTTCTCATAAAAAATACATTGTTACAAGCTCAGCTTTAGTGAAGATATTATTCTCATGGAATTTGGTGTTTTATTTGCAGCCTCTTCTTTCCTAGATATCTCAACAATATGACAACATGTGGAATCACTTCAGAGATTCTGAAAATACCTTAACTGGCTATATTAGTAATCTCTTCGAACTTACGATCAGAAGAATAAACAATGCGTGCCATGACACGATTTAATCGCAAATGTGCCAAATGCGCCTGCTCTAAGTTTAAAATATTAAGATTAAGTTTAGTAATATATTTTAGATTAAGTTTAAAATATATAAAGTTTATTCCAAATATCTAAGAAATTACTAAGTTTATCGCGAAAAGATACTTTTTCATCTTTTTTGAGTTATCCATGACAGAATAAAGTATTGATAAAATCAATGTATTATATCCCAACAGATGAGACAAGAATAACTCACCGAACGTGGGAAGTGTCTTATAGGCATAAAAAACTTCCGAAGTCAAAATGTAATTTGATTTCTAAGTTATAACTTATTATGACTAATTTGATGTCGATAGTAAGTCGATTTTATAGATACTTCATTCACTGAAAATGATTGATATCCGCTAGTAGTTACGAGATAATAAAGAAAGTCACATTTTAAGTATGTTATTTTATATTATAAAATAGGTTTTCCACTTCTCCAGTTTTCGGGCCAATTTTTTTTTTTTTTAAACTTCCATTTAAATTGGTACTGTCGACTCGAGCTACCTACATAAGCTATAATAAAATTACAATAAAATTAAAGTCACGTTTGCACTTTAAAAGTTTGTACTTAAGAATAGAAAAATTATTGAAATAGTTTTTAATCGGATCAAAAACATAAATGAAAAAAAACTTTTTCGGGAAAATCCTTAATGTAATAGTTGCTCTTTAAAAAGTGACGATATGGGATAAAGGACCGAGCTATTTAGCAAGTGAGCGTGAAATTAATATAAATTTATTATGCAAATTTTTCTTTAGAAAATTAATGAGGGGTAAATTGTTTTATGTAAGAAAAAATTTAGCTGTAATTTATTTCGCAACTTTCCCCTTAGTATATTTTTAAAATTTTATAACTAGGCAAGTTATTCTTTCTGTCATTTCAAATATTTTAAAACTTACCGCGTTATAAAATTTTAAAAACATACTAAAGGAAACTCACACTTGGTAAATAGCTCGGTCCTTTATCACATATCATCACTTTTTAAGGAGCAACTATTACATTATTGATTTTCTCGAAAACTTTTCCCTTTTTTACATTTATGTTTTTGATCGGATATCAGTGCTTTTTGAAATGCTTAAATATACATAGCCGAACGCTTCGCATAAAACGCTACGCGTTTTGTTATGCAGTTATTAAATCAAAAAAAATTCTTTTTTTTATTTGAAAAAATTACTTTGTGAAATTTTAAATCGTTCTTGCTGCTTTGAAATACTTACTGCTTTAAAAATAATGAGAGTGTCCATGTTTTTTGGGGTTTTAATTTAAAATTACTTATTAACTGTTTATTCCTTAACGATGATTGAAAAAACAGTCTCGAAAAAATAATTCCGTAAAATGTATATATTCGAAAACTCACCACTGTAGCTTTTTTCGTTCAAAAGTTATATCAGGGTAAAATATCGCCTAAAAGTTCAACTAGTAATAGCACGGTAAGACGGTAACACAATAGCACGGTAACAAAGGCAAAAACGCCTTAAACTCGGCCTATCGCACTACCGTTCTCTAGAAAGTATAGTACACTTCTGGAGACTTATCCCTTCCGACTCACCCTATATCCGTGTATAAACAACGTAAATATATATTATAATGTGTTTTGATAGATGAAGTTTGTGTTAAGGAAAAAGCTTTTCAATTCTATATAAAATAAAATTTATTGACACGTTATTATTTGTGAAAAAAAATTGAGAAAAAACATTTCTTTCATCGATTTTGATACGACATACATATACAATCGCATTATCAAGTACACTACACATACCCAACACAATATTTAGTGTATACAGAGTTTCTGAAACAATGTATGGGGAGTTTTAAATAACTGGGATAATATTTAGTGTAAATAGAGTTTCTAAAACAACGTGTGGGGAGTTTTAAATAAGTGGGATATACGTTCCTAAAAGTCGTTTCTAATAGGTCATAAACCTACCAAAAGATGATCGTGAAGAGGTTGATAGTGGGATAACATTACTAGCGAATTCCTCCTAAAGTCCTTCCATCAATTCTACCTAGTAGATCAGCATCAGAAGCCACTCTAGCGGTCACATGTTTCATTTGATCGAGATAAAATTTGATATGTGAGGTACTTCTGACTAACGATCTTGAAAAACCAAGGTCGTTAATTGTTAAAATCAGACAAGGGGAAAGGGGGATTAAATATTGGAATAATCGAAAAATATATAAGAAGTAAAGTTGTAGAAAATTAGTTTTACTACAATTAAGTTGTTTCTCATTTGTTTCTGTTACTCCAATATTTACAGAAATATTGACGGTTTAAAATTGAAATTAAAATCCTAAATATCTCATTGAGAAAAATAAGGTAATACATTGTAGCAAACATGATTTTCTACAACTATATTTTTTATACATTTTTCGATTGTTCTAAGAGATATTTTATATTTTGTGTTTTCTGCTTTTTATACCTCCCTTTTCCCTTCACTTATGCCATTTATAACTAAAATTTGACTTGCAAATACTAAAATCATGCCAGATACGACATTTTATTTTGATCAAACTAAAATTGTGACTGCTAGACAGTGATTTATGTATTCTTAATAGATAGATTGTAATTGGTAGGATGTGCGGCTGTAGCCGACTCTGATAGGAACTATGCCGATGTTCATCTGGAGTTCGTGTAGGAAACTGTAGAAAACCTTCACAAGCATAGTCGGTTACTTCGTTCTCATCAATACAACCAACAGTTTAGTCAATTAACCGTCCTTTTTTTTCTTAATAATTGACAAACTGCCGATGTCGGGTTTCGAACCTAAAAACTCCCAGTTCCAAGTAGACATAACGTTTCAGGCAGAACCGCCTGAAACCAGAACCGCCAGGTCTTAGACCACTCGGCCACTTGGGCGGTAAGTTTTCCCTTAGTATGTTTTTAAAATTTTATAAAGCGGCAAGTTATTTTTTCTTTTGATTCAAATATTTTAAAACTAGCCGCGTTATAAAATTTTAAAAACGTACTAAGTGAAAACTTACGAAATAAATTTCAACCAAATTTTTTCTCACATTTAATCAATTTACCCCTCATTAATTTTTTAAGGAAAAAGTTACATAATAAATTTATATTAATTTTCTAACACTTGGTAAATAACTCAGACCTCTTAGTCTATAAGCCAATCAGGATTCTTATTATCGTCTAGTCTCTCACTTACTCATCTCATCTAATTTCTCTCGTCTCTCGAGGGCATCACTTAAACCCCCAATGAAGCATCAATTAGTATTTTCTTCAAACAAAGTATACCTACATATTGTACCCAACAAGATCTTTCCTTCTGCACAAAAATCTTGCTAAGTGATTTAAATTTGATATAAATTTACTTTAAAGATTTTATAAAATTGATTTTTAATCACTTCTTTAAAAGACATAACCTTTTTTCTACAAATTTCGTAACGCTGTCCTCTTAACTTGATTTTGAATGAAATGCTTTGTACAAGTGTGTTTCTCATGTGATATAGAAGAAAAACATCAACAGAAAAAGTCGGTAATAATATATTATTTAAAAAAATGTATGTTGCATTATTTTTTACCATTTCTTTAGTCCTTTTTTTCCTCAAACATCACATTTTATGATTGATGTGGTGTTATTTTTCAGTCAACACAATGTTTCAACAAATTTTCTTCTTGCAAATAATAATAATAATAAAATTGGAGGAATATATGGAGTTTTTACAAACTAATTGACATAAATAGATAAGTTTTCTCTATATATGGTTGTTCTTGTACGCTTCAAAAGTAGCGATCACTTTTATACATTTTTTAGTTGATTTGTATCTAATTCATTCGGTTTTTGGAACTTGTTGGTATATGTATAATAATGAATATAATATAATGAAATAGGTACCAATAAATTATCAAATTTGGAAAAATGAGCGCTAATTTAGTGGTCATGTAAACCTTAACATCAAGAGACATGGATTTCGGATTTAAGAAAGAAAGAATACATGTTTTTTTAAAGTTATGTATTGACTTAATTAATCTTACTTTACTTTCAACTAATCGGGGTAGCTAATTTAAAGCTTCCCTATTGAATACATATGTAAGGATCGTTCATTCAACCTGCATATAGTATCGATTTTCTGAGACGTCCATGCTTATCTTCATAAACAATAAAGTGTAGATAAACAGTTAGTGATTATTAATTGGAAACCCAGTACCATTCGAAAAGCTACGAATGAGATAATGGTATAAAATGATTATAAAATAAGTTTCAGCATATGTAAATGTAGCCGAATATTATTATTCAGTATATCCGAATTTACTATTCAGTATAATTGCAATTTTTATTAATTTCGCAAAGAATGAATACATAGATTCATGTTTTACAAGCATCTGTAGCGAAAGGTTGTATACTGAAACAAGTTTTTTTTGACATTTTCTCAAAATCATGAATCGAAGACCTAGTTGCTTGCTCCCCGACTGGCCGTTACTTCCTAGTTTAACTAATATTAAACAATAAACCTTGTGATTAATACTTTGATCGGAGTAACTGCTCTAAGCTCTATAAGTTTTTATTTATTCACAATTAATTAAAAATTTTGATTGGTAAATGTCGCGTGAGTTTATGGAGAATAAAAGATCGAGCATCCTAACCGCTCAACATTATTTGCAAGTAGTTTAAATTATCTGTACATATTTAGTTTTGCTATTGCAGTAAGGTTATGGTAAACACTCAGTTTAATTTAGCCATAAAGGGACCAACATTTTTATTAAATGTCGTTATAACCAGCATTGGTGTTCTAGCATCGCTGTTCCAGAAAAAAATATTTATTTACAATAATTAAAAATTTAAATACTTATTTCAGGAATTTAATAATATTTAGAATAAAAATATTTTTCGGAAACCTAAATGCGAACAAAATATTACTTGGGTTAAGCAAATTATTTAATAGTATATACTTTTGTGAAATGTATACATACATAGATAATCTGCCACATAGCTTGGCATACTAGTGCGCTTATGGAAAGGAAACAAAAAATTCAATTCAATTTTTCATATTTACCATTATATGTGTAGGTTTCAACCTTTTGCTTGTAAAATGTATACCACAATGGTATTTTATGATAATAATATTACACATCTCAACGTACTATACTGCCATTTGAATTAAATTAGTAATGTTATACTTTGATGATACACTTACGAAAATATATTACAAAACTTTGTAATTCATAATTTATTTCGGTTATTACTATGATATATTCGCAAATTACACGTTCCGATGTATCAATTAGTATACTGTTCTCACCGGAGCTGAAGAAAAAGTAATAAAAAATATAAAAAATATACGGTATAAACTAATAAAATTTTAAATTATTTAAAGATAAAATTTAATTTTGATTTCTGCTCAATTTTTGTGCATAATTTGTAATCAACAATGTCAATAAACACCGCATGTCTATCACAATAGATGAATGCTAAGAATAACACAGATCGTGTGTTTTGTAATCTTTTTTTTCGACCACTTTTAGCGGGGATAACTTCAATTTTACTCAACTCACATTTTACATCGAATTAATCGAATTCGAGATTTCCTTAATCTCAGAAACGTGAAAAGAACGCATGGGGTCTGTGCAAGATTGAGGAACTCCCACCCTCGAAAGATGGGTACTTAATAAAGATAAATTGACTCGTAAAACATAAAGAATATTACCTTAGCGGAAACTGTTCTCGTTCCTGTTTAATTGTACAGTGCTTAAAAAGTATTGTGAAACAATAACATGTGTTATTAAAATCGTATTCCTAAGTTTTATATCAAGGTGTTATAAGATGTATATAAGATATATATATATATATATATATATATATATATATATATATATATATATATATATATATATATATATATATATATAGGGTATATATATATGTATATATTTCAAATCATATACTTATACATGGTAGTAATTGGTTGTAATTGACAAGACCATCCCCACTGGGATGTCGAAAATGCAACAGCGTACATAAAGAGTCTTTCAATCGAGACGCTTGAAATTTGTTAGGTTATAGCAACCATGTTGTTAAAATGACATCTGTCAAATTTGTTGTGAATTGTTTAGTAGTGGATGGCAAATTACCATGAAAGGTGATAGCGTTGAACTATGCTATTCATCAAATTGTATTATCAATATCAGTGCTCTGTACGATTATCATCTTAAGCTACAAGAAAAAAATCATTTTTAATTTTGCGGCCCATTTTTGGATAAATGGATGAGTGAACATGCAAAATTGTCGGGGCGATACTAATCCATAAGAGATACAACTGCACCAAATGTTTCTCGAGAATGTTACAGTTTGCTGCGGATTTTAGTCTGGAGGAATCAACTTCCAAATCGAAACTGACATATCCATAACCAGTGAGCGCTACAGATCGATGACAAGTAATTTCTTGTGGATTAAGCTGGATGATATGGATACCAATAGCATGTGGTTCCGACGGCGCTTTGTGTCACACAGCGCATACCACAATGGACATTCTGCAAGAACGGTTTAAGAGCATAGTTGTCTCGCGCAGGGGTGACTTGAACTGACCACCAAGATTGTGCGATTTAACGCTTTTAGACCCTTTGGGGCTATCTTATATAGCAGATCTATGCTAATAAACCGCAAACAATTGATGCTCTCAAAGTAAACATAACGAACGCTATCCAGCAAATTCAGCTAGATTTATGCGACAAAGTCATCGCATCCCAAATCGGACCTCCCGACTACGTATTATAAAATATTATTTCAAATAAAAACTAAATTAGGTAGATATCTCACACACACCTTGTGCTATTTACAATTTAAAATCGAGCATCTTTATTGACAATGGCATACATTTATTTGTAATAAATAAAAAAGGAACAAGGCGTACTACACATTCCACATATATTGTGTCTGTTTCTTAGAAACGAAAATATTCCATGTTAATGGCTATTTCTGTTCCTGTTTACATATAAATGAATGATATGGTTAAGTTATGTAGTGTAATGCATAGTGTATTGCATTTTCGATACTCCTATGGCTAGTCTTCAGGATTAAGTTTTTTGTAATTATAATGCAATGCGATTATTTCGCTTCTTTCTTTTTGTTTTTTTTTTATTCTTCGGATCAAACTTGGATGTTCCAAACCGTCTCAACTACACAATTTATTAAATTTTCGCCAGTCCAAACGATCACATCGTGATTTAAACAAAGGCATTTTTTATCAAAAATTAACTAAATTGTGCAAATTATTTATGCATCACGCAAAGCGTAAATGATTTATGTCTTTTAGTGAACCAGTTCATTAATTGTTCCGTAAATGAGTTAAAAAAATGAACTGCTATTGGAAAAATTATGAAAACGTTCCTATTTTGACAAATCTTATTTGATGTATATAAAAGCTTAGGCAGAAAGAAAGCTAAATTCAAACAATATCCCAAATACTTGTGTGATAAAAAAATATATAACACAAGAAAAAAAATTGGTCATCATATACAACCTCAATATAATCTGTTTCTCAGTATGAGAGAAAGTTGTATACACATACATACAGTATAGATATATACAGAGAAATACAGCGTGTAACTTAAATTTCAAGGTAAAAGAATGAGTAATGGATCCAATACTTGTTTCAAAAAAAGTTACGAAGGCTGCTATTTACAACATTTTTTTGAGATTGGTGCGTTCAGGTTCGTTTTTTTAATGAAGATTCGAATATTTAAGTACTTTAAATTTTGTATGTTTTAAAATTTTGTATGGTATAAGGCAAGGTTATGTATTTGTATGTAGGGTTCTATTTTCCACTTGTTTATATATAAATTCTCTTATGGTGAGATGGATGTAGCAACCAAACATAATGGATGTAAAGGCTGTGTTTGGCTACACGTTCTATAAGGTTAACATTACTCTAAATATCCGCAGAGTTTTAACCAAATTCCTTTCGAATCGTTTTTATTTGCAGTTAAAGTAAACACAATATGATAATAAGTTTTTCATAAAAATTTATATTTAAACAATAACCAATTTTTTTGTCTAATAAAAACAAAAACACAAATTTCTGCACGCAGAAGCTGCGTCAACTTAGCGAATTTCCTCCGAATTTGATATGCTTTGGTATTTGAAAGTTTAAGTTCGTAAGTGAGTAGAATCGGTTAAGCGAAAATGATGCTCAGAGAAAGAAGAAAAGGCAAAATATAGAATATCTCTCTTAGCATTCGAAATCATTAGTTCAAAAAAGTTAACAAATGTAATCAAGTGAATAAAAATATTTTTCTGATATTATTTGGCTAGATGTAGAAATTACGACATTATTATTTCATTATTTGCAGAAAATTCATTTGAATACATTCTAAAAAAAAATTCGTTACGCAGGAGCTGCGTTAACTTATCGAATTTCCTTAGAATACATAAATCATTCTCTAGCGGTCAAAATTTTAGTGTGATCAAAATTATATATAATATCTGATATGATTAGTTTTGGCAAAAATTAAATTTATTAATAGACAAAATAACGATTATAGTTTATAGTTACTATGGAAACGACAATCAAAATTTTTTACAATAAAATGTATTTCATGTATTCGTATCAAACAAACACTAAATATTAAATATCTCTCTTAATATTAGAAAAATCGAAAAATGTATAGTTGAAGAGTAAAATTGTAGAAAATCAAGTTTGCTACAATTCATTACTTTTACATTATCATTTTTCTCAAACTCTAATGTGAACAGAAATGTTTAGAATTTTAACTTTCAATCTTTAATTGTAAATATTTCTGTAATTATTAGTGTAACAGAAAAAGGATAAGAAAAAAATTACAGTAAAACTTAACACCTACAATTTAACTCTCAATTTAAATATTAAGGGAGATAGTCAAATTTTGTGTTTCCCCCTCCCTCTAAACCCCCTTTCCTCTCGTCCGATTTTACCCATTAACGAACTTGACCTTTAGAATACCAATAGCTACATTACCTTCGAAAATTCAGTAACAAAGGAATGCAAGATCACATACTCTCGAGAGTTTACTGCATTATATTTTTAACATATATGTTTTAGACTATCTTCATAGACTATCTAAATTTCGATTTTTGCCCAAATTTCCTAGATCAAAATTTTTTGTATTTTATAAATACGTATTTCGACTACAAAGTAGTCATCATCAGTATCAATTAGCTATTTGCACATGCAAACCGTCACCAAATTAGCAACAAGTAACATCTCCTCGGAGAATAATTACAATTAGTTAATTCATACTGATGATGACTACTTTGTAGTCGAAATACGTATTTATAAAATACAAAAAATTTTGATCTAGGAAATTGGGGCAAAAATCGAAATTTATTTCGAAAAATCCTAGAGTTCTCTTTAATATTATTTATATATATTCATGGATTTAAACATAACTGAAAATCCATGTTTTAAACCAATAAACTAATAAGTCTCTCAAGTAAAAGATCTTGGATGGACCAATATCGTTTGAAAATGAAAAGAGGCTCACGTTATCCCGAATAAGGATAACCTTGGTAACATTTTATACTGAACACCTGGTATATATTATGCTCATATTACATAACATTCCATGCTAAATTATATCCAACATCCATATAATATAAATATACCTACAGTCTACAGCTACACCACACACATGTATAGAAATATATATCATTTATTATTTTTCTGTTACATACAACGCGCCACAACCAGTGTCACAATGATACTATAGGCTGGCGCATAAGTAACGTTATGATTTAATTAATGAATAATTTTCTTGTTTACGTATTTTTTTTCATTTTTTTTTTTCAGAATTAACTTCGAAAAACTTGAGAAATTTATGATGAAAAAACTCAGCACAGAAAATAAAACCAAAGTTGTTCAATTTTATTATAAAAGTCAGTATTCAATTATTCAGACACAAAAATCATATCGAAATTTCAGAAATTTAAAAAATTTCAGAATATGACCTATTTAGATGCACAGTATGGTGTGGAAGAACTTCAGAAAGGATCATTAGACCATATTTTTTCGATAACGACGAACAAGTGCGGTTAATGTGAATGGCATTCAATACCGGGCACTGGTTGAAAATTTGTGAAACTGATTGAAAGGCCAGAGGTAGAGAACAATCCAGAATTGTGGTTCCAACAAGATGGAGCTACAGCTCACAAAGCTCGTCCAACTATGGCTCTTCTGCGCGAACTTTTTGGCGATCGAATAATATCGCGTTTTTCTGATTTTAACTGGCCCGATTTAACGGCTCTCGATTTTTTTCTTTGGGGCTATCTAAAGGGTAAGGTATATGCCAATAAACCAGGAACCACACACGAGCTTAAGGCCAATATCCGAGAAGAAGTGAGGGTGAAATTTTAGCTGGGACCTGATATTCTAAGACAAGTTATGGAAAATGCTCGGGAACGAGCACGTCAGGTCGAAGCAAACAATGGGTACCATTTGAAAGATATTATCATCAAAGCATAATGTGAACATATTTCCAAACTGTAATCTAAATTTTAAATGCCAACGTTAAATAAAATCAGAAAGAAAAAAGTTATTCATTAAATAAATCATAACGTTACTTATGCGCCATCCTGTATATATGTGAGTTGTAAAATAATACTTGGTAAAAAACCTTCAGCCCTTTCTGTCCGTAGTGGGTACTCACTTTTAATGTTTTATTGTTAAAATATAGCTACAAATTTACATAGATATTAATATTACAGAATTACACGAATATCAAAAAATAAAATATATTTAAAAAAACGAAGACATTTTTTTCCATTAGTTTTACAACGTAACAAAAGGAAAATTAATTGTTCTTTTCATTGTAATAATTTGTTATTTAATGCAATAAGAGGATATTATTATAGAATATAGTCTGTGTTTCATTATTATTTTAACAGTAATATGCTTGTTAATTGTAGTTATTATTTGTTTTTTTTTCGTTAAATCTGTTTCGTTAGAAATAAATTCTCCATGCAACTATTTTAAAACACACTATTTCGAAGTTATACATGTATAAAAAACTAATTTTTGGTTTTATCGTTTTAAAAATAGTGAAGTGAAATAAATTTTAGAAAATTAATTTTTGAAGTGAGATCTGCTGATACGTACTACTGATGTTTTCTTCAACCTAATCAGGGTACGACCACCATTCCAACGTTATTTGTTTCATTTTTTCCAATCACCGACATCTATCGATAATTTCTACATAAACTGCGAGAATTTCCACGACTAATGAATGTTTAGTGCTTACCTGAAATAGAAACGAAGATTTAGAACGAAATAAAAGTAAAAGTAGTCTTACAATTTAAAATATTCTACAACGTGTGATTGCAATAAACTGTTAAGCATAATTCATGATATGAGTAAATATTTTGAGAAATTATAAAATTCGGCACTTACGAGTAACATACAAATTACACAGGTTATAAAAATATATCCAAGTATTAATATCATAAATATATTCAATACTATTGAAATGTATTGTACACTAATAAGTCAGCAAATATTAGCTAGGATTTTGTTTTCATATTTGCATATCCATAGACTCACATAATGTATAATGAACAGTTTATATGTATGTCACATTTAAAGTAAATTGAGTTGTAATTTATTTATATGACTGAGTTAATTATTCCGTAATGGACTAATGATAAACTAATATCCTATACCATATTTATGTCAGTCCCACAATATTTCCTGTTTCCACATAGAAATTTAAATATGGCTTGATATAGAGATTGAATGGATATTCAATTTATAACCCTCACTCTACCATCCTTTATCAATACGAAATATATACTTAACATTCACAGATATAAAAACAGGGTGGACTTGCTATATAGGATGTGAAAAAAACTGTGATAGTTTGATTTTGTTTTTGTGGAGTTTCTGTATTTGCAGTAGAATACAAAATGCTTAATGACAATCAATGAATGTTTTTTTCATATCCAGCATTTGATGTCAAAGAATGTTATCAATTATCAGACGTATTACTTAAATGTCAAGTTAAGTCAACGCTAGTAATTTCCGTTGGTATGATATAACCAAGAGGCAAGCATACTAACAATGGATATAAATAGATGCTAGTTAACAAAATACAATTTAAAAAAATCTAAATAAATAAACAAATTAATAATACATTCACATCAAGATAGTCAGCTATCATAACCGTTCCACTACCATAACATCTCAGGTAGCGCAGATGCAAATCGTTAGTCTGGAAGGTCAGAGGTTGGGGGTTCAATTCCCATTCTAGATGTGTTGATTCTATCAAGTATTTGATATCAAAGAATAGCATAATGAAAATTTACGAAGTGATACGCCCATAAAGAACAATATAATTTGTTCAACATTTCTTGACAGTTTGACTGGTTTTGTATATGGTATATGGTTTTATGGTTTCCGATAACGCTTTTTTTGCACAATATATATTTTTTCAAAATCGTGAACATTTACCAATACCTCTAAATCTAACGCGAAATGTTTCAAATGGCTTCTCGAATACTAACTATTGCATGATTCAATGTTTTTTTCTTGTAAAGGTTAAACAATTAGGTTGTACAATTATACAGGATGCCCGTCGAAAATTGAAAAGATAAATCCACAAAAAATAGTACAAAATAATATATAAATAGTGCGACAATGATATTTAGTAGAAATGTTTCCAGGTATAATAAAATAAATATTTCAAACAAAAATTTCAAGAAGCAACTTTTGTTCATAAATAGCAAGAGTCAATGAGGAATTTATCTTCAGAAACATAACCGATTTTGATGATTCCTTTTTGAATGTTTGTTTTAACATATTATTTCCAATCAGAAACATTTTAGTGAGGGGATCCTGGAGATGGATGCCATCTCTTACGGAGATGAAAATATTTATAATATGTTAAAACAAACATTCAAAAAGAAATCATCAAAATCGGTTATGTTTCTGAAGATAAATTCCTAATTTAATACTAGAGTTTCTAAAAATAAGTTCAAATTTTCGTTTTTAAATTTTCGTATATATTATTCGTTAAATTTTCATCCATACCAAGATCAGTTAAGTCGAACACAACTCCCTCCTATCCACCTTGATCGTCGATCCACCGAATATACATGTATATATATATTCGGTTCCTTCATGGACACCGCCAGGTTAATGTCAGACTCCTACTAACTAAAACCTCCTCCCGTATTCAGAAAGAAACATGGCGAGACTACCATTACTTTGTCATACTCTAATTCTCCTCTAATTCAAAGTAATGGTAGTCTCGCCATGTTTCTTTCTGAATACGGGAGGAGGTTTTAGTTAGTAGGAGTCTGACATTAACCTGGCGGTGTCCATGAAGGAACCGAATATATACATACATGTATATTCGGTGGATCGACGATCAAGGTGGATAGGAGGGAGTTGTGTTCGACTTAACTGATCTTGGTATGGATGAAAATTTAACGAATAATATATACGAAAATTTAAAAACGAAAATTTGAACTTATTTTTAGAAACTCTAGTATTAAATTACGAATGCAAAAATAGTGTTAATTTGAAGCGCCACGCTGTACAAACTATAAGAAAACAAGTAATGTAACAACTAACTGAGCTAATTATTTGAATACCCAGTATATACTGTTGTATATCAGTTGTATATCAATGATTGAATTGTTAACAATTCTGCGTATTCGAATTTTGAACAATTCGCTTTCCACAAAACATTTAATCACAAATTATGAGGAAAATATTGAGTTAATGAAAAAATTTTTCAAACAAAAGTTTTTGTTATTAAATTTTATTTTCTATCTCTTACGGTTTCAAAAATGGTCGGACGGATATGCGGAAATGGCCGAATTAGACCATTTTATGAACATCTACACCAAAGATTTATATCAAGGATTAATATTTTCAAGCGTTACAAAGTCGGGACTAAACTTAATATACCTTGTATATTTACATATACTGGGTATACAAATGGTAATATTTTTATATAATATAAAAAATGTATGATTTTTGGTTTGCCAACCAGTATATTCTTATTATCAAAGTGAAGTCAACAGAACTGACTCTTTCCATATCACAAACATAATAAATCACCGGCCGGCCAACTAAACACATGCAAACACCTACTATGCTGCCTTTATACAAAAGGTAGGGTTGTCGGTATATTGTATATAATAAAATGAATAATTTTGACTAATGAATGAATCGTGTCCGTTATGTGATAATGTCACAACAACACAATAAATTTCCTTCATTGGTTCAATATATATATATTTATTTGAAAATCATTCATAGAAATTGAAGAGAGTGCAAAATGTATTATGCATGGGGTGTGTTCGAGCCCGGGACGAATTTAAAAAAAGTGTTAAAAGTAAAAGAGTAAAAAAAGAGTAAAAAATTACGATCCAATAGAAATTTGTATTGACATTGAAACAAGAAACTTCTGAACTAAAATTCAAGCAAATTTTCCGAAATACACTTAAATGTTACATTTTTTAAGTTTTCGCTTCAAAATAAGTGATAATTTTAAATGAAATTGTGAAACTGCGATCACAGAACATGGAAGAGAAAGGCAATATCGTGAAAACGCAGTGAAGAGGCTAAGAGAATAACATAATATAATATAAAACATATAATCTTTCTCTCTCTCTCTCTATATATATATATATATATATATATATATAATTTATATATATATATATATATATAAAATTAATATATATATATATATATATATATATATATAACTAATATATATATATATATATATATATATATATATATATATATAATCCTCCTTGGTATGATGATTTCGGTTACACAGATCACCAGGGCAGTTAAGGGTCCAGCTCCGAACTCCGTAGACTTGTGCGTTTTATCAGAAGGATATTACTATTATTAGTATATTTCTAATTGAAACTAGGCTACAAGTATATTCCTGACAAAACTAGGTTGCTAGTATATGTGATCGTACTGACTATGATTCTCGTTGGCAGGATAACTAGACTAATAGTATAATCCTGATAAAACTAGACTACTAGTATATGCGAAAACACTAATTAATTGTCGAGATGTTACTTGTATTATAATTGTTGAATTGATTATAACATTGACTTTACTTGAATTTATTGACAATGACTATTAAATCAATTATTAACAATTAGTTTAACAATAGTTAATAATCAATGTAAATAACTATAACTTGAATTAAAATTACGATCTTATTTTAACATGAAATTTCGATAGCTTACATATTGTATTAAATGCAACATAAGCATTTTTTATGTATTAAATAATTTGGTTCAATTAATAATGATTAGGATGATAATATTACTCAGCATGTCGTGACTAACAATATATATATATATATATATATATATATATATATATATATATATATATATATATATATATATATATATATATATATATATATATATATATATATATAGAAAACTATAGCAGATAGCGTCCAAAGCGTTCCAAAGTTATAGTCGTTTTCGGACGGCTAGATCTCTAATTTAGTGAATACATTTAAAATATATAAAATCAAAATGCAGAAAAAATAATTATTTGACATAAATTTCCGATGCACTCTCTACAAGAATGGTTCGAAGCCTGAACAACGCTGACTTTTTTAGCTAATATATATTATATTATGGAGAATAATTTTTTTTTTAGTACTCCACTGTTTAAAATTTATTATTGATTTCATATTTTTATTATTCAAAAAAAAATAATTTATATAATTATTGGTTTATGCTAGCTGAGAATTTATATAATTCCAACAAACATTTACTTAGATCGGATATGACTTGCGTATATCCGAGCTTACTTCGATATTTCCGCACATATTTCAAAGCAGTTACAAAAAGTACTTCTCTCTGTGCAGTTACTAAAATTAGTTGGCTCAGTACAGTTACTAAAAGTACTGAGAGAAGTACAGTTACAAAAAGTACTTGTCTCAAGACAGTTACTAAAATTAGTTGGCTCAGTACAGTTACTAAAAGTAGTTGTCTCACATGAATTAATCAGATGGTATTTTGAATTTTTATTTCTTCAATTTACAAATTGAATATTTATTATGGATTGTGCTGAAGTATCGAATAGGCGAATTAATGGTTTCTATCTGATTGTATCTAAGTATATTTTTTTTGTATAATTTATTTAATTCACCATTCCGAAACTTGTGGTTTTTCAAACTTGTCACATTTCAATACACATTCTATACACATTTTGGCTGTACAATTTATGTATTTTATGTGAATATGCAATGACTTTTTTAATTTATAACTATATTGTTTTGTATACGCTTGGTATTTTTGGCCTTGTAGTTTTTCTTTACAGAAGCGTAAAGTCCCCTTTATATACAACTATGTATCTGAATTAAATTTGTAGTGTATATTTATATTTTTGCAAATCAGACATATTTGAACATTTTTTTTTACTGTAGTGTCGTTTTTTTTTTTTATACGATATTTCTTTTTACTACAGTTCAATCTAGTACATATTCATGTAATTTTTTTTTATAACTTGTACAACCAAACTTAGTATTTTAAGGATAGTTATACTATCAACATATTAAATGAAAAATTATTTATTTCAAATATATTTTATTTTTACATATATTTTGTTTTGTTCTTTTTTTTGTACTTTTTTTTTATTTTCAGTATTTCTGATTCGAATCACTAGTCGATAACTTAGACACTTACTGGATAGTAAAGATCTTACTACCTCAATATTATCTTTTTTAATGGGCCCAGCTTTTATTGAAAGACTTTCGGTTCAACGTGTTATTTTTTTTATATTTACGTGTATCGCGTTAGCACCGATCGTTTTCCAATTTTCATAATTCCACATACAATACTCTGCTTTGGATTTTTTTTTCTAAAGTACCGTATATTTAGTTTTCATTATTTTTTTTTTTAAAATACATCATAATACCTCTTTTAATTAAAATTACTAAATTAACTTAATTTCATATTTATGAAAATAATTGATAATTCAATTATTTTCAATAAAGTGTTTAGTTTTTTTTTTTAAACTAAACACTTTTATTTATTTTTTTTTTAAATACACAATTATATAAATATATAAATATATATTAAATAGCATATTAAATTTCATAAATTAAAAAAAAGGCCACAACAGTTTTCTATAAATATTATCTTTGATGCTATTGTTTTATGAGTGATATTTTTTCAAGTTTTCTATTTTTTCTATATTTATTTAATAGTCAAAATGTGTTAATTTTATTCTGATTTTCCATAAGATCATTGCATTTTAATTCATATTTCAAAACAGTACTCGGTGTTCTACAGAAAAACTCAATCTATTAGTATATTATTTGTAAAATCATAAGAAACTGATTCCAACCAGATGTAATAATAATATGTCTTTTTATGTATTTAATTTTTTTTTAAATAAATATTTTGCTTTTTCACATTTTTTCCCAATATTACATGCAATTGACATGATTCGGCTGTTAAATCATTATCAGAATTTGTACAGATAGCAAATAAATATATAAGAAAACTTATTTATTCTAATATAAAATAATTCTCATAAAAGTAGGAGTACTGGGAACTAAGTCACCGATAAGTATTTTCTACAGAAATTGTTTGTGTTTTTATAGAACAATTTATAAGTATCCTGTACGGCTCATCGAGATGTTAAGTATCGGTAAAGGAGCGTGTGATTGTTCATAATATGATATTTTTATTTACGAAAGTAAAATGCCTTTAAAATTTAAAAATGAAAAAATAAAATTTATGAAACTATTTTTGTTGTGTCTTTACTGATCATAACTTTGAATTTTGCTGTAA
Source organism: Nineta flava (assembly GCA_963920215.1). NCBI lineage: Eukaryota > Metazoa > Arthropoda > Insecta > Neuroptera > Chrysopidae > Nineta > Nineta flava. Next base: position 69,316,157 of record OY986040.1, read on the forward strand.
GAAACCGTATTTTTTTGCATATAAATTTGGCTACATTTTTAAACTTGGTGATAGCAAATGAGATACAGTTCACTATTTTTATTTAATGGTGTATTACAGGACTTGATTGAGTAAATGCTTCGCTCTAAGGAATCATACATTGGAAATGAATAAAAAATTATTATCACGAAAGTAAATCGCTGAATGGTTTTTTGTAAATCAATATTCCGTATTTAAATTTAATTTTGCTAGACTGATGCGAATGCATATACGTGTGACAGTTTACCAAAAATGAATTGCTATGAACATTCAAATGTTGCAAATTGTTGCAATTAATTGATATTTACATTTTGAATCAGATTCAGCAGCCTGTTTTACAACCTGCTGCCTGTTTTAGGGATTTACTATGAAATAAAAAAGTGAACCTACAAAAAATATTCAGAGTTTTATTTGTAACTAGCTATCCCCCGCGGTTTCACCCGCGTTAAATTTGTATATAGCCTACAACCTTCATCAATAAATGGGCTATCTAACGCAAAAAAATTTCTTCAATCGGACTGGCAGTACCAGAGATTAGCGGGTTCAAACAAACAAAAAACTCTTCTGCTTTATTATATTAGTATTGTTCTATTTTATACTAGAAGTTCGACAAACTAAATTTCAAAACCATACACGAACTGTATATTCAGTTCTTTAAATAGATAATGTTTTAAATGTATGAACAGACAATATCATCATTATCTATCGATATATCTGTTAATATACCGATTAGTTTGCTAACAGATATTAGGACATAGGTGGTCCCGACATCGTCATGATACACCAAAGCAGACATGGTACGACACACGGCATGCGACAATTATGTGTCAACTACCATCACTAATATTGTGTACCATTACTAATATTATCTAATTAATGACCATAACATAATTAATTAAAGCATATTATCATTATATCATCGTCTCATTTACAAAATTATATCAGTACTGTATTCGCAGAGAGCAGTTAGGTACACTCTCGCTTAAAAAAAATAAATCGACTTGAACCGAATCAGTCTCTCACAATTTTGATTATTCTTGTAGTAAATAATTTTTACAGATACAACATATTATTTAATTTTTATATGTAAGAGAAAGATATATCACTTTATATGTATTTACATTACATATATTTTTTATAGGCGTATTCTGTTGAATACATACGAATTATTAACATTTGTTCTCTAAAAAAAATATAAATTAAGTTTTCAATTACATTTCCTTTTACACAATTAAAAAATAGCTTACTTATCTTTGTTATATTTACATACAAAAAAATATAATTACTGATATTAATATTAAATACAATAACAAGTTTAAATCGAAATTTTGAATAATATAAATCATATCATATTCATATTTTGAGATTTGTACAGAATGCTCATTTTAAACAAGGCACCCGAATTTCTTCAAGGAAATTTTGATTTCGTGTTTGGTAAGAATGATCTGAATGAACTTTCATCAGGACCTTCAAGGTTATTTGATAATCGACTTTTCAAAGAGAGCCCTTATTTGACAAAATCGGATAGCTGACAAAAACAGAACATTTAAACTGAGTAATTAAGTCTATAGTGGCTAAGATTGTGTTTTTCAGAAACATAGTCTTTCGAAAAAATTTATCAAGAATAAAAAGGTGTTATTGGTGGTCAATCAATAGAGATGGATTTTTTTGTAAATAACCTGGACTATCATGGTCTGGGAGAACAATAAGGTCACCATAAGATATCTCTCTATGACCAAAACAACTTTTATTCGGGTAGTTTCTAAAATCATTTCATCAAAAAGTTTAAAAAAGTATCTTTCGTGTCCTTAAAAGCAGTTCTTTAAACAATACCCTACGCGTATCCTTGTTAAAAATTGAAAACAAAAAAAATTCTAGAATCTTTAAATATTAACGAAATATGTCACCATTATATCAAATTGATAAGAGTCTAACTATATCAAATAGATATTTTAAAAATAATAATAATAAACAGAATATTAATTTTTATATTCCCGTGGGTCCACCTTGTCGTGGTGGGAGGGCCTAGTACCTAGCCTGCAAGCCTGCAGGAGGGGAAGCTAACCGACCCAAACTTCTTAACGTTGGGATCAGTGTGCGGATGTCTCGCGCTCTCATCATCGTCATCGTTGGTTACGGTGTGCGGTGTTCGTGCACTGTTACAACATTACTTGTCGGCTATGTCATCTAGCCGACATTGTCTTCATTGAAGATGTTTAACTGGCGGTCTCGTGCATCTCTGCTGGGAGTGGTCAAGGGGAGATGAGGATGGGGCCTCAGTTTCTCCGAGATCTGATGTGAGCTTGCTCTGCCGAGGCAGGGTGGCCGTTACTTAACCACCAGCCACGTCGGTCCTTGGTAGGATAGTATGCAATGGATGCAGAGATCGGAATCTGAATTGCTTCGGGCGAGTTACAGTCCGTCCGCGTATTCCGGGAATGGTAAAGTGGAGGCCGGGCCCCAGAGTACTGGAGTAGGACTATTAAAGTCCGACGGTAAACCCGTTCCCGGCTATTCCAGCCCACCCCTTTGCACACAATGGCTGGTATTTTTTTAATTTTATGGAAATCACAAACACCCAAAAACGAACGGAAATGCCACCTTCCGTAAAAGGAAGCCCGGGCGGCGTCCCGGTTATCACCGAAACATCGGGGGGACAAAACCCCCCTAAAGATGAAAAGAAATTCCGCGGGCACTTGACATTGCTTCCAGGTTCCCAAAGGCAAAGTATTGTTAGGTATTTTTTAATTAAGAGAAAGGGTGATTCTAGCGACTTTAAGTCGGTAAGCCCTTTTTTAATAGCGAAGAAATTGTACGAGCCTGTGGTACGTCTTAAAGACGTTAAAAAAGTTAACAACGGGTTGTTGGTCGAGAGTTTCGGCAACAAAGCTATAAATGAAAAGCTTCTGTGTATGAAGATGTTAGGCGATCAGGACGTGGAGGTGTCGCCCCATGGAACTTTAAACAGTTCCCAGGGGGTGATCTTTTACAAAGACCTCATGATTTTCTCCATCGAAGACATAGTCGATAATTTGTCCGACCAGGCAGTAATTGGGGCCCGAAGGTTAAGTGGAGGCAGAATGGTGAGTTGAAAGTGAGTTGAAACTCACCTCTCCTCCAACCTACCTTAAGCAAAATTGATTTGCCAACAACCATCGACGCTGGCATGCACAAGAAAATCCCCGTGCGTCCGTACATTCCAGAACCGATGGGATGCTATCGGTGTCAAAGATACGTGCACACGGCTGGTAGATGTGAAAGGCCTCAAAATTGTGTCTGCGGGGAGCCATTGCACGATGGAAGACTGTGCAATGAGCCTATAACATGCGTTAACTGTGGGGTTAGTCACTCGGCAAAGTCGAAGAACTGCCCCAAACACAAAGAGGAGATGGCTATCCAGAAAGTGAGAGTTCTGGATAAGCTCATATATCCTGAGGCACGCAGGAGGGTAATGGGCTCCGGCCCTCGCTCCCAGCCTGCTGTCTCTTATGCGCGCGTCACAACTACTCCCGCCCCTTCAGCTTACGCGTCAACGCTCGCAAATAAGCTCGCTCCGCTGATGATGAAAATCATCAGTGAGTTTTTAAATAAAAAAAAATGAAGGCCAAGCGTCAGCAAGGCCAGATAAAATGATTAAAACTTCTCCGGAGGGGCCTATTCAGGTTCCTCCAAAAAAAACCATGAAATGTAAGAGAGGGACCCTGAAGACGGACGTGAGAGTTTCGGAGGTGGCAACCAGTAAGCCCACCTCAGAAGAGAAAAGGATGGAGGTGGATCGTGCCGGCTCAGCAGGTAGAGCTGAGCTCACCGAAGCCGGAGACATCCAAGCCTCCGGCTTCAACATCGCCGGGAGGCAGCCCAGCGCACAAGCTGCGCTTGAGTAGCTTCCCGGATCGAGAAAAAAGGTCGTCTTCTCCTACAAGGTGACTTCGGAGACGGATTCAGATTCCGTCACTTTCTCCGACAAGGAGACGACCAGAAAAGACAAAGGAGGCTGGGCGAAGGGGAAACCCAGGAAGTGATCCCACAACTTCCTGGGGCAACCTATCCTAGCCAATAGAAATGGTAAATATATTACAGTGGAATTGCAATGGTAATAAAACAACGCTACTGTGAGCTAAACATGCTTCTGGCAGAGAATACACCTATGTGTGTATGTACACAAGAAACACATCTTAGACCGGCGGAGACATATACCCTGAAGGGTTATACCATCCGTCGACGAGATGTTCTGTCAGATGTTCGAGCAAGGGGAGGTGTCACAATATTAAGAAGGCAGGGCCTATCTTACCAGGCCTTTTGCCTTGTCACCCCCGTACAAGCTATAGCTGTTAGAATATACGGATGGCTCGAACTAACAGTATGGACAATCTATCTGCCGGACTTCGATTGGAGTATCGAAGATCTGGCACGTTTAACCTTGCAACTTCCACAACCTTTTCTGATGCTAGGTGATTTTAACGCTCACAGTCAATTGTGAGGCTGTGAGCTTAGAGACGCACGTGGGAGACTCATCGAAAGTTTTTTGGATGAGTCAAACACGTTTCTTTTAAATACTGGTGAGAAAACACGAATAAACGCCAGAACTGGTGAGATGTCAGCTATTGATCTGACACTATGCTCACCGGCTGTGGCTCATCGACTGGAATGGATGGTACTCCCTGATCCTTGTGGGAGTGACGAAATCGCTGAGTGTTTAGCGGAGCATTTCGAGCGCGTCTGCAGCTCCCAAAATTATGACCCGGATTTCCTGCGGGTTAGGATGCATCACGAACAACATGCTGATCTTGATTTTTTCTCAGATGAATCCCGCCAGTATAACAACGATTTTGCAAAGAACTACTGGAGGCGCTAAAGGGGTCAAAAGATACCTGGCCCCGATACAATACATTATGCCATGATCCAGAATCTGCCTTATCCTGGTAAGTGCGGATTACTGGATCTATACAACAATATTTTAGAGCGTTTACCCTCAGCAATGGCGGGAAGCCATTATTATCCCGCTGCTTAAAGAGGGCAAAGATTCATCGCAACCATCAAGCTACCTTCCAAAATCTTTGACTTGCTGCTTCAGCAAGATATTGAAAAAAATGGTGATTAGACGTCTCGTCTGGTGGCTGGAAACTAATAATCTGATAAGTAAATATCAGACAGGTTTCCGCCAATACCATTTGACGACAGATCAACTTGTTTGCCTTGAGAATGCCCTTCACGACAACTTTCTCCGGGGCTATCACTTTGTGGGAGTGTTCTTTGACCTGGAGAAAGCATATGATATGACTTGGAGGTATGGCATTCTCAGGAAGCTGCATGACTGGGGTCTAAGAGGATCTCTGCCTGAGTTCATTCAAAGTTTAATGTGTGACCGCAAATTTCGTGTCCGGGTGGGTGGCACTGACTCTGGGATCCATTCCCAGGAGAATGGTGTTCCCCAGGTCTCGACGCTTGGTGGCAGCCTTTTTGCTATAGCGGTCAATCACATCGCAGCTTCAGCCCCGATTCGTCAATGTCTGTATGTTGATGACCTTGCAATTTTCTATGGAGCTCCATCAATTGATACAATTGAAACGAGACTCTAGCAGGGCATCAACGAAGTGTGCATTCTGCAGAAAGTGTTGGTTTTCGGTTCTCCACAGTTAAAACTAAAGTGGTCCATTTCTGCAGAAAACGCAAGTCACATCCTGATCCGATCCTTTACTTAAAAGGATCACGCCTTGGATGTGGCAACTATAATGTTTCTGGGACTTGTCTGTGACAAAAAATTAACGTGGCGTCCACACCTCCAATCCCTGGCAGCGAGTTGTCGCAAGGCAATGAATGTGCTTAAGGGATTGGCTTGCACATCGTGGGGTGCGGACCGGGAAATGCTACTGCGGCTCTATTCATTGCTGGTTCTGCCCAAGATGGATTATGGCTGTGTAGTATTCTCCTCCGCCCAGATGCCAACGCTCAAAATCCTAGATCCTATTCACCACGCAGGCATTAGACTTGCTACGAGTGCCTTTCGAACGAGTCCCTCTATGAGTCTATGTGTAGAGCCGGGAAAGCCCCCATTGAGGTTGAGTCGTGAGCGCCTGCTCCTCAATTATGTTGCGGGGGTATGGTCTAAGCCCAATCATGCCAACTTCCCGGCATGAAAATCCAGATTTCTTCAGAAAATCCAGATTTCTGAGGAGACTCTATGAGAGACGTGCCACGGTCACCAGACCTTTGGCCGTTCGAACGCAGGACCTTTAGAGAGTCTTAATTTCGAATTCATTCAGGTACTTCCCTATAGTTTTCACGAAGTACCTCCTTGGTTGATCCCAATGGTAAGGTGCCGCTTTGACCTGGCTGGTCTCCGTAAAGATGAGACCAGTTCCCAGCACTATCGGACTTGCTTCCGAAAAACTATTAGCGAATACAATGACTTTCTGTGCGTGTATACGGATGGATATAAAACCGTTTCTGGTGTGGGGAGCGCTATTGCCATTGGCAATAGCTCACACACTTGGTCGCTCTCCCCACAGGCATCCGTATACACTGCTGAATTATATGCAATTTTGCAAGCCCTGCGATATTGTGTAGAGTTTTCGAACATTCACAATACATTGCTCATTTGTTCCGACTTGTTGAGCACGCTGCAAGCACTAATGTGCACGCTTTCAAGGTATCCTCTAGTGCAAAACATCCAAGCGATGCTCCACGTGCTCCAGCACATGTCCATCGTTTTTGTATGGGCGTCTGGGCACGTGGGTACACATGGAAATGTGGTGGCTGATGAAGCTGTGCGGGTCGCGGCCGACTCAGACCACCTGGATCTAACTCCAATACGCCCAGAGGACCTAAAAGTGTGCATACGTTTCAAAATTCATGAAAAATGGCAGCGTGAGTGGAACAACCTCACGGAAAAGCTCAAACAGGTCAAGCCAAGCATCAATAAGATGCATCAATAAGATACACGTTTGCGAATAGGCCACACTCAAATCTCGCATGCATATCTTCTCTGCGGTGAGGATCGGCCAAGGTGCACTGTTTTCAGGACAGTGCAAACCATGAGGCATATTGTTGAGGAATGTGTAGTCTTTGAACCTTTACGGCAAAGAAGAGGCTACGAAAAAATGCAGAACGAGCATTATCATATAATGCGACCTACGTGAAGAGGATGATCACATTTTTTAATGAATCTCACCTTCTACGGAGACTCTAGGGGCAACAAACATCAGATTTTTAAAAAGTCGTCTCTTTTGTATGTTTTTTACGTATAGCCTCGTACGATTTTAACTTCTTTTTAAATGTTTTGTATTTTTAAATTATTTATTGATTTTATCTGTGATATTGTGGGCCCTTTACACCCACAATATCATATTTTATTACACATAGGTTTTAAGTTTTATTGTTTTTACTGTAATAATGTGGGCTCTTTACACCCGCACTATTACACGTTGTTATATTTTTTAGTTTTTAAAACTTTTTTTTGTTATCTAGTTTTTAAATTAAAATTTTTGTTTATTGTTATCTAGTTTTTTAAGTATTTTTATTTGTTGCAGTGAAGGCCTTTTACACCTTCACTGCAACGTTGTTATTTGTTGTTGTTGTTGTTCATTTTTGCTGTTATTTTTTTATATATTTTATATTTGGTTATTTTTCGTACCAAGTCAATTCATTTGACTAGGTAGTGTTGTGATATTTTGTGATTTGTTATGTTTTGTTTTTGTTAGTTTTTAACCTGCGGGGGCTAATGAGCAAGTACTCGAAGCCCCAAAAAGGGGGGTGGGTTTTAGTTGGTAGTCTGGCTGGCCAGGAGTCCCACACTCTGTGCGTCAATGCATTTCCCACTTCCCTGCCGCAAAAAAAAAAAATAAATAAATAACAATAATAATAATATTTATATATAGTCTACACATGAAGGAATCATTGTAAATATACTTATATAACAAGTTTAAATATTTTTCATATAGAATGGTATGATACCGAGAGATAGTATTAAAAACTATTCTGAATGTTTTCTTTGTTCCTTGCACGAATTGTAAAAAGCAATTTTTGCACAGTGAAATTTGATACCATTTTTTTAAAGCGAAATTTTGTAAAGACTATAAAAAAATGGTTGTTTTCGTACGTAAACATTTTTATTTCATATTCTTTACAATAGAAATATTTGGGATTGTTGGTTTATCTTTATAATGTTGAATCTGAAATCCCTTTTAAATACGCATTTTGGTGGATGATTAAAGGGTAGAAAATGGTCAAATTTGTGACTTTTTTATACTTAAAACTTATATATTCTAAAATATTACTTTTATTTTAAAAGCCACAAAATCTTTTATGTTTAAATGTAGCCAAACAATATGATAGAGTTTATTCCGTTCGAAAAAAATAATGTTATCAAATGATTTAAAAAAATTTTGTGTAAAAAATTGGGACCAAAGTTCTGCATGGCAAAATGCATATGTACAATCAGTGCAGCATGTAGAAAGGATTGATTGAAAAAAATTTCGACAGAACAGTCTTTGATACTGCCAATCTGCCTATTATACCTGTGCTAAATATTTTTGTTATATGTAAAAAATTAAAGAAGGTAATATATACACCGATATCAATACAATAAAGAAGGTACACTAATAGTGGGATCAAATATATTTGGTAAATATAATAATAAAATTATACATTATACAGAGATTTGCAAAAGTGAGGAGTTTTATGATATGTAAGAAAATTAACATTTCGGGTAGGTTCATTTTTTTTTAACGGGAGTGTACGTTCATTTCATTCCAACAACAATGACAAAAGCTATTCCAACAATAATAGAAAGAATAGCAAAAACTAAACAATAATAATAAGCATAACGCAATTGATCAATGGGCTTCGTAATTTATTCGTAATGTATATTTTTTGAGTACATATTTCTGGTTTTGTTTTCTATTTTCTATTCATCACAATACACAAACACTGTAGAGCAGACTATTTTAAGTGTGTAATTGTTCAGTAATACGAAATATGAATGTTCTAACTTTGTGAAATGCTTCGATTAATTTTTCAGTATTATGAGACAGGCAGTTTTATTTGTTTTAAGACACGACTGATTATACAGATTATAGTAACAGTCGGGCTACCTAGTGTACGGCTATTTTAGGAGTCAAGTTTTATGTTATAACTTCGTTCTAATTTATGTTCGATGCTAATTTTTTCTTTTGGGTATATGCAGATTGAAGCATAGTAAACTAATCGATCACATAAAACCGTCCAATTTTAATCGCGATAGCCCTAGTTAGCCTGAGTATTCACCTATCAGAAAATCGCCGCTAATAAACGGGAACGCGTAAACAACAGTTTATAGTAGCAAGTTCATATTCATGGTGACTTCTTTCTCAAAGAGTAACTGTTTCGAAAACTTCTTGTTAAGGAACTTATAAACATTATATTATCGAATGATAATTAATGAGAACTCTAGGTTTTTGAAATAAAATTAAAAATTCCTAGACCAGTTTTTTGTATTATAAATACGTATTTCGACTACAATGAGTATAAATTAGCTAGTCGTGCTTTACTCTTTGACAATTAGAAATAGATACAAAGTCGAGATCAATAGACAAAAATAAAAATAAATAGAAAATTAACTAAATTAAAATATACTGGATTTTTGAAATTACTCTTGTTAAAATTTCCTTCATTCACATTTATTCCTGTTAATTTTACTCATATTAAAATTACATTTGTATTGTCGCAGGATATGCTACTTGTTACTAATTTGGTGACAATTTCACGAAATTTGGTGAATTAATTTAGTTAATTTTCTATTTATTTTTGTCTATTGATCTCGACTTTCTATCTATTTCTAATTATTAAAGAGTAAAGTACGACTAGCTAATTTATACTGATGATGACTACATTGTAGTCGAAATACGTATTACAAAAAACTGATCTAGGTAAAGGGGGCGAATTTGAAATTTTATTAGGGAACTTATAGTATCGATAGACATGGTGAGATGAACTACTAAGGCCCAAAACATATTCGTCCCTATAATTCGTCGCTTATTACGAAGAATCTTGACTGTGTATTATAGTGAGCTCTGAATATAGATTAACTTTTATTTAGTTTACCTTTATATTCTTAAAATTTTCTGTTTAACATCATTTCAATATTTCAATAGAAAAACAACCAATAACAGTTTAAGATTATTACTTTACAGTGTTTCGTCTTACAAGTGATCATGTGTAAATGTATATCCATGACAAAAACAGCGACTTGCACGTACAATACGATACAGATATTGTTTTATATTTTTGACCTAAGATTTTTGAAAAATGAAGTATAAATACTGGCGTATTTATTTGTTGCAAATTTTGTTTAACCTTCTTAACTAAAGAGTACAAATTTGTGAAATTATTTAGTTCAGTTAACAGAGGAATGAAAACAGAGATACAGACGAGCTATACGTATGTGTCAGGTAATCAGTATACTTGTATTTTACTGATTGAGCTTAAATTTTTGATTTTTTTTTGAATAATTTGAATACAATAGTTTGTAAATGCGAACGAAATTAATTGTTACTTCAGAGATTCATATTTCTTAGTCGACCAAATATTTGAAAGAAAAACGAGATGTTTTCGAAATAAGTGCAATATAATATCATAAGTTCAGTAGCTTTCTTGTTGTCTGTATCGTAACTAAAACCAAAAGATTTTATAATTCTCAATGTGAACGTACACTCCCGTTCAAAAAAAATGAACAGACCTGAATTGTTAATTTGCTTACAGTTCATAAAAATCCTCACTTTTGCAACTCTCTGTATATTATTTATTTATAAACAAAGATAAGAAGTAAATTTTTTAAATGTCGATAAAAGAAACGGAAGTTTTTATTTATGTACAAAATTTAATTATGTATTTATTAACAAAACATTTACTACAATAATAATCAAAATTGTGAAAGACTGATTTGGTTCAGGTCTGCTCATTTTTTTTCAACGGGACATGGAAAATAATTGTGAAACATTAAAATAACTGCATTTTCAGTAAAATTAAGTCTTTTAACTATATACGATATAACTATGTATGATATAAATATATACGATAACGTTAACTTACAATCAATTAAACTGAAATATTTCTGCCAGGGAAAAAAAACTATTCTAGTTAAAAATAACATTTGCAAAACATACATCGTAATACTGTTTTATATTTTCATTATTTACTTAATACAACCCTCCCTAACCAACCTGAGAACACATATTATTGTTATTATTATTATTATTATGATTATATACATCCCCTAAAGGATCATTAAATTCATAGGTTTGTTGTATATGTATATTATGTTAGGACAACGAATAAAATTTCAACCAATATCACATAACAGTAGGACAGTTAGGCTTTGTTATGTTCCAGCATAGTATATATAAGTTTATATGTATAGGAGTCGTCATTCGGTTGGCCGATCAGTTGATAAGGTCCATTTAAATAATATAGTTATAGACTATGTAGAATGTATTATAGGATGACCTAAATAAACTTTTGGAGTTCATTATCTTTGCTAATGTGAATTTTATATGGCAAGAATTATTTTCGTTATGGCAAAAATAATAAATTTAGGGATAAAAAATAATCAATTTGGTGGTTCTGACTAGATCAGTGTTAGATAGATAGCATCGAGGCAGCAAAATTCCTATTCTTTCAAAAACCACGCTTTTTTATTTGGAGAAACGCAACATTTATAATTCTAATAAAACAAACCTACTGGTATAGGCTAAAAGGAATCATTTGATTTGCTACTATTAATTTAGTTCTTTAAGCACCTGTTCCCATTTATATCAAAATAAAATTAATGGGAAATTATTATATTTACAGTTAGGGAGAAACTCTTATGGCATATATAAATGACAACTGGTCACCGTTTCGAATTACTTTATTACTAGTCACAGACAAGCTATTATGCTAAAATTTCATTTTGTACACAGCTTGTTCTGCGTTTGAAAAGTGAGTAGAATAAACTGCAATAAAAATAATAATTAATCGATTATCGACAGCGTCATCGATATTATTAAAAAAAGACAGCATGATTGTTTAACCAACGTCTATATATCTTCATTTCAAATGACCATGTTGTACAAAAGTAAAAAGTATTTGTTAGCATGTAACAAAAGTATTTGTTAGCATAAGCCTGCTTGTAAAATCATGCAGAGTATGGGCATTTAAAATGACGATATATAGGCGTTGTTTAAACAACAATGCTGCCTTTTTTTGATGAAATCGATGAGGCTGTTTATAAGTTATAAAATTATTATTTTCTAATTAAATACCCACGGATTTTATCCCGTTTTTCTTTAAAAAATAAACAATATTGGTCGGAAATTGTTTTTGGAGTTTATAGTTAGATAGAAAAGTATTTAAACTTTCGATTAGGGCTTATAAAACCTAAAAATATTAATTTATATATAAGTATATTACGAAAAGGTAACACATGTGATAACTCTCTTAATAGTTAACGTATCGTTATATATATATTTTTTATTAAAGATCTATAAAAAATGTATGAGTTAAAAGAAAATAAAGTTTATTTATATAATTTTTTTATAGCGCGTTATAAACAAATTGAAAAATAATGGGTAAACATTCAGTTTTAAAAAAAATTTTCTTTTTTATTTTATAGATATTTTTAAGAACTTTTATTTAATAAAAAATGTATTCGTCTAAGATGAAATGCATCCTATTTATTTATTAAAATCTGTGCCATTGTATTGTATTTATTTTCGGGGACCTAATTTTTTTTAAGGGCGAAAATTGGGCATATTATTTTTAACATATAAAAGGCATACTTTGACATTGTTTAAAAAAAGTTATTTTTAGTTTATTTATTTTAATTTAAAATTTTTGCGTTTTTCGAACTTTGGGAATTTTTTTCTCGAATTCTAATTAATTGACCTTAATGTTCATTAGCTCATTTGTTTTCTTTTTTCATATAGCTGTGAATAATATTCTGCCATTTTTAAAATTTTTAGTTTGAAAAAAGATATTAAGAAAAAACGCTTTTTTGTTACAAACAAATTCAATTTGGGCCCTGTTCCGTCACGAGTCGGATGTTAATAATATAGGGTTATATTCAAGACGTCAAGATAAATAGATTAAAAAAAAAATTTCGGTTTCGATCAACCTGCCTGAATAATGCTAATTTGACTCTAGTATAAGTGCAGTCGAAGGCAATACACACGAATTTGTGAGCCCATTGATTTTCAGAATTCTTGCTTTCGTTTCAAGTGTATCTATTGTTCACATGTGTATCTACAGTTAAGATAACTACATAGTTTTATGATCATGGGATCTAAATTTTCATGAGCAAATTTTCATTTCAATCAATGAGCATTTTGGCTAGATATATTAAAAAATATAAAAATAAAGGTACTTGTATCTTCCTACTGAAATAAATTCATCTAGATTTGTAACTGAACACATTAACTATGGTTGTCAATTTTGTGATCACATAAATAAATACAAACCATAGGATAAAATGTATATATATATATATATATATATATATATATATATATATATATATATATATATATACATTTTATCCTATGGTTATATATATATATATATATATATATATATATATATATATATATAAATTTTAAATTAACATTTTAAACACTATATCCGCATGCTTTTAAGTTTATTTAATGTAAAATGGTAAACTTTTCGCCGCATATTATCATCGAATACATTTATATACAATAAATTTAAAACATATTGTTGATTGTAATGATTTTCTCTCAACTCTTTACAAATTTATTTTATCTCCATTCTTGCTAGACCTCCATATAGCTTCTACAAACAGCACATCTAACAAAATAAAATTACTATATATGTAGATATATATTTTCAACATATTCCTGTCTTAACTTAATTTAGTATATTTAATTATCCTTTGTTACAAAATTTATTTAGATCTTATATAAACCTTTTGATCAAATACAATATAGTGACCAATAACCGACAGAGAGACATACACTATATATATTTCCATCATTATTATTATTATTATTGTAATAATAAGTTTTATCAGAAACATTCCTTTTAAATTAAAATTTTGGTATATGTATTTAATTTTGGTTTTAGTATTTTCTAATAATGTTTGTAACATTATATAGAGTTCATTATTTATTTAAACAATGTTTATACGTTTTACAGGGTGTGAAATATCACCATAACGAAGTAAACGGCTAAAAATCAAATACAAACTTTCTGTTAAAAAATATTTTTAAATTGGTTTAATTGTCAAAATATATATTTCATGTTTCCTTAAGTCAACGTATTTTTTAAGGTAATTACATTTGTTTAGCAGAAATTAAAAAAAGTAAGTTTTTGCTAGCCTAGAGGCGAGAGTTACTTGCTCATTCTGGTTATGGTCTCGACCATGAATAGATGGATGGCCAACAAAAGAGCCGAGTGTAGAGTTGAGAACGATCCAGACTGGATGGTTTTAGAATCTTAATCTACAGTTAATGAATAAGTTTTAATCGATTTTAAAAATAATTATAATCGAGACAGACTATAGTACTATAATTTTGAGCTAAACAGTATCTAGAGCACGGTGTGCGACAGGTCGAGTTTATAGGGTTTTTGGCGTTCGTGCATTTTAGCTTCAAAAGAGTTTTCTCAATGTTGTAGAGAATTCAATTTACTATAATTTACGTTTAAAATTTTGTTTCTGAGACTGATAGTTACGGAGATATGCACTTTTTTAAATAAAAAAAGCGCATTTTTCGGAAATTTGTAAAACTTCTAACTTTAGAAGGCTGTAATTCAGTTATGGCCTATTCTAGGAAAACAAGTATCAAAATAACATTTGTAGGGAATTTAATTACCTACAAAATGCATGAACAGTTTTTATAATGAACTCTACGGAGTGGGGGAAAAAAATAGTTAAAACAACGGCATGTTGTTTTTTTTTTGCTATTGTGACTCCACATTGTATCTAAAAAAATTCACGTAATTTACAAAACGTAACGTTTTAAAACGTAAATTATAGGAAATTTAATTCTCTATAACATTGAGTAGAACTTTTTTGTAACTAAAATGTACCAAAACGAATATATAACCGAAAATCTGAAGAAAGTGCCGATTTTTTTCGGTTTTTACAATATGGCGGCGGGCGCCGAGGGCGGGAAAATGTGCGTTTTGCATTTTAAACTCTTACTAACAACCCTAGACAACATATAAAAAATTTAGAACTACCGGAACATTTGTAAGGTAAACCCCTCTATTCACTGGGTTACTTAATTGTGTATAATATTACGAATTAGGCATTGCGCGTGGTACAGATTTAAAGAGAAGAAAATCAGCATACAAATTATTTTCTATTTTTCGTTAGTTTATTTAAAGAACTTTTTTTAATTTTTTAAATTGTACTTGTCTACTAGAAGAAAGGAATTTAAAACATTCACATGCAACGTTACTAATATAAAGACGCATATGGACATAATGCGGCATGGCGTGTCTATCATAAATAAATAAATAAGAAATAGAACAGAATTGATTTGTTTGAACTTGAAACACTTTGTATACAATATAGTATGTCCGTGTTAAATATTTCGTATATGTTGTTATTAGTATATGTAAAACGGTCACCAATTATTATATTTTATTATATATTATATGCAATGTAATAATTATAAAAAAATAATAATTTATAAAATAATAATATTAATAATACTACTAATAATACCCTCCCGCTGATCGACCTTGTCCTGAAAACCTAAAAACGAAGACTCATCTCAAGGCACATCTCAACAAAGTCGAGCGACCACCGAAAACAGTGGCGATCACCATCAGCGCTTTCAATGGGCGAAGGCACTTAAGTCTGACCTGCTCACTTTGTTGTAATAAAAATTATTGAGAATAATTTTTCTGGATCCACATATTTCAACAAATATTGAGAAAAATATTACGAAAAATATTTAAGAAAAAAATATTTTTCTCCTTGGAAAAAGGAGTTTTTTTTAAGTGCAAAAAGAAAACAATCTAGTTCGATTTATTTTTTTCTTTAAGTTTTTTTTTAGTCGAAAATTTAAAAGAAAATAAAAACTGCTTTTGATTTAAAGTTTTTCTTTAGTTAAAAAACTCAAAAATTCGGAAAAATTATAAGATATAATTTAATTTTAAAATCAAAAGTCTAATACAAGTTGAATGTTTTTAAATACGTAAATAATAAAAAAAAAAAAAAAAAAACAAGCTTATTATTATGTTGTTATGAATAATCTATGTATCGTAAAATTTGTGTATAATTTTGAATTCGCACTGGTCGCGTGCACTAAGTGTACAGTAAATACCACACAAGAGGGGTGTAATTTTAGGTTCGAGCCTTGGCGGAGAGTTATAATTTTTTATTAGTTTTATAAATAATCTGAACCTCCGAATGCGCCCATGGTATTTGATAAACTAAATTGTTCGAGAAGCCACCATGCAAAAATATATTTTCAAAAAAATATTTCTTCAAAACAACAGCCATGTTCTGGAAAGATCGATGGCGGGTATAAAAAGGCGCGACTAGTGCTGATCAAATTCAGTTTAAAATCGACTGTTGTTTGATTCAGTTCAAAGTATATAATTGATTGTTGTTTGATCAGTTCAAAGTTTATAATTGACTGTTGTTCGATTAGTTTCATAGTTAAAAATTAACATTCGTGTGATCAAGATTAAGTTTAAATTTGGAATTTGTACAAGTAGTTCAAAGTTTGAAAATTGACATTGTGTTGAAAAAGAAATTGGATTCACATTTTTTTCAAATAAAATCAGGTTTTTGTTTCGTAAAAATTTTGTTTAATGTAATTTTTTTTTTCCTTAAAAAAACGTGCATGTCGTTCCAATTGGAAAATATTTAGTAAAACTTTTTGCTAATATATATTTTTTTTTTGTCGAGTATCGGAATCTGTTGCAGGTTCGGGCAGCACTCCTTTGAGGAATACAGAGAGCCAAGATGCCGCGATAACTTGTTACTTAGCAAGTGAACCAAAAAGACGTGTCTACATGGGAAGAATGTACACCATATGGTGCGAAAAGCATCCCGAACTCTCCCATTTGAAATCGAAACATCTGCTAGATCAAACAGCAAGTCGAATCAAAACCGGATTTGGCTCACCTATTTTAGACACGAACTGAACCGGAAGTGAAAGTGAGGGATGAGGAATTAGCGACTTCTATCGGTGTAGATTACTCCACACGTGAGACGTTAGTTGCTGAGACACAGGATTGGACATCACATGATGAACCAATGTCGGGAAGTAATACCTCTAATACTTAGATACACAAAGTGTAAATCCTAATACCCCACCACTACCGGTGTTAGAAGCTACATCACCAACACAATCAATGTGGTAACAGCCCCGCAACTCACCCCTATCACTGAAGTGACCGTTGAAGTTATAAACCCCTATGTTGAGCCACCAAACCCTCGTTTTGAAGAGATTAAACATCGATTCCCAAATGCGCTGAAAACAACCG
This sequence comes from Nineta flava, assembly GCA_963920215.1. Classification (NCBI taxonomy): domain Eukaryota; kingdom Metazoa; phylum Arthropoda; class Insecta; order Neuroptera; family Chrysopidae; genus Nineta; species Nineta flava. The sequence continues at coordinate 69,333,653 of OY986040.1, forward strand.
ATAATGACCTGTATAAACGCAAACGACCAAAATAACGTTTGACGTTAAGACGTTTGCAAAAGCACAAGACCTTGCATTAATCCACTAAATTGTCGACGAACACTTACCAAACCCCAGGAGCCTGCTCGAGATCGATAGCTCAGACTATACTGCACAGTGTGCGTTCTCTCGTCTTACTTAGTCTGCTGAGACAGATGCGGAAAAGACACGCAAACGTAAAGAGCAACTTGACTCCAAGGTGATACCAGTTGACTCTCCTACAGACGGTATCACGTATGATACGTATGATAGACGGAGTGTGCTTTAGAATACCAGAAGACTGGTTTTTCACCCCCAAACGTGGGCAGCTTCGCTCGTGAGCTAAGGCACTAACAACACACACTCAACAAGAGTATCCTGTTGACTATCAATCAGAGAAACCTTGAAAAGATACGTGCGCTAGCTGTTGCACGGAAAAAGCTAGTTAAATAGTAAAAGTATATTATAGTGAGAAAAGAAAACCTTTCTCTCGAATCCTTCTCGTTTATTCGCGAAACCCTCTTCTCTTGTAGAGAAACCACCAACAGTTGAGCAAATTGACAGCTATCGGCGTGTTTTATATGAAAAGTCGACAAATGTAGATAGTAGTATAACACCAATCAGACTGCTCCAAAGTTTCTGCAACACATATTTAGCAGAACAAGTGTGATAGCATCTGTTACCGCTGATGTGAAGTGTCCCTTGCCTTCAAAGGCAAGAAGAATCACTAAGCGCCTGGCATGGATTCTGTTTCGAATTTTTATTAGAGAAGTTTACCTTCCACACATACACATGTTGCTAGGCTTTTCACTTCATATATCTTCGGATATGTCCATCTTGGTTCGCCGGAGGGCGAACAATTCTGATTCCCAAAAATGGAGACCTTTCAGTTCCACGCTCTCATATCTGTCCATCAGTACACGAAGGCTATTGGTAGGAAATTTGGATTGGATAAGTGTACCATCATACATTGTAAGCGGGGTCACATTCCTAACTACGATGCTGGCGTGCAGCTCACGGAAGAAGAGTTATAAACATACTTAGCTGTTGGCGAATGTCAGATTCATAGTGCATCCACTGTTAAGAAAGCTCCTCGTGGCAGGTACAGGCACTGTCACAGACAAATTTGGTTATTCGAATTATCTAGGACACATAAGATTCGTGCTACTAATATGCTTGCCCTACCAATCTTTCTCTATTTATTTGGTTCCATCAAATGGACAATAGAGGAGCTTAAGGAACTTAATGGAGGCACTCGCAAACTTATGAACATTTATCGTAGTCTGCAGGTTTGTGCCTCGGTTCCTCGTAACTACCTCCCACGTCAGCAAGAGGGAAGGGGTCTAATGTCTAATGTCTACATGACACAATAGTGTAAGGTTTAGCTTGTCAGGTACTCAATAATTTTGAACCATTTTCTTCCGCAATCTCGGCATCATTCTGCTGTTAAACGAGCTGAAATTAGCTCGTTCTTTCAAGATCATCGATTCTGGGTCCATCATGGCATATTCTGAGACTATATACGTCATCGACTTCTCTGCGCCCGCAGAAATGAATTTAGTCTTGAAAAGGAAGAAAAACGGACTAAATACCTTGATCTGCTTCAAAAACTACGGCATCTGCATCCTGGCGACTCAGTCAAAATGGCTGTTCTCATCATCGGTTGCCTTGACGGCATACGCCCCACTATAGAGTCCAATAATTCCCCCATTTCAGTTTGCAGGTATCATATTCATCACCTTATCACTTCCATGCAGAATGCTGTCATCATAGGCACCCTCCGTACATTGAAATCGCATCAGACTGTCTTCAAGTAACAGACCTTTAAGTTATTTCATATTTTATTTTGCAGGTTCCACATCCGTACGGTGCAAGGACAGACCTCAGCACGACCAGGACACTACATGACAGACGATCGTACCCCCTGACTTGTAACACAGGCGGACCCATCGAACATAACGTTGACTGACGGACGTACAGATTACACGACTATAGGGTAGAGAACCTTCTTCAAAGGACGTAGCTACTTGTAAGGATTTATGTTTGTTGAAGAGGTGGCTGGCCCTAAGGAGTATGTCCTGGATCCACAATCCCACTTTAACAGACATAAATACGTTAAATTTTTTAACATAATAATAATAACCCTCCCACGGAACCTGTCTAATCCGACCGTGGGTCAACTCAGCGGCTAAATGATTTGAATTATTTCTTATGTCAAATTTCAAAACGATTTTTGTTCTCAGGTCAGTAGTAGTCGATTCGTTCCTATAGAATCTCGCCCCCCCCCTTCTGGTGACTCTTCTAACTTACCTGAAGGGGGTAGCACCTTCGGATCTGAGAGGGGCACTAATTTGACATTAAGATCGCAGTTAGTCCAAGAGACTACACATGCTGCGGAAAACGAAGAGTCATTTCAATGCACTTCTCAACAAAGTCGAGCGACCACCCAAAACAGTGCCGATCACCATCAGCTTTCAATGGATGAATGTACTTAAGTCTGACCTGCTCACTTGTTACAAGCAAGTGATCCAAAAAGACGTGTCTACAAGGGAAGGATGTACACCATATGGAAAGCCGAACTCTCACATTCGAAATCGAAACATCTGCGAGATCAAGCAGCCCGTCTAAACAAAGCCGGATTTGGGTCATCAGCCATTATTTTGGACACGAACAGGGATACTGAATTGAAAGTGAGGGATGAGAGATGACGTTAATCGCTGAGATACCCGATTGTGTATCTCAGGATGAACCAGTGTCGGGAAGTAACAGATCTGATACTGACACACAGGAAAGGGTATGTCGAAATACTCCAGCACTACCTGTGAGTACCTGGAAATAGATCTCAATTAAATTTTTCCTTGTTAATGAATGTTAATAGCGACTTTTTCAATACCATAACAGTATCAGAAAAAATTCCATAGTGCATGTACATTTGAAATTTGAAACGCCAATGAATGGATTGAGTCGTAGGAAGGAAAAAGGAATATATCTCTTAATATTAGAAGAATCAAAAAATGTAACATATAAAAGTTGTATAAATTCTAATATTTCATTAAACATTAGAGTAACAGAAAAAAGCATAGGAAACAATATAAATTAATTTTCTATAACTGTTCTTCTAAGACATTTATCGATTTTTCCAATACTAAGAAAGATTCCAATTCCAAATTTCCAAATCTCATCAAAAAAGCCCGCGAGCCGGAAGTTTAAAATTATTATTATGAAAGTATCTATACATATATATAAAATATACGATTAGTTCTTCCTATTTCAGTCAAGTGAACTTTTATTTTACAGCAAGACTTCTCAATCAAAGATACCTGTAAGTACCTGGAAATAGATCTCAATTAAATTTTTCCTTGTTAATGAATGTTAATAGCGACTTTTTCAATACCATAACAGTATCAGAAAAAATTCCATAGTGCATGTACATTTGAAATTTGAAACGCCAATGAATGGATTGAGTCGTAGGAGGGAAAAAGGAATATATCTCTTAATATTAGAAGAATCAAAAAATGTAACATATAAAAGTTGTATAAATTCTAATATTTCATTAAACATTAGAGTAACAGAAAAAAGCATAGGAAACAATATAAATTAATTTTCTATAACTGTTCTTCTAAGAAATTTATCGATTTTTCCAATACTAAGAAAGATTCCAATTCCAAATTTCCAAATCTCATCAAAAAAGCCCGCGAGCCGGAAGTTTAAAATTATTATTATGAAAGTATCTATACATATATATAAAATATACGATTAGTTCTTTCTATTTCAGTCAAGTGAACTTTTATTTTACAGCAAGACTTCTCAATCAAAAATAAGATCAAGAAAAGGGTACGATTGGTTTTTGTATGGGTTTATTTTATATACAAAAGACAAAGTAGACTGCGAAACCCACTGCGAAACTTAATAAGAATATTAAAGACGTGAATTTATAGAAGAAAACAAATAAATTCAAAATTGCATTGCGTATTGATAAAGTGTGTATATAAATTTAAAATAAAATCGAAAATAGTAATGTAATACATAAAAAGAGAATTTTAAAATATTTATCTAAATATTCCCACACCTGACTAATACTATTATACTTTCTGTTGAGAGAAAAATATAACAAAGAAAAAATGAAGACACAGCAAAATTGTGATGTGTGCACTTGGGAAATTTAAAGTAAGTAAATTAAATAATTAAATTTAAAATATATCCATGATGAAAAATTTGTTTTCAACAGTAACTGGTAAGTTTTCAACCAAAAATAATTTTGTTGTGAATGAAAATTATATATACTTAGTGGACACATTAAATTCTCAATTCTACAAAGCCATTTAAGGTCATGTATTTGACTCGGTAAATTTCAGTGAAGATTCATTTCATTAGATATGCATTAAGTGTCATATGCAAATGGTTGATAATTAAAATGACCCTACGACATTTCTGAGAATTAGAACTGTTGGTTATCATACCAGAAGACATAATACGTGATAATATGCTCTTTTTAACCCGACTTCAAAAAGGAGGATGGTTCTCAATTCGTCTGTATTTTTTTGTTTTACAAAAACACGAAAATATAGTCATAGGCATTTAGTTTCGTACTTAGTATTTTATATTTCAGTTAAACCAAGTTATTAATTTTATTGAAATCCTTTTGTTAGAAATCATAATTTCGACTGCAAAAAAGGTGCGAGTGCTCCACAATGTTCTATGCGATAGAAAGTCATTTTAATATACATGGCAACTAAAAATATATATGAGACATTATATTTGTTTGATATGGTCTAAGATTCGGCATTAGAAAAACCTTCCCTAATCTGTTAATTGATTGAAATATTATTGAAAACGCTTTTTGCAATATAAACAATTTGGCAATGTAATGTCTGCCAGGGTAGTTCTGCTGCAATTAACATTAAATAATTAATTATTAATTTATTTTTTTATAATTAAATCCTTCGCGTGTTAATAGAATTTGGCTTGTTAAATAACATAGTATACGATACGACAAATCTTGTAATAGCAGGCAGCGCTGCTTATTACTGCTACGGTTACCTGCAGTTTATTACTCTCTAGTTTATTTGAAAAAAATACATGAATATAATATTAACAATAATTTTAAATTATTATTTATTCTTCTTCTGATTCATCGGAGGTTGCAACAAAATCATATAATTTTTGGTTTTTATACGCAGAATGACACACGCATGAATCACACACTTTCCTTGTTTGTTACGTGGAATAATGCAATAGTCTCTCTCTCTCTCTACAAGGCAGATTTTAAAAAAATTGTATTATTTTAAAATTTTCTTATACAGGCTACAATTGATTTTAATGGATTTTAAGATGGCTGCTAGTTATGGATGTATTTTAATTATTCTAAACTTATAATTTAGCTAAATATTTTTCAATTAACATATGAGGGAAGTAAGTTAAGTTTACTTACCTGTGAACACCTGGCTGCAGGTAACCGTAGCAGTAATAAGCAGCGCTGCCTGCTATTACAAGATTTGTCGTATCGTATACTATGTTATTTAACAAGCCAAATTCTATTAACACGCGAAGGATTTAATTATTAAAAAAATAAATTATTAATTAATTAATGTTAATTGCAGCAGAACTACCCTGGCAGACATTACATTGCCAAATTGTTTATATTGCAAAAAGCGTTTTCAATAATATTTCAATAAATTAACAGATGAGGGAAGGTTATTCTAATGCCGGATCTTAGACCGATACTATTCTGGAAATTTTTAAAACGATATGTTGTCATTTCGAGAAGACCCGTTAAATTGTAACTCTCGGTATTTCGAAACGATTCCTCAGTTTGTGATATAAAACAAATTATCACACCATAAATTGTAGAATAGTTTATACTCTAGGTTTCATAATAACTTCAAAGACGATCTGGCGCATATAAAACGAGATATTTGAAGTTCAGTTTTCGTGATCATTGAACTTGAATTTCTCAAGAAGTGTACACGTGATTATATATAATTTGTGTACACGTGAGTCAATGTTAAGTATGGCAATTTTCTTTTCTTTCCAATTTACTTTCTTTCTGCTCACAAACTACAAAATGTTACTTGACTCATACTCATAGCTTGCTTAATCTAAAATTCTATTAAATGTAAAAAACAATTTTCTCATTTTGGAAACCATGTATTATTAAAATAGCTTAAGAGTAATAATGCTTCGAAAAGTGGTTGAATGGTCTGATAGTAACACTCCGATTGAATCTATTGACATAAGTCGAATGCCAATTAGTCCGAAAGCCTTTAACCGACGGTAAATAAATCAAATAACCCATGGCCATGTTACCAACACTATAATTATTGAAAGAATAATATGTTAACTCTCCCCAATTTATTAATGCAAATATAAAAGTCTGGTTATATTTAATACATTTATTTAGACACGATCCAGGTAGTGTACTGTTCATGTAATAACATTGTTAAGAGTCATTTTTCATGTAGATTTCCATTAACAATTTTAATAATAACATTGACTTTCTATTTATTGTTAGAATTAATAAAATATACAAACAAACAAAAAATTAATATATCAAAAATATAAAATGACATATATCATTGTACTTCCAACTGATTCTATAATATGATGTCTTTTTACCCAACTAATAAATTGTACTATAGGCTACAAAATAGCGCTTATTTTTCGAAAATTGATTAACAACTTATTGATTTGGATTTTGGGAAAATGTGCCAAATAAAAGTTAGTGTATTTATAATGAACAAATTTTACCCGAAGCATAAAGCAGGGCTATTGTGACCATGTGTACCAGACAATATATAGAATATTTGATAATATATTATATTTTTGATGTGAGAATAGAATGTTTGATTTAGTGAATATTTGAGCTCCGGAAAGGCCGCGTCGTATAGATAGTTACGATTTATGAAGAGAAGGTGTTTTACCTATTTTCCTTGTTGTTAATTGACTATAACTAAACCAGGAAACACACAAACTAGTATCTCAAAATTCAATTCATCTGATTATTTGATGAACATCTGCTTTAATTAAATTTCGATTTTTGCCCCAATTTCTTAGATCAAAATTTTTGTATTTTATAAATACGTATTTCGACTACAAAGTAGTCATCATCAGTATGAATTAGCTAAATAATACTGATGATTTATCTTTAGCTAATTCATACTGATGATGACTACTTTGTAGTCGAAATACGTGTTTATAAAATACAAAAATTTTGATCGAGGAAATTGGGGGCAAAATCGAAATTTAATTCGAAAAATCCTTGAGTTCTCTTTAATACTATTTATATCTGCTTTAATATTTTTAATCATTACAATATTATGAACAAGAATTTTATAAAGATCCTTTTCGAATTTGCTCTCAGTGGTAACTGACGGGGGTAGTGCTGCTAACTGTCGACTCAACCTTCCGGTTGAGTCTTTACAGTAATATGATAAAAAGGTTTTCCTTATATTGCTAGACGGGCGACATTAGGGCATTTTACCTTATGTGTCGTCTACAACATATTTATATTTATTTCTATTACATTTTTCAATAGATTTAACATATTATAAAAAATTATCTCCAAATTGAAGTTCCCACTATATTTTCATATGATATTTAAATAATTCTGATAAAATATAACTAACTCATGGTTTGAACGTTATGTGGAGTAATGAATACTTTTATCGAAACTGTCATCAAATTAATCTATAAAATCCCCGTTGATGTACTAGTGGTACTTAAGAGTACCAGTTTAATTTTTCAATTTAACATAAAATAATGTTGAACAGAAAGGTGCGTCCATATATACTCGCCACGAACCCCGAGCGCCTTTGGTTCATTGGAATTGTTGATTAAAACAAACCTTCAGCGATCCATAGGAAACCTACGAACATATATTCATATTGCAGTGAAGTTGAATCAATCACAAAAATCCGTTATTTAAGTCTGAAAATAATCCAAAGATATTAATTAAAATTTTTACATTTTAGTTCAGCTTGAAAAATGTTCAAGTTAAACTAAAATACTACATTTCAATTAATATTTAAAAAAAACAATAATCACATGCGCGCTAAAAACGACAAACCTTTCACGAACACGTTAAAATATGAACTGCGAACATACAAAGTGCTCGTTGAATAAAACTACTTCAGATGGATCGTTGTGCGCCGCACGCACGCACCGTCCAAATACGACGAATTCGATGCGCACAAGCGGCGTGCGTACCGCGCAGTGCGCATATGTGGACGCGCCATAAAGATTATTAAAATAATATTGATATTATTATTCTTTGATATTACATTTGTTCTAGGAATTGGGGAAAAATTTCAAATGTAAGAGGTAGATTGTAAAGGCTGCCCTGGACGGGCTACACTTCGACCATAAGGTCCATTGTGATGCCTTAGGATGTGAGGATGTGAGTGGAGTGGAAGGAATTTGTGAGTAGACTAGAAATTGGGGCAAAACTTTAAATGTAATATACAGCATTTAATCCTAAAACTTTCTGTGGTACAAATACATGTCAAATCGATTATCTATGCTTTGAAGTAACATTATTTTTTGGGAATAATTTTTATAACTATTAAATTCTACGTAAAACACTTGGCAGTTATAACAAACTACCTATACTAGTCTAGGGTTAATTAATTCTTTTTCCAAATGCTTACAGTTATAAATAATAATAAATTGAATAAAATATCCATAGACCAAGCATTGCATATATTATATTTATTGGATGTAAAAATAAAAAAAATATAAAACAAGTTATTATGTTGGAAAAAACCTTACAATTAGTAGTTTTTTTTTATGTAAATTAGTAAAAAAATATTATTTATATGAACAAACAATAGTAATAATATATCATGATAATAAGACATTTGGCTCCGTACAACTATATAACTAAAGCTGTAGCAGCGAACAACATAGCATACAGTCAATTTGTATATTTTTAATATGAAAAACTTATAGACAGCGTATTATAACCCACTGTCAAGCCTAAATGTACAAACAGGGTGTAGCACAAAAAATTTGTATTATTTTGAGAACAGCCATTAAGCATAAAAAAATATAATAAAAGCGCATATAAAAGAGATGTGATGATTTGATTTCAGGATTTGGTCCGACCAAGTTTTACAAAATGTACGTGGACGTAGTAGATTGAAACTTTTTGCATGAATAACCAGATTATCAAACTTCCAGACTTTTCTGCAAATGTATTCATTACACAATTTGTAATAATTAGATTTTGTTAACTTAATTCTTACATCAAAGTATTTCGATCTTGCCTGTTTGCTATATAAACTTAAAAGTCCTAGTTTTTTAAATTTATACGTCGTCAATTCGGGGCGTCGAACAACAAACTTCTAGTTATCCGGACATCATTCCTACCATTAGATTAAAACTGATCCACGCATAAAGCAATGTGCGAATTTTGTCATCTTCCATATTAACACTTGTTGTCCCTTATACCTCTCTATTAACGTTTATGTTGTTTAAAAATTTATTAGTCGTAGAGGATTTATTTTAGCAAATCGAAAGACTTTATTTTCATTTTTGAAAGAGTGATCCCATTTGTTTGGTATATATCTCGAAACGAAACAATTCCGAAGTGCATTTGTTAACATCATTAACGTTAAACACGTCCTTTTGTAACCTCCTGTATATTTATAAATTATAATAATCGTTATATTTATTTAAAATTTTTTTATGTCATATTCAGGTTAATTATATTACTGCTAGATGAAAAAAAAAAATTTATATACAACAATAATAATAACATAGATGTATATTTTGTTGATTTGGTAGAAATTTGTGTATTATTCTATATAGTGCCAGTTGGCATCAGTTACAAAACATTCACAACTCTACTGTGTCGTATTTAAGTAGTCGAATACCATCTGCTCTTCCACATAATATGGTTAGATTAAATTTTTCAATCTATTTGATTTTATTTTTTTGATTTTGATTTTATATTTGATTTTACATTTAGATTTTGTATGTGAAACTATTATAAAATTTAATCATTTTCATAATTATGGCGTTCTATACACTCAAATTACATCCATCAAAAGTAAAACTAAAAGATATGAGTCAGAAGAATATCAAAAGCCCAAGAGGACATCTTCAACAAGCGTGTCTAATATGCATTTTAAAACTTAAAAATATGAATTTCAGTCACAAAGCATTTGATGTCGTAATAAAAATTTTATTACTATGTGAGAGTATAACGAAATAATGAAAACAATCTATCCAATCTTCCCATCCTACTTGCAAGCAGTTTGATGAAATAAATTTTAATATAAGAGATTATTATAAAAATTTGACAATCGTTTTTAATATTGATAACATAATGTTGATAACCGTTTAAATAAGAAAAATATTCATGTGAACGTACCTCCAAAAAGAAATTGAAAAATAGTTCAAATGAATAAATATCTCGAGAAATTAAAATTTTAAAATACTTTTTCACACATTATGGGTGTGTACCTAAACATCACAGTACTATACCAATGTAAATCTTCAGTACAGTTACGAAGATACAAGTATGGAAGAACAAACGCACACTATCTATACAGACTGATTCACACGTCATTGATTTTAATAATTAATATTATTATGAAAAATTAATTAATATTAATTTTCATATTTTAATATTACAAGAGTTATCTCTATCAGTGTTTCAAATTTTATCATAGAGTTCTCGATCTATTCTAGAGAATTAATGTAGTTTTTGATATCAATTAGTGCACCTCAAGTAAATTTACTGATTAGTCTTTGATGGAGCTAAGTCAAGTAGCTTTTTACTTTTTTAATGGAAACTGTATACACCATAGAGAGTTTCATGATTTCTCAAATTATATTGACAATAAATTTGTATTATTTGTTTGTTTGAGTTGCAGCAATATACGGCCTTGTTAGGATTAATTCTTGTTGGGACTGCACGGTCTGTCCATACTGTTAGGTATTTCGTTTTATTATTATTTCCTGTGTAAATCATGCATAATTAGTGTGTTACAAAATAGTAAAATCCTAAATTTATATATATATATATATATATATATATATATATATATATATATATATATATATATATATATATATATATATATATATATATATATATATATATACATAGTTACATGTCCTGACTGACTCTTCAACGCCAAGCTATATCTATCGAATTTGAAAAATAATTATATAGCATACAACCACTACTTTATTTACTTAAAACAATGTTATCTAAATGATCTTAAAAGATCGAAACGATCGTCAACAAAGTATTTTCGGAATAAATAATTTAAAAAGTAAATAAAATAGTGGTTGTGTGCTATATAATTATTTTTCAAATTTGAAATATTCACTTCTACAAATTAACGCTCAATACAATTGAATCTATTGAATTTAGAAACATGTAATTTGGAAGACATGTTTCTTACAAAGCGTAGAGATGCACTAAGAAAAGTATTTATAAATGATAAACCGTATAGACAAACTGTATATACAAAGAGCTACATAAAAGAGAACTGCTCGAACAAGATCGTGATTTTTGGTCATAAGTTTCCAATGATATCGACAAAGCAAGATCCGCATTTAGCAGAAATCTCATTGGAGGCGGAGAGTGTGAGTTGGAAAAAAACAACCGAACATAGGTCGTAAAATTGGTGTAGGATTACATTTTGAAAATATAAATTGAAAGAAAATGTACCCAGAGGTGTAGGTTAAAGCACAACCGCTCCCAGAAACGGTAAAGTAGTTAACTTTGAGTTGAAATTGAACTAATAACACATAATTCTGCAAGTTTACTATGCAATTAGACAGTGCATAAATTTGCAGAAATTAAAAGTGAGCTAAATTTAACTTTCGCAAAAAAAACTTCTGTATTAAACCATTATGAATATTTAATATAGATGCATAATGTATTATGTACTATATTCAATACAACAGTGCTCGTCTGATCATTGAAGTAAAGCAATTGTTCACAGTCAGTACATGGGTGGGTGAACACTTGGGAGCACTGTGTGCTGTTTGTTATTTTGTAAACATTAATTTATATTTATTTTATTAAAATTTTGTTTCAATTCTGAAATGTCAATTTAGATTTTCATTTCCATATAAACTATAAACTATATCGTTGTATTTTTAAGAAGTTTCACTATCACGTTTACAGTGTTCATTACTTTTTTTTTTTAATACATAAAAATGTTTTCCGAAAGTTAAATTTTTTGTTCATTTAGCCTCTCTTTTAACTTCTTCAAATTTATGAAAAGTCTAATTATATCGTTAACTTGCAGTAAGCAAATTTACAGAACTATGTTTTATGAGTTCAATTTCAACTCAAAGTTAACTATTTTACCACTTCTGGGAGCGGCTAGCCCTAAACCTACACTTCTGGGAACATTTTCTTTCAATTTCTATTTTCAAAATGTAATACTTCACCAATTTTCATTATACATTATGTTCGATCGTTTTTTTTTTTTGTTCAAAACTCTACACGATTGGAAACTTATGAGAAAAAATCACGACTATATTCGATCAGTGCACTTTTATGTAGCAGGCTCTTAGATCATTATCTATATATAAGTTAGAGACACGAACATTAGTATTTTGGCTATTTGCAATAAATAATAAATAATGCTATTAATAATAAACTCAGCGTTTTTCGAAAATCACCCCAATAAGTGGTAAAATAGGGAGTCGGGATTTTAGTTGTTTTGAAGTTAGAGATATGAAATTTTCTATTTCAGTTGTACACTATAAAATACGTGTTTCTGAGTTTTTTGAAAAGTCGACCCTCGTTAAGGTGAAACATGGGGTGAATGTTTGTGTGGAAGTTCAATATTTTAAATTTTAGGCATGCAAATTGATATTTAACTTATAAATAAAAAATTAATAAATAAATAAATGTAACATCGTTTGTAGAAAATGATATTAATGTGGAGAAGTATTATGTTACTCTGTTTTAAGATCTTAACACAATTTTCGCGGAAAAAAAATTTAAGAAAATATCACTTGAAAAACAAAAATATATACGTCTCTTTATACGTCTCTTTAATTTGAATGATAAAACAATTTTGTCTACACAACGTACAAATATATTTAAATATTTATGTTATAACATTATAACTGCAGCATATACATACACATCAGTAAGAACTTATTTATAAAGAGACTTATTTAAAACAGTTAACTGAAATACTGAGACATGGATATTGAGATACCTGTTGTTTCACTGAAATAAATACAAAAATAATTATATTAATATAAATATTATATAAGAAAATTTATATTGAATGAGTCGTTACTTGACGAAAGTGGATTATAATATTACAAATATTTGAGAATTTGGTATCAATAATTTTATTTTGACTATAGCTTCTTTCACAGTACTTTTATCCGAAAATATATGATATAAGACAAAAATGTAAAAATTTTAACAAAAACGCAAAGATATGGAGGTACTCATATAAATTACATAATAAAAAATTGTACGAATGAAAACAACGATATATGGGCGAAACCTAAAAATAACAACTCGATAAAGAGTTAGCATGTTTCCTTCACGAACTCCAGATGAATATAGGCATAGTTCTATCAGAGTCGACTGCAGCCGCACATCCTACCAATTCCTAATCTAAACACAAAAATTCCTTCCACCCCACTCACATCCCACATCCTTAGGCATCACAATCGATCTTATAGTCGAAGTATAGCCCGTACAGGGCAGCCACAACAATCAATCTAGAGTTAGCATTATTAAAAGAGAAGTTATGAATTTATTCTGAGGAAATTTGCCTAACGTAGCTTGAAATTACTTGCAGCTCCTTTAGAACGAATTTTTATCAATACACGACATACACGAAGTTTTTTTAATATACAGGAGTTGAGTAAACAAAATCAGTCACTAAATCGCCAGTAGCTTAATTCTTTTAATCTTTTAAAACATATTAAAAATGAAATTAAACCCTGTGAAAAACGAATAACGTAAAAACGAATTTTAAATACCGCTAATTTGTTCACTGAAGTCTTTTTGTGGAAGTAAAGCCCCACCAAGTATATGCATTCCAAGTAAAATTAGAATACTATGATACTTATGTAGTAATACTATGATACTTATGTATAGTACAGTCATTTACCCATTTCACGTACAAATTTTTACGGAACAGACCAATTTTCATGAAACTTAGTCAAAACTTAGAAAATAACCTAAAAAGCAAAAGTAATATTGCGCCAATATGTGCTTTCACCCTGGGGATGGATGCACTTTGCGCCAATATGCATTTCCACGGGGTGGAAATTATAACGTTGAAAATAACCAGGGGAATCGATAGAGGGATGAATTTTAAGCAAAAATTCTTCAACGTTAAATAACAGCAAAGCTATATATTTAAAAAAAAATGTAAAGAAAACTTTTTAAATTCTTAAAAACCTTTAAAAAACTTTAAATTACCTGTAAAATGGGTTTTCAATCGATTAACTAACTTAAAAATTAAAAAAAATTTTCAGAGCATATTAGCACATTCATACAGTTTTGGAGCATACAAATATATATATATATATATATATTTATATCTATATATATATGTATATATATATATATATATATATATATATATATATATATACTAGCTGTTTTTTGCATTCAAAAATCGTTAAATAGCGGGAACGCCCATAATTTTTGGGAACATAATCATAATAATATAATCATAATAATCATAGACCATAAGTCCTAAAGTTGATATTTGGCATACAGTTAGATATAGTCCCGAACCGAAGAGAAAATTATCAAACCACGATATTTTTATCGGGAAATCGAAAATTTTTGCCTTTTTGTTTTGATAAAATTAACATATTAAATGAATAAGAGATATTGCTGCTCTATGATTGGTCGATATTTCTACATATATACTTAATATTTAGCAACAGATCACTGTTGAGAGTTGAGCACGATTTTTGAAAAATTTGCTGCTCAATCATTGGTCCATATTTCTAAATATAATTATTATAAGTTAAGGGTTTACATTTAACCCACTTACAGACATTTTAGAAGGATGCTGTTTTTTGCATTCGACGCGGAATATCTCAAAACCTATATGTAGATCCAAAAAATTCAATTTTCCCAACACAACATCCAAAAAAAAACAAAAAATCAGCTGTATATAGTGATTTCTACATGGTAGTATCATCATACATGAGCAATCGATTATGAAAACCACCCATTATTTAGTTTGTCTCAATAAGGGGACATTTATTCAAATATTATAAGCTTTTATTTAGTTACACCTGTTCCGGTGTCTACAATGGAATCTTGCAAGTTAAATTTGACTCACTTCCTCTTATCCTACGGAGTTAATTTTTACATGTTGGATCAGTTCTGATGACTATACATTTCAAAAAAAAATTCTATAACGTTTTAAAATAACAGAAAGAATAACTTGCCAGGTTATAAAATTTTAAAAACATACTAAACAAAAACTTACGACATAAATTTAAACCAAATTTTTTATTACATTTAATCCATTCAACCCTCATAAAGTTTCTTGACAAACAGTTTACCGAGCTATTTATTTTGTAAATAGCTCGGCTCTTTAATGGGATATCATCAATTTTTAAGAAGCAACTATTATATGAAGTTTCGCCCCAAAAACTCGGCCCGGTTACTTCGTTCTTGTCCATACGCCGACAGTTTAGTCAACCAACCGCCCTATTAATTTTTTTTTAATTGACAAACTGCCGGTGTCGGGATTCCCATAACCTCCCAGTTCCAAGAAGAACACAACGCCTTAACAAGCGCGACTACCTGGCTGGTCTATATATATACATATACATATATACATATATATATATATATATATATATATATATATATATATATATATATATATATATATATATATATATACATATATATATATATATATATATATATATATATATATATATATATATATATATATATATACATATGTATATATATATATATATACATAATTTTAATTAAATCGAATCGAATATTGAATATTTTGAGATTTTATTTCGACACAGTTTTTAATTTTCGCTTAATTATTGATTTATCGAAAAAAAGTAATTGTTCACTGAACATACTGTTTATTTGATAACATATTCAATATAAGTAAATTGTTTCATAGCAGGTTTTATGTATTCAAATAAATTCAATAATATTATAAAGTTTCACATAAAAAATGTATATAATTCATAAATTTTGTACATTAAGAGTTCAAGCAATTTATTTTATATAAGATAATTTCTTAAATTATGTGAGTTTTTATATGTAATATATATATATATATATATATATATATATATATATATATATATACCAGGATAAATAAGTATATACTTACATTATCATATTACTTATATACAAAAAATATCTATCCGTAGCATGAATTTCCACTTTTCAATATGGTATAGATAAAGAGATGTGTTGCATTTACTGGAATAATACTTTAATACAGTAATTTAATATTTTTGAAAGAAATATTATAATGGTAAAAACCTGTATCAAAATAATATTGCTATTTTGTATTATAGTAGAACCTTATTACCTTCGCGATTATTGGATATATTTATTGAATATTTTCTTTTATAAATTGACTATTCTATGAAAGGTAGGTTATAAAAATAATTAAAAAGAAGGACCTATCTGGTGTTAAAAACAAGTTCGTTTCTAGTTTGCTATCTTATTTTGTTAGTGCAATCGGTTTTTGATAAAATTGTGTTCTAAAAAAAATCATCTAATATTTCACATGACTTAGATTGGACGACACCCTATAATTTATAGTACTATAGTAATGGAAATTAATGCATAATTGGTTAATTATTGCAGGGTTACCAACTCAAAATTTTAGAAAATCCAGGATTGATCTCATCAGTCCGGAGATATTTACTTACGTACGTAATTACTATAAAAAAAAACTTATTCGATGAGGATATTTACAAAAATCAGACGAACTAATTAGCTGTTTATGTACGTATGAACAAGCGTAAATATCCAAAACGCTCAGTAGCTCACTCTGTGTAAAAAGCTATTATGAGCAACTTGATGAGAACATTATAAATATAAATAAATTTCTGGCGATAATAAATCAAATAATTATTCATAAAGAATTAGCATTTATTTTTCATAAGAATGAAAAAATCTCGAGTCCCGAGAAAACTGAGTTTTTTCCGGAGTCTCCGGTCTAAAACTGGGGAGTTGGAAACCCTAATAATTGACCACTGCATTTAATATGATTTTTACTATCCGCTTTCGTGGGTATATTAATACGATAGGTGTATACCATAGGTGGGCAGGTTTTGACTTCACAAGCTCTGAATGAGAGGTAGTAAGAGAGATAGAGTAAATACAGGGTATTCCCGACCAATTATTATTATTTTCTTTTTTTAATTAAAACATTTTCTGAAAAAAATATAATAATACCAACTCTTTTTTATGGTCACTATTATACAAAGTACACAATACATTGAATACATACTCTGGAATTTTGGGCTGGTAATTTGGGGCATAAAACGTACCTTTTTAATATATTTGTGTCTGAATAAAAAATATATGTCATATAAATAATAAAATACAAATATTTTGATCTTTTACGTTTACCGCTTGAAAATTGTAAACTGCTTGTAAATTTTTTGAGGGTTTAGTTTTAGCTTAGATTTTAGAATTAGATTTTTGGGAATTCCGAATAATTTGCGTAAACTATTCATATCGGAGAATTAATAAACAATTATCTACCTGATTTAAATATTTTCTTAGTAGGGAGTATAGTGTCATGGGAATTTGATGACACTGAATACAATAAACATGCCAATGATAAAGAAAATTTAAAATTCCCACTTTAATAAAAAATTTTTCCGGAATCCAATTCAAGATTCCAAGATTGCGCGTTATTAAACGAAATGATTACCCTTCCAACAAATTATAATTTATTAGGAGCCATGAACACGAGCACAAAAAGTATTCGGGAAATCGTCGCAGAAAACCCATCTTTGTTTGAATATCCGGAATTATTAAAAATAAATAAATAAAAAACTTGTTTTTGTAGTTGTTTCGCATCTTCTTATCTATGTGAATCGGGAATTTCACATATGAAACATATAAAATCAAACAAATTATTGGGCAATAATCGCTGGACAATCTGTATTGAAACATCGTTTCGTTTTACTTCAAAACATACCTTTCTTACTTTCACTTTCTTATGGGGAGCCCCGTGGCTCCGAAGAGCCGTCTATGCCCACCTCGTATACGTATACATATATACACACGGCCAAAACCTTCACCCGCATATCTAACACACAAACACACTGCTTCGATCACTGACATATAATAAAAACAACCACCAATAATCCACCAAGGCATAACAAAATCAACGAAAGAATCACTCACTCAAACACACACCTGACACAATCATACAGTCACACCTACAATCACACCTCCACTAATACAATAATATTTAATACAAGTCTCAGTTAATAAAGCTCAATTAATAAAGCTACTCAGGAATTATCTGGGTTGGTTTAAAGCATTGGGTCCTCGAAAACAAAAGTTGTTTGACTTAATAACGATAAGATCTGTTTTATTAGAAAGATATTCTCTATGTATGTTTAATTTAAAACTTATATTCGTCCTTGTGACCCTAACTCGAAATGTACCCAAATAATACAGGTAATAAGGTATGCATTAAATTACAAAAGTTATTTTTTTTAATAAATAGGTTCAGTATCACGTACTGAACGTAAATTCATACAAAATTCTTACAAATTAGGAGGGCGGAAGTGTCGCCATTTTGAGAAAAACCGTTTCGGCCTATATCTCTGTAACTGTGCACTTGACGCCGAAAATGGTAATAAACTTTATTATAGATAATTAAATTTTCTATCTTTTGTGTTCATTAATTTTTTTTGTATCACTTACCGTTTACGATTTATACGACTAATACCATTTGTTTATTGACTTTTGGACCCATATCTCTTCTAATAATTGTTTAAAAAATATAATGCCAATGATCTAAGTTTTAAATCTACAAATTTTCTAAAACTTTTACTTTAAACTTTTTTTCTAAAAGTAATCTTTTTGAAGTAATAACGTGTTCAATGTTGCACTACCGGGTGCAAGGTTAATAAAAACGAGGTATGCATAGTGCAATGATGAAATTTCAATAAATATGTAAAAACATATTAATGATAGTGACATAATTAGCAATAAATAATTTGTCTTCTTACCTGATAAAAACAGCGACTGCCCATCGATATATTTTTTTAAATTTATATTATACCGTATGTGTTGGAAAGCATTGCTAATAGAGAATCAATGTTAAATATTATTAACTATAATAACTATACACAATATGCTTAATAAAGAAATAAAAATAGTGGGGGTACTCTTTAGTGTGTCGTTGTGTATGCTTGCTGGACTGTTTTGTACTGCATTCACATTTAATGAGAGTAGTAATAACAAATATGTTCATTGTTGTCTTCTTAAGCTTAGCATTACTTTTAACAATTGAAAATTATTTTTTTTTTAATTATCTAATCATTATATAACATAAATATTTATATAAGCAGTCTGTTTTGTGGAGCTCTTAACTATATAATGCGATTTTAACATCAGTGGAACCAAAAAATCATATTTAGCATTAATCTTCAAGCTAGTAGTAATTAAACTCGGCCTTGCGCACTACCGTGCTCTAGATTTACACTCCAAAAACATATCTAATTTTGCCAGACTCCATTGGAATACAATTTAGAAAGTATATAATTACATTTGGGTACTTTTTTACTGAAATTGGACAGTTTCAGTCTAGCTTATAAACCCACAATTTTCTTGTATATCATTATATACATAATTTTAGTTTTTTGATATTGCCTGTACATAGTTGTGAGTTGTGTTGTGAGTAACCAGATTTTTAACGAATTATTAATTACGAAAGTTTATATTTGTGGCTTTAAATATACAAAAACCTAAAAAAATTTATTAAATTAATATATGTGATATACGAAACACCAAAGAATCATATAAAAACATGGCATATTTCTATAAAACGATGTACGGGAGGAAACAAAAAAGAACATCAACATGCTTCTATCCATGCAAAACTTGTGAGCAGCATAGCCAGCAATGAAGTAATGTTTTTTGTACGTATGTATGTAGTATCCTAAAAACTCGTTCCAAACAACAATATGTTGTGGTTAAAATGATGTTAACAACATCCTAGTGACGTAAAAACGTTCATATTCATACGTTCTATCTATATTAAGTGAATAAAATAAAATTAATGGAAATAAAGAGACAAATAAATTAGTTATGAAGTGATAATTTGTAATGAGGCTACGCCACACAAACTTTACAATCGAAGAATAACTCATCTAGTCCGGAGTGGCCTAAACCTGTACATGCAGTTTTTTAATTTAAAAAAAAATTCGTTACGCAGGAACTGCATCAACTTTGCAAATTTTCTAAAAATATATCTTAATTACCTAGATCTTAATTTTATTAATGATCTTAGTAGCAATCCGTTACCGTGAAAGTGACTACAGTGTCATATACAAATAAATATGTTTTTGTATCTGATAATGTTTTGGTATTTCAAAGGTCAAGTTCGTTAATGGATAGAATCGCTCAAAGGACGAAGCGTATAAAGAATGAAGAAAACACAAGATAAGGAACATCCCTCGTAACATCAAGTATCCATGATGATACTTTTGTAATATTCACTATTATAAGCATTGTTTTTTAATTGCAAATGTTTCTGTAAATAATAGAGTGATAGACAATATATTCAGGTAATGAATTGTAGTAAAATTTATTCACTAAAACTTTACTTATTACAAATTTTCCCATTTTACTAATATTAAGAGAGAATTCGAGTTTTTATGTGCTCCCCCCCACTCTCTGAAACCCCTATGTATATATATATATATATATATATATATATATATATATATATATATATATATATATATACATATATATATATATATATATATATATATATATATATATACATATATATTAGTGATGTAACGAATGTTGACTTTCAAATAAAGCGCGCGCAAAATGTTAGAGAAGTTTCACATTTCGTGTTATGTTAAACCCAACATAGCCGAGCCGATACACGTTGAATGAACGAAGTTAGTCATACAACACAAGTTCATTCGATTTGCTTTGTTTTGTTTTGATTTGAGATTAGTTTAGTATCATGTGTGTGAAGTTCTGCCATTTTGAAAAACTAAAAAAATAATCATTGTGCTGGTTTTTGCTAGGAATGTGATACGTTGTGCCGCAAGCTGATCTGAAGGAAAATGAAGCGAAAATTCGAAAAAAACGTTTTTCAGGCCCAACACCGCCATTTTGTGAGAATGAAAGAAAAAATGGTTTTGCTAGATTGTGCTAGGGTTGTTCTAGCTTGTGCTGCAAACCACGATTCGATATCGCAATTAGTTTTGTAGAAAATCTCGTTTGAAAAAAAATCGCAACACCTCTATTTCTGAAATAACAAAATAAAAATTATTTTGCTAGTTTGTGCCAGAAATATGCTACGTTGTGCCATAGCAGTACTTAGAAATTTCGAAAAATAAAGCGAAAATTCGATAAAAACGTTTTTAAGGGTCAACACCGCCATTCCGTCGGAATGAAAAAAAATAGTTGTGCTAGATTGTGCTTGGGTTGTGCTAGCTTGTGCCGCATACAGCATTCCAATATTGCAATTAGTTTGCGGCAAACAAAAACGCTCCCTCGGTCCGCTTTCCATCCTGGAAAGCTGGGTTCACTTTTGATACACGTCTCTTTTTTTTGCCTGAATAATTATTCGTGTGTAGTCAATATGTTGAAGATACCTTCAAGGATGAATCGCGTGCTTTGCTACTGGAAAAAACTACTAATTCTCCTTGTCTACCAATATTGCTAGAAGTTGAAAAAGCTGTTGAAGAACTTGGAGTGCGTAAAGCCTGTGGAGAAGATGGAGTGTTTGCTGAATATCTAAAGTGTTTGGATTCAAATAGCGTGGGTGAAATTTATGCAATGAAATGTATAATAGAGAAGAACTTCCTAAAAAACTACTTGAATCAAACTTTGTTTTATTGCCAAGAAAAGTTAACGCTAATGAATGTTCGGACTTCAGAACTAATAGTTTAACATCTAGTATTACTAAAGTTTTCTTAAAAATCGTGCTACGAAGAATAAATACAACTTTACAAGCTGAAATAGGCCCCACTCAGATGAATTTTAAAAAAGGAGTTTGTAATCGTGAAGCAGTTTTCTGTTTAAACATTCTAGTGGAGCGCGCTATCGAAAACAAAGGCATTCGACAATGTTTCACACGATATTCTTTTTGATATACTTAGCCGATTGAATAATGATAACAAAATAATAAACAACTTAAAAAAATTATATTGGAATTAAACAGCTCAAGTTAATACTATGAAATACTAAGAAAATTAGAATTGAAAAGGGTATACGCCAGGATGTGTTCATTCCCCAATATTTTCAATGTTTATGCCGAGTAAATCATTAATGAGGCTCTGAAGAATATAGATATTGGTGTTAAATTTAACGGTGTTAGAGTGATCAATCTGAGATACGCAGACGATACAGTGTTATTGAGTTCTAGTGAAGTAGAATTGCTAACTCTTATTTCCAAAGTGGCTGTAGTTATCGAGCAATATGATTAAAATTCTAATTCTAATCTTAAGATTAAACATTAAAAAACATCATTTATAGTATTTAGTAAAGATCCTGTGCAGTTATACATTGAACGCAAATATACTTTATAAAAACAATAAAATAAAACAAGTTAACCAAACCAGTTATTTTGAAAAAATTATTACTTTTAATAATGATCAGTTGATTGAAGTTAAAAAACGAATTGCAATTGCTAAAACCAATTTCATGAAAATAAAAACCTATCTAACTAATCGTCATATAAATTTCAGTAACAGATTTAAAATGCTAAAAACATATTTATGGTTCGCTTTACTGTATTCTTGTAAAACATGGGTACTTAAATGTGTTATTGAAAAAAGGCTAACCACGTTCGAACATGGTGCATTAGACGAATGTTAAAAATAAAGTGGACTGAAATGTTAACAAATATAGAAATTTTTGCCCTTGTCAATTACAAAAGGTGTTTAGTGTTGGAAATTAAAAAACGAATTGTGGGTTTTTTTGCTCATATATGTCGAGGCAAAGAATTTGAAATTGAGAAGCTGATTTTATTTGGAAAACTGGAAGGCTGGATTTCAAGAAGAAGAAAACGCACAACATGGCTCTCTACGATCAAAAGATTCACAAATGTCAACAACGTTTATGAATTAAAAGAGATAGCCATGGATAGAGGTAAGTGGAAAGATGTGGTCTCCAACATCCTGTAAAGGATAAGAAACTATATTATATATATAGTTCCTATATATATAGGAACTATATTAATATATACAGTTAAGGATCTATATATATATATATATATATATATATATATATATATATATATATATATATATATATATATAAATATATATATATATATATATATACATTTATATATACATTATATATATAGTCAGCTACTTTTCTCCAATTTTCATCATTTTCTAACATTATCTTAGTGAGATTGGCGAACTTATTTCAGCTCCAACCCTACTAGTAAAATTAAGCTTTTCATATCACCATCTTTTGCACATAAATACAGTATATTCTACTGTGTCTACTACTTGACCCGTTGTGCAAGTAATGATGTCATTGTGTTTAAATCTGTGTTAAATCCTATGAACCTAAAAACCATTCTCACCCGTTTTTACCCGTTTTCAACAATTTTTACTAGGGGGGGCGAATAAGATCCAAAAGTATTTTCCATTTTTAACAATGAAAGTATGCTAATAATTTTTAAGAGCAATGCTAGTATTTTTTAAAGATAATCATAAAAGAGGGAGATTTGGGATTTTTGATTAGATAAATAGAAGATAAGGAATTTGAGGATATAGGTGGATATATTGTTGGGGAGTTTTTTTTTTAAATATACCCAATCTGCAAACAATTTTAGTGTATCTATCGCTATCTATAAGCAGTGCACTATGATATGGTTTGCTTTGTTACACTTAAACTGCATTAAAATCGGAGGTGGGTTTGAAACGTTCTCACCACAGACATTTGTCATTAGATCAGTCTTTGGAAGGGACGTGTGCCTGTAGACAAGGGATGTGTGCACTTTGAGTGTAACAAAGTACAATTTATCATGATACAGATAGATAGATTGTAGCGGCAGTCCTGGACGGGCTACACTTCGACCATAAGGTCCTTTGTGATGCCTAAAGAAGTAAAAATGTGAGTGGAGTGGAAGGAATTTGTGTGTAGACTAGGAATTAGAAGGTAGTCGGCTGCAGATGACTCTGATAGGAACTATGCTGATATTCATCTGAAGTTCGTGAAGGAAACTGCAGAAAATCTTCACCAGCATAGCCGATTATTTCGTTTTTGTCCATACGCCGATAGTTTAGTCAATTAACCGCCCCCTTTTTTTCCTTAATAATTGACAAACTACCGATATCATGATATACTGTGCATAGACAGTGATAGATTCACTGTCTATGAAATACGTACTGTATTAAAATACATACTGTATATCATTATATAAATACCTATGTACCCGTAAGTATTTACAGTGTATAGTTGAGAGATCGATGAAACAGTGAGAACAACCAACAATATCAACAACCTACATACATGCGTAACGTATTACGTATAGGAGTTTTTTTGTTTAATGTTTAAACCATATACACTATGTTTAGTTTACATGTGCGTATAGTAGATCTCCCACGAGTATGAGAGAGTACATATGTATACATTAAGCAATGTGTATGAGAAGGAGGTCTTATAGGTTTGATAAACAAGCATATTTTTCATAACTGTTCGAGTGGTCACCAACCACTCAAACCTATAAGACCTCCTTCTCATACACATTGCTTAATGTATACATATGTACTCTCTCATACTCGTTATGAATATTATTAACTATTTTGAAAAATATGCTTGTTTATCAAACCTATAAGACCTCTTTCTCATACACATTGTTTAATGTATACATATGTACTCTCTCATACTCGTGGGAGATCTATTATACGAAGATGTAAACTATACATAGTGTATATGGTGAAACATAGTGTATACTAAACAGGCGGTATACACATATGTAGTCTTAATATGTACGAATATGTTGTGAAATAAATACGTAGCATGATTTTATAGTTTTGACTCTCACTAAGCCAAGACACAGAGCATATTTCGTTATTTATGTCTTTTTGAATGTAAACGAAGTGGTAGAGTTGATTTGAATTTACCGGAGCTGAACAAAAATTAAACATTAGCATTCTAGTAGTATTTTCTTTAGAGGTTTACTAGTTTTGGTCCGTTCAGTCAGTTTTAAAATTTAAATAATTTAATTCATATTAAATTAACGTAAATTTATTTTAATTTTTTTTTCTGAGAAAATTCGCTTAGTGTACGTACCTCTTATGTGACAAATTTTTATAGTATTAACGTTCCGTTGAAATTTTTCGTACTGATCCATTACAAAATGATTTACACAAGTAATCTCGGATTGGCAAGTAATCTCATAAAAGGTATATTTAGTAAGTAAAATACGTACACTAAAGGATCATCTCATAAATAAAATCTAAATTAATTGCAGATCTTAATTTTCTCTGTAAAATGAGCGGTATTACATTCAATAAATTCTATAAAAATATTCATTTTCATATGAAATGAGAGTCTTTTGTCCGTTTAAACATCAGAAACCATTTAATTATTTTTATTTGAGTACAACGATGGTGGCAAAAGTAGATTTTAAATGTGCAAATATTTTAAAGATAAGATCAAGTCCTTGACGAAGAAAATAGAGATATAAACAGTTAAAAATAATCAAGTAAGCATTCATTTTTTCGAAATGTTTTGTTAATCTAATATCATTGCAAACAATGACAATAATAATTTCATATCATTGAGAGTATTACTTTGAAGTCAACATTAACTTATTATTCTAAATATTATAATATGTGTATACCCAAACGTCACAGCACCAATCCAATGTCCAATATAGTTACGAAGAGCGGTAACATATCATTTAAGGACGTTTCCAAAGAGCAGTCGGGTTCAACTTAAAAAAAATTCCATTATGTAAACTATAATAGATCAAATGAAATACAGTAAACATATATATTGAAGTACAGTGTTATATTTTGCCACTGCTTGCATGCGCAGAAATTCAAAAATACGTTCAGTGCGTCGTTTCTCCGATAGGTTAGCTATAGGTTTTTGTAAATAAAAAATTAATTTTTATAATAAATCAAATATTCTGTTTTATTGATTAATACTAATAAGCATTAAGTTAACGTAATAAATAGTAGATAATTATCAATTTTGAAGTATAATTTGTAATATAATTTAAAATGTATTATTATTTTTTACCGACTAGTAATTTCTTATTACTAATTTTTGTTTGTTTTGAACACTTTAGATTTGGCGAATTTTGATTTTTTTAAAATCTAAGACTTTTGCGATAATGTTTTTTTTTGGTTATTCGCGGCTTTTTATCATCTAATTTTTCCGTAAACAATTTTATAATAGCATTTTCACCTTCTTCATTATACTTTTTTTTTTAATTATCACATGAAATATCATTTAAAGCTAGTTTTTTGCATATGTTAATAGAAATAAGATCTTTTAATTCAGCCAACATTCGTAAATTGATTCTACTTTTATCAGACTTAGATAATTCTTGTAAATAATAATCAAAAGTTTTGTACGAATTTAACAATTTTTTTTGTAAATTCAAATTTTGTATTATCAAATACTGTAGTATTGCGACATCGTGAAACTCTTGCTGATTGTGATCACTAGGGTCTAGGAAATCTTTACTTAAAGTTTCTAATTTAAATTGACCTGGACCTCTTCTATCAGCTAAAACGGTTCGGAATAAAGTCAACGTATCCACAAACCCTGAAATCAAATCTAAAATTCCGGGTACTTTAGCAATCGCTATAGCTCGTAAAAGTCGTGGAACATCAAACCGGGCATTATAAGCTACTAGCAAACAATTTTTTTGCCCATTAGATAATTTATATAAAAATTGTTCGAAAGAATCCAAAGCATTCAAAATTTTGTAAGTTTCAACTTTTTTATCTTTATAGAACAACTCTCCATGTTTTTGGTAAAGTTGAGTAACAGCGCTGGCTGACGGTGAAATTTTGGTCTTAGTATGTACGTAGACATTGAAAATTTTACAATCACAGATAGCTGCAATTTGTAAAATGTGTGCATTTGCAGCAAACCCGGTGGTTGCGATATCAAAATATACGACTTTTGTCTTATCTGGTAGTATATTAGTATTATTATTATTATCATAGTTTTTAGATATGTAATTAATTAATCCGTTCATTCCACATATACTTTGATGTAATACCTTCATGCTTTTCGGTTTTTTCCTCAATAGTTCTCTTTTTTTTCAGTTCAAGTCGTCTCAGTTTCTTAGCTTTAGACTAACTAAGAATTGCTCGCTTCTTACGTTTAGCAAAAAATGTTTGGGGTGGACCACCCTTATCACTTAGAGATATTCAAAATAGATTACGACTGATTCTCAGATCTACCAAATATACATATAAAATTTCATAAACGTAGATCAAGCCGTTTCGGTGGAGTATGGCAACTATCATTGTGACACGAGAATTTTAAAATATTACTTTGACTTTTGCAACTGGTACATTTGAGGTTCTTTGCTAATTCTCTCAATATAACTATACAGTTTTCATCGGGAATTTCAGAACTTGTTTCATTGAGTGTAATTTCAATTTTTTTTTGCCTCAGACATACGCGCAAGAGCTTTAACTATTTTTTATCACTGTTTTTTTTTTTTTTGCGAATCTACCATTCTTCAAACTCATTATTATTTTATTTGCACTATCCAATATAAAAAAATAACCATCAAAAATTTTACAGCATGACAACAGTATAAAAATAATCTAAGTTAGAATGATATGTTGCCGGATCGGAGAAACGACGCAATGAACGTATTTTTGAATTTCTACGTATGTAAGCAGCGGCAAAATTTAACACTGTTTGATCTATTGTAGTTTACATAATGGAATTTTTTTTTAATTTGAGCATTTAAACAATATTTATAAGATAACTAATACCGCTTGCTTATGTTATTTTTGTAGAAATATACTTGTTATATCTTCATTTACTTATTCTCAGTTTTTTTAAAGAATCTAAAGAAAATTGCTATTGATATTTAATATAACGTGTGACAACATCAATCGGGGTATGTTTTATATGATAAACATACAAATTTTAACTGCCAATATTTACAAATTTAGTACCGTAAAGACCATTAAAAAAATATTCTACGTGTGGAAGATACTTTTAACTGCATATATTCAAAATGACAGAAGAATCTGAAGAAAACTGATTTTCTTGGGAACGTCCTTAAGGTAGTTCCAGCAATGACTTATATTATAGAATGGTATGGTTTGTTTTTATTATAGAACAAATAAATATACACATACGAGTATATACTCACATAGATATGTATGTATGTATAATATTTATTGTTAAGAAAAATAATTTTCATACAATTTCTAACAGTTGGTATTAAAATATGTAGATACGTAATTTATGCTTAAAATTACTCACTTATATACAAATTAATGTAATTTTGAAAGACAAAAAATTTATAATTATAATATGTCGAAAACAAAACGGTAAAACGCGATTTGAAAAAAAAATTTATGAAGAAATATATACCTTTACTGTCCTACTTTTTTTCTATATTCTGTCTATAGTATGCGGGCATGAAGTTTTACATGCTTCTAATGAGAGAGAATGATATGATTTATTTCGCGTTCTAAACGGTCAAAAATTCTGAAAATTAGGGATTTATTAGAAAACGTCGTTATTATTAGCCTGTGAAAAAAACCTACGAGCGCACTTTTTGTTGAAAAGTTATGGAACTGCCCATATCCATATATCCATATATGTAAATATATACATATATATATATATATATATATATATATATATATATGTGTATGTATATATATATATATATATATTTATATATATATATATATATATATATATATGTATATATATATATATATATATATATATATATATATATATATATATATATATATATATATATATATATATATATGTCTGGGGTACAAAAAACTTGTGGAATGTGAAAAATTAAGGATTATTAACTACAGGCAGGCAAAGATTAAAGCATTAACAAATTTTTAACTGATTTATAAAAAAATAACATGACATTCAAGGTAAGAATCGAGCGTTATGAGAAAAAACCTATGGAATATTAAAGAAAATTCGGTGATTTTTCAAAATAATAAATAATATAATATTTTATGCTCGTTGTTTTCTTTTTTATAATAGAAAGAAGTTTTAAATTGAGTTCAAAAACTTTGTTATTTGAACTGCAAAGAACAAAAAACACGAAGACGTACAAATGATAAAGAACAAATACATAAATATTTTTATAATTATTATTATTTAAAAAATTGGGTTCCTCCACCTATATATATTAATGCATACAAAAAAGGCGTTTCCTTTTCAAAATTTGGCAATTGATTCGTGATCCAAATCTAGTTAAGTTTTCAAAAAAATATTTCGAATGATGGTTATTTATTATAAAACTACTAACAACTTTTCTTCTAAACATATTTTTGAAAAATAAGAGATTCGTATCAAATCAAATGTAAAATTTGAAAAGGGCACTTCTGGAGTAATAGTACTCGAATGTTTTAAGTTATTATCGGCTATACAGCCCGTTTCAAGAACAACTATGTAAAAATACAATTAATAATTTGTCGAAATTAATAAATATTTTAACGAAAACCTAACAATGGTTTCTTTTTAATTTTAGGCTTCATAACTTTTGAAATAAAGTCCAACAAATTTAAAAAATGATCAAAGTCCCGAGGAACATTTTTTGATACTTTTTTGGCCAGTTTTAAAACATGGCTCTGTTGGCGTGTGCATCTTTGGTGTGTGCATCGCTTTAAAAAAGCTTTATAACTTTTGAAATAAGGTTCAACAAATTGTAAAAATGATCGGTTAATGTTCAATAAGTCCCAAGGGACATTTTTGATACGGTTTTGGTCAGTTTTAAAACATGGCTCTGTAGGCGTGCGATAAGCAGCGCTTTTAAATAACTTTAAAACTTTTGAAATTAGGTCCAACAAATTTTAATATTGTTCCAACAATGTCCAACACGTCCTAAGGACCATTTTTGAATACTTTTTTGGTCAGCTTTCAAACATTGCTTAGTTAGCGTGAACCTAGCAGAGCATTTGGAAAAACGTTTATAACTTTTGAAATGAGGTCTAACAAATTTTAAAAATGTTCCAACAATGTCCAACAAATTTATTGGTCGTCATGGGTTTGGGAGGGGACTGCTAAAAGTGCTCTGATAAGTTCACGGCGGTTTAAACCTTGAACTGCAAACAACTAAATATAATTATTTCTGCAAATAAGAGTTACAGATAAAAAGGGCAGATGAGAAATTATGTAAGATGAGTAGTAAAATGTAGTGTCAACAACTTACTTCTTAAAAATTTTTCCAATTCAATAATATTAAGAGATAATAATATGATGATTTTTCTCTTTTTTCATAAACAAATTCACTTGCAAACTTATTAAAATCGACTATAAAGTTTAATGATAGTGATTTTGGACATACTACTAGCTAGGATAGATAGCTTGGAAAATATTTTTACGAAATTATTTCATGGGTACAACGCCAATAGCTGATTTGCAAAAGGACATTCGCAAAACGTAATAAACTGTACAATATTATAATTAATAGTATAGAAACATTTCAAAACACGTTCTTGACTCATATATTAACAATACATTTCCCAAAAAACGGAGTTTTTCCCATATGTGCCAATCAATTCCACCACTCTTGAAACACTATGGACCACTCTTTGTTAAATTGAAGCCATTTTATTTTTCTATACAGAATTTCTCAAACCAACTCTTAAAATAACGAAACGTATTTGTATCTGAAGAGTTATTATCAAGACTATAGGTTATAGTGTGTCCACATGAAAGTAACTCTCAATTTGCACACTTCCTGCGAGTTGATAGTCACTATCCAACAGTTATTCTCACTTGTGTGTCCATTTAAGAATTTTGTTGAAATACTTTAGACTGCTTCTTTCGAAAGAATTGTTCTCAAATCACATAGCATAATAAATAGATTATACTGTGATTTTATGCATACATAGTGAGTGTTGCGTCAAACTCTCGAAATTTCGTAGTTCGAAAACCTCGCTAGATAACTGTACCACTAAATAACCTGTACCACTTGTCTTTCAAAAGTCATTTTAATTTATTTATACGAATTCATAACATAAATATGAGAAGAAAGAAAACACTAAGGAAAAACTACAAAAACAACAAAAATTTTAATGTATGTAATGGAGCTGAGAGAAGTTTTTGTCACATAAAATTTTTTATGTAATATAAAAGATTGTTTGTAATATAATACATAATGAACTTTCTCAATTTTAATTTATAAAAACTTGACATTATATCTTTATAAAGAATGTTGTATTTTATGGCGCAAGTATTTGAAGTAAAGAATTACCTTTAACTTGTTTTTTGTTTGTAACACATATGGATATATTTGCTTAAAAGTGATGTAGCAAAATATAGGTTCAAGTCCGGGTCGTAGATTTTAGTGACAACGTCCTGCACATGATCTGAAGACGTTTGGACTGTCATTGGACGCTGTATACCCGGTATGCCATCAACGTAATCGCTTTGCCCTGTTTTTACATTTCATTTCCTGCGCTGTCGTAGCTCTCGCATTCGTTTGACACTTTTAAGGCTCCTCGGATTCCTTTCGCTGCAAATTTTTCTCTGATATGCATTTGCCATAATTCCGAGCATATTTAGAAATCAAATGAGACAAATTTTTCAATTTTTTTTTAAATTTTCGGCAGATATTTTTATTATCTTATTATGCCTTCTCGTAATGCTCCGGAAGCTCTTCATATTGACACCAGAATCAACATCCAAACTAAACGCGTTTCCACGCTGTACCAATTTATAATTTTACACTAACCTTATTCGTAACCATTCACGCGCATGCGCCTATTAGTACAATGACGTCACATGCAAGGCACATATAGCATTTCAGATGCGTAGAGACATTATCTATATGTTGTGGGCTCCACCATTCATTGAATACGCATTATTAATCGCGAAGTTAATAGCGCTTGTTCGACTGACCACCAGTGTAACGTAAGACTAGACATTCTCACGTCAAAAATATTTATAACAGATTATACAACTAAAGTATTATTATGTCTAGTTAAGAGACATTTTTCATTATACATGTTTAAGTTTAAGCTACTATAATGCACGTTTTTTCCGGTCATCTGTAAAAGAAAGTGAGCTGCTATATGATAAAACTTAAAAGCTCTATCATAGGCCATTCATAAAAAATGTATTTTAATTCAAATCACGTTTTTTCGTTGCATAATTTTTAAACAAAGTTTCGCAGAAATTTCGACTAAACTCGTTTTGGTTCACTTTTCTGTTTTTATAATGTCTTGAAGAGTACCATGTATAATAATATTTCACATATACGTTTAAGCACGAAATTTCTTACTTCATATTAAGGAAATTGATTAAAAAAATGTTGGTATTGAATAAAAGACTATTGAAGAAGGGTCATATTGTTGATATGATATTGTTGATATTACTCAGTATGTTTTTAATTAATTAATAATGTAGTTTTCTCTTATTAATTAAATTTCGATTCTTATTTCAATAAATTTCAAAAAATAGTCAGCCAAAAGAAAAGCATTTCACCTTAGACCAAAATATATCATATCAATACTTTTTTCATAGAGCTTTATTTCTGACTGAATGAAAAAAAGTTTCATGTTTCATGGAAAAGTTTTTGGAAGTGAAATTTTAAGAAAAATGTATTTGCTTTTACGTTAAACTTGGGCACAAATAAAACCTCTACAAGCCGAATATTTCCTTACGAGATCCTTCTTAAGTCGATAACTGTATAAATCGAATTTTTTGGAGTTTTGCTTGAAGCCGACTTACAGAGGATCTACTGTATTTATATGTAGTATATATGTAACATGCATTATACCTCTACATAGTAAGTTTGAACTATATACTACTACAACAGTTAAAACAGATATATAAATATAAATGAATAGAATCAGCAAAGTATATATATGGCAAGAGTTGACACGACAAACAATCTGGCAACCACAATCACATGCCTTCTCAAATGTTTGATAGCAGAAGATGTTCTTTACTCTCACTTTGTACCGAAAGTACAAAATGTTCTAAGCATCAGAACAAAAAATTAATAATCATTCAAGTAAATAATGATTGTATGTTGAATATTAGGCGGAACCAGTTACTTTCGTAACTTTTGAAATAAAAAGTGAATCAGCTAAATAAAATATTCAGGAATTTCTTTATTTCTCAAAACTTAGTCATGTAATAAAACCGTTGGTCAAAATCGACTTTCAGCTAAATCTTACTATGTTTGGATTTGCAAGTATGAAGAGGTAGAGAGGTATATTGTAAAGGCTGCCCTGACGGGCTACACTTCGACCATAAGGTCCATTGTGATGCCTTAGGATGTGAGGATGTGAGTGGAGTGGAAGGAATTTGTGAGTAGACTAGGAATTGGTAGAATATGCGGCTGCAGCCGACTATGATAGGAACTATGGCGATATTCATCTGGAGTTCGTGAAGGAAACTGCAGAAAACCTTCTCAAGCATAGCCGGGTACTTCGTTCTTGTCCATACGCCGACAGTTTAGTCAATTAACCGCCCCTTTTTCTAATTTTTATAATTGCCAAACTGCCGATGTCGGGATTCGAACTCATAACCTCCCAGTTTCCAACTGGGAGGTAATGAGTGACAAACTGCAAGTATGAAAATATATGTAACTTTAATGACAAGGCAATAATTTGGTAAAACTAAATGGATGATTACATCTTAACTTCGAAAAAATTCCACAAAAGCGGAACTAATCTTAATCTGGTCATCTACATTTAAATAGATGGAAATTGTCAAAAGTAAAATAAAAATTTAAAAAAATACCCAACGCAAACTTAATAAACTTATAACCCTAAAACAAAACAAAAAGCACTTCCCGTTACCTAAACCAAATTTTGGTAGCGTTCGTTGTATGTAAAATGATATTGTTAATAATGTCTGTCATCATCTTATAAAAGAGGTATTAATTAAAACGACTGAACAGATTTTTATTTAACCTAGCTAAGAACCACCGCAAGGAAACCAGCTATCTTAAAAAAACAGCATTTAAATCAGTCCACGCGTTTGAGAACTACGATGCCACATAGAGACAAACAGACACACATAAACTTATAACACTCCCCTTTTTGTCTCGGGGGATCAAATCATATTCACCCAACTCTGGATATCTCAGTTGCTAGAGCACTGGTCTGGACAGTCGGAGGTCTTGAGTTCAATCTCAAGCCGAGAGTTGGTTGATTGTTCATATCAAATATTGATGTTAATATGAACAATTTCAACATTGTTGAGATTGAAAGACTACTGTACTAACAATTCAATTTTTTCTTTTTTCTTTATAAATTGGTTGAATTTAAATTTTTTTAAAGGTAGTTCCAGCATAAAATCACTTTTCGACAGATTTTGCTCATTTTTTTCACAGGCTAAAAATAACGTTTTCTAATAAATTCCTCTATAAATTTTCTAAGTCTCAGATTTTTGACCGTTTAGAATGCGAGATCATTAAAAACAAAGTAATCATCTTCTCTCATTAGAAGCATGTAAAACTTCATGCCTATCTTACTATTATGTGTTGTAGTTAAAAACATACTCGACATAATTTTAAAAAAAAACTAGGAGTGTAAAGATAAATATTTCTTAAATAATTTTTTTTTTTTTAATCGCGTTGTACCGTTTTTTTGCGAAATATAGTAGTTAAAAATTTTTTTATATTTCTTAATTATATAAATTTGTATATAAATATATGTATGTTGTATAGTATATATGTGTATATGAATGTGTTCTATAATAAAAGCAGACAGGTATTTTATCCTGATTATACAAAACAATCCTGTGAACTTTCCTTAATTATCAAAATTTATTTAAGTATTTGAAATTTGAGTTTAAACTGTAAATCCATATTTTGATATCAGAGACAAACTAAAATATAATAACTATTTTAACTACTTGTATAATAAATTGATTGAATCATACAGTATTTTTAAGAGCATATAACGTAGTATTTTATATCCCGAAAGTGTAAAAGCATATTCAGCGTGTCCTAATTCTCTGATTTAGTTTATATCTATTTGAAGTAAAAGCAATCTACCAAAGTGTATGTAGCTGTAGTGTGTTGCTGCTATTGCTGTTTCTATCTTACATATATTAATAGTACAATTGTCTATATATTTCAAACAACTTAATATTATTCTTCTCACAGAAATTTAATACAATCTTTTAGAAGAAGAAAGTACCTATCCATACTTACATGCAGAGGATAGATATAATGTAGTACGTTTAAAATCTGTACATACATAATTTATTAACTTAACAAAAATATTCAATTTCAAAAAAGATACTTTTTGTTTTACTTAGGTTTTGTGATACTGAATCGATTTTATTGGAATCATTTGAATTGTAATGATGATGCTAAATGTTTAAACTTATAGGCAGCTTTAGTTATATGACTGACGTGGTTACTGACTTATGGTTACTTACATGGTTTGTTTAGGTTGATCTAACTCAGGTTGATCTCATTGAGGCACAGAGTGTGGGACTCCTGGCCAGCCAGTCTACCTACTAAAACCCACTCACCTTTTTGGGACTTCGAGAACTTGCTCATTAGCCCCCGCAGGTTAAAAAATACCAAAATCAAAACATAACTAATCACAAAATATCACAACACTACCTAGTCAAATGAATTGACTAGGTAGGAAAAAAATAACCTAATATAAAATATATACAAAAAAATAACAACAAAAATGAACAACAACAACAACAAATAAAAATACTTAAAAAACTACATAACAATATAAAAAAAATTTAAAACTTAAAAACTAGATAACAATAAAAAGTTTTAAAAACTAAAAAATATAACAACGTGTAATAGTGTGGGTGTAAAGAGCCCACACTATTACAGTAAAAACAATAAAACTTAAAAATTAAGTGTGATAAAATGTGATATTGTGGGTGTAAAGGGCCCACAATATCACAGATAAAATCAATAAATAATTTAAAAACACAAAACGTTTAAAAAGAAGATAAAATCCTACGAGGCTGTAAATAAAAACAAATAAAAGAGACGACTTTTTTAAAAAAAAAAGAGATGTTTCCCCTAGAGTCTCCGTAGTAGGTGAGCTTCATTTAAAAATGTAATCATCTTCTTCACGGAGCTCGCATTATATGATAATGCTCGTGCTACATTTTTTCGGAGCCGTAGTCTTTGCCGTAAAGGTTCAAAGACTACACATTCCTCAACAATATGCCTCACGGTTTGCACTGTCCTGCAAACAGTGAACCTTAGCTGATTCTCACCGCAGAGAAGATATGCATGCGATATTTGAGTGTGGCCTATTCGCAAACGCGTAAGGGCCAGATCTCTACGGCTCAGATTTACAGGTGCCGGCATATTATTATTGATGCTTGGCTTGACCTGTTGGAGCTTCTCACGCTGCCATTTTTCATAAATTTTGAAACGTATGCACACTTTTAGGTCCTCTGGGCGTATTGGAATTAGATCCAGGTGGTTTGAATCAGCCGCGACCCGCGCAGCTTCATCAGCCACCTCATTCCCATGTATACCCACGTGCCCAGGCGTCCATACAAAAACGATGGACATGTGCTGGAGCACGTGGAGTATCGCTTGGATGTTTTGCACCAGAGGGTCCCTTGAAAGCGTGAACATTAGTGCTTGCAGCGCGCTCAACGAGTCGGAACAAATGAGGAATGTATTGTGAAGGTTTGAAAACTCTTCACAATATCGCAGGGCTTGCAAAATTGCATATAATTCAGCAGTGTATACGGATGCCTATGGGGAGAGCGACCAAGTGGTTACTGACTTATGGTTACTTACATGGTTTGTTCAGGTTGATTTAATTAAACGTACGTTTGTTTATATTATTTGTTATTTCTTATTTAATTCAACATTACAAGTAAAATTTGCTATTTTATATTAAATTATATATATTTCTTTTAGTATTGACACTATTTACTATGCTTAAAAACGTTGATATTAACCAATTTTTAATTTTGAGAATTTTTACCTCCAATTGCATCTCCCTAACATCCTTAAGCAAGTTTTCATTGATCATAATGTTGTTATGTTCATCATGCTTATTTTTCAACGTTGTTTCAAAACATTAAGATATAGACAATGATGAAGGTGTTCTGAATGTTTTTGATGATATTTAATTAAAAATTCTTATTCTTTAGAAATATTTTAAACAAGTGTTTAAATGACTTATGCCATTTAAACAATCCAGGCAAGATCCATTGGTACTAAATGAATAGCTTTCTCAAGAAAATTTACTTCAATGCAAATTTATAGTACGTTAATTAATATTGTTATTAATTTATTAAAGTTTTAAGTTTTTTACCGATTTAGTAAACGTACTGATAACATTACATTAAAACTTAATTTAAAAAACACATTTTTTTTCTTGATTTAATTTTATTGATGTTACTAATAGGTACGTTTCTAAACATATATAAGCATGTTGATAATAATAATCAAGTTTATGCTTTAATGCTTTTTGACTATACTTAGTTGTACTATAGAGTATAGAGTAGGTAAGTCCGTAACGAAGTTGTTTAGGTTGAACCAATCACCTTCAGAAAAATAATTTTTATATACCAGAATAAAGTAGAAGAAATTTGTAGTAAAATAAATACCTTGAGTTAAAAGTTGAATAAAATTAAAATAAAAAACTAAGTCTTAACTTGAGAAAAGACAAATGCAATTATTTTTTTACTTTTTAGTGCATTTTTTGTTTTAGAATATTTGATTTTTGAAGTCGGGTTTCCATTTTGTCAAAATAGGTTTTATTTCTCGCTTTTTAGTGACTTTGAAGTTCTATAACTGATTTTATTTGTCTAAATATGGGTAATTTTTAGTGCATTTTTTTATAACACATTTATTTTATCCGTTTTTTTTTTTTTTTAAATTTTAATCCATTTTTTCATAACAGATTTTCAATTTTTTTTACAAGCATTTTGTTTTATTTTCTAAGATGGGGCATGCATTGATACACGGAGTGTGGAACTCCTGGCCAGCTAGAATACCCACTAACCCCCCCCTTTTTGGGGCTTCGAGAGCTAGCTCATTAGCTCCTTCAAGTAAAAAAAAAAACAAGGAAAATGAAAACAATATCACATATTTATCACAACACTACCGAGTCAAACAACAACAAAATGTATAAGAATAAAACAGCGATGCAGTGATGGTGTGAAAGACATTCACTGCAATATAAAAAAAACTTCGAGAAAACTTCTGTGTTTTGAAAAAGTTCAAAACACAAAAGGGCCACACTCTCTCTGCGGATCAGATTATATATATAATTTTTTTAAATTTATTTTATAAGTTATTTTTTTTGTTGCTAAATATCAAATTTTTTTTGCATATTATTCGCAGAACTTTTCACTCATTCCCTCGAATTATGTTGCCCAATGAAGAACTTAATCTATATACATATATATATATATATATAAATACTTTCGATATCATAAAAACTGTCTGTTCCATGTAGGAATAAATGCCTTTATATCAGATCTTTGGGTTAAATACTGGCAGAGCCTCTGCATACTCTTTTTAATGTTGAACTTCAGACATATAACTTGCAAACTCAAAAGCAAAAATATGTTATCGATAAGACTATTAAAAATTTAACCTTTTGTAAAAAAGAAACTATCACAATATTTACGCGTACATATAAGCTTAAAATATAGATGAAATTTGTTACATATTTATTGACGAGATATATGGAGAAATTTCTTAGATATGTGTTTCATTTTTTCCGATATATTTTTATTAATATTAATATTGAAAGCTCTGATTGTTTTCTCTATTCTACAAACATTTTTATGACATTGAACTAGCAGAAAAAATTTCATTTTAAATAAAATTGAACTGTCAATGTTATTCTACTGGTATAAACAGTTGATATATAAAAATAAATGAAATGAAATCAAGTTATTGGAGAACAGTTTTCAATTTATTGTACAACCCTAGATAGAATTAAATTATAATGCCAAATAATACTGTACTTCTGCTACCAGACTGAAATCAGTGTACGAATGGAAAGGCATTTATTCCTACATGGAACAGAGAGTTTTAATGATATCGAAAGTGAAATAGTCTTTCATTCTAAATATTCATTTACAACAATAACTTACTTTGTACTAGGTAATGGAATCATTTTACGAAATGTATATTAAAGTTAGGCATATTATAGTTAGATATAAATTTAATGAAACACTTACAGGAGCAGTTGTAATTCTTGGAAGTAGAAGAGTTAGAATTTCATCCTCTATCCATCTTTTCATAAAAAACCATGACTTTTGACTCACCCTGTATATAGTAGAAGAAGTAATAGTAGTGGACGTCGAATCTTCATCTGGAGTTTGTTTGGAGTTTGAAAACTGCCACTATTGGGAATATAACCAACAACCTCCATGTTTCGAACAGAGCAAGTTTAACAGATCGACAACTCGAACTGCTTCGTTACTATGGTAATCTGATAGCTATTTATCTATAATCTCTAATATTATGAATGTCAAAATTTGAATTATTGTAAGTTTCTATCTCACGAATAAAGGGCCATACTGTATATATAATTAAATCAATACAAATTAAAAATAGAAGAACAATCGGGAATCGTTTCGGTAGATAGTTTCTTTAAAAGTCATCGGAAAAATTTACTTTCCATATTTTACGAACATACAATACCACTTACAACACTATAGAGATATATGCTGCGTTACTAATATGTTATGTGGGTAAATGCTTTAGCGAATGTGAGTACGCGACCAAAATTGAACACCCATCATTTATATATATATATATATATATATATATATATATATATATATATATATATATATATATATATATATATATATATATATATACATTTTTGAACCACAAATAGTATTACAGTTTGCCGCCCTACTTTCTCATATTATACTTGAAAGCACTCAATACTCAATTGTTCGTAAATGCTTTTATTTCCATCTGGAAAATTGTGATAGGTCGACTATACCTTTTACCATTTTAGATAGAAATGTATATATGTATGTAATATATATGCGTAGGGTAATAAATTTCTATATGAATAAATATTTTTTATTTAACAAAATGAAATCAAACAAAAAATGTATATATTGTAAATAAATTAACGATTACTGATTTGTTAAATTAACGAAAACTTTTTCCGGCAATAAAATTTTAATTTCAAAATATAAAAATCAAATCATAAACCATATAAAGCAATTGTTTTTTGCAACTTATTTGAATAGCATATAGACATAATCGGAAGAAACGCTACTATATTTAAATATAGTAGTTAAACGAGTTTAACTACTATATTTCGCAAAAAAACGGTACAACGCGATTAAAAAAAAAAAAATTATTTAAGAAATATTTATCTTTACACTCCTAGTTTTTTTTTAAAATTATGTCGAGTATGTTTTTAACTACAACACATAATAGTAAGATAGGCATGAAGTTTTACATGCTTCTAATGAGAGAAGATGATTACTTTGTTTTTAATGATCTCGCATTCTAAACGGTCAAAAATCTGAGACTTAGAAAATTTATAGAGGAATTTATTAGAAAACGTTATTTTTAGCCTGTGAAAAAAATGAGCAAAATCTGTCGAAAAGTGATTTTATGCTGGAACTACCTTTAAAAAAATTTAAATTCAACCAATTTATAAAGAAAAAAGAAAAAATTGAATTGTTAGTACAGTAGTCTTTCAATCTCAACAATGTTGAAATTGTTCATATTAACATCAATATTTGATATGAACAATCAACCAACTCTCGGCTTGAGATTGAACTCAAGACCTCCGACTGTCCAGACCAGTGCTCTAGCAACTGAGATATCCAGAGTTGGGTGAATATGATTTGATCCCCCGAGACAAAAAGGGGAGTGTTATAAGTTTATGTGTGTCTGTTTGTCTCTATGTGGCATCGTAGTTCTCAAACGCGTGGACTGATTTAAATGCTGTTTTTTTAAGATAGCTGGTTTCCTTGCGGTGGTTCTTAGCTAGGTTAAATAAAAATCTGTTCAGTCGTTTTAATTAATACCTCTTTTATAAGATGATGACAGACATTATTAACAATATCATTTTACATACAACGAACGCTACCAAAATTTGGTTTAGGTAACGGGAAGTGCTTTTTGTTTTGTTTTAGGGTTATAAGTTTATTAAGTTTGCGTTGGGTATTTTTTTAAATTTTTATTTTACTTTTGACAATTTCCATCTATTTAAATGTAGATGACCAGATTAAGATTAGTTCCGCTTTTGTGGAATTTTTTCGAAGTTAAGATGTAATCATCCATTTAGTTTTACCAAATTATTGCCTTGTCATTAAAGTTACATATATTTTCATACTTGCAGTTTGTCACTCATTACCTCCCAGTTGGAAACTGGGAGGTTATGAGTTCGAATCCCGACATCGGCAGTTTGGCAATTATAAAAATTAGAAAAAGGGGCGGTTAATTGACTAAACTGTCGGCGTATGGACAAGAACGAAGTACCCGGCTATGCTTGAGAAGGTTTTCTGCAGTTTCCTTCACGAACTCCAGATGAATATCGCCATAGTTCCTATCATAGTCGGCTGCAGCCGCATATTCTACCAATTCCTAGTCTACTCACAAATTCCTTCCACTCCACTCACATCCTCACATCCTAAGGCATCACAATGGACCTTATGGTCGAAGTGTAGCCCGTCAGGGCAGCCTTTACAATATACCTCTCTACCTCTTCATACTTGCAAATCCAAACATAGTAAGATTTAGCTGAAAGTCGATTTTGACCAACGGTTTTATTACATGACTAAGTTTTGAGAAATAAAGAAATTCCTGAATATTTTATTTAGCTGATTCACTTTTTATTTCAAAAGTTACGAAAGTAACTGGTTCCGCCTAATATTCAACATACAATCATTATTTACTTGAATGATTATTAATTTTTTGTTCTGATGCTTAGAACATTTTGTACTTTCGGTACAAAGTGAGAGTAAAGAACATCTTCTGCTATCAAACATTTGAGAAGGCATGTGATTGTGGTTGCCAGATTGTTTGTCGTGTCAACTCTTGCCATATATATACTTTGCTGATTCTATTCATTTATATTTATATATCTGTTTTAACTGTTGTAGTAGTATATAGTTCAAACTTACTATGTAGAGGTATAATGCATGTTACATATATACTACATATAAATACAGTAGATCCTCTGTAAGTCGGCTTCAAGCAAAACTCCAAAAAATTCGATTTATACAGTTATCGACTTAAGAAGGATCTCGTAAGGAAATATTCGGCTTGTAGAGGTTAAGATTGCTATGTTCAAGATGTGGAGGTCCAAGAGAAGTCCAATTTATTTTTTCGAGTTGTGTAGGTTCTCGATTTATCCAGGTTCTACTGTATATAAATATATATATATATATATATATATATATATATATGTGTTCAAAAAGTAAGATGATTTTTAAAATTTCGCGGGCTACGTACACTCCCGTTCAATAAAATTGAACAGACCTGAAATGTTAATTTTCTTACATTTCATAAAACTCGTCACTTTTTTAACTCTCTGTATTCATTTCTAAACAATGATAACAAAAAAGGATGTATAGTAAACAACATTTACTACAAGCATACTCAAAATTGCGAAAGACTGATTCGGTTCAGATCTGTTCAATTATATTGAACGGGAGTATACATACGATTTTCGATTTTTTTATTTTGTTGTGTTTGGTGTGCTCGGCGATTTTCTGCTTAATCAAAAAAATTTGATTAAGAATTTGCATCAAATTTTGTGTAAAAATGGAATTAAGTGCTCCAAAACACTCGAAATGTTGTGTAGTGACATACGTCTATTCTGAGTAAAAAAATGTTTATAAGGGGTACAAACTTGTCCAAGCAGCTGAGAAAATGTATACTAAGTTCGATCAAATACCAAGGTTTTGCTCACGGTTTTCTTCGATTACCGTGGCGGAGGGTGCGATACGAAAAAAACGTCCGGATTCATAGCATTTGCATCATATTTGCGACTGTTTTCTGTTCCCAAAACTGAAGAGACCCATGAAAGGACGCAGATTTGCGAAAAAACTTATAAAAACTACATCGCTGGAAGAACGATATGCATATATATTTATATATATATATATATATATATATATATATATATATATATTTATATATATATATATATATATATATATATATATATATATAAAGAGAACAAAGAGAACAAAGCACTTTTAAGAAAAAATTTTCCTTTAAAAGATACGTATTTTTTTCCGTATAATAAGAATATGCAAAATATGGTTTTCCGTTTAAAATTTCAAAGTTTGACCCTGTTTGGCCCTTGTGGGTCAACCGGACCCGACGTCTGACTAGCGTATTTGATTTCTCGGGAAAAATTACTAGGGGTTACCGTTTGAACATTTTTAGTCAGAACCACCTTATACGATATATTATGCCACGTCCATACTTTTTGGACACCGTGTATGTATATATATTATATTGACGTTTTTAAATCAATGTTTGAACTTTTATTTTAAATTAAAATTATTTGTTTAAATTCAAATGAATGAATAATTTATAGGATTACTGTAAAAAAATTATTATTGTCGTTAGGTCAATTTATTTATGTTTTTTATTTATATTTATATAAATATTTGGAAATTTCTAGGTGGTCCAACATAACAAATAAATCATCCAATCATCAGGTGCATACGCTTATCAAATATTTGATTCATATTTTAAACTTATTTACATTATTTATTTAAGTTTAATTAATAAAAAATCTACAGACAGACTGCAGACAACGCCTTTCTTATGTAACCTACGTGAGCACTAAGAAAGGGCTTTTGAAAATTCATTCCCGAAGGGCGTTACATAGGCGATGCAATTTTGTATGATAGCTCTTCTTTTTTGAAGTTAGAAACGTGGAAATTAGTATTTAGCCTATTTACATTTTAAAATAATGGGATGGTCCTGAAATATATGTGTATTTTTACCGTATTAACATGAAAGTTCGATACTTAAAATTTATAAATATTATAAGTAGTTTTATAAACACTTTCATAAATGAAAAGATAAAATTATGTGGTTGCCTAACCTAAGAATTCGAATTCGCCCTCTACCATATTTTACCTACTAAGAACAGTATGTGAGAAAATATTTTCGAAGTCAAAATTTCAAAAGCTTTTCATTACTCTTATATCATGT
This sequence comes from Nineta flava, assembly GCA_963920215.1. Taxonomy (NCBI): domain Eukaryota; kingdom Metazoa; phylum Arthropoda; class Insecta; order Neuroptera; family Chrysopidae; genus Nineta; species Nineta flava. The sequence goes on from OY986040.1 coordinate 69,378,205, forward strand.
ATTCAGTACTTTAAAAGTCTACATAGTGAAAACAATCTCTAGTTTAAAGTATTTTGAAAGATTTAATACAGAAAAAAATCATAAGAACCTTTTCGCATAACTAAAAAATTCGTTACGCAGGAGCTGCTTCAACTTCCTTAGCGAATTTCCTTAGAATACATAAATCACTCTCTAGCGGTCACAATTTTAGTCTGATCAAAATGAAATATTGTATATGATTTTAGTATTTGCAAGTTCAACTTTATTAATAAATGACATACGTCGAAGGAAATGGGGGAGAAGGGTGGTATAAAGAAAGAAGGAAAACACACCATATAAAATATCTCTCTTAATATTAGAACACTCGAAAAAAACGTAAGGAATAAAGTTGTAGAAAATTCTATTTACTACAATTCATCACCTTATCATTTTTGCTCAAACTTTTATGTGTACAGAGATATTGAGGAATTTAATTTTCAATCATAAACCGTCAATATTTCTGTAAATATTAGTGTAACAGAAAAAATGATATGAAGCAAAATTACAGCAAAACTAAGTACCTACAACTATACTTCTAATAAATTTTTCGATTTTTCAATTATAAAGGGAGATATGTAAAGTTTTGTGTTTCCCACTCTCTTTAAACCCCCCTTTCCCCTTGTCAGATTTTGCCCATTAACGAACTTGACCTTTTCAATACCAAAAGCGCCTCAATTACCAAATTTCATTCCGATAAAATGAAAACTGTGACCGCTAGAGTGATTACAGACACACACACATATATATATATATATATATATATATATATATATATATATATATATGCATATATACATGCCCATATATATAAATTTTAATTTTACAGATGGTGATTTTTGACATCTACTAGGTAGGATCGATGGACATTTGAAGAAATTTTTGCGAAATTTTGACTTCGGTACAGGATCAATAACTCTATTTCCTTTCAGAAAATTCGCTAAAAGGATTTCGAACCAAGAAAGAGTACATTTTTAAGTCTGACACTGAACATTTTTAAGTAAATTGAAAAAAAAAGGATTTAAAAATAATTTCATGGAATAACACCAAGTGTAAGAACGACCTTGTTCTGCAAAAATAAAAACTTATGAATGAGAGAATTTTCTAATATTTATTTATAAAAAAATACAAATTTTTAAGTAAAAATAAAAATTAAACATGATTTTTCTATTACGTAATACGTCGGAACATTTTTTGAGAAAAATGATTGATGGTATGTTGAAAGTGATTAATTTTAGTTTTATTATACAAACATCATAAAAACATTTTCTTATGATGATGATCGTCAAGAAATTTGTTACTGAAAAATGTATTATTATTATAATTACTAGAAAAAAAAGATATTTTTTTATTGTATAAAAAACAGGGCGAAAGTGTTTTTAAGCTTACAAAGCGTTCCAGAATAAATTTTATTCTGGATAATAAATTTGAGGAATGATTTTATGAAATCATTCGTAATAAATTTGCACCTGTGAGTCCGTACCGACATAAAACGGTATTAAACGCACATAAACATAAAATAACGACAAATAAATGGATAAGTACTGCGTAAGTAGGTTTATGATGGAATAAAAATTCCATTACAATGTCTTTGTTACCCGACTTCAAAAAGGAGGATGGTTCTCAATTCGTCTGTATTTTTTTTAAAGGGTTTGATTTCCAATTGGTCCCGTTGTCACCAAATCGCATTCTGATGAGGGGATCCCCTGTAAATCGAGGAAAACCCTCATTTTATATGTGATCACCGATTTCTGCGAAAATTTTGTTTTTGTTTGAAAGGGTATATACTCATTCGTAATGGAAAAATAAGAAACTTTTTTTAAAAACCGACTTAAAAAGTAAAGGTTTTACAAAATAAAACCGACCCCACAAAAAAATTCTTACAAAAAAAAACAAACTGTATGTAAAAAAAACTTAAAATCTGTTATGAAAAAATGCACTAAAAATATAAAAAAAAATTCGTTACGCAGGAGCTGCTTCAACTTAGCGAATTTCCTTGGAATAAATAAATTACTCTCTAGCAGTCACAATGTTAGTCTGATCAAAATGAAATGTCGTATCTGATTTTAGTATTTGCATGGCCAATTTTATTAATAAATAACATACGTCAAGGGGAAAGGGGGGTATAAAGATAGAAGAAAACACAAAATATAAAATATCTCTCTTAATATTAGAACAGTCGAAAAATGCGTAAGAAACAAAGTTGTAGAAAATCATGTTTGCTAAAATTCATCACCTTAACTTTTTTGCTCAAACTCTAATGTGTACAGAGATATTGAGGAATTTAATTTTCAATCTTAAACCGTCAATATTTTTGTAATTATTAGGGTTACAGAAAAAATGATAAGAAACAAAACTACAGTAAAACTTAATACCTACAACTTTACTTCTTATAAAATTTTCGATTTTTCGAATATTAAGGGAGATATGTCAAATTTTGTGTTTCACCCTCCCTTTAAACCCCCCTTTCCCCTCGTCCGATTTTACCCATTAACGAACTTGACCTTTTGAATACCAAAAGGGCTTCAAATACCAAATCTCATTCCGATAAAATGAAAACTGTGACCGCTAGAGTGATTACAGACACATATATATATATATATATATATATATATATATATATATATATATATATGTATATATATATATATATATATGTCCATAGATATATATATATAAATTTTACAGATGGTGATTTTTGACATCTACAAGGTAGGATCGATGGACATTTGAAGAAATTTTTGCGAATTTTTGACTTCGGTACGGGACCAATAGCTCTATTTCCTTTCAGGAAATTCGCTAAAATAGAAAAACGGAAAAAAACAATGTGTTAAAAAAATGCACTAAAAAGTAGTAAGTCGTTTAGTAGGTCTACCCATATTCACACAAATAAAATCAGTTATAGAACTTCAAAGTCAGTAAAAAGCGAGAAATAAAAAAAATTGTGACAAAATGGAAACCCGACTTCAAAAATCAAATATTCTAAAACCAAAAACGCACTAAAAAGTAGAAAAATAATTGCATATTCTTGTGTCAATTTTAGTTCACCTAAGCAAAATTTTTAAATATATATCTACAATTATTGTTATTTTTGGACGCGGTGTCCAAATTTTATGTGAAGGATAGATTTTATGTGAAACATTAAAATTTAAATAAATACAATATTTTTTCGAAATAAAAACGACAATATTTTTTCAATTTCTCTATGCTGACACCGACTCCAAAAATAACAAAAATTGTACATATATATTTAAAAAATTTTTGCTTAGGTGAACTAAAATTGACACAAATTATTTTATAATAAATATGAAGAATATGCATTTTATATATAAAATGCTTATCTAATAACAAACAACTTTTGTCTGAAACATTTGTTCATTAAAAAAATAGTTTCGGCTCAATTAGAGTGCGAAGCCTATGCGGGTCAGGTGGCTACTATGTTACTTAAATATAAAAATAATTCTTAAAATTCTTCCACTAATAAAACGCTACACTATCCTTGAGTAATATTGGCTTTATTTTATTTTGATAAAAATAAGTTTTTAATTAGAAGTCCTAATATTTGTAATTCAAGCCGGAAGAATAAGCGATGATTGGCTGTTTTATCGAAGAGCGCTGACCAAATAGTTAGATATACGTGAGAATAAGGTACTGCAATAATATTAGTCATCATTAGATCTAAAACAAAAAGCTACAATAATGTATTTTATGTTAAAAATAAATTGAAAATTATATGGTGATTTTTATAAAACAATCTTTATAAAATAATCATTTTATGATCTAGGAGATTTAGAGAATATAAAATTTGCCCAGCGTTCAGTGATAACAATATTTAATGCAACATTATCTAGCCGTGGGAGCGACTCTAGTCGCTCCCAGTCGTTCTAGCCTAGTCGCTTGTAGTAGCTAGTTTTTTAGATAAAGATAAAGTATTGATCCACATTTGATGATGGTGCATTTGATCAGGACTTTCTTCTTTATCTATGTTTCAAAGGTAATTAATTAATTTACAAAACACACTGGATATTCAACGTATTTGAGCATGTTGTAAACTTAATGTAATTATACGTGATTAAAAACAACATTACATATGGTGGGCCCGTTCGTGAAAAATGTTTAAATATTACATAGTAATAAATACAGTGATTTGGCACAACAGATATGATCTGATGCAGAAATTTGAAGGCGTTAGGAAAATATGATAAATTCAATTAAATTTTTTTAAATTTGAAACATATAATTTACATTTGAAATGAAAAACAATAAAATTTTGAAAACACGCACTAAACAAAATAAATGGTAATCGCAAAAGCGAGGGGAATTGAAGTAATTTTTTCGTAGTGCTTCACTCACTAATAAATTACATCGTTATTGCATTTATGACATCGTTATTGCTTTGTGATTAAATCATATTTAAATATACTTGAGACGAAAACAATTTGGGCAGAAATTAATTTACAAATTTTGTTATTTTAAGAAAATCGTATCACTGGTGAAAGTGTCAGTTATTCTGGATACACTATGTGTAGGATACAGATGGCAATGGCATTATGTTAATGTTAATAAAGATTTTTCACACCGAAATGCTATATTAGTTTATTAAAATCAGACATGACTTTTTAATAATATATATGAACATTTTGTTAAACGATTTATTAAGAATGTCAGACATCAAATACTTACCATTTTCTCTATTTATTATTACAATGCTCACACAGCAAAATAAAAATATAGCTTTCGTGTTAATGTTCTATTGTATGATTGTGTCGAATTTCTACTAATTACTTCCTTCCTCTTGGCGAAATTAGCATAAAATTGTTTTCTTTTACATAGATATATTTTCAACAAATACACTTTAGTCTTTACCCGCGAAGACAACGTTTAATGTCATATTCAATTGAAAATGATTTAAACAAGAGAAACTTACAAGTACCTGGGTTAATTGCTCAAATACCCTAAGTTTATTATCAATGCCAAAACTACTTACTTTTTTTACACGCAACCATGTAAAAAATACAAATAAACTATAGATATAGAGAGTGACAAACAGTTTTAAACAAAAGTTGTTTATTTAAAAAAAAAACTTTTTTTGTTTTAAAATATTTTTTCTATCTCGTATTGCTAAGATAGATATTGCCGCGCATCTCCCTAGAGGGGGGGGGCGATTTTGCCCATCAACTTGAATTAATTTTTTAGCCCTAGAACATGCAAATAAAATATCAGCTCGTTTTCTTTTTTCGTTTTAGAGTTCGTGTGTTTACAGACGAATAGATAAACAGGACTGACATGTGGAAATGAACTAATTAGGTCATTTTATAAAATACTATAACAAAAAATCTTTTTTCCCATCTATATTTTCAACCGTTACGATCCGGACTAAACTTAATTATTATACACTTTTAAATATTTTAAATATTATATACTTGCAAGGAATTATAAAAATTACTTCCTTCAAATTAACAATTTATGTTATGCATATAAGAAAGCCAGCAATAAGACGGGCAGAAGGCAAGACAGGTGGACGGAATTAGTTATGAATTAATTATTTTATGAACATCTAATCCAAAAATTGTTTCTATTATGTATAATTTTCACCGTTACAACATCGGGACTAAACATATAATACCCTTATACATATTATGCAATTGCTGGGTATACCTAATAAAGATTTATTCGGTTCATCGTTTCTTATGAACTAAAATGTTGCATATTTGTAAATAATAAATAGTAACTAGAACTAATTATTGTCAATCGTTTCTTGTTTACTTTCACAAATCCTCGGGTGTCTTTATAATATATACAAAGGGTAAGAGTTTGAAGAGTAAGAGTAGAAGACATTTTTTATTGCGAATAAAAGATAAATTAAACAATAACTATTCATAATGAATATGAATGATTATTTAGTCATACATTTCCAATTCTATTTATTCAAAATCCATCTCATCGTTATGAGATAGACATTTGGTAGTAAGGAGTTTTTTATCTGCTACACTAACAGATTTTTCTTAACTGCAATGTGACAGATCTATGGAGAACCTCAAAAGTATTAATTTATTTTGAATAGCATAAAAGACATATGTCTGCTAGTTACTAGTCTACTAGGTAAAAATTTAACAAACACGCAGACATACTGAATGATAAAAATTTTGAAAACGTTTACGTAACAATAACTGTTGACATATTTTGTGGCAGAGAAAAACAAATTCTTATCATAATTAGATAACGATTATGATGAGGTTAGGTGTATAAATAGCAGTAGCACACACAAACAATTATTTGTCTAATAACAGAATTGTATAAGAAGATCTTACAGTCCAATTCAATATTCGTCTACGCAAGTATTCATTTATTGAACACCAATTTTAATTTCAAATTATTTATCGCTTTTGAGCACTTATTTATAATTGAGAAATGTTTTCGTAATGCATCTGGCGATAGAGAATATCACGTTGTGATATTTAAGTAAAGAAGTATTTAGACCATTACTCTGGAAGCTGTTTAAAGAAAAATAATTTTTCTGCTTATTTTCAAGAATTCCGAGATTTTTTGCACTTTGTATCTAGCCATGCTCAACAAAGGTTCTCGCTAACCAATTTCATTATTTTATAAGTCAATGAAAATAGATTATATTAGAGTTGACACAGGAGCAAGTCTTATGAAGAGCTTTTATACCGCAATCAATTTGATCGACTGTGTACCTCCTTTCTATAAAGGTTTTCCATAGTCTTAATAAAAGTAAGGTCATTCCTCGGCAACATCTCATTGATTTCACCTGTCTGGAGATCTGTCAATTCCAAATGATATCTTTTGAGAGAGAAACTTTCGCATTCACACAGAATGTGAATTCCGATCTCCTCCTCTTCATGACAAAATCTGTGGAAATCATTCTCTGTGAGTTTGATTTTGTGCATATGTTTATTAATATTATATGTTTGCAGCGGCCAGTAGGCCAGTAGGTATCCTCCATTGATTTCTTCCTAGTCGTAAACGTTCTCAGGTCTTTTTTCATTGAAAGCTTTTTATAACAGCCTATGTATAATTTTGACCATGAGTATTTAGCCAAGAACTTTTATTGTGCTTTTCGTCACTCCAAGACACGGCTCTGAAGGTCCAGGCTAACTCATCAGCTTTCTTGTTTCCATCGATTTATGAATATCCAGGCCAAGTCACTCAGCCAATAGTGACTTTGTTATATTTGATAAATTTTTCAGTAAGTCGATTCACTCCAGCACAATTTTGGAGTGTCTTTCAGATAAATCTAACGCTTTAATCGCGGTCTAACATCGGATAAAATATATATTATTCTACCTTTGTAGTTTTTGTTGAAGGTTCTCAATTTCACATCTATTAATGGCATACACTTCAGCCTAGAATATCGACGTATATTTACCAAAACTGATACAGATATTCACACTTGGTCGCTCACAGTATAGTCCTGTTCCTACTCCAGTATCGGTTTTGGATCCATCCGTATTCCAGATTATATCTTGGCTGTCGGAGGGGATCGCGTCATTCTCCTATGATGATACGTCATATATTTTTACTTCAAATAGTCTGTACAATTCATATGCTATAAAATGATCACACATCATTCCTACGATCGGACCCTTTTATATCCAGTCGAAGGTTGCTTTGAGGCTAATTGAAAGCCATCTGGAAATGTTTCCTCACCTTAAGCGGAAGACACTCCCCTTTGCCTCCGCCGCAATATATAATTGCATCGGAGTCAAGTTAAGAAATGTCTCCATTGCCATGGTTGTTGTCGAAGCCATAGATCCCATAATGCTGCTGCATGGTAGTCTTTGTAGCATAGACAGCTTTGCCATGCATGATTTTTGTGTAGTTTTGGCCCACCACACTATTGATGCATATGCAATCATTGGTCTCACAATGGTTTTATAGAGCGAAGGTGATGTTTTGGCATTAATCCCCCACGTTTTACCCGAGAATGTACGAAATGTTCACAGGTCTACTGTTGCTCTGTGTAACTTTATCAAAATGAAGAGTCGAGGTGAGTTTAGAATCCAGGGTTACCCCTAGATAATGTACTTCCTTGGTAGTGAGATGGGTTCACCAAAGAATTTAGGAGATTTTAGTGTTTTCAACTTCTTTTTGGTGAATGTTTCGAATACGGTTTTGGCTGCGTTCACCAAAAGTTCATTTCGCTTGCACCACTGCGCGACCATATTCAGTGCGATTTGTGTAAGTTCAGAAAGAGTGCTTTTCAGCTTACCCCTGTAAATGATGGCTAGATGATGAGGTGTATCTTAGCACAACGAAAATAAGTAATGGTTTTTCTGTTTAACAGACTAACCATATCGGGTGGTATCACCATAATTTCGGGCAAATGGGTCGCAAATGATCGTAATTGAAAACAAGTAGGACAGTTTATTATTCTTATGCCCAAACTAACACGGCATGTCTACACTGTTTTATTTAATTTTAGTGTTTGTTACTGTGAGGTATATTGAAAACTGTGAGGCATATTGTTGAAGATTGTGTAGTCTTTGAACCTTTACGGCAAAGACTACGGCTCCAAAAGAATATAGCATTATCGATAATGCGAGCTCCATGAAGAGGATGATTGCATTTTTTAATGAATCTCAACTTCAACGGAGACTCTAGGGGTAACATCTGTTATTTTAAAAAGTCGTCTCTTTTATTTGTTTTTTATGTAGAGCCTCGTACAATTTTCTCCTCTTTTTAATGTTTTGTGTTTAAATTATTTATTGATTTTATCTGTGATATTGCGCGCTCTTTACACCCACAATATCACATTTTATTTCATGTAGTTTTAAGTTTTATCGTTTTTTACCATAATAGAGTGGTCTCTTTACACGCACACTATTATACTTTTTTATTTATTTATTTATTTTTCTAAAATTTTTAATTGTTATGTTGTTAAGTTTTAAAATTTTTATTGTTATCTAGTTTTTAAGTTTTTTATCTGTTGCAGTGAAGGTCTTTTACACCTTTTCACTGCAACGCTGTTATTTTTTTTTTGTTGTTGATTTATTTTATATAGTTTATATTTCGTTTTTTAATTCCTACCTACTATTTTACTTATAGATACTGCTGTGATATTTTTGTAATATTTGTTTTTAATTTTTTCTTGTCTTGCCATTCCTTTTTTCTGGTAGTCAGGCTGGCCAGAAGTCCCACACTCTGTGCCTCAATGCATTTCACAACTCCCTGCCGCAAAAAAAAACTAAACATAAAAATACCAATGATCTTAAATTGGATGTTTAAAGTTGATTTTAGTCTGACAATTTGAAAGATATATATATATTTACGTCAATTTGAAACATATGAACGGTCTATATTATTTTATCGAAGCTTATTTTTTAATTCTTAAAATTAACCCTCGTGAACTATGCAGTCCTCTCCAAAACTCATCCAACAAATTTGTTGGTCGTTTGTTGGACATTATTGGGACCATTTTTAAAATTTGTTGGTCTTTATTTCAAAAGTTATAAACCTTTTTCCAAATGTTCTGCTAAGTTCATGCCAACAGAGTTTGAAAACTGACCAAAAAAGTATCCAAAAATGTTCTTTAGGACTTGTTGGCCATTATTGGATCGTTTTTAAAACTTGGACCAACAAATTTGCTGGACGGGTTTGGGAGGTGACTGCAAAAAGTGTTTTGCTAAGACCACGGGGGTTTAAAATTTCTTTGTTATTTTGATTACCTTTGTTGATTGATAAAATATCTTTTTTAAGAATGTTTTATTACATATTTCTATTTCCACAAAATAACCGTTTTTATACCCGGGATATATAATACACTGCACAGCGAAAAAAAGTGGCGCACAAGTTAATTTTCACTCACAAACATACAATGACGTAATTAGTTCATCCGTATCTCCGTTCGTCTGTCGGTGAACACGATAACCGAAAAACGAAAACAGTATACGCGCTTAAATTGCGTTAAAACAGATAAGGCGCTTTGAGTGTGTTTTCAAAAGCTAAAAAATAAGGTCAAGTTCGTGAAAGACCAAAATCAAACCATGCTACCCACACCAGGGGCGGGATATCCAATTTTTAAAAATAAACAACTTTTTTTGAAATATTTTTTCATAAACTCAGAAAATATCAGGTATTTAAGCAATTAAATCAGTAAGTTGTTAATTTCATTTTTTGTTTGTTTGTATATTTAAACACATATAAAACAAAGCATTAATTTTTAATGTAAACATAACAACGAATTATGCATTAAAAAAATCATAAATGCTATAACCAAGGTATAGAGAAAATAAAAAATAAAACACCGGCAAAACAACTGTAATTAGATGAAACAGAGATATTCTCGTTTTCAACGAAAAAGATTCCTTCTTGATATAATAATTTATTTAAATATTTAGAAACCAGTAGTCATATAGTATTTACGGTAGGTAAATGTACTACAGTACTACACTAGTTGTTGGTTGGCTCGGTATTATAAAACATATACCTTTAAGTAATATAAATTTAAAACTATATACGTATAATTTCAAGAACTAAACTTTTATTTCTTGTTATACAATTCCTAGGAGTATTATAAAAAGATTTTTTTCGTCTTTTCATGTATTATTTTGTATAGTTTTTATTAGCCTGTGCAGGTTTTTATTTTTACGACAAGTTTTATAGTATTCTTCATTTTGCAGGGTGTCTCAAAAAAGGTTGCCATACATTCCACTAAAGTGTAGATGCATACTCGTACAGTAGCTGTTTATATCTACAGTAGATATGTATAACGAAACTTCCAACATGTTTTACAAGAATTAGCTGTGAAATTGCTCTGATCGAACGTTTACTTGGAATGATATTTGTAGGATTTAAATATCGTTTAGCTAATAATTTATTAATTATATAATTTATCAAATCAATAGAAGGCCGTCAGTATTTGGTTTTTATATTTAGAGAAGGTACTTACAAAATCTCAATATAATTCCTCTTCCCTACTATATAATATATATTGTTGATATAATATTCATATATCTAATATTCATTGTTGATTAACATATTCAATTACGAGAGTATTTTTCGTGAACTAATCGATTTATAAAAATTTGATCATTCGATTTTAGAAACTGTGAATATTTGGCATAGACTAGTATTTATAATCCGACATAAAGCATAAATGTAAGAGGGACAAAGTTTTCTACACAAAAAGCATTGATATCCCAGCAAAAATAAAAATCTATGTTAGGACCAAAGTTTAACAAAAGTGCGAAAATGATTGGTATACATTTATTGGGTAAGTTTCTCAGGTGCGGGGTTTTCATTTTTTAGTTAGAAAGTGGTCAGATTATATCTTTGTGTATAAAGTGTTATAAAATCTGACCACTTGTCGAGTAAAATATGGAAACCCTGCACATGAGAAACTTACCCAATAAATGTATACCAATCATTTTCGCACTTTTGTTAAACTTTGGTCCTTACATAGATTTTTGTTTTTGCTGGGATATCAATGCTTTTTGTGAAAAATTTTCTCATTTTTGTTAAAAAAACTTGGTCTTTGTATAGATTTCACTACTTTTGAAGGCGAATATTTTTGTTTTTGTTGGGATATCAATACTTATGTGCGAACAATGGGTCCGTCTCATATTTGTTTTTTTGTCCGATATGATTACTTTTTGGAAAGTTTTTTAATTGAATATTTCTCTTAATATTTGAAAACTTGAAAAATGTATGTTAAGTTGTAGAAAATCAACGTTACTTCAATTCATTACCTGATAACTTTTTTTTCAAACTCTAATATATACAAAGATATTTAGGATTTTAATTTTCAATCTTAAATCGTAAATATTTTTGTATATAATAGAGTAATCGAAAAAATTATAAGAAACGAAATTGTAGTAAAATTAATTATATATATATTCTTCCTTCTTGTAAACATAGTTAGTGCTTAAACTTGGTCTTACCGTGCTATGTGATGTACAATTTCAACCATTATAACGGTAACATTAATATACAAATCCGATATACCGGAGCTATAGGCGGTACTTGAATAATTATATCGTTATTATTTTGCTTACGCCTGTTTCATGATGGAATGAACTACTGTTACTTAAGGTGATCGAAACGAAAATTTAAACGGACCATTCACACGCATGCTACGTTCCGCAACGACGATTTGACCTCAAACGATATCTTCACATATATTTTTAAAGACAGACACTAAACTTCATTGGGAATGCTGCCTGGCAAATTTTTTTGAGACTTTTTGTTTATAGGTAGCTTGACGTCAGTATTACTGCTTTGGTAATGAAATAGAATATTTAAAAAATTTCAAACGAATATTTAAAAGTAAATATAATTTTATATATTAAACTTATATTAATATGTATTAGTAAGCTTGTGAGATTTTTTACATGCCTTTTTACTAATTACATTATAGATACACATTAGGAGGCAAGTATAAGGCAAACAACTTGCACCAAATGAAATTTAAGATCTAATTGATTTTAAGATCTCAGAACATTGTTTTACAGTGTTTTTTAGTTGCGAATATTTCCTACAAAGTATAACAAAATTTTGTAACAATTTTTGCGCACAATAACCGAATAAAATGAATGCTGTTGTATATTCTTGGGATAAAGAGTGTTATCCACCCCGTGAGCGAGAAAAATGATAGAATCCATTCTCCGAAAGATGTATGTGTTCCACGAAGCATTACTCCATTGTATGTGTAATTGAACTATGTCAAAATATTCGAGTTTCAAAGAGCTTTTATATAGATTTTATTCTTTCAAAATAAATAAATAAATATTATTACTCGTACTAATGATAATGAAATTATGATAACTCAATATATGAAATAAACATTCATATATTACTAGTTATTATTATTAGTTTTTAATAGTTCGCAATCTTAGAACCTTGAATCTTGATCAAAGATACTAACAGCCTGAAATTTCATAGAATTTCTAGACCAGTGAACTTGAATTTAGAAAGTTGTTCCCTTTCTAAAAGAAATTCTTAAACTCTGTCGGCTTTTAAGACAAGTGAATTGAATCTTACTATTTTATTTCGACAAAATGGAGTAGACCAAAACTTGAATTGAGAAAGTTGTTCCCTTTCTATAGGAAACTCTTAGAAAAAGAACAACTTTCTAAATTCGTGTTTTGGTCTGCTTTGTTTTGTCGAAATAAAATAATATGATTAAATTTTCTAACCAATATATGAATGTAATTTGAGTCCCACAATTCGTTCGTAAGGTCTCTACCGAATTTCATTTTCATATCAGTTCAGATAAAATTGTGAGAAAAATAAAATATTCCGATATAAAATAAAAAACTTTACCATTTCGATCTCTTAGTAAATTTACTTTAGTAAAAGAACGAACAATACTAATTGTATTCAAAATTAGTAAAATATACTAAGCTTTGAGATGTATAGTATGGTGAATTACCCTTTTACGAAACCTAATTTGTAAGTGGCTACGATTTTGATATAATGAACAATACATATATTATTTCTCAACTAATGAACAATTTGTATTGGTTTCAATTGTTTTAATCAGATACGAAAACATAATTAAAGTACAAAATGTTTCCAAATTATAAATAAATTTGAAATTGCTTTAAGTTTGCAACGTGGCATATTTGATTCATGAAAATTCTATGGTAGTGGGGAATTAAAGATTTTTTGATATCTAGGGAAATAGGAAATTTATTATATTCAAAAGTAAAAACATTAACCCCAATAAAATTTTATACTCATTATTTTGCCTGTTTGTTTACAGCAACTTCGTAATTTGTCATTTTATTTTCCTGTTTACAAAGCAGGAAATAATTAGTACTTACGTACTGAGTGTCTCAGACAGCATGTGTTGAGATTAATGAATATATTGTGGGACACATAAAACTAAGTTAGTCTTGTTCTATAATAACTTGTATCATTATTAACAATTAATAGTGAACATTTTATTTTTCGATGAATTACAGCCTTTCTTATCGATAGAATCGTTTCAATTGTTTGTCAAAAGGTTCAATTTCAAGCTAAACCGTCGTTTGGTTAACATAAAAATAATCTGAGTTTGAATAGAGGGGAATGATATGCAAAACAAGGAATAGACATATTTCTTGAAATTTGTTCTGAAAGAAAAAAATATGTAAAAACGATCACACTTAACATTTCCTTTTCGAAATATAAAAACAGAACGAACATTTTATCGTTTATAAGTGTGCGTAGAATAGATGCATACTTTTGTAAAAGTAACTTGTACTACACTATAGCTCTTATAGCCAGCCATTTAGTGGTTAATTATCTCTAAACATTTTCAATTCTCTTTCGCTAGAAGCTATTCTCATGGGATTATCGTCTTAAAAAATTTTGATTTCCGTTTTTGGACCGAATACTAAAATATATTCTCTTTACTGCGAAGTTAATAAAATTGTTTGATGAATTTTGATGGAAAATTCAAAACAAGTATTTAGTTTTTCCTGCTACGATGGTTATACTCTTGCGTTTGTAAGAATATCACGGTTCATTTTTGGAAAATAAAAAACAGTATTTGCTCTAAGTATCTGGCACACCCGATACATAAACATTTCTCGTTTTTCATAATTACGGTAGGTTGCATGTAATTTTAATATACCTGCGTAAGTGATTGTTATCAATCGTTTTTGAAGTTGTAATGTTGTAGACTAAAGTACATATAATTATTATCATTTGACTTCTCCCAACCCCTAAAAGTATACAATCTATCATAAAATTTAAATTTATTACATTTTAATGAAAGTACTACATGTAGATATTAGTGTAGTAGAGTAGTGGGTAACCCTTATTCAGAAAATAATTACAATCATATAATTATTATGATTATAGTTAAAATTATTATATTTTCATACATATAAATTCTCATAAAATTTTTGAAAGTCATAAAATTTAAACTTGATAATAAGTTAATGATCAACAAAAGATTTATTATGTTTTGAATATTAAGACATTAATTAAGTATATTTTGTCGTATCTTGGTATATAAATATTTATGTAAGTGCAGTAAAAAAACTTTTATGCATTACTAACTGTCGTAAATTAGACTAAATTCTGATCAAATACAATTTAAAACGATTTTGACATAACCTCAGAAAAAGCGCGATATTTAAAATTTATTTTGAAAAAATTGTTAGAATTTTGCAATAACAGTTTGCAGTATTGAGTGTCTTCAAAAATGTATGATAGAGGGTGTTACGTTAGATATTGCTTAATCAGATAACAGCCTTAAAATAAAAAACATATGATTCACCACTTTGTTTTTGAAGATTATTTTTTAAAGAAGAAAAATGCTACACCTAAACTAAATTTAAACGTGCCCATTCCCTATAAATTTTTTATTCATCAAACAAAATCTCTGTAAGACGGTAAGGAAAACATTTGAAGTTTTGCCTACATCATAATTATTCATATTGAATAGTACTATTACTAATTACCTTCCGAAGTTTGGCTTGTAAGTTTTTATACTATTACCCTTTTGAACGAAAGAACATTAAAACAAATTTCACTAAATTCGGAAGCTTATGAAGGTTCGAAAAAAATATTTATTACAGAGAAAGAAATGAGAAATCAAACTTGCTAAATTGTAATCCCTGGATTGCTGAAACGATTATATCTCTAACAATTATGTTTTACTGTGACAGTTTGCACAAATAATAAATACTATGTGAAAAATATTTGCATTTTGCCCCATTTCAATTGGGAATAATATATTCAAACAAAAACATACATGCAAAAACTTTCGGTTTTTAAACACAATGGATAATACATTTGTTTCAAAAATATAAAAACTTCTCATGGTTTCAAATGCAAGCAAGTCATAGTTGCACAAATGTATCCAAACAAAATCTTTGTGACTTATTTGTCAAGAATTCATTTCATTCAAATTTTAAGACTATTGCCGTCTAAATTTTTCCCGTTTATCACTATTATTAATTTTTATTGAGGATACATTTTATTGAAGTTACATTTTATTGAGGATATATCGGAGTTTACTATCAAAAAAAGTTTAAATTATTTGTATAAATAGTTAATTGCATATTAAAAACTTTTGTTTGATATTGACTGTACTATGAAACTACAAATATAGTCACCCGACTCTAGATCGAAACAGAGAATTGAGTGTTTCTTTTTAGGATTAGGAATAAGAATAAAAAGAGTTACGACCTGCCCGGTGGAAACAACCTCTAATTCACGAAAAACCTAGAACGTATATATATTGAGATTTATTTAAAAATTGTTCTGCACATATATTTGGAATTTTGTTCACGGATGGACGTTTCAGATTTTGTATATTATTCATTTCAGATAACTATTCTATTTAGACGTCAGAGTACAGAAGAAACCCGTAAAGGGGTGTGTTCAAAGGTACTCAATTGCTCTCGTATATCTAACGGTAAAGAATACAGGGTCACAGGGTCCTTAAAGATATTGAAAACTTCCAATCGTGAATTAAAACTGCAATGTGGTATATGATTTTTTAGAGAGAGGTGAAAGAACGTAGAATCCAAGACCAAAGCAAAAACGTGCTTCAAGGTAGTGGATTCGGAGCTAAACAAGATAAACTCGCAAAGAGTGGTCTTTGGGGGGCAGAAAAGAGCTAGGGATGTTTCATTCACCGGGCAGGTGGAAACTCTATTGATACGTATACCTGACCATAAAAAGAAACACTCCTGTGAAGTGGAAAACTTTATAAATTATTTCCCTTAAAAAACCTTAAGTCGGGCCACTAATATTGTTCATTGAATTATCAATTGAAAATTAATTGAATTTGTTTAAAATTTTCATATAAAATGTTTATAATATACATTATACACATAATATTACTCTACAAATAATAATAATTATAAATATTATCATTATTATTATTAATTTCAGTTAATTTAACATAATTATAAATAGTTTAATATAATAATTAGTATAAATAAGCAATTTAAATTAAATTATATAGTTCGAAAAGTTTATTTATTATTGGTTTGATTATATTTTACAATATATTCAATATGTATGTTGAAACATCACTAAATGTCCTTTATAATTTTATATAAAGTTCAATTCAATGATTTTACCCATTTTGTATCAGTAAATTTTATTTTAGTTCCGAATTTTAATAATTAGCTGTTTGTTTTAAGTTTCCGATTTATTTTCGATGTAATAAATTTTCCAACAAATGTGTTAATGAAGAAATAATAAATTAAATTGAAAACAATTAATGACTGAACTACAAAAAAAAAATACAGCGTAAAAATCTTTAATAATATAATCCAATATTATTAAAGATTTTTAAAAACAAGCTTTTTATAGTAAAACTAATTTTCTACAACCAGTATAATTTTTTAAAAGAACATTATTAAAGATAAAATTTCAAATTCGCCCCAAAACCTAGATCAGTTTTTTTATTTTTTTTTAGAACTGATCTAGGAATTGGGGCGAATTTGAAATTTTATCTTTGATAATTAATGAGAACTCTAGGTTTTTGAAATATTTATTAATAATTAAAATATCCCGGTATATATATATATATATATATATATATATATATATATATATATATATATATATATATATATATATATATATATATACATATAAATATAAATATATATACATATATATAGATATATATATATATAAAATATATAAATATATAACATATTTCGACAAAAACGTGCGCACTCATCTCATCGATTTGGCAGCCAATTTTTTATCGGTAGTGTTTAGAAAAAAAAGACGATTTCCACAATATGAGCTTCATCCGTTCAAATCCGGCGAGTGTGGAATATTTTGAAATTTTGAAAATGTCAATTTTTTAGTCATATTCAGAAGCTCATATCTCCGTCTCTGAATAACGTAGAAACTTGAAACAAACCCCATTTTTTCTCGCTTATTTTATACTTTAAAAAAAAGCATACAAACTTGACTCAAAACCGTAATCTGGTTCCACAGTTAGCCTTTATCTGACCCACTGTTTTAGCAAAATTTTGTCTAAATTTGAAACAGTCTCAGGTCTACAGTTTTTTATTTAGAAAGCTATATAGTGGCTCATATTTTTTGTTTTGGCGTACTCTATTGAAAACTATCATTAGTTTTCCTTATTGACTCTTCCCCTTTGATATATGAACAACATGAATAATAACTCTTCCCAAAGAGTTCAAAGTCTCAAAGTCAATCAATTTTTGAAAAATCGCTATTTTCAGATAGCTGTAACTTTTTTCTTCCATTTTAAAATTTCTTGAAGTTTTTCAGGGAACATACTTCTTTAAATCGTAAAAACAACAATTTTAAGTTTGGGTTCGAGCTAGTTTATGAGCTATGATTTTTTTTAAATTTCTAGTTTTACGCTTAATATATCATGTTTTATGGTGTCAACTGACTAAATAGTCATTGAATGGTTTGACAAAAAAACTGAAACTTTGTTTGTGTATCTATTTGACAACTAGTTCCATACTTTCGAGAGTCAGGATGAGCGCACTCGAAAAATATAATGCACTTAAGGGTGTATAATTTCACAAATATCTTCCAATGTGATCCAAATTTCTAAAGTTCTCAGTGTAAACGAAAATAAGACTATTAAAAAGTTTTCTCCGTATAAATATGGAAATGATTTTATATAATACTACAGATCCATTAACGGATTTTAATGTATGTTTAAGTATGCAATATATAATTTTTTTTTTTTTGAATAACAACATTTTAATAATAACAACAATAAAAATTTTGTATAATATCAAATGCGAAATATAAAAAAAATTATATTTAAAAAATGTCTAAATGAAATCATTTAACACGTTACGTTTTTGCCCCTTAGTTATACGATATATTGTCATATTTTTTAATGAAAAATGTTGAAAAATGGATAAATTTTTATTTATGAATTTTTTACTGTAAAAAATATTGTATAATTCAACTAAGGGTAACCAAATGTTAGTTACAAAGAACGTTCGAATGATGAAAGAATTTATACGAAATCCAAAAAGATGACTCCGAATACTATTCATAAATGGGTAATTTTAATTATTTCAACTGGGTGACAGAGTGGTTGCGCAAAATTTCTGAAAGAATTCCATGTAAATCTTAAAAACATTGACGCGATGACGACAGTATTGCTTTATTGAGTTCGATTTCACAACGGAGATAATGTGCCTTTTTTACTCTTCGTCACAAAGTTTACTTACAGTGGAACCATTATATACTACTCAAGTGTATTAATGTTTCCGAAGATGGAAATGATCCGTGTCACCATCCGAAGTTCTAGAATGTTTTCCGAATGTTTTTCGAGTTTGTGTAGTAATCGCAGTTTTTAAGATCGATTTACATAAACTCTTACGGTAGGATAAGTTTGCCATTTTTCCAGCTAACAGTATTTCCTCTAGACTATTTCCAACTAACATTTTCCTTAGAAATTTTGCCATATAGTCTAGCCTCATTCCCGCTAAAAGTTTTGAACCAATCTTTAAAACAAATGATTCGTTTTATATGTCCCTTGCCGTATACATAAGAGAAAGGCTTCGAAAATTACTTTGATGTTGATAATACATTTGCGCATTTTTTAAGGATACATAATAGTTCTATGTTCTGGCTACCAAGTTTTCTGTGCAGGATAGTTTATAGAATCTACACCTAACTTGTGACAGTGCTGTTCAAGGATTAGGTAATGCTCAATAGTTTTTTTCAGCATACTCTGTATAATAGTCGTTAGAAGACTTCACCTTGTGGACCACATTTTAATTGTTACGGTGGCAGACTCATCAAATAAAGAGGTATTTTTCTTCTTATAACTATGTAAGTTCTGCAAACAGTGTGTCGATTGTTGTCAAAGGTTCTTTGAGCCATTAAACGTAATTTTAAATTTGATCGTGCTAGGCTAATAGAAGAGGCGATATGAAAGTTTTTGATCAATAATCATCAAACCGAAATAGGTCCTAATCAGCAAACCTAAACAAGTCTCAAGGAGACAATTCGATCTACGTTAAAAAATATTGTAAGACACTCAAAATGAACATTTACGACGGAAACAATAAAAGGATTTAGAAGTACCTTACCTCTGTATAAAATGGTATACTAAACTAAAGTAGAATAAAGATGTAAAAATTACCACCAATTGTAAAAATGTCCGTTCGCGTACAATCGAAAAAAAATTAATATATTATCTTTAATTTACTATTTATATTTGAAATGCAAGGCAAATTAAAAAAAATACATTATAGAGAAATACGATTACAAAACCACAGAAGTAAATCTAAAAGAACGAAAGGGGATTTGTCTGAATATATAGTTTAAAAAAATTAGTGCAGTTTTAAAAAATAGTTTTAGAAAATAATTATAATTAAACATCAAATATATATTACCTATAGAAGGTATGTTACATTTAAAAGCGATGTTATATTCCTGTCTTAATCTAATAGGATAAAACTTAAATTTGGAATAAAACCCAAATAAGCTTTGAAAAGATAAACTATTACAAGTGAATATAAGGAAGTTATAACAGAAAAAAACTGTGTATTTTGTTGTCAGATCGTAGAAGGAAGCTTAAACCTTCCAACCAATGATAGAAGAATAAAATAACTGCGAGTGTATATATACAGAATGTTTCAAAAAATATGAGCTCGCGTACAATTTTTCAAGTTATTGATATTACAGCTGTTAATATTGAAAACAGAAGATCATTAGAAGACAATTAGAAAAAATACTTCCAACGATAGAAAGAAGTGACTGAAAAAAATACAACGGTATTGTAATTCCAGGGTACGGTATTGTAATGACCAGGTAGCATTTACGACCATTTGCTCAAACGTTTACAATAGAACGTGTTGTGCGTAGAGTTGCGTTGATAAAATTTTTGATACTAATACGTCTTATAATTCAAAAAACTCTCTCGTGAAGCAATATACAGTAAATTTGAATGATAAAAAAACTATATGCATTTCATTTCTCAGCAAAATTGAAGCTGGAATTAACATAGAAATGCTTGTCTTCGATAAAATTATTGAAATAGATTACCACCAACCATGTAAAGTATAAAACATTTGTTTTTGAAACTCTTTGTATATACGTAAATATTGCATAGAACAATGTCAAATAAAATACTAATTGAGGCATGATAGCAATATATATATATATATATATATATATATATATATATATATTTATATATTTATATATATATATATATATATATATATATATAATATATATATATATATATATATATATATAGAAGAGTAATTTTCAGTGGAAAATACTAGATAATGCAACTACAAAGATATAAATAACATTAAAAGATATATTTATGGACATTGTTTTATATAAATAGTTACTTCTGTGCCATTAAAAAAACTATATATTGATTGTACCTACAAGCATGTTTCTCCTAGTTACTTGGATTGGATTAACATCAGAAACATTTGCCATGTAGGAGCAACGAAGAGTAAGCATATGTATAAAGGGAAAATAATTATAATGTAACTTTAAGCTTAATAATTTATTGATTTAATTCTTGAGACTATTCGTAATATTTCATAACTGATATTAAAATAAAAATTCAATATTGATGTAGTTGGTGTCTGCGAAACTAGATTAAAGGGTGTGGGTGAATTTAAATCAGATGTTATTGGGTAATATATTCAGGAGGGGAAACACATGATTATGGGGTTGGTTTTATACAAAGGAAAAATATTTATAAAAGGTAATGGAATGCTGGAATATATCTCAAAGAGTCATAATCTTAAGAATAGCTTGTACGCCACACAACTTGGTAATTATTATGGCATTTGCACCTACAGTGGGGGGCATAGAAGAGAAGGCTGATTTATTTTACAAACAATTAGGGATGGTATACAAGCAGGTAAAATTTGAAGATATTTGTATTGTGATGGGAGACATAAACACAAAAATTGGCAAAGGACAGGAAGCAAAGTAGTGGGACCTTTTAGACTAGGCGTCAGAAATGAGCGGGGTTCGAGGTGGCTAAGCTGGTGCCAAGAAAGAGCAAAGGTTGTAGATAAACAAAGGGAGAAATTTGCGGAAAACCTCAATAATATGTTAATTAACCAGAAAGCAGATCTAAGCGTAGAACAAAAATGGCATATCCTTTAAAACGCCTTGTTGAAGACTAAAGAAAAATACTGAAGGATAAAAATGAAGTGGTGCGAGATAAGAGACAAGATTAGATTACTGCAGAAATTTTAGAACTCATGGTAAAAAGAAGACTAGCGAAAAATATCAATATTCAAGAATATAAAGAATTGACTAAAGTAATTATTAAGTCCAACAGTAGATAGAAAAGAAGGTATCAAAATTCTAAAAGAGGAGGTGAAGTTAAAAGGTCCAAATAAAATTCCAGCGGAAATGTTTCAAGTATACAATGGCGAAATATTAAACATAAACATACACAGAATTCATTAATGCAATCTACGAAACAGGTCAGCTGCCAGAGGATTTTCTGAAATCAAGTTATATCACTATACCCAAAGTAAATAGAGCTATAGAATGTGAGAAATTTAGAACAATATGTCTAATAAATCATAGTCTGAAATAATATATTTTTAACAAAATTATAACAGAAACAGTTAAAAATAAAATTTCAGCGGGTATAGGTATGGAACAAATGGGTTTCAGAAAAGGTGTTGGAACACGATATATATATATATATATATGATATATATATATATATATATACATATATATATATATATATATATATATATATATATATATATATATATATATATATATATATATATATATATACATATCTAGAGCAGTGAATTTTTAATTAGAGCATTTAATTATCATTTAATTAGCTTAATAATTTGATATTAAGTAGGTTTACATATTTTGTAGGTATCTTTCACTCCAAAAATGACTTCTTACTCGTTTTTATTTACCCAACCATTCAAATGATTCCATAGATCAAAATTTGAAGAAAATATAAAAAACATTTTGTTTCTTCTAAATTTTATAACTCATTGATAAAAAAAAGCGATACATTATTTTATAGGGAATTAAATGATCTATAAAAGAGGTTTCATACACTTTTTTCATTTACTCATTTTATTCAAATGACATTGGAGGTCAAACTTAATGCAGAATTAAAAAAGCAATGGTTTATGCTTCTAAATTTTATACATCGCTGAATGGTAAGCATTAGAAAATGATTAATCTAAATGAATGGAAGAAATTAATGGATTAAAAATGGTCTCTTTTGTTGAATCGGTAATTGTAAGCGCTTAAAAGCTCATTGAATCAAAATTCAACGGAAAAATTATATATACGGTTTTAAAAGAGGTTAAAATCGGTATGAATTTAACTTTGTTTGCGATTATCTTTTAATGGTTTTAACAAAAGAGACCATTTTTGTAAATCAGGTAATTTTCTAAGGAAATATGTAATACTCTTTTTCTAATGCTAAATTTTCTAATAAAATTTAGAAGTAAAAAAATTTTTTTATTCCACAAAATTTCACCTCTAATATCTTTTACGATTTTTTTTTTTATATTTTTGATACTCTCTTGTTAACTTTCTTTTTTCAAAGGCACTACAGCCTACTGCAGACCAAGGCAGCCGCAATAAGATCCCACCATCCGGTCCTATCCAAAGCAATGCTCCTCAACTTTCCCTTATGGATGGTTTTTATGTCATTTTCAACGGAATCAAGTGACCTAATTGATGATCTTCCTCGATTCTAACACCCACAGGGTTGGAGAAAGTAATTTTTTTCTGTTTGATTTTCACTTTTTCGTATCCTGTGGTTTTTTATAACTTTCATAATATCAGGTTGCCTGATATGTTCTATAGATTTCAAAATTAAATATTGGTCTCTATCCACCATTCTCGTGCCAATGTTTTTAATGTTTTGCGTTCGAAGACCAATAGTTTATTTCAAGAGATTTGGTTGATAACTAAAATACTAAAATTAATACCAGAAACACCAATATTATTTTGAAACAATACACTGAATATCCAGTAAACTACAGAATATTCAGTTAACCCAATGTAATAAAATCGAGTAACAATGTAACGTGATAAAAAGTTATTTGATCAAGAAAAACAATGTTATATCATTTATTTATTATTAATATAATTAATTTTAACGACATAAATATATACATTGAAATTTGATAAAGT
The DNA here is from genome assembly GCA_963920215.1 of Nineta flava. Lineage (NCBI taxonomy): Eukaryota > Metazoa > Arthropoda > Insecta > Neuroptera > Chrysopidae > Nineta > Nineta flava. The sequence continues at coordinate 69,402,325 of OY986040.1, forward strand.
TAATCGTCTGAGTTTGGTTTTGTATAGACTTTATTTCAAGCTTTGGCCAAAAATATTTAAAAATATTATAGATTTTTAAAATACACAAATACTATAATATTTGATATATTCATCAATCAATTATTTTTACAAATTGAGTAGTTGAAACAAATACTTTCATTTATGCTATTGTGTTTTATTTATTAGATAAAATTTAATCAATGCAAATTGTGTTAAATTAACTCAAAATATGTTTTAAACAGTTACCTTTTCTCGAAGCGACTTATATTTTAGCTCTCGTATCTTTAGTCTAAACTACACTTTACTCTTCATATTTAAAAAATAGTAAAATACCAATAATCATGTGTACATAATACAATAAATAATATACTTCTACTTATTAAGAATATGCAAAGTGTATTGATTTTGGCAATCAATCACTTACTGATATCATAAAAATTATCGGGTTTCTTAACGACAAGAAAGCTAAAATTAGTGTGCGAACTGGTTTAGCCACATAAGTAAAAGGAGATAATCTAAAATTCCTATCCATCCCATCAAAGTAAATTCTGTCTACAGTCTAAGTTTCTATCTATAAAGAAATGGCATTATTTTAGAATTAGAGATAATTGATATTGTTGGCTGAATTTTGTCTATAATCAGTTATATACTGCAATTTTTTGTAAATAAAGTCGTAAAATTATGGCTTTTTCATTCCTAGCAATTGGAATAATCAGGATATATTGAAGGATTATTTTAATCAGGATATATTTTATGCCTAAATAATGTTAAAAAGCAGAGAGATGAATCAAATACTAATATTAACGTAAGTAAAGAGTACGAAGTAAAGAGTTGAAATTTATGAAAATTCTGAGAAAAATAAACAAACATTGATTCAAATCCCATTGCGTTATGCAGTAAAAGTTAATTCTTGAAAATCTATGCTTTCAAAAGAAAGAACATCAGACATATGAGATATTCACAAAAATTTAGAAAATTTCTTCATGATAGGTAGTTTTTATCGAAATTACCAGATATGGAAAGACGTACGATCGATAAACACGCACCCATTCACCAAAATATTTATATAGGGTAAGCTTTACTTTTCGTAAATATAAAACGCTCTAGAGAATGCTTTACAACTTATATTATCAGCGGAAATCGTTCGCCGGTTTAGGTAAGTATAGTTGATAGACAAGTAGACACACATATATGCACATTTAAATTTGTTATTTTCATTTCTTTCAGACTCTATAAGTGGTATAAAATCGATTATCATTTCTAAAACTGGAATTCAAAATTTTTACAATAATGCCTTCCTATTTTCACTCGAAAGTAAAAATAAATTATCGTAATAACTAATTCTAACAATTTCTGAAACATATTAAGAGGTATATTTTTTCTAAATAGTTAAAAACGCCATTGTACCCAAGAGGAAAAGCAATATAATAAAGTGATGAACGATAGATAATATATTGTATTAAAATACACGGCGATAGTATCATCGTTAAGTTGCTTAAGGTATATAATATGATGTTATACCTTTAATATTAGAATGTGTAAATGATGGTTAAGATTACCAACCAAAAATGAGCAATTTACACACTTAATATTTATATGCATAGGTATAGTGACCAATGCGGCTTACTTGATTCTAAAGGTATTATTTTATTTGCTTTCTATAATAGTATAATTTGGCCGTAAGCGTTACAATTTATTTGGTGGTATAATTGGTTTAATGGTTTTGCTGCCTACGTGATAATATTGAAACGTTTCATAAAAATACTTTTATATTTTGGTATATAGCTTCATTATTAAATACAGGATCAAGCAATTTAGTTTAAAAAGTTCCAATTTGGAGCATGCATATGTGACATACTCGTATATTTGAAAATTGATAGTCAATCAAAAATTGAAAAAAGCTAATGAGTTTTTTTCAATTTTTGAAAAAGCTAATAAAAAGTTGTTCGATAGATAGACACAGACCAATTCTGAATTTATGTGTTTATGGACAAACGCAAAAGTTATCTGCCAATTTTTCTATCATTTTTTAGTTTGATGCATCTACAAACCCATTTTATTTTCTAATCTACTATCCTCATATCCGCCCGTTTAAAACAATATTAGCTCAGAATAACTAACTTAAAACTATTTCGAATGGCCCAAATCAGACTGCTCATTTCCCCATATCAAAGTTTATTTCAAAAATCGGACATGGAAAACAAATTTAAACGCAAAAATAATGCTCAAACAGCTTTTGCATTGAACTATATTTCATTAAGAGAATGCCCAATATACGGTAAAACTAGCCATTGGGATACGAAATTACGTATGAATGGGGTTAAGACATTTATATGTAAAGAGAAAGAGAGGCATGCATACACGTATATTATTTCTGATTCTTAAACAGACTATATATATATATATATATATATATATATATATATATATATATATATATGTATGTCTTTAAATTTCATATTTTTGCCTCAATGATACGAAATCGAAGATATGTTACTCGTTGCTAGTTTTGAATACAATAAAATTTATTTATTTCTCTCCAATTATTTATATAAAGTATAAATAATTGATCTAGGAATTGAGGCAAAAATTTCAAATTTAATTTCAAAAAGTTCTCTTTGATTATTTTAATAATCTTTATATGTGTATGGCTTTGTTACCCTCATTTATCGCTGTTGTAATTGAGCGTACAACAACTGTCGTAACTTGTCTCGTTGAGAAACTCCCTATTTTCAAAATGTTGTTTTTTGCTAGGCTGATGTAAGCCATACTCTTTAAGCCGACAACCCAACGCTAACACAGCATCCTCTATTACCGATAGGCATTTGTTAAATACCACATCTGCTATGTGCTCTACATCCACGTCTCCCTTGGCAAAGTGCTGCCTCTTCCAGTGCTGCGTACAAATGTTGATCATCTTCAAGCAAGATCATCTACAGTTTTTAACGCTTCAATTGAAATTGGGCCCCGGATCTCATGAAGAAGCATACGAAGGTGATAGCATTCTGTATTGATCGGATGAACAGTATAAACTCTACCCAGAGCGTGTTTACTCCTCTCTTTCTTCTCTGAAATTTTCGTTTTACCCAACGTAGTATGCAGGTACTTCTGGGTAAAGCAATGTTTTTGCAAAGTCGTCCACTTTACACAAATCGAAAAAGGAGGGAAGTGTAGTTATAGGAGGACTATTTATTCTATCGCACAGGTTTTGTTCATTAAAATAAATCATTAGATCCTTTATCCATTTTCCAAATGAATAGAGAGGTGGAATACGGGAGGAAAACGCTCATTAATGGGAAAATCAAGGATTCGCCACACTGCCTCTGATGAACATATATATCGTCCACTTGTATTAGTTTTAACTTCATCTTTCTTATTCTCTAAACCAAATGAAGCCTGGCCTGACCCCTTATTTACGTATTTACAGATGTATTTTATTGATTTCACCGAATGACAATATTCCACATTCAGTGAGCGTTAAATGTTCTTAATAATATTGAAATATAAGGGACTACCCAGCGATTATCTCGCCTTTAGCCCATGCCTTAGCCCACGCCTGTGATATTGACAAAGAACCCACAGTTATCTAGTGAACGTCTCTTGCTGCGGATAACCGTCATCACCAGTTTGATTTTCCCTTAAAAGAACCTTAGGGTAACGTTTACTGCACGCGTTATCTTTCATACATGGTGAATTTCGATTAGAAATTCCACAAGGGCCATGCATCATATTACATTTAACGATTTCGAGAAGCTCTGGGTCACGTTTAGGATTCGGTATTTCAGCACAAATAATATTGTTGATTAGATCGGGGGTAATACGATTGTGAAGCCATAAAAGAATATGAATATGTGGAAAACCTCGCTTTTGCCATTCTGTTGAGTACATGTAGCATCTCACTTCCCCAAATATTTTGCCCTTTGTCAATAGCTTCATGATCTTCTTCTCCTTTAATCGAAACACTCTATAAATTATATTGTGTCGATCATGAGATTTTTGCCCCTTAAGCAATTGCTCTTTTATCTCATCCCAGCGAGGATTACACGTAAAAGGGATAAAAAGATCAGGCCGATCGTAATTTCTAACGTAGGTCATAGCATCTTGAGTACTTTCGTGCACGTACCTAGGCCCACCAGTAAAAGGTGATGGGAGTACCACTATTTGTCCTAACTGGTTTGCTTCTGCGTCTTGTTGCAATTTGGCTTGATTATTCTTGATATAATTCAGTCTTTCCGATTCTATTTCGGCATATTCATCCACCAAATACTAACTGAATAGGCCATGATAATTGACTAAATAGTTGTCTTCTCCTTCTCTAACCAACACTCTGTACGAATAAAAACTTGCAGCAGAGACACTTTTATACAGCGGCAACTTATTTTGGGGATGGCGTTGTGGTATATTGATTGAATACCGATCATCCCCCCCAACACAACATCAAGGGGTAGTGCAGCGCATCAATTGCTCGATGTATCTCATTAATACACTGAAATGAGTTATTTCGGCTCTCGAGGATGATATTTCTTCGATCAAATTGCTGATCTACTAACACTAAAGCCACATCATTTGCTGTTGATGCATTATACCTGCGTCTATGTTCGTCTTTTATCCGCATGTATGACAACTTTCAATGACTCTGAAGAAGGGCTTTTATCAATGGCACTTTTTAGATCTTATATATATGGGTTCACTTGGTATAGCACATACTGCAATTGTTTGATTAAATTTGGTTTTAAGTTAGGAAATTTAGAACATCGAATCTTTGCTTCTCGATCGTTTTCACCGACAAAATATATTTAAAGATACTGGGCGTTATGTCCAGGTTCAGGTAATATATTTCCAATTAAATGGTTGACTTGGCCTTGAACTTTAAAAGTCGGTGAAACACCGTCTGCTGTTACCTGTTTATACCAAAAGAAGTCATCTGAAAACAGGCATTAAATTTTCGAATATTACTCATGAAATGCTCATGATCTGGGTGTAGAGCGTTAATCAAATCGTAGAGAGGTTCAGGCTGTTGTTTCAACCGATCAAGGTGCGCTTATCCAGCGCTGCACCACATACCAGGTGTCACATCGTCCCATTTCATGGCGTTGCACCACTAATACTTGTATGTCATAGAACCCAAGGCTACTTTGCTGTCCGTTCTATAGCAATATCTGGTTCATACTTCATACCTGAAATAACTTTACTTTTCCATTGACACAGAGTAATGTTTTCCCTAAACCGAGACTGAATCGCCGTATATACTTGTGTGTTCGCAGTTGTAACAGCTTGCCTGTATACTTTAGGATTCTCAGACTGGTAGAGTGCAGCAGCTTGTTTATGTATATCGAGATTTTTTTCTGATATTCAGACACAGATTTGCGATGTGATTTTGGCTTCTTTTGGCTATATTTTTTTGTGCACTTTTAAATTTATTTTTTCTTGTGTAATTAGCAAATTTCACCCTACGTTTTTTTTCTTTTTTTAATTAATCCTGCAAATTTTCGAATTTATACCTCTAACATATGATTTCTCCAAAAAATTTTGAACCCACCTTACATGAATTTTCAAAAATCCGTTCTTAGCGGATGCCTACATAATAAATATCCGTGTGCCAATCAGCCCAATCCGTTCATTGGTTTGAGCTACATGTTGATAGGCCAGTTAGTCAGTCGCGGTTTCATTATATATATATGTTTATATATATATATATATATATATATATATATATATATATATATATATATATATATATATATATATATATATATATATATATATATTACATTATTAAAAATTATTACCATCTGTTTCCTTTATTCATGAACCTAATTAAGCATCTCTTTAAAACCTGACATATAAATCCGCATTCGCGGATGTGAGCTTTTTACATATCGGCATCCACATCTGCACCCGCGGATCTATATTATAATAATCAATTCTTACATTTATATTTAGAGTTAATTTATTATTATCTTAGTATAAGGTAAATGGCAATTGAACGTGGACTTATAAAAGCCAGTATAAAAACTTAACCACTGACGAATACGTAAGAAATATAACGTAAAATTTATAATTTAGAAACGAGACAAAAATAACACGAAGTACTTGAATAACCTTGTACGTGCAAGTACAATATATAGTATCAATTTATGTGTGAAACGAGATTTGCAAAGTAATTATTATTTACCATTTGGGTATATAATATACATGACATTACTTAAAATGTTGTGAGGTTGAATATCACTCCCATCCCCCAAATATCTATTCGAAAGATTTTGTCATTAACATTTAATTTTATGATGACTTTAAAATATATTTAACACATAAAATTGATAAGGTGACATCGGTCGATCGTTTCAATTTTACTCTAAACGATCCGTATTAATGTTCCAAGTGTCGATCGTAGTAAACTTTTCCTGATAACACTTTTTGAAATTTATTTAATAAATTTCACGAGAAACAATATGACACGGGCTTAGAATGTAGCGAGAGCTAGCAACGAAAACTTAAAATCAATGAACAAATTCCTTGTGCACTTTAAGAATGCAGGATCGTTCATATTTATTCGAAAGAAGAAATTTTTGATGTTGTATCGAATCGTTTCGATAAGATCTGCTACCATGGACGTTAAAGACATCATATGTATATTTTTATCCGATCAAAAACATAAATGTAAAAATGGGCCGAGTTTTCGGGGAGATACTTCATATAATAGTTGCTTCTAAACAAGTGATGATATTGGAGAAAGGACCGAGCTATTTACCAAGTAAATAGCTCGGTAAACTATTTATCAAGAAAATTAATAAACGGTAAATTGAGTAAATGTAAGAAAAAATTTGGTTGTAATTTATTTCACTAGTTTTCCTTTAGTATGGTTTTAAAATTTTATAATGCGGCAAGTTTTAAAATATTTTAAACAAAAGAAAGAATAACTTGCCAAGTTATAAAATTTTAAAAACATACAAAGGGAAAACTTGAGAAATAAATTTATGTTAATCTATTCTATCCAACGCAATAAATAATTTACCATCGTTTACGAAATTAATTTACAAAATTTTTTTGTAAACAAATTACAAAATTTTTAGTTCATATTTCGACAAACCTCTTTCAAGAGTTGTAGACGATTTTGGATGTTATAGTATGGGTGCACTGCTTCAACAAACCTCTTTCGAAAGTTGTACACGATTTTGGGTGGTATAATATGGGTACACTGACTATGTCTATTACTATGTCTATTGTTTAATGTTATCTTGGAGGCAACCGTACACAAATACTCTATCTAGAGAGGTAGATTGTAAAGGCTGCCCTGGACGGGCTACACTTCGACCATAAGTTCCATTTTGATGCCTTAGGATGTGAGGATGTAAGTGGAGTGGAAGGAATTTGTGAGTAGACTAGGAATTGGTAGGACATGCGGCTGCAGCCGACTATGATAGGAACTATGCCGATATTCACCTGGAGTTCGTGAAGGAAACTGCAAAAAACCTTCTCAAGCATAGCCGGTTACTTCGTTCTTGTCCATACGCCGACAGTGTAGTCAATCAACCGCCCCCTTTTTTTTTTATAATTGACAAACTGCCGATGTCGGGATTCGAACCCATAACCTCCCAGTTTCCAAGTACTGCATACTGCGCAGACATGACGCCTTAGACCGCTCGGCTACTTGGCTGGTTAATACTCTATCTAACTAAAAGATTATAGTCTAAGAGTCAGTAAACAGCAGATGACACATAATTTAGGAAAGCCTTAAATTTTCTCAGTAAGTCAGTTGTACTTACCGTACATGAGAGGGGGGTTAGTTAAGCCCAGTCGCGGTAGGCTCAGCGTTGATCAGGTGTGTCAGGTGTGTTAATTTGGTGAACTAAAAAAGTATTTTAGGACGGCTGCCATTTCGACATGTCAAAATATATTATTATATGTACTCAAAAACAATATGGCAGATGATTCCCATGGTTATGACGTTATGGCAGATGATTAAATAATTAAAAAAAACAATTTTGAAAATTATTTTAGGAAATTCGAAATTTGATTATGTTATTCTTAATAGTATTAGAAGCATATATCTTTTAAGGCAGAAAGATCTGACGGTTGCTTTGACCTGGCAGACAGCAAAATACTTGCATCCGCGTGAGTATACCTGTGTGTAGTAGATACGTCGTATACGAAATAGAGATGTTTTTTTCTCTCTTTCTTTCTTATAATATGCTACTGTCTTATTCTTTCTCTTTCGAGGAAAGATAAAAGCGATAGGCCAATAATTTTAAGGGAGTGAGAACTTATTTTTTGTTTGTTTTCACCAAAATTATGCCCGGTGAACTGTGAAATACCAATATAACTTGGAGACAGTGGGTGCAACCCATCCAGGATTAGAAGAAGATTTCAAGAATGGATTTTTTGGAATAAAACGAACTGCTAAACAGTTTTCGTGGCAGCCTGTAGATCTTACCTTGCAACAAACAATAAACGCCGATGCCGCAAGAAAACTAACCGGAATTATACATTTAACAGATTCGATCTCAGTTCGCCAACGTTGGGCAAGGAGCCATGACATTCGCTCTACTCACGTTATGGAAGAAGTAGGAATTGGGAAAACCAAGATATATCAGCTGAATTACAATCATCAAATATCAAAAAAAGCTCAGAACAACTTAACAATTTTATTCAGTCGTTTGATCAGTATATCAACCCATTTAATCATGACTTACCTATGGGCCAGTTATTTAATATTGCATCCGGCAAAGCCGCTGTGCCGCAGGTTGATACTTTTCTCCTTAATGTTGCGGAAATTGGTAACGAGCAACGAGAAACATTTATAACTGAGTGTTCTTTGGATATCAATTGATTCGACCGAACAATTAAAAAAACTCCTATTCACAACTTCTCTAGCCAAATAGAAAAAAAAACAGTGAAAATCGGTGGAAAAGACCAAGAAATAAAAATTCAACGGGACTTATTTGGTCGTATGCTAGGAATTTCTATGGACCATAGACTCGATGTCTTGCGAATTTTATCCTATCCGATTACTCCCGTTTCTCTTGCGTTATGTCACTTGGATAGAGCAATCTACAAGACTAACAAATCAGCGCTTCTGAAATGTCTGGAAGCTACAGTTGATCATAACCCCCACGCTACTCCAATGTTTACTTAATAGATGGATTTTTTATACTACATGCGATGAAAGATGCTAAGCTTGGACCAATCACAGAAGACTACAATTCTACAAGCACTTATAATGTTATTTTTATCAAAAAATATTTGCAAAAATTTTCTATTTCCCGATATAACTTTCGTGGTTTCATAATTTTCCTTGTGCCTCAGGTACAAGACTTAACTGTATGCCAAATATCCACTTTAAAGTATGCCAAATATCTGCTCTACGTTTTTATCCTGTCTAATGAAAATAATGGGCGTTTCCGCAATTTTACGATTTTTTAATGAACATTTCGATTGTTTATTCCTTAACGATGCTTGAAAACACAATGTCTCTTATAATTCCCTGAATAGTATATATTCGGAAAATCACCATTATAGCTCTCTCGTTCAAAAGTTAATTTGGGGTCAAATCTCATCTAATTTAAGGTGTAGTAATATGACGGTAACGTACACAGACAAAAACCACTTAAACTCGGCCTGTTGCACTACTGTGCTCTAGAGTTGCCAGACAACAACATCGCAAAATTATTTCTATTTTACAGTTACTTGAAACTGAAAATTGTCTGCTGTAAAATTTTAATCGCTGATTAATTGTTGGATTGAAAAGATAATTTATTAAACATGTTTTTATAAAATTGATTTGAATACTTGCATATTGTACTTTGCCTATCGAAATAATTAACTTTCAACCACTTTTTACAGTAGTATTGATTTGGACTCTTACGATATTCTAATCAGTATAATTTTAATTTATAATTTGTTTTGTTTTAAATAATAGAATGGATGTATAAATACCAAAATAATATGCATAGTAACTGTTAAATTATGCCCAACGTATTTCTGAAAAGGTTTCGTCTTAGTTTCAAAATGTGCAACATTAATAATTAATGTCTCCTAAACAATATGGTCGAATTATTCGATTTTTTGAAGCACTGAGCGTCATGAGATGAAGCTTTTGAAAATATTATCTAAACTTCTTGATACTTATTACCAAAAACAAATTCTACAAAGTTTCCAAGTCCTAATGAGAAAAGATAATTTCTCCGACAGTTGGCAAGCTCTTTTTGTTGGAATTTATTTGTTTTAAGTATAAATTTAAACATGAGATCATTCGAAGGAAGAAACGCGGTAACATAGAATGTATCATTGAGAGCAAACATATAAAATAATAATAAATACAAGAAAAAGGAACGACCAAAGAGCAATAAATTGGATATTTCAATTTTTCTCAGAGTAGGCTTTTAATCATATTTTCATGTATCTTCGCCATGATTTATGATTATAGATAGACCGAGAGAACGAGGAGAATAACCAATTGCTAGTGTTTTGATATGTCCTAAGGCACATTTTTATACTATATGTGTATATGGATGTAGTGAGTGCGTGGTATAGCCTACCCTACCCTTATTGTGTAATGTGCATGGATATCCATGTCTTACAACCCAACAAACCATGTTTTTGATTCACAATGTTGTTTTATATTGTGAGTCGAGTAGAAAGGCACCTCTACAATATATACATTATCCTTTCCCATCTATCCTTTCAAGCATGGTTTGCTTCTAGCTATATCTCTCAACTATTTAAAGTCCTAGACAGTATCAAGTCTATTCACTGATATATCCACTTATTCACACATATACAGGACACGGGTCAGATAACTTCTTTTTTAACAACTTCCATTTCGAATTTATTATGAGAAATTTAATTCTATCAAATAGATGCATTCAAGTAGCATGTTGTTTTATGTCCATTCTCACTGTTTTTAGCGAATTTTCTGAAACCGACTTCAAAATTTTTGCAAATGTCCATCGATCCTACCCAGTACGTCGAAAATCACCATCTGTAAAATTTATATATAGGTATATATATATATATAAATATATATATATATATATATATATATATATATATATATATATATATATATATATATATATATATATATATATATGTATATATATATATATATATTTATTTATATATATGTGTCTGTAATGACTCTAGCGGTCACAATTTTGATCTGATTATATTGATATTTGGTATTTGAGGCGCTTTTAGTATTCAATAGGTCAAGTTCGTTAATGGGTAAAATCAGACAAGGGGAAAGAGGGGTTTACAGGGAGGGGGAACCACAAAATTTGGCATATCTCCCGTAAGTTGTAGGTACTAAGTTTTACTGTAATTTTGTTTCTTATCATTTTTTCTGTTACACTAATATTTACAGAAATATTTTACGGCTCAAGATTGAAAATTAAATTCCTCAATATCTCTGTACACATTAGAGTTTGAGCAAAAATGATAAGGTAATGAATTGTAGCACACATAATTTTCTACAACTTTATGCCTTACGCATTTTTTGATTGTTCCAATATTAAGAGAGATATTTTATATTTTGTGTTTTCTTCTTTATGCCCCCATTTCCCTTTGACGTAAGTACGTCATTTCATTTTGATCAGACTAAAATTGTGACCGCTAGAAAGTGATTTATGTAATTTAATGTGCTAAAATATTTCAGCATAGTCTTTTACATCTATCTCGTGGCAGTCTATAATTGGAAGCTTGTTTAATTTTGAATATACTCCACCTGTTTTATATAGTGGTATTTTCCTTTGTTCATAACGAAAATCAGTCGTAAGAACACATTGAACACTATCATCACTAGGACAGATTAGAAAATTAAATTAAAGTTGAAGTTTGTTTATAGAATTAAAGTAAAATTGAAAAAAAGAGGAAGAATTGAAAACATTTAATCAATGAATTACACTTACGTTGTATGATTTCTGGATATATTTTATTAGTGCACCATTTTAAAGTTATTGCTTGAAATTATTTTTTTATTACTGAAATTACATTATTGTTCGTTACACAATATTTGAAAACCAAGAAATGTTCTGATGCAGCGCCAAATGTCAATTTTTTTTATCGTTACACAGTTTTTGGATTCTAGGAAATTTCTAGGAAATAAACTCTGTATAGTTTAGTGAAATTTAGTAAAATATCAAACATTATGTATATTATCCCAAAATTAATGGGCCAAGTGTTTTGAACATCGATTTAAAATATACATTGGGTTTAAAACGGGATTAACGGCATTATTTGTAATTTTTTATAATAAGGTATGATGATAATGTCTGTTTGTGGAAAATTTAGAGAATAAATAACAAACTAAATATTGTATTCTATATTGTATAACAGTCTATATTGTAAAAAAAAAAGTTATCTAAATTGCTTTAATACTTTAATATTCACGATTCTGCACTGACGAATTCTTGGTCTTAAATATTTATTATAAGTTGTTACATTTTATTGATTTCAAAATCGATGCAAATTTTCAGGTGTTGTAATAATTAGTTCGTTATGATTTTACGTCTTCTAAGATTATTTTTTATTTTTAACCGATAAAAAAGTTAACAATAAGGTCAGTACTTAATGAATAAATGAAATTACTGAATAAAAACATCTATCTGTCCCTCAAGAGGGTGAATTTCTGGTAGTTTACTAAATTTAATATAAAAAAATATGAAAATATTTTTTATCCTGTTTTACACTTTGTTTATTTATGTTTTAAAAATCTACACAAAATTTTTTTTAAATAAAATTGCTGATGCTATCGGCAGTTATAATCTGGTTAAGCCAGGAGATGGACAAGATACATGGAAAATTTTGTGTGACTGATTTTGTAGTACTCCACATGCAGGCAACTATGAATTCTATAATTCCTTAAAATAATTGGTCGCCACTATTTAGTTACTCGCATCCTAATGGCGGTCAAGTTTTAATTATTGAATTATTTTGTGAGACAATGCTACGTGCTAGAAAGGGACACAACTATTTAAAATGAAAGAAATGCATATCTTATCTTACGAAAAGTTTTAAGTTTTTGAACAAAATTTAGGCCTCTTTTTCAATAGCAATACAGTAAAAACGAGGAAATTAAAAACTTCTTCAAAATCTAAAATTTCAGAATATGCCAACAAAAACTAATTTTGCAAAGTTCTGGAGTAGAATACTATATTATAATTGCAGGTTATTAGCGAATTTCCTGAAAGGAAATAGAGCTATTGGTCCCGTACCGAAGTCAAAATTTCGCAAAAATTTCTTCAAATGTCCATCGATCCTACCTAGTAGATGTCAAAAATCACCATCTGAAAAATTTATATATATATATCTATGGACATATATATATATATATATATATATATATACATATATATATATATATATATATATATATATATATACATATATATATATATATATATATATATATATATATATATATATATATATATATGTGTCTGTCATCACTCTAGCGGTCACAGTTTTCATTTTATCAGGATGAGATTTGGTATTTGAGGCGCTTTTGATATTCAAAAGGTCAAGTTCGTTAATGGGTAAAATCGGACCAGGGGAAAGGGGGGTTTAGAGGGAGGGGGAAACATAAAATTTGAGATATCTCCCTTAAAATTTGAAAAATTTATAAGAAGTAAAGTTGTAGGTACTAAGTTTTACTGTAATTTTGTTTCTTATCATTTTTTCTGTAACAATAATATTTACAGAAATATTGACGGTTTAATATTGAAAATTAAATTCCTTAATATCTCTGTACACATTAGAGTTTGAGCAAAAGTGATAAGGTGATGAATTGTAGCAAATTTGATTTTATACAACTTTATTCCTTACGCATTTTTCGATTGTTCTAATATTAAGAGAGATATTTTATATTTTGTGTTTTCTTCTTTTTTTATACCTCCCCCCATTCGCCTCGACGTATGTCATTTATTGAGAAAATTGGACTTGCAAATGCTAAAATCATCTATGACATTTCATTTTGATCAGACTAAAATTGTGATCACTAGAGAGTGATTTATTCTAAGGAAATTCGCTAAGTTGAAGCAGCTCCTGCGTAACGAATTTTTTTTTTAACATCGAATGAATTAATATTTGTTTGTTTGTGTATACTTTCGTGTCCACATAACGTTGTTTGTCCAAATTCTTTTCGAATACGTATGACAAACTGTAGAAGACTATAGCGTATACTCCGACAAATTTCATTGTCATTGAATTTATTAATTAAATTAAATACTTACATGAAAAAATTAACTCGTCAACCAGGAATCGAACCTCGGGCCTCTGGATAACTAGTCCAGTGTGCTTCCTCTACACCAAAGACGATTGTGATGTGACAGCCAACTTTTTCATATTATTCTAATTTTTTATTTATTAGATAGTATTTACTTCTTTCTGAAGTGATTTGTTTAAACAATTGGACCCGGTCCTAAACGGCAGGACCGATTTGGATGAAATTCTAAAAAATTATTTTATTAAAATATTGTTTTAAAATGTCAATTTTGATTGTCGTTTCCATAGTAACTATAAACAGTAATCGTTATATATCGTTCTATTTTGGCTATTTATAAATTTAATTTTTGCAAATAATGAAATCATATCAGATATTATATTTCAATTTGATCACACTAAAATTATGATCGCTAGAGAGTGATTATTTATGTATTCTTGGGAAATTCGCTAAGTTAAAGCTCTTGCGTAACGATTTTTTTTTTCAAATGAATTTTTGTTTTTAAAAATGCCAGCAATTAGACGTACAAACTTAAGTTGCAGAACTCGAAAAGGTAGAAGTGAAAGATATACAAGAGCAAGCCAAACTGACGAGCAACGCGAAACGTGGAATGAAGTTGAACGGAATCGCTGGAATCGAAACCAACAACATAGAAATGTTGCGTTTAACCCCTATCGAGCTGCAATTAATTATAATATGAAAATCGATTACAGTTCACAGCAAATCGTTGCTACTGGACCAATGAACGTTGTGTGTCAATATTGAAAGGCATTTAAGTTTAAAAATGAAGCCCGTGGATTGTGTTGCGCGAGCGGTCAAGTCAAATTGGCGCGATTGGTATCGCCAGAAGAGCCACTATATTCATTGGTTTCGGGAGATGGGCCACATTCTAAACGTTTTTTGACTCATATCGAGCAGTAAAATAATTGGTTTTGTCATTTGGCGCAGCAAAAGTTATTCGAGAAAAATTTAAGCCAAGTTTCAAGGTAAGTATATTGAAATACAATAAACTTTTGCCACCACGTGCCTGATGCAAAATACATTGGCAGCTTTCAATTGAAATAGTGTATCAATTTAAATGGCTTAAAGTTCATTTGTAGCTCGGTAAATTGCCAAAAGCAGAAAGAAGTGAGTGTGTTTAAAAAAGTTGATGGGGAATGGGAGTGCTGAGAAAGATTCAGGGTCAAATATATGATCTAACAGGTACCTTATTGCGAACGCGGGATAGTGACTACAAATTTTTGCAAATTTGTTTTATGGGCGATTCAGCAAGACAAGTCGATTAGCACACAACACATCGATGAAAAGACCAATTGTGGAACAACTCCAAATGTTTTTCCATCAGCGAAAATGAAATAATGAAATAACGAATTGGTTATTTCATTATTCACGACCGCATTAGACCGCATGGCATGCAAGAGTATTTTAATGCGCCAACAATTGATGAAGTCGCTAGAAAATATAACTAAGAATGTTGTATCATAAATCATAAATCATTAGAATAATAAAGTATATGTTTTTGGAATATTTCTTATTAATTATACAATTCGAAATCAATATTCATAGTTAAGACAGGACTGTCGGGTCAGCTAGTATATATATATATATATATATACATATATATATATATATGTATGTATGTATATATATATATATACATATATATATATATATGTGTATGTATATATATATATAAATATATATATATATATATATATATATATATATATATATATATATATATATATATATATATAAAGCATGTTTTTTTTTTAATGAACATAATTTTTTGAAAATTTCAATACAATTTAATAACTTTAACACGTGCTGATTTCAATTTAATAGAATTAAACATACATATTTTTGTGCATTAGGACGTCATATTGTAACACAATTATTTTATAACAACTAAATTTAATAGGTTTAATAAATAACCATCTAGACATAATCATGAAAATGACTTCTTATAACGTATATTATGGAGAAACATGGATGTTCCCCACAACAACAATAACAAGAGTAATATTACACTGGAACACAAAATAGTTGGAAAATTTAACGGGAAAAAAGATCGACAGACTATCAATAATCGCTACGTCACACATTATTAGGATTCCCAGAGATATCTGCAGTTTTTGAAGTTATTGAAAACTGGGGATTAATATATATAATTGTAGCATTTGTTTTAGATACGACTGCTTCAAATACAGATAGATTCAATGGTGCAAGTTCTTTATAAGAAAGAAAAATTGAACGTGATATTTTATTATTGAGTTTTCGACTTCATATTTATGAACTATCCACAGTTTTTGAAAAATGCAAAGTTAGTCCTATGCCTGGACCAGATATTCCGTCCTTTTAAAAAATTTAAAAGTCATTGGAATAAAATATATACAGATAATTCCATCATCGGATTATTTGATACTAGCGTCCACCAAATTTTAAAAGATGACATTGAAACAGTTTTGGAATATTGTTATGATTGAATTAATGAGACATTTCCTAGAGATGACTATTAATAATTTCTAGACTTAATCATATCTTTTTTGGGTAAGGTTAAGAACCAGTAGCATACCATTTGGCGAGATGAATGGCTAAGGTCTCAAAATATTTTTATTAAGAAATGAATTCAAGCTTACAAGTCTAGAGGAAAAATCGCTCGTAGGACTTAATTGCATCGTAATAAAATGTTATACCATTAATTGGTTTTCGGCTTCCACTTGTGAAATGGCTCCTTTGTATGATATTCAGTGTTTGAGAAAATTACAAGACTATTCAAAAGTTAATAAAAGGAAATCAGATGCCACAGTTGGTAAAATTGTAATTGTGCAAGTTCTTTATTAGAAAGAAAAATTGAACGTGATATTTTATTATTGAGTTTTCGACTTCATATTTATGAACTATCCACAGTTTTTGAAAAATGCAAAGTTAGTCCTATGCCTGGACCAGATATTCCGTCCTTTTAAAAAATTTAAAAGTCATTGGAATAAAATATATACAGATAATTCCATCATCGGATTATTTGATACTAGCGTCCACCAAATTTTAAAAGATGACATTGAAACAGTTTTGGAATATTGTTATGATTGAATTAATGAGACATTTCCTAGAGATGACTATTAATAATTTCTAGACTTAATCATATCTTTTTTGGGTAAAGTTAAGAACCAGTAGCATACCATTTGGCGAGATGAATGGCTAAGGTCTCAAAATATTTTTATTAAGAAATGAATTCAAGCTTACAAGTCTAGAGGAAAAATCGCTCGTAGGACTTAATTGCATCGTAATAAAATGTTATACCATTAATTGGTTTTCGGCTTCCACTTGTGAAATGGCTCCTTTGTATGATTTTCAGTGTTTGAGAAAATTACAAGACTATTCAAAAGTTAATAAAAGGAAATCAGATGCCACAGTTGGTAAAATTGTTAGTCACTTATATTATTTGAACGAACAATGTGTAATTTTTGCATGATATGATCAGAGAGTAAATAGTGAGCCAAAGTTACAAAACGTTTAAAAACTTCTTGAAAATATTGAAGAAGATGAAAGTGAAGAGGCAATGGATACGCCTAAAAAATTAAATTTACATATAAATGAAGTTTCAACGTTTTTAAATGAGCGTAACGTATCGCGATTTTGCTAAAGCTAATTGGAAGAAAATCACAAGGAGTGTTTGACAGGTTTAAAATAAAAGAGATTTTATTTACACTCATCCAGACTCTTGGAATAACTCTTGATTTCAACTAAGAAAACCAGAACATAAAAGAATTACATGTTAATTTAACAAGCAAGAAGTTGTAATTTATAACGCAATACTATATAATAATAAATACCTGTGTGGAATTTTTATAATTAAATATATGTTTTTTATTTTAAGCTAAGTTTCTAATTTTCTTTGAGTTTCAGTGGTTAATATGTCATTTGAGCCACGACTGCATGTTGGTGTAATTTTGAAATGGAATTAAATCTAGTTCCTAAAAAGTGTTTACAGAGTAATAAACAAAAATATAAGTTGCAACCAATTGCACCAAGATTTGCATCTATAAGACTACACCTTTAAAAATAAGTGGCATCATATATATATATATATATATATATATATATATATATATATATATATATATATATATATATATATATATATATATATATATGTACATATGTATATAAGTATATATGAATATGTTTGCGTGTGTTTTTGGTGAAAATTAATAACTCATATTTAGTAAAACGTTCAAAATATAGAGTAGAGTACTCCAGGGGCTGGATACTAAAATACAAATAGCAACAATAGAGTATTTTATAAATAAAAAAAAGCTTACCGATTGTCATCGAAAGTAGTATACTACTTTAGTTAAAACTTAAATTATAGCTAAATATTATTATATTGTGAAAACTATAACAAATATGATAGATAACATAAATTAAATAATAAAATATCCATTAACGGAATAACCTAATAAGCATAGAGATTGAGGTGACATCATTCAATTTCAAACCAAATTAACTTTCTAACAATTTCGTTTGAATAATTCAGCGCTATTGGTAAACTTACCTGACCGTACATGACGACATATAAACTCATAATAAATACACACAAATTTTGAGTTGCAAAAAGTGGCTTTGAAATTATTAAGTTTGGCCGAATTTTTTCATTTGCGGATTCGGTAAACTTACCTGACCTTACATGACGACATCTATACTCATAATAAATAAATACAAATTTTGAGTTGTAAAAAGTTTTTTCATTTGCGGATTCAGTAAACTTACCTGACCTTACATGACGACATATATACTCATAATAAATAAATACAAATTTTGAGTTGCAAAAAGTGGCTTTGAAATTATTAAGTTTTGCCGAATTTTTTCATTTGCGGATTCGGTATTATGTTCCCGTAATTTCACGGTAGATAAAAAATAATTAAATGCAATTCAGGTTATCTTTGTTGAAAAAGTCATTTATAGAAGAGTAATTTCCTCTATAACGTTACATAAAATTTCAAACAGATACCTCGCTTCAGTGGTGAAATTTTATGTGACTTTAAAGGGGAAATGCTTTAATTGCGTAGAAATAAAAGAGAAACCATGAGTTAGCGAAATTGAGAGAAGTGAAAGAAAGGACAATGTATAATTTATGTATACGGTTAACTTATTTATGATTAACATCAGTTTTAACTATCATAAGCCACTAACATTTATAAATTAAAGAGCTTATGCGGGTGATACGGACATTTTTTACAAATTTAGACATTGATTAAATATAGTAAATTTATGGAATCGGACCATAGAGTCGTTATTTGCTATTGTAGCCATACACTACAATATATAGTATCGTTTTTCTTGTTGAAAACCTCATACTATAATTATCACTTTTAATTTTTCACTAATAATACAGTCAAATTAGGTTCAAAAAGACGGTTTCAGGCAGGTTGCTCGGAACCGCAATTTTTTTTTTAATCGATTCATCTTGACGTCCTGAATATGACCCTAAATTATATTCTGTTTACTTTAATACCATAATCCTCTGTACACACATGTAACTATCACGGGTGAGCCTACGTACTCTGTTCCTATTACTTGCCATCAGATGTCATAGTACAATGGAACGAAAACCAAGAATAGAAGATTGTCTGTAACTTAACAAACGACACTATATATTCAAAACGGTTGCTTACCATATACGAGAGTAGAACTCCTGAACATAATTCATTAAACCGCTGAATGACCTTACTCGACTCAAGCCAAGTGGGTCGTTCTTTTGAACAACTCATTCATGAGTTAGACAAACCTAAATACATTTCAACAATTCGAGGATTACAATCTAAATATAACCGCATAATTACTTTATAAGTATTTTTATCCTAGAAGTGAACGTACTTACATTTTGAATAACGTGTTTATTATGCAATCTGATTATGCAAGAATATTTTTCGCTTTAAAAAGATATGAACATGAAACAAAAAAGCAGCTAAATAAACTTATGTGTGTATGTCTTATTATATAAACTATCTATATACCACTTCCATTGCTCCATCTTTTTTTTTATGCCTTGCTTGTGTATATTTTAACGTAATATAAAAATATATTACAATTTTCACATATATAAGAAGGAAAAGACACATCTCTACTCAATGTAATAATATTTTAGTTTCACAGCAGCATAGTCGAATCAAGCACATTCACCATATAAGCAACTTAGGGTAGAAGAAGTAGGAGTACAGAAACAGCAACATCTGTGCAAGACACAAAAGCGTACGTAAAATGTAACTATGTTGTAACGAATATTGTTTGTGCTTCGGCTCTACAAACTGTTATATACATTGAGTATACGGCATGGTTAATAAGATATTATCTTACTGAAAAATAAAATCAAAGCCAAGAAAAGAACGGAAATATTGGTTAAATATGCAAATCGTAAATTTTACTCAGCTCAATATACTCAGGGGTTTCAACAATTCAAGGCTCATATAAACTAAAAATTGAAATAAAAATAAAACGGTACTTTGTGGTACCATCAAAATGTAAATAGAAATCCAAAGGTAAGTAAAATATTTCCTCACTTATGTATTTAGTTAAACAAGTATTTTGAAGGAAAATTATTTACCTTCCGCAAACAATATGGTGTGGAAAAAGGTTGACAATGATAGCGATTGCACACACCAAAAATTGGTTACGCAAGAGCTGCGCAGCTTAGCGAATTTCCTAAGGATAAAATGAAATGTCGTATCTGATACAATTCTGGTATTTGTAATGCCAATTTTATTAATAAATGACATAGGTCAAGGGGACAGGGGGATGAAAAATATAAAATAAATACATCCAAAAAATGTATAAGTTGTAGAAAATTATGTGTGCTACAATTACCTAATCATTTTTCTAAAACTCTAATGTGTGCAGAGATATTAAGGGTATTAACTTTCAATCTTAAATTGTAAAAATTAGTGTCACAGAAAAAATGATAAGAAACTACATTTTGTGTTTCTCCTAGTTTTTCACGAGGCACGTCAATATTCTGCCTCGGCCGAGGGAGGCGAGTCGAGGTTGATATTTAAAAAAGCGAGGCGAGGCGAGGTGATTCTAAAACCTCGCCTCGCCTCGCTTTTTTAAATATCAACCTCGCCTCGCCTCCCTCGGCCGATGCAGAATATTGACTAGCCTCGCCTCGCTTCGGTTGGATTAGCTATCATCCTCGCCTCGCCTCGACTGATAAAATAAACTATACAAATTAGAGATAGAGTTGACTAAAAGAGGACTTCGCTTTTTGGCGTGACAAAAATACACTAATATAATCAATAGAAATCTACATATTAAATCACGTTCAGAGTTGAATAAATAACGTACAGAACTTCGTTCCTGATGGGGTCCCCCGATCGCACAATTTTTGTATTCTCTAAAATAAAAATATGCAGTCGATCAACAAAATGAAAATAATGCATTTACCTTTTTCTATAAAATTTGCAAACCGGCGATGAACAAATTTATGATTATTATTATAAAAAGTAATCATGGCATAAAATGTCTTTTTTCTTTAAAATGCACCTATTGCTTCATGTTTTTTGTAAAAATACATGTTACTATATTATTTTATTTAAAAAAGTTTACTTTTTGTAAATTTGCCTCGACAGAGGCGAGGTTTTTGGGACAATATACCTCACCTCGCCTCGGTTAGTAACGAGGATTCAAATTTTGAACCTCGCCTCGCCTCGTCACGTACCTCGTAACCGAGGACCGAGGCGAGGCGAGGTTACCTCGTAGCCTCAGTGAAACACTACTTTCTCTCTCGCTCTAACCCCCCCCCTCCATTCCCCTTGTCCGACTTAACCCATTAACGAACTTGACCTTTCAAATACCAAAAGCTCATCAAATACCAAATTTTATTCCAATCGGAATAAAACTGTGACCGCTAGAGAGTTCATTTGATTAAATAGTTAGTATTAGAAATTTATCGCAGCTTATCCTTATTTATAAGTTGGATATTTTCAAATTAAACATTCTGTATAATATAAATAGAATAGAATATACTATAGTGAGACTCTGGTTGGTATTTGTGAATTAACGATTACAGTCAACGAATTTTGTGATCTGTGAACATCGTTCCCATGAACAACAACATATAAGATACCTTATAGACCGATTCGACTGACGACTATAAGTACTGTAAAGTAGTACATTTATATTATTTTAACCAAACAAATTGGTTCGTTTATCAAAAAACTCTTTTTAAAGTTTAAAAAATATATACAATTTTTAAAATAGACATTCATATATTTTCACGTTAAAAGGAATTTTTAATGGGACAAGAAGTATATCGTAATACGATTTGGTTTTATGTCCCAAATCCAAAATTGAAAAATTATATCTAATTAAATATAAAAGTATTACAAATAAACAATTTGATAAATTTTACTAGCTCAAAAATATGCTGTTATGCTAACGCAAAGACATTAAATATTGAGTGTGTTTCACACTAAAATTAATGTAACAAAAGAAAAATAGAAATTTCTTTTTTTTTTCCAAATTAATAAAATAACAATCATCTTGGAAAATAGCTGATAATCTTTAAACGACTAAACAGATTTATATCAAAGATAGATAAGGGCCACCGCAAGAAAGCAGCTATCTAATTTTAAAAAAAACGCATTGAAATCGGTCCACGCGTTTGGCAGCTACGGTGCCACAGACAGGCTCATAGACCAGGCAGGCAGGCAGACTCACGTAAGCTTCAAACTTATAACACCCCTCGTGGTGCGCCGGGGGTTCAAAATTAAATAATTTAGATAGTCTTATACACATAGATTATGTGTTACATGCTCGACGCACATTTAATTGCACTCCGACGTAGATTAAGCACTATAATATTATTTTCATACCGCTTCTGGCATCCCTCTCCTCAACTTTTCGATGAGGTGCTTTACAAAGTCTTTCCAGAGTAGATATACAAAATTGAATTTACGAATTCCTGAGCTGATTTAAGGAAAAAAGTTTTCCTAGTAATGGGATCTATTGCGCTTCGTACCTGAAACACGATGTTTAGAAATTATCGGTTTTCTCTTTCAATACTTGGATCGTTTAACTACATGGAAGTTCATACGGAGTAAAGATTACAGCTCATTTGAAATTGTTCACTTTAATTTATATTTTCAAACTGTTACATCATCGCTATTCTTCCAAAATTATATTTTATTTCCCATCATAATATATCTACGAAAACTGATCCTAATATTTTGAAACATGGTCACATGGGGTCCGGCAGACCACACTAGTGTTTCACGAGGCACGAGGCGAGGCGAGGTTTTGGTATCACCTACCTCGACACGCCTCGCTTTTTTAAACATCACGCGAGGCGAGGGTGATATTTTTACTAACATTGACTTATTTTGCATGAATGTACATAATATGGTAAGAAAAACTGACATTTCAAATTTTTCCCCAATTCCTAGAACATTTTTTTGTATTTTATAAATACGTATTTCGACTACAATGTAGTCATCATCAGTATGAATTAGCTAATCGTAACTATCTCTTTATTAAAAAAAACTTGTTAGAAAATAAATGTCTTTTTGTGACCGCTAGAGCGATTACAGACACATATATCTATCACGGGAAAGAAGAAAACAGCAAAAAACAAGTTTCACTACCTGAATTTTTTACTTTTTCGTTCGACATCTCAACAAAGATGAACGGTAGGTGAAAAATATATATGAACTTAATTCTAGAACGTAAAAATAGTAAAAATAAAGTATCCTATCGCAATTTTCTTATTTCGACGGAGAGCCGATCTATTGCAAAAAAACAAAATTTAACTCTTTTTTCAAAATGGCGGAGAATGCACATAGGAAATCTTGGTCGATAATTTGAAGTTAAGCTTTTCTAATCCCCCCCCCTTTCTCTCCCTACACAATATAAAAAAATCAGCTTTCTCAGTTCACTTGCATTTCCAAATGCATTTAATGAGTGGACTATAAGAGAAAATAAATATTAAAATTACAATTAAATTTAAATACAAGTGTTGATATATATGTATATATAAATATCATAATACAAGAATAATAACGAATTTTTGTTTTTGTCTTAATACATGTAACCCTGGTAATCCATATCGTATATTTGTTTTTCAAGGGTTCCCCGGGCCCCGGATTTGATTATTTATGCGCACATAGATTTGACAGCGTTATTTGACCCGCCTGCTTTATTTTTGTGCGCACAATGATTTGACTGTTTTGATTGTGGCTTGTATCATGTCTTTGGGTGGTCTTCGTTTTGTTATAATGTATTGTATTCTATTGGATGTTGTAGAAAAATGAGAGAATCGTGGAAGGAAGTGGAGGTGTGTGCTATTATCCACTTGGTTCGATTCACCCTGTTTATATAAATTCAGAGACGATGATTTTGGGCTACTAGGTAAGATCACTGGACATTTAAAAAAATTTGTGCAAAATTTTTACTTTGGTACGAGACCAACAGCTCTTTTTTCTTTCCGGAAATGCGCTAAAATAAAATTTAAAAAAATCAATCGGTTGTTCTTTGAACCTAATACAACAAGTTTCTACACTTCTTGAAGGTCTGCATGGTGTCAGTTGACTTGTAGGCTCGTATTTGTGCGGATGTTTTTTTTTTGTGGGGTCAAGTAGACCCTGTGTGACCATGTTGTGGCGAAATATTAAAAAAATTAATTTTTAAATCAAGTGTTTATTTGTGTTAAAGTGTATTTAGTAACGTAAATATTAATGTACGAACTGATATTTTTTTTGGCAGTAAATTATTGTTATAATGTGTATATAGATGCCTTACAATATTCGACCCCGAACCATCGCCAGCCGTTTTTCCCGTATTTTTGCGTTTATATTGTAATTGACAAAATATATGCTTTTGCTAATAAAAAGACCAAAATTCAAAATAAATATACTTTTTTTAAAGTTGATGAAAGCACTATTTTTTTCTTAACAATATACACTCCCATTCAATATATTTGAATTTATAAGTCACATTCTAAACGACTATTACTGAATATATGTATAATATTACATACAGTAACACTTCAACATTCAATATTTCAACTGGTTCATTTTTTATGAATGGGAGTGTACTATTTCAATAAATAGTAGAGTAAAACACCTCCGATAAGCTAGCAGAGCAAAGTACCCAAAATGAATTTATTACGTACCAGAATTATGTGCTAATTATGTGCTGCAATTAAAATTTTTGTGCTTTTTTAGTTTCGGCGGAAATTGAAAATTAAAAGTGCTCGGCTAGCTTAACATCAAGACAGCAGAGCATGGGTTATAAAGTGTCCCGAAAATGAATTTACTACCTACCAAAATTAAGTGCTTTTTATGTGCTAATTATATGTTGCAATTAAAATTATTGTGCTTTTTTTGTTTCGACGGAAATTGAAAAAAAAAAGTGCTCGGCTAGTTTAACATCAAGACAGCAGAGCATCGGTTATAAAGTCCCGAAAAAGAATTTACTACCTACCAAAATTAAGTGCTAATTATGTGCTGCAATTAAAATTATTGTGCCTTTTTAGTTTCGGCGGAAATTAAAAATTAAAAATGCTCGGCTAGGTTAACTGCAAGTAAGCAGAGCATCGGTTTTTAATTCCCAAACATGAATTTACAACGTACCAGAATTAGTGCTAATTATATGCTGCAATTAAAAATTTGGTGCTTTTTTTGTCTCGGCGAAAATTGAAAATTTAAAACGCTCGGCTAGCTTATCATCAAGACAGTAGAGCTTCGGTTTATTTTTGCAATCGGTTCATATTCCGCCGAAACGAAAAAAGCACAAAAATTTTAATTGCAGCACATAATTAGCACATAATTCTGGTACGTAATAAATTCATTTTCGGTACTTTGCTCTGCTAGCTTAACGGAGGGGAGTAAAACGGCGTAAGATTTTTTACCATATTGCAAAAATTAAAATTTATACGAATGTTTTTGTAAATTTCGTGAGTTTTTTTCTTATCGTTTTCTGACTACTTTAATAATGTTATTTTGTACTGTAAAAAATTACTATGTGTCGTAAAAAACTACTTGAGTTATAGTTGAGGATTAAACAAGGAATGAAAATAAACTGAAAACTGTACAAAAAAGTAATGGTGTACCCGTTTACCAATAAAAATCTAAAAAAAATATATATAATTTGCACTCAGTATTTTGGTAACGACACATCTCAGACCCTATACCTATTACAACCATTTGCATTATGTTGGCCTAGGAATATTACCTCACACTATTTGAGGAAGCACCATGTATGATAAATTAAGTAACAAAATTAATTACATTGATGATTATATAAAATGACTTCATATGTTTAATTTTAACAGAGATCTAGAAACATTCCGTGATTCATAGTGCTATTTATTTTTATCGTTGTAAATATTTTAAGTACTAAGCAGTTAGGTATTATATACTACATTGTGAGCTTAATGCTAAGATTTCAGTACATTTCTAGATCCTAGGTAGTATATAAAAGATGGTTGATAAAGTCATCAATTTATTTACGGCTCATGTAACATGATGGTGATTTGCACTGCAGATCACTACATGGTTTTAATATATACAAATCACAAAAATATGTAGTTCATAATACCTTTAAATTTTATATATTCCGTTAGTTGTATCTTATTATTCGTAATGCATGTCTTTATTATTATTTTTAGTTAACTAACGCAATATTACTAACAGTCTGAAAAAAACATAAACAGTTTTTCATTTTTTTTTGCATATCACATAGTTTGGTAGTGCATTAAGTCAAGTTGAAGCACTGTACAAAACTACCTTTATGTGAGTAAAATTCAACATGATTATGCTTCTGTATCTCACGAACGAAGTGAGATGTTAAGCTCAAATTTGAAACGAAATCAAAGACACACAATATAACCCTACGTACTAAATATCATATTACCGGTTTACTCGTTTCTAAGATATAAAATCAAGACATAAAGATCGAGGTTTTTTGTGACTAGCTGACTGATCATCAAAACCTATAGGAAACTTCCAATTCCTAGAAAGTGTATTTTTGGTCGAAGTTCCATTAAAATTAATAAATAAGAATGTTGGTCAAGTAGGAGCTGCGTCAATTTAGCGAATTTCCTCATCACTTCTCTTTTGGAAATATATATTACTTATCTTTTATCTTATTAAAGTTCATAGTGACAACAAGAGTGGCCATAGACAGATATATTTTCTATAAATGTATACACTCTCTAGCAACACAATTTAAATCAGATTAAAATGAATTATCGTATCTGATATGCTTAGGTATTTAGGATATGAAAGATCAAGTTAGTTAATGAGTAGAATCTGTCAAGGAAAAATCGCTTTTAATATTAGAAATCATTAGTTAAAAAAGATAACAAATGTAATCCAAATGATTATAAATATTGAATATAAATTCTGATTTTATTTTGGCGAGATGAAGAAGTTAAATTAAATCTTAAAGTGGTTTAAGTCAATCTTTCCAGAAAATTCATTTTAATTGATTAAAAAATAATGTAACCATGGTTATTTATTGGATTTACAGTACAAAAAATATAGGCAGGTAATGAATTGTAGTAAAATTTATAAAATACAAATACAAAACAAAAATGCCTTTCAAATCAAAATCAAAAACAGAAATGCAAAAAGTTCGTCAGATTCCAAATTTCATTCCGGTCAACCTAAAATTGCGGGGCCTCCAGAGCGCATACAGAAATATATAAATACATTTTTTTCGAAATTACTTCATCGATATAAAACCAACAGATACATTTTCTTTTCGCTAATAAGTGATAAATTTTCCTTTAGAATGTACACGGTAGAATATTGCACTGCAAATCAAAAACATTTACCGAAAATATTAAAAAATTTGTCATCCTACAAAAATATGTGTAGAATTTGAACGAGAAAAATAAATAAATAAAGTTGCTTTTAAACCTAGAAACCATAAACTATTTTTGTAATGAAACATGACACAAACCAACATTCGTGGATTTTCATTTTATATCGACTAAATGCCAATAGTTCGATCGATGATTCAACACATTAACGTTACTGTCCTACGTAATTGTATTAATTTTTTTCAAACCATATATCAAAGGAATTCCTAACTATAAACGAATGTTTCAATTACTTTCTCTTCACGTATAGTAGATGACTGGTTTTCTAGTTGGCGTTTTTTATCTCGAAATAAAACAAAATCGCACTGTGAAATATAGAGTTTATGTGTTTGATGTAAATGTCGTGTTAATTCTTGATTTTACGATCCCTTGAATACCAAATATACAAGTTTTGGCTATTGGTCTCTGAAGATAAATGACTGTAAACGCGATATTTCAAGAACAATATGAGGTAGAACATTCAAATTTCATCTATTGAAATCTAATAGTATTATATTACCAAAATTGCCAAATAACATATCGACTGCGGCAAACGAGACCAGTGCGGTACTCAGCTATTTTTCAATTTTCCAATGCCTTGAAGTAGTGAAAATCCAAAGAACTTGAAAGGCCTTCAGTACAGTGTCTGATCTGAGCTAACAATTTATATCAAAATCTTTTTATTAGCAAATTCTCTCCAAAGGAAATGCAGCTGTTGTTTTGTACCAATATTGGAATTTCGTAAAAATTTCTTCAAATGTCCATCGATCCTACCTACTGATGTTAAAAATCACTATCGCAAAAATTTGTATATATGTTTATATATATATATATATATATATATATATATATATATATATATATATATATATATGTTTATGTGTCATTGGACTCTCTAGCGGTCGCAGTTTTATTCTGATTGGAATGAAATTTGGTATTTGAGGTGCTTTTGGTATTCAAAAGGTCTAGTTCGATAATGGGTGAAAACGGACAAGGAGAGAGGGGTGTTTAGAGGGAGGGGAGGGGGAAACACAAACCTTGGCATATCTCCCTTAATATTCGAAAAATCAAAAAATTTATAAGAAGTAAACTTGTAGGTACTAAATTTTACTGTAATTTTGTTTCTTATCATTTTTTCTGTTACACTAATATTTACAAAAATATTTACAATTGAAGATTAAAAGTTAAATTCTAAATATCTCTGTACACATTAGAGTTTGGAAAAAATGATAAGGTTATGAATTTTAGCAAACTTGATTTTCTACAACTTTACTTCTTATATATTTTTCGATTGTTCTAATATTAGGAGAGATATTTTATATTTTGTGTTTGACACCATGAAATGTATTTTATTGTAAAAAAAAATTCAACCGACTTCAAAAACTCAAGAAGTCACTACACAAAAGCCAAAAATAACAATATACAAATTTAATCCTTAGCCTGTCTGTGAACACGATAACTCTAGAACGAAAAGAGATAATGAGCTGAAATTTTTAGAGCAAAAAAGTAAGGTCAAGGTCGTTAATGGGCAAAATCGGACTATGTTTGGGAAAAATGGGCAAAACTACTTATCTTTTAAACCGTTGGAACGTGTTTTTCTAAGCTGGGGGGGGGGGGGTTTATATATCTTTCAGACCGTAAGAGATATAAAAACAATTTGTTAAGAAAAATCACCTTTTTAAAATAAACAACTTTTGTTAAAAACATTTTTTCATAAACTCAATAGTTTTCTCATAATTTGAGATTAAATGTGTCTCGGAAAGCGAATTCTTAACAATTCGAATACGCAGAATTGTTAACAATTCAATCATTGATATACACCTCAGTATATACTGAGTCTTCAAACAATCAACTCAGTTAGATTTTGTATCAATTTTGAAATGTCAATTTTGATTGTCGTTTCCATAGTCACTATAAACTATAATAACACACTATAAATCATTATATATGGTTGTATTTTGGCTATTTATAAATTAAATTTTTCAAATACTAAAACCATATCAATTATAATTTGATTTGAAGCAGCTTCTGTGTAACGAATTTTTTGTGTGTTTATTATTTGTGATGGTTTTACTAATAAAAAAATAAATATCAAATTTGAATGCATAGCTTTTTACGTTCTTCAGATAATAAGTTGTTCAAGAAATCGAAGACGTAATCCAACAAGAAGGTCCAAGGAAGAATCTCACTTGCATCAATTACTACTATGCCATGCTTAAGTAAAAGGCAGCAAACTTCATTTAGTGCTTTTTATTAATTTTGATGTTAATAGATTTTTCCGATGATTCTCTACATATACCAATTATAAAAAGGATCAGTAAGAGTAATATTTGAGCAAGATAATACTTTTTGTCAAATAAGTTTGAATAAGTGTGTCAAATAATTCAAATTGGTTTCAAAATAAAAAAGTAGTAGTTATTAAACTACACTGCTTTATTAATCTTTATTACCTGTATAATAATATTTTTTTCTGTATTGACTGAAGAATGATATTATTAATTTCAACGATTAATATTTTATGATCATTTTATGCACATTATACACTTTCTAAACTTTAAATGTAAACTTTGATATATTTACATTTTTCAAACCCCACTTATTTTTATTCTACATTACTGCGTTTTACGTTTGACAAAATATAAATATAAATATAAATGAAGTCATGTAACATATAATGAGACGTTTTACAATTAATATGGATCATAATAATATTATAAATTTGGTTTAGAAATATCAAAAACTTAGTTTTCAGTTTTCACTATTTACACTTTAATGCCTTTACCTAGACACGGTAGTATTTAAAAATACACAAACAAATTTAGTATTGCTACAAATTGTACTTATATAAAATATTGTGGGAACAGTCGTTCAACCTCTCAATTCAGTCTCAAGCTTTTGAAAACTTTGATTTCTAACCGTTGAATAGAGCGGGAGAAAAGTTACTTTTCGAACAATTTTTTTTGATATAATGAAACTTGACTTGTGTTTATATTACAGTGTCCGCAAAAAATCATCAAGGTTTAAAAACTATATATTCTGACAGACTTTATTTATTTCATGTGGTTAGATTCAAAGCATGGTTGACGACACCTGGGTAAGGAACTGAAATACTTGTTATATGATTTGATTTCTCTTTAAATAAAGAAAGACTTGATGAAGATTAAAATAATTTTTTTGCTTCGACTACAACAGTTTATAGTAAATTCAACATTCTGCAAGAAACCGAATCTCATTATTTTAATCTCAGCACTTTTTGAAAGCATACTGTTTTATGAATACATTATTTTAAAAATTTTTTATCAGCGTCTCTTTTTACCTCTATTTACATAGAATATAACGGTAGTGTTTTAAGGTCCCCTGATACCAGCAATACTACTTTTGGTCATTGGTGGGTTTGTGTGAATGTACGTGTGTATGTATTTGAGTCTGTGAACAAGATATCTCAAGAACGGAGATATCGAAAGGTATGAAACTTAAAACTTTAGTTTAATGTTTTCGTCTCATGCGCCTGCAATTTTTAGCGGAAATCGCTACACCAGAAATGATCCTTTATTCTTAATGCTTTTGGATGATTATCCTTCTTAATATCTAGATGTTCATATACTTACCAATACTCTGATTTTATTAAGAATAGTTTACTCTGTAAAAAGTTATGCGTGATCATACATAAAAAATAAAAATAATAAATTTAAAAAAATACAGGTTGAATTGCGTACCTCCTTCTTTTCTTCGGTAAAAAATTGAATATTCTACGAAAGTATATGTAAATAATTGAGCATAAATTGATTATAATTTATTTCATTTACGAAAAAATGTTGTTTGATATTTTTTCGATAAACGATATTTTTGTCACGATAATTTTTGTAATTTAAATTTTTGCTCTTTGTCTTTCTGTTTTTGAGAAAATTTTCAAAAACCAAAAAAACAAGGAACGAAAGAGTAATGTGCTACTTCCGGTTTGTGGATTTCAAGTAAAATCTGGGTTTTGAATTTTCGAATGCTATAATATCTGAGTTCAAAATTTTGTACCTGTAGCTCAAAAATTTTTTAAACAGTAAACTACTCTTAATAAAATCAGAGTATTGGTAAGTATATGAACATCTAGATGTATAGGTGTATATATATATACACATATATATATATATATATATATATATATATATATATATATATATATATATATATATATATATATATATATATATATATATATATATATATATATATATTATGTATAAATATATATATATATATATATATATATATATATATATATATATATATATTATATTAGATAACGATATTGAGTGCTTTCCTTTCAAAGTGACAATATACAGCAATTATGATATTTATGCTTTAGTGGAAGCGCTGGGAAGTCCTATTTTTTTTATTTTTTGTTTTTGTGGCTAAAATTAGATATTTTTTTTCAAATTTATATGGGACCAACTTTGACGAATTCCCTATCCAACAAGATATTATCAATGTCGGACTACTACTGTAATCTATAATATATATATATATATATATATATATATATATATATATATATATATATATATATATATATATATATATATATAAATTTTTACAGAGAAGTCCGATTTCAATAATTCCTTCTTTATTGGATAGGGTATACTTCGAAATTGGTATCATAAAATTTGAAAAATTTCGTGTCTAAGGGTAGAAAAATAGGGAAAAATGGATTGTTCACCAACTTTATTGTCATCTGTGAACCGATTATGTTGAAACTTGGCACACTTATGTAGTTCTAATGACATTACAATATGTACAAAAAAAGAAAGGCACTGAAAAGTGAAAAATCCTTTTCAGTTCCATTCTTTTTTCGAACGTTTAATTTTTTTTTAAGTTTTTTTTTTTTGCTTTTCAGTTACTTTCTTCTTTCGTCGGTTCTATTATTTGTTAAAAAGTTTTTATAATATTAAATGAATACTTCATATTTGATAAAATGTGTATATATTCTACTCCAATTGTGAATTCAATGATGTACACACATTGTGTTTGAGGTTGTGTGAGTGTTTCACACTATATTTTTATCTTTCTCTTTGTAATCATAATGTCTATGCTCAATTAATTTATCAATATTGTTTGTACATAATATACAATGTGTTATACTGTGTTATCTATATTTTTTACCCTGAGTATAGTAGTCGATATACATAGACGAAAGCCAGTTTTAGAATCTACGAAGTTTATTTATCGTGTAACTCGTCAATATCATGTAATTTACCGTGGACAGACGACTACTTAGCGTAGAACGAGCAAATAAGATCTATATATACAGTGTACGAATATGCGTTCCTAACTTCAGGAGAAAAAATAAAACAGAAAAAATAAAAAATAAAACAAAAAATAAAACAGCCGATAGACAATGTCATTAAACAGAGAATAATGAATGTTATATTTATTTGTTTCAAACCATCCTTGTAAGCCGGAAATTCCCCGAATTGAACTTCGGTAGGTATATTAAAAAAACTCTATAATTAGTAGTGTAAGTCAATTCTCGGAATACACAAATTATTTTTAGTCAGAAATATGAACAGAAATTCGGTATACCATAATAAAGTTGCACCCCCTCCCCCCCTCCTTAAACCTGCTTACGTAATACTTGAACGCCCCCTAAAGTTATCAGTGTATTGTTTAAAGCTTTTTCCAAACCAAAAATTAAGAAAGCACTTCTGCTGCATTAACATATATTTATGTAATTTAGATTAGCTTCATATATTTAAATTTAAAACTTCAGATATGATTTGAGAGTAAATAAGACAATGGGAATAATCCAAATGCACGTTTATGAATGTGGTTTTTTGACTTATTAACATAATTGTTCTTACTTCCGCTAGAATCCAGCACCATTACCACTACGAGTTCCGTTACAGCAACTAAGCCGAACATTATACATTATAAAATTATTATGTTCAGCATTAATTTTAACTTAATGGGGGACCAGGAAAACAGTAAATTGATAGAGACAGTAGAATCGTTGCAATAGATGTATACTTGGTCACTAAAGATAAAGTCATTTTTTAAATTTTGTAGTTGATTTGTGCCTTATTCATTCGGTTTTCGAATAAAAGTTGTTGCTATATTTCTAATGAATGACTTATATCCGAATCATTTTTTCGAAAACCGAACAATAAGGCACAAATCAATTATAAAACTTAAAAAAATAATATAAACTTGTGTGGTCAATAGTACATTGATTCAACATTCTTGTGATTAACTATATCATAAACTTACAAGGGCTATTTACTCGCTTGTTTCGATGGTCCGATCCTTATATTAATACCGATAACAAATTTAAAAGTTTGTTACGCAGGAGTTGCTTCAACTTAGCGAATTTCCTTAGAATACATAAATCCCTTTCTAGCGGTCACAATTTTAGTCTGATCAAAATGAAATATCGTATATGATTTTAGTATTTGCAAGTCCAATTTTATTAATAAAAATGACATACGTCGAAGGAAATGGGGGTGAGGGGGGTATAAAAAAAGAAGAAAATACAAAACATAAAATATCTCTCTTAATATTAGAACAATCGAAAAATGCGTAAGAAATAAAGTTAAAGAAAATCAAATTTGCTACAATTCATCTCTTTATCATTTTTGCTCAAACTCTAATGTGTACAGAGATATTAAAGAATTTAATTTTTAATCTTAAACCGTCAATATTTCTGTAAATATTAGTGTGACAGAAAAAATGATAAGAAATAAAATTACAGTAAAACTTAGTACCTACAACTTTACTTATAAACTTTTCGATTATTCAAATATTAAGGGAGATATGTCAAATTTTGTGTTTCCCTCTCCCTTTAAACCCCCCCCCCTTTCCCTTTGTCCGATTTTACTTATTAACGAATTTGACGTTTTGAATTCCAAAAGCGCCTCAAATACCAAATTTCATTCCGATAAAATGAAAACTGAGACCGCTAGAGTGATTACAGACATATATATGTATATATATATATATATAGATATATATATATATATATATATATATATATATATATATATCATATACATATATATATATATATATATATATATATATATATATGTCCATAGATATCTATATATATATAAATTTTACATGGTGATTTTATTTTTATGGTGATTTTTGACATCTACTAGATAGGATTGATGGACATTTGAAGAAATTTTGACTTCGATAGCTCTATTTCCTTTCAGGAAATTTGCTAATAGGTATTGGTCAATCAATTGAGCATTTACATTAATTACCTTTTTTTGCAAATATATTACAGGGTGACGTAAGACATAGAAAATTCGTAACACGAAATGTAAAAATAAACTCTGCGTATTGATAAAGATAATTATTACCAGTCTCACTGTTGTATTTATAGTTTTATATATTATCGTCTGTGATAGCAAAATGCTATATAAAAAATACAATGAAATTCATATACAACATACATAGGAGATATACCTAAACTAACAACAATACGGTTATATTCTTTTATTTCATTTTAATTTCACTCTGGGGATCTAATCGGTATTAGCTCCCATTATTATTCTAGAGTTAATTAATTGGAAACCCCATTAAAGTACACATGATTAAAACAATATGTCTTCATTGATGTCCAATTTCAAAGTAATAATATCTCGAACAATCTTTTTTTATCCTTCTGTCTAGGAGTTTTGTATTCATTCGTCTACTGCTTTTGTCGACATACAAATAATCTAATTACTATTTGTGTGGTTTTTAAAATAAAAGTTTAAGTAAAAACTAGATACTATAGCAAAAATACAGAGTGGTGCAACAATAACAGGCCAAATATAATTGCAATTACCGGACATCGCATCAAAGAGTTTGTAATAGACCTTGATTATTACATATATGCGAAGGCACCATTCATAGTATCAAAAGTCTCTTTACAGTTTACAGCATCCAGAACAACAACAATAGACCTCTGGACCACCACAAGTTTTTTAAAGGCCTATTTAGTCTTTTCAAAAGAGTCAAAAGAAACTTTGACTATTGATAATTGCATTTTATTTACGTACGATGTATTTCTATACATGTTTTAAATACAGTAGTTAATTCGGGAAAAAATTATTTTTTGAAACCTTGATGTACCGACTTTAATCTGTTTATGTGGCGTTTGCATTAAAATTTATACTATAAGTGCCTAAGAAATATCTTTATAATTTCCAGTAATGAGCCTACAATTTTGCAACACTCTATTAAAAAATTATTATCATTCTAATAACCAACAAGC
Organism: Nineta flava; assembly: GCA_963920215.1. NCBI lineage: Eukaryota > Metazoa > Arthropoda > Insecta > Neuroptera > Chrysopidae > Nineta > Nineta flava. The sequence continues at coordinate 69,438,658 of OY986040.1, forward strand.
CGTTTTTTTAAATTGTGTTAAATTAAATGAAAAACCTTCTTCATTGGTAAATGAATTGTATTTATTTTTCTGGTAAATTACTTTCTTTCTATTTTCTCATACAAATTATTTTATCGTCTCATAAAATTGATTATTTAACTTTATATGCCACAAAATTTAATTACCTTTTTGTTAATTGAGTAAATATTTATTATAGAAATGGAAAATTATCCATCTCGGTGTAAACGATTCTAAACGTACTGCCAATCAATATTAAGTCAAATCAAAAGTTGAATATGTCAATAAGCAAGGACTATTTAAAATTTTGTAATCCAGTCAATCTGTACAATTTACGTTACATCAAATCGGGTAAGGCTGTTTTTTTACATGTTCTTTCTGTTCATTTCTGAACATGAGTCAAAGTTTTCGACTTCGACCGACCTCGGAAAGTATCGGAAATACATTTTTTTAAAGCCGCGATATATATTTGTTTGCTTCCATGCGACGTTATACATCTCCTGCATACTTTTGAAATTAGTTCACATTCTTCCTTTTTAAACGCCGACGCAAAAGAGAGGTGGTATAATATTCAAGGCAATGGCACGTCAAATTTGGACGGAGAGGCAACCGGATGGCGAGTGGTAATCTGGGTGTTGAAATGATACTGAACCTCCCCGTACCGTCCGAATGGACCCCAAATGGACGGGGCGGAGATAGGGAGGGGAGGGTGGTTGCAAAACGTAAAATTTTTTGACGAGGCAACCGGATAAAAATTCGATTGCTTTGAAGTGTATACCCTATTTAAAAAATACAATTTTTTTGCCATCCGAAACACGCGGGCCGTTTTCGCACTCGCGAATTAAGAAAAAGTTATGAGGCAACCGCTCCAAAATTCGTGAGCCTATTTATTGGTACCACTATATGTTGTAAAAAAATGCCATCCGTTCCTGATGGGCAGTTTCTGAGAAACAACCTTTCAAAGATACCAAATGTTTCAGATGTCAAAAAAATTGTATTATATAAATAGGGTATAAACTTCAAAGCAATCGCATTTTTATCCGGTTGCCTCGTCTAAAAATTTTACGATTTGAGCCCCAGAGTTTATATTTATACATATGGTTTCCTTTTTGTCCCACGAGTAAATCTGGCCGACTACTACCCCATCGGCCCTTTACTTCCTTGATGGGGAGGGCATTTATACAGTGCTGTCGCCAGGTGCTCCAACAATGCCTCGCACCGTAGCTTGGGTTTGCATGGTGTCTTGGTCGTGCTTCTCGAGGCTATCCTGCCCAGCATGGGTATTTCTGCCAGTTACATAGTTACCGCCGGTATAGCATCGATGCACTCGAAAAATATGTTTAAATAAATATTTTAATTTATACATATTGTTATAGTTTTAGTACTAATTTGCTTTTTAATGAATCGGGTACTTTATACACGTAACTTTAGTATATCTGTGTGCTATTTTTAGAACAAGAAAATAGAACATCTTTAAAAGTACGTTCAATTATTTCAAACTAAAACATAAAATATATTTATAATTTCCAAATACAGATTCAAACGAGTCAGTTCAAGTTGCTGCGCTGTCAAAGGCGCTCTGCTTGGAGCTGTGAGGTTGAGAGTTCGATTCCTAACGATGGCAGTTTGTGAAATAAATTTAATAGGGCAGTCAATTGTCTAAGCTGTTGGCGTACATAACCTACCAATTCCTGGTCTGTATACAAATTTCTTGTCCTCCACACATCGTTAATGTATGGTTAAAAATTAACTAAGCTTAACACAATTATGATGTGGGTGGCCTCTGTTATAGACCGTAGAGTCTCAGAAATGGAGGAAAACTTCATTGTTATTATTATGATTAAATAAACCATAGAAATAATGGATAAAATATTATCAAAAATAAAAACATCTAGAAAAATCTAAATCCTCCTATATACGCAGCCTTCGATTTGTTTCATTCTAGACTTAAACTCGTGATATATATATATATATATATATATATATATATATATATACAAGTGTGTGTGTGTATGCAATCGAATGCTCGTTTTCAGTTGCAGGCCTTAGTTCCTAGGGGACATAAAACCAATAATTGTCCAAACCTATTCTTTTACGTTCACCAACAACAATGCCAAAGGAAAAAAAATTCGTTATAAATACTGCATTAAAATCAACTTACCATAAATTATAGTAAAATTGTATTCATAACACCCGTGAAATATGTGATGAAAAATTAATCTTGTATTGAAAATTACCTGCAATAAAAACAGAAAAATATTTAAAAATATGCTATCAGTTTTCAATTCAATCAAAATTAAAAATTTAATTTAAATTCCAATAATTTTTTTGTTTCAAAAATACATTATTTTACATACATACATTTTTTCACAAATAAAAATACAAAAACAATTGAGCAATAAATAACTGACCAAAGAGATAATTTGAATTTTATGATACATAAAGCAATTATGTGCATAATTAAATATTTTTAATTTGGTTTTCCAGTTTGATTTAAATATGATTACAAAAAAAACGGACATCGACTAACAATAAAAGTTTTAATTATGTATCAAACCAGGTATGATGACATTGAGTATTATTTGGTTACCCCTCTCATATTAACGCAAACGAACTGGGTGGATATTTTTGTTACCTACACACCCCTCATCAAAAATAATTGGACGTATATAATTTGGGCAATAAAATACCTGAATATTAAATCTAATATGGAATATGTATACCGTTTCCGCAAATGGTTTCCGCAAAAGTGTTTGACGCTTAAGTTGATTTTCGAATCAGGTAAAACTGCAGAATGCTTAACGCAAGTATTTTTTTATTTCAGCACAACTAACGATCCGAAGTTGGTAGCGGTATATTTAATAATTACGTATGTTTGAGTTGAAGTTGCGACAATATCATGCAGTATATTAACAAGTGAAAATAACAACTACTAACTGAGTTACCCGGTATATCCTGAATTTATGTAAAAAAGTTTATAGAAAAAGTTGTTTTGTTTTAACATAGAAACATTTTTTGTCTTTACATTTTTGCATTATCTTTTATTTTTTCAAAGAAGGACAGTTTTGCACATTTTCCCAAAGTTGGTCCGATTTTGCCCATTCACGAACTTGACCTTTTTTGGACTTGAACACATATACAAAATTTCAGTTCGTCACCTCTTTTCGTTTTTCAGTTATCGTGTTCACAGGCAGACGGGTGGATATGCGGAAATGGCCGAATTAGGCAATTTTATGAACATCTATGCCAAGCATTTATGACTACGATAAATATTTTTAAGCGTTACAAAGTCGGGACTAAAATTAATATACTCTGGTATATTTACATATACCGGGTATAAAAAGAGTTGTTTGTATTAACAAAAACAAACAATTGGTATTAATACTTGAAATCCACTAACCTCTATATAACTGGACAGATTATACCATGTTATGCCATTAGCCACTACTGAAGCGCTCCTCAACTAGCCAAGGCACTAAAGGCTTTCAGTACGTCTGCGCAGCGTTTATGTGTAGTAAGTATGTGTGTTAATGTTTATGTTAAGAGACACGCTGGTAAACTGAGGAAAGCTTAGACAGCGCTTCAATTGTGTTCGTTATTTCATGATTCACTGAAATCACTTCTTTTAATCTTTCGAACTCGCTCAAGATATTATAGTTCGTGAACTTTCTTTGTTTTTGAATTATTGTGTTGACCAACTAATCGCTAAATGTACCTCTCGAAGACTTCTTTATTAGACTTCAATGCAGCATGAGTCATGGAGGAAAATATATAATAGCTGGGGATTTCATTGCTAAATCGATGTTGGGCGAAAAAGTTAACGACAAAAGAGGAAATATCCTGTTAGACTAGATAGCCAGAAACAACTTGATTCAAACAACAAAATCAAGGCAACAAGCCATCTTTCAGAAGAAACTCTAGTTGTTCAATAATCAACCTCACTCTAACATCTGAAACCGAAAAATGGCAGCAAATATCATTTATTGGAAAGTTGTGGAAGAAGAAAGCCTAAGTTATCATATTATGTACTAGTATGACAAAGTGTCCACTTCGGCGAAATTCCAGAAAAAAAACCGATTGGAAAAGTGTAAAGGATGGAAAATAGATGGTACAGAGCTATTTACCAAAAACTTCAAAGATGCCATACTAGGGAGAAAGAAGAACTTGGAAGAATTGACTGCTCAAGGTATTGTAGAAGAATGCACGAATGCATGCAATAAATCATTCAGCACTAAAAAATACATTCCATAACGGAGACCTAAGAGGATAGGAGCATATAAGAGGATACTTGTCCAAAACAACCGCAAAAAAATCAGCTTGGATTAAATTATGTGACGAAATCGACGAGGATATTTGAGGCTTGGATTATAGAATACTGATGAAACAAGCCAAAATGTATTCATCAATAAGGTTGGTGGATTCTAAACAGTTGGAGATTGCAAGGACTTGCTCCCATCTGCAAAAAAGGAGTCTTAAAGAGAGAAAACATCGAGTGATTTATCGTTCGCATAACTGGAACTCAAAGAACTAGAGACAGTAATATCCCGCATTAAGAAGAATAGCTGCTGGACCAGACCAAATACCCCCGGAAGTAGTCAAGGCCGCTGCCATAGCAGAGTCGGAAATAATTATGCGTGTCTATAACGCGCTTCTTAAACAAGAAAAATTTCCAACAGAATAGAAAAAGGCTCAATTGGCACTTATCCAAAAAAATAAATCTTGTAAATATAGACAAATTTGACTCCTCGATATCTTCGGGAAACTATTCGAACGGCTCATTGCGGAAAGATTATACGAAGAAGTAGAGGATAAGCTCTACAATCATCAATATTGGTTTAAAAAAGGAAGGTCCACAATTGACGCCATGCACGAGGTTCTAAAAGTAATCGTCGACATCATGATCAACGCTCCTAATAACCAGGAACTCTGAGAAAAAAAAAAAAAACAAACAAACAACAGTGTGGGCCACCTTGTCCGGGTGCCACCTTGTAAATTTATCAAATATAGGCGCTCCCTCTATTGTTTTTACCGCGAACTATTAGTGTCAATCATTAGTAAACAAAATATTCCATAATACATGTGCTGTTTTAATAATAATAAACGAACTCATTTCTTCAGTAAGGGTGTTTCAACCCGGCGAATTTGGTTCGTAGTACCACAGAATCGTGGAAGCTGTAAATTAATATATATAAAACAACGCAAGTAATAACCTTTTTTTTTTTAAATATGTTTCATTTATTCTTAATAAGTTTCTAGGTTAAAAGTCATAAACCATGTGTTGTAAATATACAGACACAAACACAAATATGATTTTAAAATATAAAAAAAAATTAAATAATAATGGAATTCCAAAGACAATACAAATTATAAAATGGTCAAAAATTCCGCCGATGGAGGGTGATTTCTTGGCAATCTGTTTAGTACTCATTAGCGCCACGCGCTGAATTCTCGACAGACCGCCAAGTGTGTTTGACGATTCACCAACTGAAACTTTGCCGTTCCGCGGCAGATATGAGTTGTGAACTATCGTCAAGTTCACCAGGACTCCTGCATCGACAGAATGATCAACAAATAATACTAAGCTAATTTAAAATGAATTGGGTGTACGCTTTAGGTACGTAGTTATTGTAGAAGTTTTTGTTTTTCTTTTAAAACCCCAATAATTTTGATATTAAATTGTTTTTAAAATGTAACGAGTGGGAACCTCAACTCGATTGGTTAACCCCGATGGAAAATACTTCTGAAGGTGATGAAAAAGAGGGAAAATCGGTTAAATGGAACTAGTTATACTTTATTTATTTCAATGGGCCGCTGATGGTACCCCCTCAGCAACAAATAAATTGGCCTTTCAAACACGCAATCCAGTCCAGTGTAACCCGGTGATTTTCCAGGTTGGTGACGAAATGTCCCGCCAGATATGGGTGCCTTTGGTGGTCGTGTATTATACGTTGGTAAGAATATTAACTCAACTTTTTCTTTATCCACTTCCAATCTCCATATGTGGAATATTTTCCACGAGGTGAATATAGTTCACGTAGTAACTTGATTGTCCGTTGTTGTTGTACTCGCTTTACCCTCTTTTATTAAAAATTCCATACAAATATTCAGAGGCTGTTGCTACCATAAGAGTTGGCCAAGTAATGAATTTTTGTCGAGCGTGGACTTAATACCAAAAAAACAAATGTGACGTATACATCTTGGATCATGTATGATCTCGTTCGCTAAATCTGGCGGGAATCTTCCTGTTCGCGTGCTTGATCGACCCAAAAAATTTGCGCGGGAATATTGTTTATGAGTATACTTATGATTGTTGTTTATATTATTTTATTGGGTACGTTTTACCTTCACTCGAATTTTTTGTTATTTAAGTTTGTATATTATTCCATTAGGTTCGTTTTACCTTTCACTTTTGCTACACTAATTTTATAAATTTCTAATCGGGGTCAACATGCAATATTTATTTTATATCACTCACTTTTTTTTCTATTAAATTAAAATTAATTAATGCAAATGTGACGGAACGTCACAGTCTCCCTCGCTACCGAATGAGATACTACGGTATCTCATTATCATTTGCGTCGTTGCGCTCTATAAACGGCCTCAGGTCTTCTATATGGGCTTTATAGCGAACGTGAGTTTCGACATCTTCGAGTTCGCATGACACGGGCGTTGTTAATCGGATGATTCTCCGGGGTGTCGTCCACCTAGGAACAAATTTCTTAGCCTCGTCGAACTGGGGTCCACCATGGACCTTTTGCAAAACTAATTGGCCCTCACTGTAAGGATGATTTGGCGGGTGCTTGGCGTTGTGAAATCTACGGACCTTTTCATGCGCCTTAGACAGGGATTCTCGGACCTTATCTAGGTCTGGCGGTGGACCTTCCCCTAGGATCTCCTGGAGATCCCACCGTAGGTCGATGGGGGAATACACTTCGCGCCCGAGAAACACGGTCGAGGGGCTAGCTTGGATAGATGCGTGGTATTGGTTATTATGCGCTTGTTGAAAGTATGGGATGAATTTATCCCATTCGCGGTGCGATGTCGCATATTCCTTTAGGATGATTGTCAATCCACTTTTCAAATCACGGTTAACCCGTTCGACAGCATTTCCCGAGGGGTGATACGGGGCGCATCTGACGTGTTTTATCCCAAACCTAAGACATATGAATTTAAATTTTTCACTAGTGAAGCATGTCGCATTATCGGACACCAAATACCGGGGTGGACCAAAGCGTAGAAATATCGTGTTCAACCTGTCAATAGTAACATCAGCTGTTATTCGCTTAACGGGTATGGCTTCTACCCATTTGCTGAAGCCGTCCAGTAGCATGAGGACATACCTGTTCCCATTTTTGGTACTCACTAAAGGTCCTATGTGATCCAGATATATACGATCCCAAGGTCGTGTTGGGAGGTTGGATGCTAGTGCCGCACCTGGGGCCTTATTATATGGTTTGCACCTTTGGCAGTCTGAACACGATCTAACGTATTCTCGGACGTTTTCAAACAACTTTGGCCACCAGAAACGACGGGCGATAGTTCGATAAGTGACCGTGATCCCAGGATGCATGCCGGAGATGCTCTCATGGAAGAAATAAAGTAGCATGTTTCTCATTGAGTTGGGTACAGATACTCGTCGAAGACGATTCTTTCCAACAAGTTTCACCAGGAGATCGTTCTTGATCATGTAACCTCTAACATCTTCCCCCGCTTGTATGCGGTTGAAGATGAGCCTATGGTCAGGATCTTCCTCCTGGTGACGCTTTAATGAAATAAAAGATTGTGGTACCTCGTCTAGGAGATTCAAGCTTGAGCGTTCGAATTTGTCAGGGGGTGTCTGTTCGTCGGTCTGTTGTTGGTCGTTCGTCTGTTCGATTGTGAAGAGTCGACTTAGTCCGTCTGCTAAGACGTTTTGTGGTCCCCGAATATGCTCCACGTCAAAATCAAAACGGGATAGCTTCAGTAACCATCGTCCGATTCGACCAAGTTGCTTAGGATGTTTGATCATCCAGGTTAAAGCTGCACTATCGGTCTGTAGGACAAAGCGTGTTCCTAACAGGTATTGTTTAAATTTATCCAGAGACCAAATGATTGCTAATGCCTCGAGTTCGAAAGCTGCATAATTGGCTTCAGACGGTGTCAATTTCCTGCTTGCATACTGTACAGCATGTACACCATCGCTTAGCCTCTGGAGTAGAACAGCCCCGATGGCGATACCGGATGCATCGGTTTGCACAATAAACGGTTTGGTAAAATCGGGATAGATGAGTACTGGAGCCTCCGTTAGAGCTCGTTTGATCCTGAAGAAAGCTTCCTTTTGCGCATCACCGAAGTGATATACAACGTCTTTTTTTTTTAAGGTGTTTAATGGGGCCACAATTTCGGCATAGTTGGGTATGAAGCGTAGAAAAAACCCAGTCATTCCCAAAAAGGACCTGAGCTGTCTGATATTGCGGGGTATTGGCAGATCCGATATAGCGACTACCTTTTCGCGATCAGCCTGGATCCCAGCCGCGGAGATGACGTGTCCGAGAAATTTGATGGATGGCAAACAAAGTTGCATCTTCTCGGGCTTTACAGTCAACCCAGCACTTCGGAGTCTACTAAAAACTGTATGTAAGTGCTGGAGGTGATCATCGTAACTACGACTGAAAACCAGGATGTCATCGAAATAGGGGATGACACACTGATATCTGAGATCAGCAAATAACGCGAACATCAAACGGTTGAGGGCTTGTGGACTAACGCTAAGTCCGAATGGTACCTGACGAAATTGATACTGGCCTGTTGGCGTTGAAAAGGCAGTGACCCTTTTACTACCCTCCGAAAGGCAAATCTGGTAAAACGCGGCTTTCAAATCTAAATTTGAGAAGTAAGAAGACCCATTCAGACTCTGGAAGATGCTGTCCATATGAGGTGAAGGAAAACCATCGAAGATGACTTTCGTATTCAGCTTTCTGTAATCGACACAGAGCCGAAACGAGTTATCTTTCTTCTTTATTAGAAAAGCAGGGGATGAATACGGTGAACGACTGTGTTCAATGACACCTCGTTCGAGGAGTTCAGTTACGTGATCATCCATCTCCTTAGCTTTAGGTGGGGCTAACGGATATGGAGGACTCCTAACCGGGATATCGTCCTTTAGGTGGATAGTATAGGAGTAATCACGTGCTCGACCAATTTCATCAGTCAGTACGTCTTCGAACTCAGCTAGTAGTTCCTTCAGACGCACCTGTTGGCTGGAAGATAGCGTAGGTGATGTGACGACGTTACAGACAGTCCTTTTTTTTGATGGGGTAATGGGCATTGGATTGTCAGGGTCGAAGCCGAAGGTGACTGTAGAGGTAGTGAAGTTAAGAGTCGCCTTCAAATGTTTCAAGTGCACCACTCCCATAATCAGACTATACGTCAAGTTTGGAATTATAAAGAATGTTAGAGGCCACGAATAGCAACCTATCTTTACTAAACATTCCAACCTTTGTTTTATCTGGATAACCCCTCCGTCAGCCACGACGGTTTCGATGAAGGAGTCACGAAGTTGACCTAGTTTAAGTCTGGTTATGGTGGTGGCCACTTTGCGTGAGCAAAAACTATAGCTGGCCCCTGAATCCAATAGGCAGTCAAAAAGACATGGGCCGATCTTCACGGTAATTGTCGGCAGGTGGATTTCGTTACTACGGTTAGACAGCAATTTCCGGTACCCAGTGAGACCACGGTGACGTATACGGGGTACGGACGGACAGACAATGGGTGAGTTGAGGTTCTCAGTTAGTTTTTTGTTTTTTTAATAGATTTGTCAGAACTCTGCTCCATTTGCGAGTATAGCTCCTGACGGTCATTTATTTGACGGACTTCATGTGCAACGAGGTCAAGTGCGTCAAATGTGTCCGGCACCGCTTTGAATCTGCAAATATCGTATGTTGCACGATTCATACGGGCCCAAAGAAGGGTGGCTAGCTCACGCTCGCTCATATCAGCGCCAATTATTCTCGCTTTGAGCTTTATATCGTTCACGAATGACATAAAGGACTCATCGCTACGTTGCCACCTATATAGATGCTCTGATATAAGTAATGACCTATCGGCCGGCCCAAAGAATACATCTAAGATTCTTGTGCGAAGCGAATCCCAAGTGGGACAGAATACGATGTTGGAAGCCCACCATCTTTGAAAGTTCCCTTCGCAAAAATGAAGCACGTGAATTAGAAGGGGTTTTTCATCCAGAATACCCAAATCGGACAATTTCTGAACCTCCTCCATAAATGTCATGATTTGACTTTTGGATGTCCCGTCACATTTGACGAAATCTTTAAAAAATGTGTTTATGTCCACAGAGTAATTAATTTTATAATTACCGGGTGTCACTTCTTGATGTCCTATCATCTTATTATTTACAGGTTGAGGATTATTCACATGCACCTGGTTTAGGGACTCACATATGTGTTCAAGTTGGGCATTCATGCGTAGGAGTTCTTGATGGTGTGCCGCATTCAGGTCCGTCTGTGTTCTGATTAATTGGAAGACACGAGACGGTGTTGTATCTGTTTGTGGCTGCGCCGAAGATGATGTCGATGCTGGAGCTTGAGGTAGAGGTGCTGGTGGTCTCGTAACTGTAGCTGCAGTTACTGCAGTAACTGCAGTTACTGTATTAGCTGATGGAGCTATGGTTGTAATCATAGCTGGGTATGATGATACCTCTGGCGGTGTTAGATATCCTGGAGAGTTTACTTCCTGGATTGTGGTTGGTACCAGTTCCTGGTCTTGCCCAGCTGCTCTCGTTGATCGTGTATCTGGCATGATGTTGAGGGGGTACCTCGAAACCGTTCACGGCGTAGACGTTTGCATGTAAAAGAAAATGAAAAAAAAATAGAAAAGGTGTATGATGGATAAAAAGAAAATGCTATCGGGGATCTGCTCTGGTTTCGGTATCGATAACCACACGCTATGCTACCATCTGAGGCATCTTACCATTTGTGACTAGGTTTTAGCGCACAATTAGAAAGAAAACCCGCTGTTGTCGCGCAGTGGAATGTGTTGGTTGAGAGTGGCGTCGATGGGGTCAACTGATACCGGAACGCTCTGAACCGATCCCCTTTATTGGACGCGTAATGGCTGTGGTTGAATTTAAATAATGGAATTAAAAAAAAAAAAAAAAAAAAAAAAAAAAAAACAAACAACAGTGTGGGCCACCTTGTCCGGGTGCCACCTTGTAAATTTATCAAATATAGGCGCCCCCTCTATTGTTTTTACCGCGAACTATTAGTGTCAATCATTAGTAAACAAAATATTCCATAATACATGTGCTGTTTTAATAATAATAAACGAACTCATTTCTTCAGTAAGGGTGTTTCAACCCGGCGAATTTGGTTCGTAGTACCACAGAATCGTGGAAGCTGTAAATTAATATATATAAAACAACGCAAGTAATAACCTTTTTTTTTTTTAAATATGTTTCATTTATTCTTAATAAGTTTCTAGGTTAAAAGTCATAAACCATGTGTTGTAAATATACAGACACAAACACAAATATGATTTTAAAATATAAAAAAAAAATTAAATAATAATGGAATTCCAAAGACAATACAAATTATAAAATGGTCAAAAATTCCGCCGATGGAGGGTGATTTCTTGGCAATCTGTTTAGTACTCATTAGCGCCACGCGCTGAATTCTCGACAGACCGCCAAGTGTGTTTGACGATTCACCAACTGAAACTTTGCCGTTCCGCGGCAGATATGAGTTGTGAACTATCGTCAAGTTCACCAGGACTCCTGCATCGACAGAATGATCAACAAATAATACTAAGCTAATTTAAAATGAATTGGGTGTACGCTTTAGGTACGTAGTTATTGTAGAAGTTATTGTTTTTCTTTTAAAACCCCAATAATTTTGATATTAAATTGTTTTTAAAATGTAACGAGTGGGAACCTCAACTCGATTGGTTAACCCCGATGGAAAATACTTCTGAAGGTGATGAAAAAGAGGGAAAATCGGTTAAATGGAACTAGTTATACTTTATTTATTTCAATGGGCCGCTGATGGTACCCCCTCAGCAACAAATAAATTGGCCTTTCAAACACGCAATCCAGTCCAGTGTAACCCGGTGATTTTCCAGGTTGGTGACGAAATGTCCCGCCAGATATGGGTGCCTTTGGTGGTCGTGTATTATACGTTGGTAAGAATATTAACTCAACTTTTTCTTTATCCACTTCCAATCTCCATATGTGGAATATTTTCCACGAGGTGAATATAGTTCACGTAGTAACTTGATTGTCCGTTGTTGTTGTACTCGCTTTACCCTCTTTTATTAAAAATTCCATACAAATATTCAGAGGCTGTTGCTACCATAAGAGTTGGCCAAGTAATGAATTTTTGTCGAGCGTGGACTTAATACCAAAAAAACAAATGTGACGTATACATCTTGGATCATGTATGATCTCGTTCGCTAAATCTGGCGGGAATCTTCCTGTTCGCGTGCTTGATCGACCCAAAAAATTTGCGCGGGAATATTGTTTATGAGTATACTTATGATTGTTGTTTATATTATTTTATTGGGTACGTTTTACCTTCACTCGAATTTTTTGTTATTTAAGTTTGTATATTATTCCATTAGGTTCGTTTTACCTTTCACTTTTGCTACACTAATTTTATAAATTTCTAATCGGGGTCAACATGCAATATTTATTTTATATCACTCACTTTTTTTTCTATTAAATTAAAATTAATTAATGCAAATGTGACGGAACGTCACAGTGGCTACGCTAAATAACAACACGTTCAACTCGGCACCATGAGAGGAAATTCTGCTGGAATTGAGGAATATGGGAGTTTCCAATTATCTTCGCCGCATATTATCGTACTATTTACACGGAAGATCTATACTAATAAGTATCAGGATAAATATTAAAATGGAGTGCGGTGTACCACAGGGATCGATTCTGGGACCTCTTCTATGGAACATATTTTACAACTCAGTGCTAAAGGTTCAGGTGCCAGCCGGTACCGTCATACTAGGTTTTGCTGACGACACGACAATAATTGCCAAAGCAAAGGCGCAAACAGAGGTAGCCAACAACTCAATAGCACCAGAAAAAACCGAGGCCGTAATATTGTACGGCGGAAGAAAATTTAAAAAAGCCACCATACAAGTGGAAAACATAAAGGTGGGCACCAAGGTAAAGCTGAAATATCTGGGTGTTGTTTTCGACCAAAACTGTTACATGAAACAATATGTGGTAACTACAAAGGCTGAAAAATCGGTATTGGCACTCAGCAAGATCATGCCAAACTTCGGAGGTCAGAAGTCAACTAATAGAAGAACTTTGGCAAACGTGGCACATTTCATCCTCTCTTATATGCAGCTCCTGTTTGGAGCCGGACCCTCAAATGGGATTTAAAAAAATTATGGCTAGTGTCCAACGTAGAAAAGCTCTGTAAATCTGCATTGGTTTCAGAACGATGTCTACTGACACGGAGCTAATATTGGCAGGAATTCTACCTATAGAAATCCAAGTACAAAATAGATGCTGGCAATAACGGAAATCTAAGTCAATCGACACTGAGGTAGAAGAAGTGGATCTAGTTCAGTGGCAAAGAAGGTGGACAACTGAAACCGCTAGAGTTGCTTAAATATGGTTTTTAATACTCAACTTAAACAAGTGGATAACACGGAGGTTGACTTCTATCTCAGCCAATTACTTAGCGGACATGGGTGGTTCAACAGCTACATCAAACGATTCCACTTGGGTAACAACGATCTCTGCAGTAGGTGTGACGTGGTGGAAGATGCGCAGCATGTATTCTTCCACTGTCAGAAGTGGAGTTCGCTGATTAAATCTACAAACGACAGTAGAGTTTGTAGATTTAATGCTGCGTAGAGTATATGTTGAAAAGTGAAGGGAACTGGTCACTGATTGCCCACGAAACAGTATTCAAGAAAAAATAAAGGAGCATTTCTTGAAGTAATGTTAATATTTACACCCCGTTTTTTAAAATACACCCAATCTGCAATCTGGTCTCTGCAATGGGGTATACTATTATATGGCTTACTTTGTCACACATAAACTGTATTAAAATCAATATTGTATAACATATAACTAAAATACTTACCACTCTCTTAACAACAATCATTTATTTACAGTTGCATCTTAATCGTGCATGTATACATCGTCATTATTGTCCGTCGTCCGTCGTGCGAGTGTGTCTACATGTATACGTAACAAAGACACCATATCATAGTCACTACATATAGACAGCGATAGTTACACTATACATTATTTCCAGATTGGGTGTGTTTTAATATATATAAATATATATATATATATATATATATATATATATTATTTATAAATGTTCCCTTTATGGTGTCTAATCCAGTATGGAATGATTTTGCTATTGTTTAAAAAACTCGTAGCTTGTGAAGACATACATCATTGTAACTGTTACCCAACTTATTTTAACGTGTCCAGTTCATTGTTTCATTAAATAACTCAAATATTTTCTCTAAACGTCTAATTTAATGCATAAATATTTGGCTTCAGAGGATATTTTTGCATTTGAGGTACCAGTATAAAGGTCATCAAAAATAATTTCTTTCATGTAAAATATAAACAACAGAACCCAGATTATATACAAAATTTATTTGTAAGTGAAATCCCTTAATATTTTTAACGGTAATTATAAATATTTTATCACGTAATATACCATTACGAAACTGCTTCAATCGTGACATTTTTAGGTAAATGATAATTATTACTCAACGATATAAAATTTTACGACATGGTTTTTGTAATTAATAATAAATTTTTATGTCCAATTTTCATTCTAATTATTACGATTTTTTCAAAACCATTTTCGTATATTTTTGTATTACTAATGATTTATTAGTGATTAATTTTTGAATTTTTTTTTTTTTTTTTCATTTCGTAGCAATAGAACATAACGTTAATTTGTAAATATAACTTTTTAATAAATGTTCTTTGTACTGTAAATACTAGTAATATCTAATAATTTTTTTATATTTCATAGCATTTTTGAACTTAATCTAACATTCTTGTCATGGTTTCTATTCTTGTTTTTCATAAATTTCTACTTAAAATTCGTCTTAAATTAATTATTTGTTTGTTACCAAGTTTTATAGGTAGTAACAAATGTTGTGTTTTCTCAAAGTTTTTGAAACTAAAAGTAGTGATTATTAGCTTGAATCAATAAGGAATAATAGAGTTAGTTCACTGGAATTAAGCACATGTGTAATGGAGTGCAATCAAAGAAATATACAATCATCTGTAGAGTCCCATTTTAAAGTGAGCTACAGGAGCATTAATTTGATTCGCTCTCTTTATTATGATTCATTAAAAAATATTTATGCCCTCTGGTATATTTCTGATTTTAAATATATTGAAAATAGGAAATAATTTTTGAAAAAAATCTAAAACTGTTCAGTTTTCGAGATTTAAAAGCAATACACGTAGATGGACTCCATTGTACGCTACAGCCCATATATTGACCTCATTTTCACTACTATGGATAAGTGGACCTTATTTACGCATAAATTCACATGATCCGTAAACGGACTGTCGCTGGCCGCTGTATACCCGATCAACCAGCTACGTTATCCCCTTGCAACTTTTTTCATATAGTTTTTGTTGCTGCAATAGCTCTCGCATTTGTTTGGGTCGGACTTTTCATGTTTGTTAGATTTCTTATAACATTAGCTCTGATATGCGTTTTCTAAAATTCCGATCATTTCCGAGTAATATGAGAGAAGATATTCCATTTTTTTGTAATTTAATATCAATTATATTTAATTATATTCTTCACTATGCCTCCTAGTAGTGGTACGAATATAGTGCGACAGATACGTAAAGATATGATCTATCTGTTTTGGGCTAAACCATTATAAATGCATCATTAGTCATAAATATATTAGTGATTGCATTCTTACATTATTACGCACACAAGAATGTTCGACCGACCACCTGTATAACGAGAGAATAGACGTTCTCACGTCTAAATGTTCTCTTTTGAATTTAATTTTTTCCTCTAAATTTATTTAAACAAATTCAATGGATAAGAAGTCCGTTTTTATACCCGGTATATATACCAGGGTATATTAAGTTCCGACTTTGCAACGGCTGTCTGTCTGTGGACACGATAACTCAAAAACGAAAAGAGATAGCGAGCTGAAATTTTGTATGCGTGATCTAAAGCAAAATAGTAAGGTCAAGAATGGGCAAAATCGGAACATGTTTGGGCAAAATGGGAAAAACTGGCCATGTTTGAAACCGTTAGAAATAGAACACCAATTTAAAAGCAAAAAATGTTCCTTTTTTTAAAATAAACAAATTTTGATTGAATTTTTCATAAATTCAGTATATACCGGGTATTTAAGCAATTAACTCAGTTAGTTGTTATTTTCACTTGATTTTAAATATAAATCATGTTCAATGCAAAAACATTTCTTTTTAAATTTTCATAAATAAATAAATAAATTATATTGATTTTTCAATGTAACATTCGTATCATCAATCATTTGATAAGTAATAATATAAAATAGCCATACATAATTAATGATCATGTTGGTACACATAATGATTAAAAACTATAATTCGTTATAAAACTACACGCGTATAATTAGACTGACATCCAAACTCAAAACAAAATTGTTTAATATACAGTCTATAATGTGTAGATAATGGTTGTGAGGCAACTCATTCACAAAAGAGTTTCTTTTTCTATGTGAAAAAGTATTATTTTAACATATGAAAGCTAAACTATTATATTAAAGTTTCTTAAAAAATTTTATAAATATCTTTTTTAATCTTTTGATATTTCTTTTCTATCGTATTCAGGAATATGAATATACCGGAGCAAGCAATCATTAATAACACCATCAATTTTAAAATCACCATGAACAGGTGTTAAGAAATATAATTTCTAAAATATAATTTTAATCACATGATCCTTTTCCTGAGGTTAACACAATCATATCTATTGCCAGTGGAGTCGTTGGTGATAATAAAATTAACTGTCATAAAGCTCGTGAAGTTGGGATTGCATCCCTGTCTAACATGTCAGGACAGACATTCAATAATATTAAATTCAAACGCGCTGATAAAGTACTGCCTCTTTTAGCTATGAGTGGCACCATAAAAGTGCATGATGAGAAAGTACCTGTAGACCCTGCTCTATTATTTCAGCGCATGAGTATTACTAAGACATTCGAAGATGAAATTGAAAAATTTTAGGAATATGAATTAGCCCCCATTATCATTCTTCGATGATATTGGAATGCGTAAAACACAAAAGTCAGCCATTTACGATTGTTTTAAATCAGTAAACATTGATATTGACAACACAAATGCTACTTACAGCATCATTGGAGGATATCGATTACACCGAGTTGTATGAGATCGAGAAGAAACATTCAACGTTATTTTGGATAAATACGTTCAGTATGTACTTAGACATTTTGATCATAGAATTACTGTAGTATTTGACGGCTATACTAATTGTAAGAAAAACATTAACGCCACATAACAACGTCGTCGAATTACAAAAACATCTTCATCTTCTGATGTCGTTTTTGATCAATTTATGACAGTTCCAACAAGGGAACAACAATTTCTTGCAAATTCTCACAACAAGTCTCGTTTAATTTCAATTTTAAGTGAAAAATTTATCACTCAAAATATTTTAGTGAAACAAGCTAATAATGAAGCTGAAGTCCTTATAGTTGAAACAGCACTAGAACAATTCAATACAACAAAAACTATTGTTGGTGAAGATGTTGATATATTAATACTACTTACTGCCCGAAATCCGATCTATAAAATTATTTACTTTTTAAAACCTAGGCTCAACATCGAAAAAAAATTTATTCATCTCTTGAAAGTTTAGCTGCTTATCCAAAATGTCAAAATGATATCTTATTTTTACATGCGATAACTGATTGCGATACTACATCAGCAATTTTCAGAAGATATAAAGCTACAGCATTCAAATTGTTTAAAAAACAGGATTTAAATTATTGCGCAAAAGTATTTAAAGAGATTTACTCTTCTCCACAAGTATCTTCTCCACTGTATAGATAAGTATAGATATATTTTAACATTTGTAAAAAATAGACGAAACAATAAAAAAGTACATATCAAGGTCAAGTGTGGCAAGGCAATCAACTGGGCCCGGAAAAACTGTGGTTGGAAATTTATAGATAATACTTTAGAACCAATTCAAACTTACACCCACCTGCTCCGAAAAAACTCCTTAACACCATCTTTTGCAATTGCTAAAAGGGTTGCAGTGCTAAATGTGGCTGTAGAAAAGTAGAATTATTTTGTGCACCTGCATGTACCAATGTCAAGACCAGTCGTGCATCAATGTTGAATCGAATACAACATATGATGATACTTATGATAGCAGTGAGGAGACAACTGGATGCATCGGTTTTAGAACAGTTTATAAGTATCCAGCAAGAAGAAGAAGAAGACATTACCATTGAAGTCCCATTTGATGATTCTGAGTCAGACTAATATTTTTCCGAAATTAATAATAGTTCATGCCACTTTAATCATTTCCAACAGTATCTTTTTGTATTTTATAGAATACTAGCACTGCCCGTCGCAGCTTCGTCCACGAAAATTGTAATTTTACAGATCTTATATTACTTAGTATTTTAGTAAATATACTGGATGATTATGCAAAATTTGAAGTAGATTGGACCAAGGAATCACGTTGTCCCATACAAATTTGCCCCCGTTTTTCACCACCTTAGGGGTAGAATTTCGGAAAATCCTTTCTTATCGGATGACTATGTCATACAAAGAACACACCCTCCAAGTTTCAGGTCTCTACGATCAGCGATTTAGGCTGTGCGTTGATCCGTCAGTCAGTCATGTAGGACAAAGCATTTTATATGTATAGATTATTTAAATAAACAGAATCACAATAGATCGTGGAGTATACCTAACGGGGAAACTACGTTAAAAAAACGCGCCAAGTACACTATAATAGCCATGATTTTGTTAACCTCAGGAAAAGGATCATGTGATGAAAACCACCCCCGAACTTTTTTTATGCCTCTCTCAGGTTGTGCAGAAATGTGTACATATTATGTATAATACGACTTCTTCAACTATTAAAATCGCTATATCTCAGAATGGTGATTCTTAAGAAAAAAGTGTAAGAACAATTTTTATAGATATGATGTACAATTTTTACCTGATGTATTATTATGATAAAACTTACAGTTTGCCAGAAAAAGGCATAAAACCAATTAGGCTTATATTCTTGTTGGTAAAGATTGACTTTAGTTTGTTAAAGTTTAGTTTCGCGAGATTAATCCTGTGTTTGATTTCGATGTCACATTTCCCGTCTTTTGTTAAAATAACACCTAGGTATTTAGCTTGATCTATATTTTTTATTAATTTATTGTACATAGTGAACTGAAAGTCTGTCTTTGTTTTACTGTTTGTCACAATAAGGCACTCTGTTTTATCTGTGTTAATTTTTAAACCTAGAACTTCACTCTCTTGTACTATTTTATTAATCATGTTCTGTAATTCGTCCGGATCGTCGCTCATGAGCACTGCATCGTCAGCATATCTAATATTGTTGATATTCATTCCACCAATATTGATTCCCCGCATGTCCTTAATAGTGTCGAAGATTGTCTGGCTATACAGGTTAAACATACCGGGAGACATAACGCAGCCTTGCCGTGTACCTTTCTGTATGGAAAAAAGTTCTGACTTATTATTTTTATATTTTACTCTGGCTTTTTGATCCCAATATAAATTTGAAATAAATTTTATGTCCTTGGTGTCGATTCCTAGTTTAGTTAGCCGTTCAATCAGAGCTACATGGTTGACATTATCAAACGCTTTACTGTAGTCTATAAAACACAAATAAATTTCCTTGTTTACTGCAAGATATCGCTGTATGATGTTTCGAATAGTAAATATTGCATTTCTTGTTCCTTTTCCTTTTCTAAAGCCAAACTGTTTATCGTCCAAGGCAGTATTAATTTTTTTTTCTATTCGATTAAGTATTACGCGACTCATTATTTTTAGTGTGTGATTTATTAGACACAGAGTTCGGTATTGGTCACATTTTCTTGCGTTTGCTTTTTTTGGGATTGTTACAAAACTTGATTCCAAAATTTCTTCAGGTATTTTGCCTTCATTATACATTTCGTTTGTAATATCCGTCAATATTTCAATCCCTATTTCTCCAAGACCTTTTATGCATTCCACTTGTAGTTGGTCAGGTCCGCTTGATTTTCTATTGGCTGTTTGTTTAACTGCGTGTTGGACTTCGGACTTTGTTATTTCAGGACCCTCCAATTTTGATATTTCGGGTTTTGGTTGTCTAAGGGTATCACTGTATAATTCAGTAATATATTCACTCCATCTTGTTAAAATTTCATTATCGTCTAATATAATTTTATTATTTTTGTCTAAAATGGCGTTACTTGGGGGTCTATTCTTCTAAAAGTTAGTTCGTTGATTTTCTTGGCCACGTAGAACGGTTCTCGATGCCACATTGATTCTATTTCAGCACACTCGTCGTTAAGCCATTTTTCTTTAGCGCTGTGACATTTACGTTTTATTTCCTTATGTATGTTTTTATACTCGTGTGGGCTGTGTTCTTTTGCTATTCTTCTCTTTTCCATCAGCTTAAGAATTTCAGGGGTAATCCAGGCTTTTTTCTTTTCATATTTTACCTCGGGAGTATTTAGTTCTTCCATAGTATTTATTATTATTTCTCTTACTTTTTTCCATTTATCGTCTATATTTTCTTCTGCTTTTATCTTTTCGTATTTTTCAGCCACCATTTTTTGATATTCAACTTCCTTACATTTGAAATTCGCCCAATTTACTTTGTTTCTCATTTTTTTAACATCCTTGGTTTTTTTGAGTCCAATTTTCAAATGTGCTACAACAGGAATGTGATCACTATTACAGTCCGCTCCTGGATAAGTTTTTACTGATTGGATATTGTTTCTAAATCGGTGGTTAATTGCTATGTAGTCTATTTGATTTTTTGTATAGCCATTTGGAGATTTCCATGTCCATAAGCGCCTTGCTGGTTGTTCAAACCATGTATTGCAAATTACCACATTGTTAATATTACACCAATTAACCCATCTTTCTCCCCTTTCATTTCTTACCCCAAGTCCAAAATTACCGACACTTGTATCCCCTTCTTGTTTATTGTTACCCACTTTTGCGTTCATATCTGCCAGTAGAATATTTATTTCATGTTTTTTGCAGTTTTTCATTAATTCCTCTAACTGTTCGTAGAATTCTTCTATTTTTTCTTCTGGCTTTTCTGCTGTCGGCGCATATGCCTGAATTATATTTATGTTCGTAGGATAATTTTTTATTTTTACTAGCATCATTCTTTCATTGAAAGACCATTGCCCAGCTATCCTTGTAGTCAATTTATTGCATATTATTAATCCCACTCCTTTGTCATGAGTTTCTCCGCCTGAATATAAAAAAGTGTAATTTTCTTTTTTAATTTTTCCATTACCTGTCCATCTTGTTTCCGATATTCCAAGTATATTTAATTTCATACGTTCTATTTCCATTATAACATTGTCGAGTTTTCCTATATCATAAAGGGTGCGCACATTCCAAGTTCCTATTGTGACATTATTTTTATATTTCCTTTTATTTATGTTCTTATCCTTATCATTTGTCATTGCCGTGGGTTCCCTGGGCATTGTACAGCGGTGGTTTGCCTTTGCCTTCCGCCGGTTAACGCCTCTATAATTCTTTATTGGTTCATTTTCCGACGCATATCTCCTTGTCCCACCCTTTTGAGAAAAAAAGGATTAATTTTTTCTTTTTCCATACTGATTTTCTTTGGATCCTGCTGTATTTCTTCCTTCTGTATTTCCTTATTTGCTGTATTATCTTCGTCGTTATCTCTTGAGCGTTTGTTAGTTGTTTCATTGTTAGCTATTGGCATTTTATGTAGTTCTTCTAGTGTATAGCTTTTTCCATCAATTAATAGTTTATTCTTTCTCAGGCTAGCTTTTTGTCCTTTTTCCCTCACTTTCATTAAATATTCTCCAAGTTCTTTCCTTTCGTCTCTTGTTTTTTTAGAAAAATCTTCTTTAATTATAATCCTGCTGTTTTTAAGTTGCCATTTTTTAGTTAGAATTTCTCTTTTTAAACTCCAAGTTGTACAGGCTACCATCACTGGTCTTGGTTTATCTTGTATGTCTTGTTTTTTCCCCATCCGATGTACGTAATTAATATCGTTTTCATAGATTTTTATTTGTAACTGATTTTCGAATATGGATCTAATTTGGTTTTCAAGTGCGTATATATTGTTTTCCGTTTCGTTTACTCCAAAGACAACTATATTATTTTTCCGATTTTCATCTTCAAGATTGTTGATTATTTTTTCTTGTATTTCGAGTTTATTTATTAATTGTTTATTTTCATTTTTAATTTCATCGATTTCCTTCTTTTGTTGTAATATTAGTTCCTGCATTTTATTCATGATTCTTTCCTCCGATTTATGTATTTCACCATTTATAAGTGCCATTTGACTAAGGATTAGGTCTATTTTCTGTTCCATTTCGAATCAGTTTACTTTAAAAAGGATACACTTTTAAATCTTAAAAATATTAATTTATTACAACACCAATAAAAAATGTTTATTTATTTTCTACAGTAATAGTAATATTTATTAGCTTAATAACAGGTGAACACTTAATTTATTTTAATGTTTATAGGTGGTATGAATTAAAAACAGATTTTTTGCATGAACTTGTTGAACATTCTGACATTAGATTGAAGGTTAGTTTTTATTTTTTTATACAAAGTTTTTTTTTTCTTTCACTCTACGCTAGATTATTACGATTATTCTCTCACAATTCGCTTTTAATTCATAAACCGCGCACAATTTTGATTTATTAAACTTGTTTAATATTTATTTTTGAATATTTTATAGCACATCCAATCACTTATATGTTACCACTTCGAACTATAGAGGTCCATGGTGAACATATGCTAACCCAAAAAACTTGTGAAGGATGGTTTAAAAGCTTTAATAGTGGTGGCTATGATGCAAAGGACAAGACACATCCAGGTCAGCTGAAAAAGTTTTAAGGGTCATAGTTGCAAGCATTGTTGGATGAAAACTCAACTTAAACTTACAAAAATGGGCAGAAGCATTCAATGTAGCCTAGTCCACCATTTCCGTCTACATTCCTTGGGAAAGGTTCAGAAAGTTTTTAAACATTTTTCAACACGACAATGCTCGGCACAAAATATTTCGTTCGCTTTATGATTGGCTAGCATCAAAAAATGAACTGTTCTTTCGACATTATCAAGCGAAACACCTACTATAAAAACGAATGGAAATAATCAAAATAGCCTATCCTGTATATTAATCAAAATATTTCTCTGATAATATGTATGTACAAAAGGTTTTCAAATAAACTGTATTCATATATATTTGTATTACAGTTATGTCGGTTGCGTATTTATGGAACAGATTAAATTGATACGTGTCTGCATTTTCATGATCATTGTGCGGCAACAACACAAACACAAATGTGTATCATCCATACTACACACATCCCTAAGTAAAATACTAGTAGTTGTCGTAATGCGTTCTATTTTGTGTGCCTGAACCATTCTCATAATAAAATAATAACAACACTATCACACAACCAAGTCGTTCGTACCTATTCATTCTAAAGTAGAATGTTGTATACCCCCAAAACAAATGAATATTATTGTTGTCGGAGGGATATGTAACTTGGGTGGTGTTGTTTGGTTGTAGTTTAGAATTTTAGATATCATTTCGTCCAACATTAAATACAATGTGTAGAGTTTATAGTATTTATGTATGTATATATTGTTCATATAATATAAAACAATTTCAATAAATATATTTTATAATAATGGCCGTACATTAAATAAAATTATTTTTCTATGTTTTATTATTGAAGTTATACTTTTTTTGAATATGAGAATCCGAGTGTAAGTATTTTCAGCATATAATGAATCGCTCAGAATACAACACTCGACTGATATAGCACTCGCTAGAACACACTGATGTTAAACAGTTTTCTATTCTGCTCTTGGGAGATATTTAGTAAAAATTGTGTGACATAAAGTAGAATGACTAAATTTATATATTAGATACTTTGCGAAACAGACAACATGTAAGTCTGTCATATAAGTGACCCTTCTCTTCAGTGGATAATAATTTTGTGTGGGTTATGATTGGTTTTAGATACAATATATAATTTTTCTATTGTAGTATTTTACTACCATATCATTTTATTAAACTTTTGGGTCTTAATAGTAGTGTTGAGCTTATTTAGTTTAATTTTAATAAATTATTTAAAACGAAGTATCTTCTTACATGCGTTTACACACACACACACTTGTTTTACAAATTAATTGAAGAAACTCAGTTGCATGTTTATCCCGTTGTAGTTCAATTAAATCAATTCAAAATTGAACATATAAACTGATTTTATAATGAACCATCCCATAAATAATGTCTTTATGAATAGTTACTCATCAAATTGGGTGTCAAAGTACAAAGTTTTCGCAAACGTTACGATTGGCACCGATTTCCAAAAACACTAGAAACAAATCACTGATGTTTCATGATAACTACTGGTTTCTTTTAAATTCATTTGATTTAATTTCTTTTCTAAATTTCTATGATGAATTTTCGAATTTATTTGTCTTCTGTGTATAAAGCCCAGTCTTCTGAGTGTACTCTTAATATAAAATAGATTAAATTTGCGGAAAACAAATACCCCTCCCTTATGTTGATTGTATTCCATTTGTGAAGCATTTAGTCTTCAAATGAAACAAAATAAAGCACAAAGGTTCAACATGATCTTAGTTTTTGGAAGCTTAAGGACCAAAAACGACTAAAATAGATAATTCATTTTGGAAAACAAGTTAATGGTAACATTTCAGGAAAATTTTCGGTTTTTACGATAGCATTTATCGAAAAATTTTACAGATTCCTTGGGAGACACTTTGTCAGCTTCAATTACATTCCATCTAGTTTTTCGGATGCTTTTGTTTGGTTTTAACTAACGCATATCACGAAAACTATAACAATTACAGAAAAATGTTTCCATCAGCTTTTTCGTAAGTCCATCTGTTTTCAAGGCAGAAACAAAACTTGAAAACGGTATCTCTCTTGTGATCCTGCTCATTTTTTACCTCCATTGCTCTAAGACTGCTCTGAATATCTATCGTGATACCAGTCCTGTTACACCATTAAACTAATAAACTATGTCGGCATCGTTTTCATTTAGATTCCATTCATTTTTGGGCATAAACTTGAAAACTAAGGCTTTGAGTTCTGGAGTAAAATTAAATGAGTTTCAATTATTAATAACATTCCATTACTTTATATTTATTTTAAGTAATATATATGCTCAAGTACGTGATATTGTTAAATGAAGCTATACGAATATTCCCTAAAATGATTTACCTTATACTAAAAATCAATACGTATGGTAATTTGTGTACTAACAAAAAATTTGTTTGTTCCTAATTTCAAACATTTTTTAAATATTTTTATGGCACTTTAAACATGACACAATAACAAGAATAATGTAGCTCTCATAAATTCCTTGAATTTTTAATAATACGCGAAACTCGGATATTTAGGAAAGTTAAATCACTGAAGGTCTGAAATCGATGAGTTATAGTTGAAATCGATATATGTTGTATTTTTCATAACTTTTTTTACTCCACTACACTATTAAAATATACTTTCGCTTAAAGGCATGGCGTCTTCAGTTCATCTTCAGATTCGAAATTCAATATAATTACATACAGCTCGTATATATCGTATAGTATAGTGTATACTGACTAAAACTTTATTATATTGTATATTAATTAAACATAATATAGGTAGTGTTCGACATAATAACAATATAACAAAAAAAAAAACCTATATATCTAGATGCGTACCATATAACTATAAAGTTTGTGTGTAATTAAGTAAAACACACACAAATATTTTCAACGGAACATAAAACTGTCAATCATGAAAGTTTATGTAATCTCGTTAAATACACTATTTAAGTATATATTATGCGTCCGTGTTTTTAATAACACAACAACAAATTATAATAGAAACCATCATAGCACAGAACCACATTTTTTTAAAGCTAGCCCCGCTATTTTTGATTGTAAAATATCTATAGCGAGACTATGCAAGAATTTTCAGAAATTTCAGATTAGACTGACACGTTTTTTGTAACAATCGGCTATGTAACAGTCGGCAATCATCGGCTTTTGTGTTTTAAATGGGAATTGAACATTGTATATGAATATTCATTGCTATTGTACACAGACAACGATATATATATTACTAGCTGACGCGCCCCGGCTTCGCACGGGTTCTTTACAGAAAATATAAAACAGTCTATGTTACTTCGAGGAGATGTAGCTTTCGGTAAAATTGGTTGAGTAGTTTTTGAGTTAAATCGTAACAAACAAAAATCAATCATCTCTCCTCGTTATACATAATAGCATTACCCGTCGCGGCTTCGCCTGCAAAAATTTTGTAACGCCCTTATAACCAAGTAACATAATATTTTCTCCCGTCAAGGACTGATAAATTATTTGTTGTATGCACTGCCACCTATTGGCAAAATTTTTGAAGTACTCAGGTTGTGTATACTGCCATCTGTCTGTTGCATGCTTATATAAATAACAGTCAAAATGTCTACATCCCCACTCCTGGGAGACAATGTATAACACACAGCATCTAGAGCAACGAACATCTGTTACTACAAACTATAAACCTATACATCAATAAATTATACAACTTTATATTTTTTTATAATATTTAATGACTAATTTATACAAAAACTTGACAAATTATATACTAAAACCTTCCTCTAGAACGACTCTATCCATTGGTGAAAACAGCATGAAAATCGGTGCTGTAGTTTTTGAGTAAATCGCGAACAGACAGACAGACGCGGCTGAGGGACTTTATTTTATACTATGTAACGATGAGGGGCCAAATTTACAGAAATGCAAATATAATTTTTTTAAACTATAAAAAATGTATAGGAACAATCCATTACGCTATATTTAAAATGTTTACTTATGGAAGCCACAACCCTTAATTAAATTTTTGTTGTGAAAACATTATGTGATTATCGGCATTCGTGTTTTAAATGAGAATTTAACATTGTAAATGAATATAATGATTTTTAATGGCTAGATCTTTAATATAGTTTATAATTACTATAGTAATATCTGCATTAACAAAATTTTGGAAAGAAATTCAAAATATAAAATTTACTGAGGTTTTAAAATGTCAAAATTCAGAAAAAAATAATTGTTTAACATAAATTGTCAATAACAAGCCCGGACAACTCAGGCTTTTTCAGCTAGTAGAATATAGCATTCATCAAAAACATCATAACACAATTTAAAAAAAAAAATATAAAGTAAAATAAATGTAGTGGGGTTAGCTTTAAACCAGTACTTACAACGAAAACCATTAACAAAAGATTAATTCTCAAATTATTTAACAACAATAAATTAAGAACCAATTAGTCTACTTGCCTATATTCGAGTTATATACAGAGAGTTTTTAAATATTCTTGGTGTGCAGTTAGTTCTTTTTACAAGCTTTATTCTTTTAACCTAATTGGTATGAATTTATTTGTAACATAAATCCTACATGTCAATTTGAAACTATTTTTGACAGAACTCTTAAGCTAAAATTTGATATACTTATGGACATTACAATAGATTCAGTTTCAAAATTTACATTATGATGAGGTAGGTGATGTTGGATGAATCAAATTTTTTCCGGATTCTAAAAGTTTAAAACAGGCTTTCTGAAAAGATCTTCAATCAAAGATACATTTATTGAAAAATATTTAAAAGACCAAGAAAAATTTTGAATTTCTTATTGCTATGTGATGTATACTCAATGGATTCTTACATGACAATGTATAGATATACTGCAGCCGTTGTGATCCTCAATTAGGTCCATTGAGTGTCAAAAGTAAAAATATTATATTAGTTGATAGTGGTACAAATGGCGTCAAAAGTTGATTTTATTTAAAAAAATTTTATTATACTTAGACGGACTCTTGATTTTACACTAGATTAGATAGCATGCATGAAGCTGTCAGTATTGTTGATCAAAAGAATCATTATTTTTTCTGTAAAAGCACGAAATTGGATAGAGCTACTTGAACAAATACTGTTTATTTATTTTAAATTAATCGATAATACGATACACATGTCGGTATCTTTTATAGAAGAATCTGAACATCATGAAACTTACTTTCAATAATTATTATTAGATGTTCATGTTTTCAAATTGTTATTTTTCTCATCAAAAACTACTCACAGAAAAAATAGTTTTCAAGAATTCATTTTTTATATGTAGTATGTTTCAAATAACACCGACAGACAAATTAATTGCCTGAAATAATGACTTTTGACTGCCAATCAAAATATTTATTTTCGTTCTCTGACATGAAATTTATAAAAATGTCCATCGAGACCTAGTAGATTTGATATATATATATATATATAAAATATATATATATACGAAATCCTATATGAATATCTGCCATATGCGTACAATAATACTGTGTTTAATACCATTTACTTTTTAACCCGACTTCAAAAAGGAGGATGGTTCTCAATTCGTCTGTATGTTGCTTTTTTTATGTTTGTTACCTCAGTCATTTATGAATTGATTTTGAATTTTTTTTTTTTTAGAAAATCATTTGTACAATTTGTAAATTTCAATTCCTTATTGTGATTAGCTTAGTACCTTCTTGCCGAAACCAGTCGAACCGAGGCAAGTCAATTATTGGTATTTTTATAAAACTCCTGAAGTAACCATTTCTTGTTTAATTCAGCAGTGTTTATGCGAGAGGACATTTCTGTCGCAAAAGTGTCTCGGAATACATTCTTCTTCCTGATATTTCCTACTTTGGACGGGACAACTCTAAGACACTATTCATTAAAAACTACTTCAAGAAAAATATCTGATTTTTTAAAAAATATTTTATTCCTATGAATAATGTTCATGTCCATATTAATTACCACCTGTTACCTTGTCAGTTAAATTTTCCGAATACTCATAATATTTTAGAATTTAATGAAACACGTTAGAATTTAATGAAAAGTGTGGATACTACCTATAATATGTATAATGTGCCATCATATAATGTTCTGTAATTGAATCCACCATATAATAGTTAATTTTACACCTGTGCTTTTGTGACACCACTATACTTCGCCTTTACTTTGATCATTCGATACTGCCATGCTACAATGTGGTTTAGTTTTAGTGTTGGTTTTATTATTATATGCTCATATTAAATGCAAGTTGTTTTGTTAAAAAATTGAATGTTTAAAATATCATGTAATTTGTTAATAAATAAATAATTTTTGTGGTACATTTTACTCATAATGTAATTTTTAGCATTCTTGTATTTTATGATTTGTAAAATATTGATGAAAGAAATTTTGCTTCTTTAATGTAAATTATTTCATATCTCGAAAATATTTATTGTTTGAAAATAGTATCTAGATAATTTGGCATCGTTATTTTCAATTATATACCTACTATCTATCATTCATATAATCCCAGAATCCCTTGCGGAGTACCCAAATAACGGATTTAAGTGTTATTATTTGTGTATACTTAGGCGTCACAATGCAATATTAATGTCAAGTTCCATTTTTGTCATTCTTTCTTTTTTTATCTCAAGATTTAAATTGACTATATTCTGCTCTTTCTTCTCTCCATCACCTGTTCCAAAAACTTTGCCATCACTATCTGATCCTTTATTTATCCTATTTTTGGAGGCGGTGTCAGCATAGAGAAATTCACATAACTTTTGGACCGCCTCCAAAAATAACAATAATTGTACATATATATTTAAAAATTTTTGCTTAGGTGAACTAAAATTGGCACAAGAATATGCAATTATTTTTTTACTTTTTAGTGCATTTCTTGTTATAGAATATTTGATTTTTGAAGTCGGGTTTCCATTTTGTCAAAATAGGTTTTATTTCTCGCTTTTTAGTGACTTTGAAGTTTTATAACTGATTTTATTTGTCTAAATATGGGTAGACCTACTAAACGACCAGCTAATTTTTAATGCATTTTTTTTCCGTTTTTTTTTTTTATAATTTTTAGTGCATTTTTTTATAACAGATTTTCAGTTTTTTTTACAAGCATTTTGTTTTTTTTTTGTAAAAATTTTTTTTTTGGGGGTCGGTTTTTTTTTGTAAAAATTTTTTTTGAAGTCGGTTTTTAAAAAAATTTTCTTATTTTCCCATTATGAATGAGTATACCCTTTAAAAAAAAAAAAAAATTCGCAGAAATCGGTTATCACATATAAAATGAGGATTTTCCCCGATTTCCCGGGGATCCCTTCCTCAGAATGCAATGTGGTAGAATACAATGGGACCAATGGGAAACCAAACCCTTTAAAACAAAACAAAAAAATTCAAAATCGGTTCATAAATGACGGAGTTCTGAGGGGACATACATTAAAAAAAAAAAAATACAGACGAATTGAGAACCATCCTCCTTTTTTGAAGTCGGGTTAAAAAGGGGTTGATACATATTCAAACTTAAAATAGTAATTGAATGAGAATTTCGTGACAATAGAGCAATAAATCAGTAATGCGACCACAACATCTCGAATAATTATTAATACACCTTAGTAGTTTATGGCGTTGTGATTGTACATCCTGTATTTTCAATTTTATATACATATACTTATATATTTTATAAGTATATATATAATATAATATTATATATATATAGAGGTAGGTATATCGTTTAAATAATTCAGAACAAATAAGTGTCTCCACGACTTCATCATTTCATTATGAATTCAACATAACTATGGTTAGTAAATTAAATTTAAAATGTAGATATTAATTTTGTTGGGTTAAATGAAACTTGGAGAAACTTGCCATTTATCTCGAAAAATACACATCATGTATTGAAGAAATAACCTTTATCAAAATCATACGATTATTACAAATTAAAGTTGACTATATTATAAGCTGGTCACATGACAATATATTCTTTTCATACTTAGGTACCTACTTACAAAACTACTTTAAACATTATTTAGCAATATTGAAACAAATGTTTGAATTGTTTAGTTTTTAATATAATAACATTTTTGAAATGATACTATTAAATTACTCAGTTTCAAAAATTGCCAATAAAATTATTCTGATCTGGAGTTATAGCGTTAATTAATTTTTTACAAGCGTATCAATTAAAAAACGAATAAATTTTTTTCTAATACACTTTTATTACGTTTATTTGGAAATTAATGTAACAAATTTTCATCTTGTATAAATTCCATATTGATTACAAAGTTTGAATATATATACAATTTCCCAATTAAATGAGGATTCAAGCTCGGAATGAAAAATAATAAACTGGAAATTTGCATAAAACTTCTCTTTTGACCATTCTCAACACTATTTGAAGTTATTCAAAGGACAAAGTCGCGGAAATTTTTTTTTTTAATATCTTGTTTTCCATGTCTCAAATCGCGTTAAAAGTTATTATGAAACTTGTACAGCAAGAACGAATCTATAGTCTATGACATGGTCATTTATTTTAATTATCAACCGTTTTTAGTGTTTCACGAGGCACGAGGCGAGGCGAGGTTTTGGTATCACCTCGCCTCGCCTCGCTTTTTAAAATATCAACCTCGCCTCGCCTCGCCTCGGCCGAGGCAGAATGTTGGCTAGCCTCGCCTCGCCTCGGTTGGGCCAGCTATCAACCTGGCCGAGGCGAGGCGAGGGAAAACTTTTAATAACTGTGACTTATTTTGCATGAATGTACATAATATGGTAAAAAAATCTTATATATATATATGTATATAAATTTTAGAGACGATGACTTTCGACATCTACTAGGTAGGATCGCTGGATATTTGAAAAATATTTGCCAAATAATCTATCTATTGCTTCATGTATCACTACATTATTTTTTTTTAAATTTACTTCTTGTAAATTTGCCTCGGCCGAGGTAAATTCCTCGCCTCGGCCGAGTCGAGGCTTTTGGGACAATATACCTCGCCTCGCCTCGGTTAGTAACGAGGATTAAAATTTTGAACCTCGCCTCGCCTCGCCTCGTGCCTCGTAACCGAGGGCCGAGGCATGGCGAGGTTACCTCGTAGCCTCGGTGAAACACTAACCGTTTTTGAGATATCGCGCAATGAATGGGAATTTATTGAAATGTTCATCGAGGTCTCCTCCGTTAACGGATGAAACACAATATTTACCTTGTTTAAGAAAAGATAAACCTACAAATTATAGAAATGCTTGGAATTCCTCCCGACTTGAACAATGAACAGCAAATAATTTTAATACTGAAAAACTTTTGTTCTAATCAATTTTTCAAAAATCGGATGGATAAGGAAATTGGTTCTATCGACAGCAATGCTGGTGGTGTACATTTTTCAAAATTTTCATAGTTTATTTGTGCTTTATCCATTTAGTTTTCAAAAAAATACTATAGCTTTTATTCAAAACATATTTACGGCGTTATTTTTTAAAAATAATGCCGCTATTGTTCTCTATTGTTCAAATCGGGATGTTTTCCAAGCATTTCTATAATTTTTAGTTTATCTTTTTTTAAACAGCGCAGACAGATGATTGTGTTCCTATCTCTGCACAACATCGCAAAATAATTGGTTCCCTTTAAATATTTTAAGACGCGATTACGTGATTATATGATATTTTTGACCCAGTGATTAGAATGTCAAAAGGTCTAGCGTAAATTTTCAACTTAGAACTCTTGAGGTACAACTAAATTTTTGCCTTATTTGATTGTACAACAATTCTAATGAAAATACAATAGTACGGTACAATCGTTTTATGATGGGATTTGAAAGTACAACACGAAATATGATTTTTAAGTCAGTGCTGGAAATACGTAATTTAAGACCTACTCTTTTACTTTCAAAAGTAACTAGTCTAAAAGTGATTTAGAAGGTACTTGTTGTTTTTTTTTTAAGATTTCTTTCTTTAGACTTTAAACAAGACTTTTTGGTAAGCTGCATTGAATTTGAGAACAACATAAATTTCAAAAGAATGCTTCTTGAATTTTAATAGTTTAGTCGACAAACTGCAGGCTTGTGCATAAATTAAAATCACTTACTGACAACGGCGACGACCCATACATTTTAATTATTTCTAACTTTAATTATTAAACTGAATTGATAAAAATGTTCAATTGCGTTAAAGATTCATAGAGTTTATGTATTATTAATAAATGTATTATTAGTTGTCATTTATTAGTAAACGTAGTTCAAAGTAAATAAAGAATTAATCATAGTTAAGTGTCTAAAACTACAAACCACTCTATATAATGAGGGAAACTGAAAAACCTAATTTTGAATTATGTATCAATTACTTGTAAACAATTTCGAAAAATATCATGAATGGCTTCAAAAATTCAATTTAACTAGTATATTGTACGAACCAGTTGAACTTAATTAGAATATTCTATGTATCTGTACACAAATAACTAAAAGAATAATTATTTGAAGTGTTTGTAAAAGAAAATAATAACTATGTATGGCCACAAATTTATTTTTCGTTGTATACATAAAATGTTAACCACTCACATAATACATTTTGTGTAACGTAACATGGCATTGGTTAGTATTTAAAAGTTTACTTTAGTATTGAAATACATATATAAAATATATATAATGTGTCGTTTTATCTACTTAAATATGCAAGACAAGTCACAATATTTAATGCCCGCCTTTTGCAATGTATACAGAATTCATTTGAAGTAGTAGGTACTTGACGATATCAAACAACGTTACCTTCCTAACGACACTAAATACACATACAGTATAAAACCAACGTTGTGTGGCATAGATTTAAATGAAGAAGAATATTCTATGAATAAATTCTATAAATGTATAGGTAAAACATTTGTTTGTGTTCGAGTACAGAACCACATTTTTAATCAGTTTTTGCAATTGAAAAAAATTCGTTATGCAGGAGTTGCGTCAACTTTGCGAATTTCCTTAGAATATATAAATCACTCTCTAGCGGTCACAGTTTTAGTCTGATCAAAATGAAATGTCGTATTTGATATGATTCTGGTATTTGCCAGGCCAATTTTATTAATAAATGGCATAGGTCAAGAAGAAAGGGGCATAGAGAAAGAAGAAAACAAAAAATTTAAAATATCTCTCTTAATATTAGAACAATTGAAAAAATTATGAAGAGCAAAGTTGAAAAAATCATGCTTGCTACAATTCATTACCTAATCATTTTTCTCAAATGTGTACAGAAATATTTAGAATAAACTTTCAATCTTAAATTGTAAATATTTCGGTAATTAGTAGTGTATAAGATACAAAATTCTAGTAAAACTAATTTTCTACAACTTTACTTCTTATTTTTCAATTTTTTTTTATATTAAGGAAGAAATGCCAACTTTTGTATTCCCCCCTCGTCATTTTTAACATCTACAATTTTTACGAAATTCTATCATCGGTACAAAAACAATAGCTGCATATTTTGGAGGAAATGCGCTAAAAGTAGCCAAAAGAGATTTTCCAAAGTGCAAAGTGCCAAGGCAAGCAAACAAATTTTTCTTTAAGATTTCATAAGACGGTAATTTAAAAAGAAGAATATTCAATGTCTCTGTTAATCAGAGTAAGAAAAACTTCTTAAAACGAAGAATATTCAATGTCAGTAAATTACAGTTAGAAAAACTTCTATCTAGGCATGAATCTTTTTTAGTTCTAAGACTTTTTCATGTAGACAGAATAAGGAACTGAACTCAAGTTAAGATTTCATAAGCATTATTGAAGCGTCCTCAAACAAAGCTATTGCGGATAAAGTAGATTGTTCGGCAAATATTCGTTGACTAGCGCTATGTACACGAATTGACAACTATATTTATATACGCCATAGAGCGGCTGTTTACAGCGCATTATTCTTTCATCATAACCCGCATCCGACTTCTGTCGTATTTTCGAAGGCGCAAATCTATGAAGATTGATTTTTGTCTTCTAGATGTAGTTTGAGGTAAAAAAATAACCAATGATAATTCTAAATATATGCTAAAATATATTTCAATGGGTTCTTTAATTTTACTAAACTAATTGGATAAGCAGCTCTGTTTTAGATAATAATGCGTATATAGATTCCAATTTCAAATTTTGGATAAAATATTTGTTATAACTTGAATATGTAATTTTCTTTTTTATGTATTGATTCGCTCATTAGAGCACATCAATTAATAAATTCATATCATATCATATCATATCAAGTAAACAAATTCTTGAATGAAAACAAGGATTTCTATCTCAGAGTATATTATTTTGAAGAAAAAATATTTACTTTCAAGAAATTCTTTCTATCAGTGTACAATAATTTCCATGCTGTTGTTTAATTCTATTTTTATTTAAAAAAAGCCTGGAACATATAATTAATTATTTTTTCCTAAGTTCATCTCTATTGTCGGAATTGCTGCTGCCAATGATTAAAATTCCAAACTTTTAGTAAACCGTAAGAGTAATCGACTTTTATACAAAGTACCTTTTTTATAGTAAACAACATACTTCATCAAAATGTCGTACCTAAAATCCATTGTTTCCATGAGCGTAGAAATTGAGGGTGGTTGAATTATCAAAATCTCCACGTTCTACGCACTTGAATTGATTTGACCAAAATTTATGGGTTGTTTTATACGATAAATCAGTATCACCATACCAAATTTTATCAAAGAGCGTACAGCGCCCAAGTAAAGCGTTGTAAAGTCTCTCTCTATATATATATATATATATACTCTATATACAATATATATATATATATATATATATATATATATATATATATATATATATATATATACTCTATATACAATATATATATATATATATATATATATACATATTTATATATATATATATATAAAGATAACTAAATATTGGTAATGAACTTCGAACATATTAGTACATAGAGGTAAAAATTAATGAAACTAGTTCAAAACTATTACTTAAAATCACATTTCGATCCATATATATTTTAGTTACACAATTCACTAACCAGAAATGAAATCATTGTTCTATTGAAAGGCAGTGGTAGGGTACTATACTATTTATGTTGAAATGCTATAATTTGAGTGTTTAACTGGTTATCTATATTACTCTAGTAGTATAGTTTAGCGTAAGCACAATATTTAATATTGTTAGTGCTTTACGACGCTTTGATAGATAGATTGTAAAGTGGCCCTGGATGGGCTACACTTGTGATGCCTAAAGATGTGAGGATGTGAGTGGAGTGGAAGGAATTTTTGTGTATAGACTAGGAATTGGTAAGATGTGCGGCTGCAGCCGACTATAATAGGGACTATGCCAATATTTATCTGGGTTCGTAAAGGAAACTGCAGAAAACCTTCTCAAGCATAGCCGGTTATTTCGTTCTTGTCCATACGCCGACAGTTTAGTCAATTTACCGCCCCTTTTTTCCCTAATAATTGACAAACTGCCGATGTCGGGATTCGAACCCATAAGCTCCCAGTTTCCAAGTATGCAAACTGCGCAGACATCACGCCTTAAAACGCTCGGCCACTTAGACTGCTTGTACTACGCTTACTGAATGATCAGTCTACTCCAACCCCATTGTATCCCCTACAAAATAAATAAATAAATAACTTTATTTATATATATATATATATATATATATATATATATATATATATATATATATATATATATATATATATATATATATATATATACATATATATATATTTATATACTAGCTGACCCGACAGACGTTGTCCTGTCTTAACTATGAATATTGAATTCGAAATGGTATAATCAATAAAAAATAATAGTTATTCCAAAAACATATTGTTTATTATTCTAATGCTTAGTTTTATTTTCTAGCGACTTCAATTGTTGGCGCACTAAAACTCTTGCGTGTTGTCCTGTAGGCGTCTTAGGCTTTGATGACACGCGGTCTAATGCGGTCGTGAATAATGCAACCAATTTGTTGTGCTGATGAAAAAACATTTGGAGTTGTTCCACAATTGGTATTTTCACAACGCTGATCGACTTGCCTTGCTGAATCGCCCATAAAATAAATTTGCAAAAATATATCGCGTTCGCAATAAGGAACTTGTTAGATCATATATTTGACCCTGAATCTGCAAAAGTAAACAGATAATAACAGATGTAATATACGATATTGTACAGCGAATTGTTTGTACCACCATGTGGCTCTCCCATGTTGCTCTCAAAATACTTTGTCAGTACTCCTATTCCACCATCAACTTTTTTAAACACACTCATTTCTTTCTGCTTTTGTAACGCTTAAAAATATTGATTAGAAATATTGATCGTCGGCATAATTGTTTGGCATGAATGTGTTCATAAAATGGCCTAATTCGGTCATTTCCGCATGCCCGTCTGCCTGCCTGAGGACAGGATAACTCAAAAACGAAAAGAGATGAAACTTTTGTGTGTGTTCTTGAGCAAAAAAGTAAGCTCAAGTTCGTTAATGGGCAAAATGTCACCATGGGAAAATATGCCCATCAATTTAAATACTATTTTCCTTTTTTTTTTTTTTTGTAGATTCATAAACCATTTTATCATATAACTTATCCTTCAGCTTTACAATTCAGTATCACAATACTGAAGGTGCTTTAAACCAATTATTTTTACATCATTTAAAAAAATTCTACTTGTTTAGAAATTACTTATCCCCAAGAATTAAACCTCTTAAAAAATTTAAATTACATTAAATACCTGTTTCTAAATATGGACTTTTCACTGTATGTCTATGTTTGCAGATTATACACATTTACAAGTACAAACTAATTTCCTAATCTACATCAAAATATTTCTTGAGAATATTATTATTTTAAAACAGTCATAGGGTTTAATGTACAAAAATCGTACTAACTATATATTTAAAAAACATACCCTAAAAAATAATAAATACATAATGTATTCGAGATTCACATAAACTAAGTATCATTATGGTCAAAAATACTATGTCTAACTTTCGAACAAAAACTCTGTCAATAAATACTTATAACGTTTTGTTTTTAAATATTTTTCGTAACCCTAATATATTCCGCACAAATCGACTGTAAACATTTGAACAATGTACATAATATTATAGTTATATTGATTGCACATTTATGTTACGTACGTACAATGCGTTGCTGTAAAAGTCATCGTGTTAACTCAAATACTACAGGGCTAGTCAAAATTAAAGTAATACTAACATCTGAAAATTTCTATTAAGAAACTATTATGATCTACTGCAACTATGTGATAAATATATACATATATATATATATATATATATATATATATATATATATATATATATATATATATATATATATATAAATATATATATATATATATATATAGACATATATAGATATATATGTAAATATATATATATATATATATGTTTACATATATATATATATACATATATATATATATATATACATATATATATATATATATATATATATATATATATATATATATATATATATATATATATATATAGAGCACGATAGTGCGCAAGGCCGAGTTATATACCTATATATAACTGACCCGGCAGACGTTGTCCTGTCTAAACTATGAATATTGAATTCGAATTGGTATAATTAATAAATAATCATTATTATTCCAAAAACATATTGTTTATTATTATAATGCTTTATGATCCATAACATTCTTAGTTTTATTTTCTAGCGACTTCAATTGTTGGCGCATTAAAACGTCTTGGTGTTGTCCTGCAGGCGTCTTATCGGCTTTGATGACATGCGGTCTAATGCGGTCGTGAATAATGCAACCAATTATTCAATAAGGAACCTGTTAAATGATATATTTGACCTTGAATCTGCAAAAGTAAACAGATAATACATAGATGTAATATAGGATATTGTATAGCGAATTGTTTGTACCACCATGTGTGTTTCTCAGCACTCCCATACCACCATCAACATTTTTAAACACACTCACTTCTTTCTGCTTTTAGCAATTTACCGAGTTTTTCAATTGAAAGCTGTCAACGTTTTTTGCATCAACCACGTGGTGGTAAAAGTTTATTGTTTTCCAATATACTTACCTTGAAACTTGGCTTAAATTTTTCTCGAATAACTTTTGTTGCGCCAAATGACGTCGTTTGAAACCAATTATTTTATTGCTCGATATGAGTGAAAAAATGTTTAGAATCTCGCCAATTTCCCGAAAACAATGAATGTAGTGGCTCTTCTGACAGTACCAATCGCGCCAATTTGACTTGAACGCTCGCGCAACACAATCCAGGGACTTCATTTTTAAACTTAAATGCCGTTCAATATTGACACAAAAACATTCATTGGTCCAATAGCAACGATTTGCTGTGAACCGTAATCGATTTCCACATTATAATTAAATGCAGCTCGATTTTTGTTAAACACAACATTTCTATGTTGTCGATTTCGATTCCATCGATTCCGTTCAACTTCATTCCGCGTTTCGCGGTATATCTTTCACTTCAAGCTTTTTGAGTTCTGCGATTTAAGTTTGTACGTCTAATTGGTGGCATTTTTAAAAACAAAAAACATTTGAAAACAAAAATTTCGTTACGCAGGAGCTGCTTTAGCTTAGCGAATTTCCTTACATAAATCACTCTCTATAATAGCTGATATGATTTTAGTATTTGCAAAAATTAAATGTATTAATAGCCAAAATAGAACGATATATTCCTATGGAAACGACAATCAAAATTGACCTTTCAAAATTAAAACAAAATTTTAATAAAATATTTTTATAGCATTTCATCCAAATCGGTCCAGCCGTTTAGGACCGGGCCAAATTGTGAATCTAAACCATTCTCGAATCAACTGGAAGACACACCGAAAATTTCATTAAAATCGATCCATTTGTTTAGGAAGAGTTAAGTCACATACACACGGGCAGAAGTTTTTTTTATATTAATATATATATATATATATATATATATATATATATATATATATATATATATATATATATACAGTTTTACATAAATCGAAGCCTAAAAAAAATACTGCGATTTCGATGGGCCGTAATGATTTCAAATAGCAAGAGAAAAAATCGCGCTATAGCCCAATAAACCAAGGCATAAGAAGTCGGTAATGGCGGTGAATTGGGGCATTCACTCAGAAAATGAGATATTACTCAATGAGATCAATCAAGATTAATGAGATTTTTTTTTCTGAAATACCTCTGGATGTGTTAATAAGGCACCCATATATAAGAAATTGACTTAAAGAAGTTTCTTACATTTCAAATGCAAATATATCGAGCATTTTTATTAAAATTCCCATTTGCTTGCTAAAGAAAATATTTGTGAATAAACATTTTTGACCTATAATGGGCTGTGAGAAGCCATCGTTTGGTTTACGTAATGGTATCGTGTTTAGAATTTTGGTTATAAAATTTTACGTTAATATATATTCTGTTCTATTATTTTGATCATTCGAATAAGTTAAGTAACTCAACATGCAGAAAGCAAATCAATATTTCTGGATTGGAAAATTTAACAATTATTAATTGAATATAGTAAAAAAAGTTAAAGTCAAGCGCTAACAGTTTGATACCTTTTAATGTTCCATAGACATTTCATATAAGTACTATGAAAAAAATGGGCTTAATTGTTATATTTGAAGTGTAAACATAATTTTGACTACAACTGTAGAACTACCATCCCCTAAAATATAACATCATTCCATACAAATTAACTATTAAAAGCAATATATTATCGTCAATAGATGTATATATGGGGCTCTAAAGTGCTGAAAGCCAATTATGGTCTAACAATTTATTTAGTTCACAAAGTTGAGAATTTATGTGAAACATTTTTTTGGGAAAATACTTTTTCGATTCGAATAATTTATATTACCTACTACTCACAGAAATGAATCTACAGAATGCTGCAAAAGTATGTACTCAAGTAGTTAAAATCAGACAAAAAAGTTAATTCAATTCAATATTTATTCCATTCTTTTTTAACAATACATACATTGTACAGAACATGTCATAGTAATTGGATAGGGCAAATGAAGAAAAGTGAGGGTATGCAGCTATGGCGGGCTTTGTTAAGAACTATCTCAGTATTTACTTTTAACCTAATGGAAAACCAATAGAAAACCATAGATAGGATAGCCGGCACCCGATAGAATAATCAGACGACTTCCGGGTATCACTCATGAAGTGATTCGGTTTAGGATGTTGCATACATTTGGTAGTTAGATGAAGTCCATAAGAAATTTGGAACAGAACTGTAAAATTACTGAAGTCAAACTAAACGATTTTCCCAGCTAAATAGATATGAAATAAAATACATTCATTTATAAAAATGAAATCAATATAATTTAAATTTATATTTTTAATCGGTCATTTATCATCAATTCAACTGAGAATTCAAATATGTAAGTAAAAAAAACTTTACAAAATAGGGTACATATAAAATAAATATACACAACTCTACAATTAATACAATTTGCGGAGCAATTTGTAAGTCACTTAGTAAACAAATAAGTGCTCATCGATAAATTTTTAAAGAAAAGAAAAATCGTGTCCAAGGCTCAGAGCAAAACTTCTAAAGAATATGGACAAAAATTTAATAAACGCTTTTTTTACTGCAGTTACAAAATTCGATTTATCTCTCTCTATTTATCTCTCTTCTTTATGCTATTAATTGAACAATTTATAAATTTATTAAACAGACGAATTGCCTGGTTTCGAGGTCCTAGAATCTAGATCGACACATTTGTAACCGCAACAGGTATATAAACACTGTGAAATGTCAAAATTATCTTAACTTTGAATATGTTTTTGCAATTTTCACTTTTTTTAGACCAAATACAATTCGTATGACCTTTTTTTTGCAATAGAAAGACTTTTTTGGCGTAGTTATTAGATTAGAGCACCATACTGTTATTCCAAACGACATGATCGAGTAGAAGTTTCAATGATAAATAAGCAATAAAGAACTTACATTATTTCTGTTTTTTTATTACTGTAATCTGAAAACAAATTTTCTTTATTCTTACACATCTATAATAGTCTAGTCAATGAAGACATAAAAGGCG
The DNA here is from genome assembly GCA_963920215.1 of Nineta flava. Classification (NCBI taxonomy): domain Eukaryota; kingdom Metazoa; phylum Arthropoda; class Insecta; order Neuroptera; family Chrysopidae; genus Nineta; species Nineta flava. The sequence goes on from OY986040.1 coordinate 69,480,816, forward strand.
GCTTTCGCTACAAATGGTCAAGGAGAGTTCTAATTTGTCAGAGTGGTACAGTTTGGAATGTTCCAAATTTGCGACCTTGAGCGACGGCCGCTCGCGCCACCATATCGGAAGAATGATATCAAAAACCAGTTTTTCGAGAATATCTATTCTCCAGCGTCATCTAGATTGGAAATAGTCATTACAAAAATTATAGAGCAGACAATTTCCTGAAACTTATGGGGAACATTTTTGATCAGATAAGTATTGGTTTTTCCACTTGGTCTCAAGTGACTCATCATAGTTTTGAAAATCAGCATTAAAAGAATTTACGAAGTTGTGGAATTTACTTGTGCCTACTTAATTTTTAATAATATTCCATAGGACCTTAGACACAGCTTTTGCAGAGCGAACTCTCGCGGATATACATTGCCTCTTGGATGCCTCAATTACCTTGTTATTAAGTTATGAAAATTTTTTCAATTTTCTTTTTATCTCAACGATATGCGTAATTTTAAATCTCTAAAAGTGTTTTAGTAGACATTCTAATACCTGACGTAATCCAATCGGGTTTACGATATTTAGATACGTTCAATGTTTTCGCAGGGCAACTGAAATTGAGGCAACCCAGAAATAATTCTAAAAATTTATTAAATTTATCGTCTGCTGTACGACCCTGAAACACTGATTGCCAATTTTCAAATTGAATAACACAAATTGAATAACACAAACAGTAGAATCTAGAATTATTGTAAACCTAGAATCGGTAGATATGCATTAGTATAGCCGAGCACACTAAGTGGTTACTCAGAGGGGTATCATATCTATTTTATACTGGGTTCGTATCTCAGTCGAACAAATATAATTTTTAATAAATTTTATCTATTACCGGCCCTAATTTTATCTATGAATACGACCATGAATGACAAGAAACGAATTGTTCTAAAGTTTCTATAGAAAAATATGTTTTTCAAAAACAATATTTTTTTGATTCGTTTGAACATGTCATTCTTCTGGCAGTATATAAGGAGCAACTCACGGATTTTAAGACCAGTTAAAAACTGACATTTGATCAATTAACATTGGCATTTGATCAATTAAGATTTTAGTTAAAAATTTCATTGTTAAACTCAACTTTTACTAATATTTTGCGTTTTGTGTGTGTCAAGTATAGGGGTTTGTTTTTGGATCTACAGAGCACCTTTGGAAGTTAAAGAGAGCCAAGATACCGCGGCAATTCGATTTTCATTATACCATCCGACTGCACATTTATACATACAGTACGACGGTCTGGCTGTCCATCAACACAATAGCGCATCAACGAAAAGAGATAACGAGATAAAAAGTGACTTCATGTTTAATAATGGGAAAAGTTTATTCATAAATCCCCTCGCAAGGAACCTTTAAAACCGTAAGAGATAGATAAAAAACAAACAACTTTTTTTGATTATTTTTTTATAAATTGTAATTAAACCAATGACTGCATATTACAGAAGCATGCATATGAAATACATAGGTGTGTAGTACTTAGGTATATACACCGCATGTCATATTTTCACACATCTATAGTATAAAGAATTAAACTAAACCATAAACACCATATAAATGAGCTCAGTATATACAAGATATTAAACAAGCATTTCAGTTAGTTATTATTTTCTGGATCAGATTGCTTTTCAACTAAACAACTTAATTAAACTAAAAATATATACGAATAGTAAAATTATCATTCTAGTTTCTCATAAATAATTCTGTAATTATACTTTTTACTAATGGAAATAACAAATTGACGTACTCAGTTTAAATATTGTAGTATATGAATACAATAAATAATTTAAAAATATGAAATATTGATTACTTCATTCCTTATTTATTTATGAGTTTTAAAACTTTAATGAAAATATATGATAGTTTATTCAAAAACTTAACAAAAATAATAAATTGTTTTAAGTTATTCATTTAATAAAACAAGAATTTAACATGTCTGTTTGGTTAGTAACAAGAATTTTATCAAATCTACGTTATAATAGATAGAGTATAAAATATACTCGTATATCAGGCTAGAAATATAATTTTTATTAACATTTGATAATTTCTTCAAGTGTTATTGAAATCAATTTATTATTATAGTGAAATATCATATTGAAAATATTAGGAAATATTCTGTCGGATTAAAATATATTTACAAATTAGTTAATTAACTCAATTTCCCCTAAACACAAATTGAGTATTAACAATCCGTTTTTGAGATAATTTTTAGTGATGGGTTAATTAAGTTTAAAGACCATTAAGATATTAGAAAACATTTTAAATATAGTTGATTTATTTTCTTTATGTATATTTTTAAGATATATTTCAGACTATTTTCTATTACTTGAAAAAATGTATAGTAAGTAAAGTTGTAGTAAATAAAACAATTCTTTACCTGATCATATTTTCTGTAACTCGAATATTTACATATTTAAAATTTAAATACAATACCTAAAATCTCTAATTTCTCGCTTCATATTAGTAAAATAAAAACATTTATATTTTTCTGAAACTTTAATATTGACAGAAATATATGCAATTTACATAATAAAATACTCACAATATTGAACATTTGAACACCAACATAAGATGGTAACTTGATTTGATATAGTGAGAAAAAAATGATCAGGTAATTAATTATAGTAAAGTGGATTTTCTACAAATTTACAAATTTACTTATACATTTTTCGATATTTCTAATACTAAGAGAGATATTTTTTTGGTTAACTTTTTCTTCTTTCTCTAAGCCCTCATTTCTCCTTGATCGATCCTGCTCATTAAGGAACTTAGTCTTGGCAAATACTAAAGGCACATGAAGTAATAAATTTTGTTGTAATCGAACTAAAATTTTGACCGCTAGAGAGTACACTTATACCTCTGGACGGCCACACGTCACCATTAACATTAATACGATTAAAGTTAATTAAGATCTATTTCCAAAAGACAAAGAATGTGTTTATTCTGAGAAAATTTGTTAAGTAAACCCAACCTTATCGAAAATAATTTTTTAATAATTAAATCAATTTGAGATTCATGCAATAATCCCATTTCCGTATTTAACCTATTCGTATATCTGTAATTAGTGATTTAAAGATCTTTTTTATTCAAATTTTAATTTCTTATTATATAATATTTACAATAAATGGTCAAAAGTTTTTGAGATATTTTGTAAAAACTATTTTACCAACCTTCCCACATCTCTTATTCCAATAATTAGAAATGCTGAATTTTTGAATATAATATACTATGTAAAACTTTCTATTTGAATATTTCGTTTCCAAACTATAAGTTTACTCGACTACTTTTGATCCTAAAAATATTGTTTCATTTAAAATCATTTTTTTAGGTCGCGATGAGTTCAAAATGTACATCTGATGTAAGAGGTTAGCTCATCTGAGACATATATATACCAGAACCAGAACAATAAATCTCTTTATAGCAATTTGCAATTCAATAGGCGTGTTTGCTTGAACAATGTTATTACTTTATAACAATATTTTTATAGTAAAACCATTCAGTTATTTCAAAGGAAAAACTGTGTATATATTTGAAATGCTTTTTTATTTAAAATTTATTATGTAGACATGTTAGTAAAAACTTTTGAATTGCATAGGATATACTTACTATCACACACAAGTCTTCTAAAAATATGAAATTTCTAACAATTTCTTTTGTTGAAATAGATTTCAATTGAAAAGTTTTAAAAACCAGTTAAAGAACAGTGGAATATTGTATGGTATATCTGTAAGACTAATATTTCTGTTATCAGGCGAATCATACTCTATCACTCCTATGAGAAAATTCACAGAATGATTTTATAGGTTTGGCACACATATTTTCGAAACAAGTCAAACAAAGCGGTTTACGAAAATTTCAAATATTTGTTTTATTTAATAAATACACATATTTTCTTTAGATTATTTAAGGTTAATGTTTATCATATCATCAGGCACTAAAAAAATTCAGGACAGTAGTGCAAACATGTATGTGATATCAGTCCGCACTAAATATTTACCAGCCAGGCAGTTTACAAATTTAATACGCGAATTGAAATGTTAGTTGTATTTTGTGAATATCATTAAGCAACGGACCGCAGTTTTCGTTTTTACATTTGAGTAAAACTAGGAATGGGAACATATTGTATTTTCTTGTAGATCAATTATATTTTACGAACAGTCTAAAAACATAATAATTAAAAATACATGAATTATAAAACATATGTATTATATATACATATTCGTAAATTCTGCTAAAGATTAATTTCTAAAAGTTTCAAAACATTCTCTAAAAAAGACGTTAATTAGTTCTATGTTCATAATTTTTTTAAACCTTTCATAAAAAAATCCCGTTTTTTTTCTAAATCTAGAGCTTCTTGGCATACCGTACCGTTTTTGGAGTTAAAGACTATCAATCATCCATCTTGTTTGTGAAATGACTTCCGTGAGGCAAATCTTCATAAATCGCATAGCCAATTAAATTCCATATCCGATCAGACTATCCGATCACACACACATATGTATATATATATATATATATATATATATATATATATATATATATATATATATATATATATATATACAAAGATTGGAACACAGAGATATGGACTACACCAATATATCATCCAAGAGCCAACCCCACGGAACGACAAAATCAAGAGTTGAAGAAGTTGTTGCGTTTAAATTTGATTAATCAAGCACACAAGAATTGGGACCAACAACTACACAAATCATTGTTCGCAATACGTAACAGAGCAAATAGAACAACTGGTTTTTCGCCCGCCAAATTGTTACTGGGGGCTGAGATGAAGAAGCCTGGGGATTGGCAAATACAAACAGCTGAAGAGCCTCAAGATATTGAAGATTGGGCCAACGAGAGAATCCAAGGACGTCAACAGAATGTTGAGATAGCTCGGCAAACAATATTGGCCAATGCCGAAGTAAATGACCAAGTGGAGACGGGACTCGTTTATCAACCTGGAGAGTTCGTCTGGATGCGTAATCAAGTACTCAGCAGTAAGGTGGAGGGTGTCCATAGTGGATTGGCACCGAAGTGGAAAGGGCCTTACAGAGTGCTGAGGAGTTTACCAGCTGGAATATATGTTGTGGAAACAGTGCCTCCCACGAAGATACATGGAGGTCTCTTGAAGCCGGCCAGTGCAAGGACCGCCGCCAATGGGAATCTGGGAAGATTGAGTGTGGGGAACGAGGTGTTCGGCCAACTACTTCCAGATCGATTGGGGGGTCAAAGGCATGGAGGTGATGGAAGACGACGGGATGTACCAAGTGTGGACGAGCCAGAGGCCAGAGCATTAGAGCCAGGGTACAACTTGCGGCCCAGACGACCGGCAATCAACAACAGGCGCCGTTGATAAAAAGTGAGAAGAACTAATGTGTACGTACAAATTTTAAGTTATGCTAGCTAGCTAAATGTACTAGTACAATTTAAATAATTCAAATAGTTCTTAAGTTCATATTGGTCGACCAAATATAATAAGCAAATTAGAAAATGTGTGTTGGAATCTAGAGGAGATTTTGTTGTAATGAAAATTATTAAATAATTTTTTTTGATCCAACACACATTTTAATTATGAAAGTAAAATATTACGAAAAATATTTAACAAAATAATATTTTTCTCCTTGCAAAAAGAAGGAGTTTTTTTGAAAGTACAAAAAGAAAATAATATAGCTCGATTTATTTTTTTTCTTAAACTAAGTTTTTTTTTTAAGTCGAAAAATGATAATAAGATTAATTGTTGCTTTTGATTTAAAGTTTTTTCTATTTTAAAAAAAATCAAAAATTTAAATAAAATTATTACATTTAATTTTAATCAAAAGTCATACAAGTTGAATGTTTTTCAAAATAACAGATCACAAATAAATAATTTTGTAAAAACAAGATAATTTTTGTAAAACAAATAAACAGAAGTAAGCTAGCTTACAGTTATGAATGTATCATAAAATTTGTATATAGATTATGAGTTGACACTGGCCGTGTGCATTAAGTCTCTAGTTGAATATCGACCAAGCGGGGTGTTACAATGGGTCAAACCCAAGGAGAGGTATAATTTTTAATTAATTTTATAAATAGTCTGAACACTCCGACTACGTCCATGGGTGTTGATATACTAAAATATTCTAGAAGCCTCCATGCAAAAATATATTGTCAAAAACAAAATATTTATTCAAAAAAGCAATCATATTCTAGAACGACCCATGGCGGGTATATAAACCGTGACCAGTGTCGATTCAAATCAGTTTTTAAATTGTGTCTGATCAGTTTAATATCGACTATTGTCCGCTAGTATCAAAGTATATAATTGTTGTTCAATCCAGATCAAAGTATAAGTTGGAATTTGTACAAGTAATTTGGTCAAGTAATTCAAAGTTTAACATTGTGTGAAAAAGAATTAAAATAATTGTTGAAAAAGAAATTGGATAATCATTTTTTTTTTAAAGCAATAAAATCAGGTTTTTTTTTGTTTCGTAAAAACTTGTGTTTAATTAAATTTTTTTTTTCTTTTCTTTAAACAAAAACGTGCGTGTTGTTCCAATTACAAAATATTTAGTAATATCGTTTACTAATATATTTTTTTTTGTTTTTGTCGAGTATCGGAATCATTGCAGGTTCGGGCAGCGCTCCTTTGAGTATAAAAAGAGCCAGGATACCGCGACAAGTGAAAAGGTTTAAAAAAAATTTATGAAAGGTTTAAAAAAAATTATGAACATAGAACTAATTAACGTCTTTTTTAGAGAATGTTTTGAAACTTTTAGAAATTAATCTTTAGCAGAATTTACGAATATGTATATATAATACATATGTTTTATAATTCATGTATTTTTAATTATTATGTTTTTAGACTGTTCGTAAAATATAATTGATCTACAAGAAAATACAATATGTTCCCATTCCTAGTTTTACTCAAATGTAAAAACGAAAACTGCGGTCCGTTGCTTAATGATATTCACAAAATACAACTAACATTTCAATTTGCGTATTAAATTTGTAAACTGCCTGGCTGGTAAATATTTAGTGCGGACTGATATCACATACATGTTTGCACTACTGTCCTGAATTTTTTTAGTGCCTGATGATATGATAAACATTAACCTTAAATAATCTAAAGAAAATATGTGTATTTATTAAATAAAACAAATATTTGAAATTTTCGTAAACCGCTTTATTTGACTTGTTTCGAAAATATGTGTGCCAAACCTATAAAATCATTCTGTGAATTTTCTCATAGGAGTGATAGAGTATGATTCGCCTGATAACAGAAATAGTAGTCTTACAGATATACCATACAATATTCCACTGTTCTTTAACTGGTTTTTAAAACTTTTCAATTGAAATCTATTTCAACAAAAGAAATTGTTAGAAATTTCATATTTTTAGAAGACTTGTGTGTGATAGTAAGTATATCCTATGCAATTCAAAAGTTTTTACTAACATGTCTACATAATAAATTTTAAATAAAAAAGCATTTCAAATATATACACAGTTTTTCCTTTGAAATAACTGAATGGTTTTACTATAAAAATATTGTTATAAAGTAATAACATTGTTCAAGCAAACACGCCTATTGAATTGCAAATTGCTATAAAGAGATTTATTGTTCTGGTTCTGGTATATATATGTCTCAGATGAGCTAACCTCTTACATCAGATGTACATTTTGAACTCATCGCGACCTAAAAAAATGATTTTAAATGAAACAATATTTTTAGGATCAAAAGTAGTCGAGTAAACTTATAGTTTGGAAACGAAATATTCAAATAGAAAGTTTTACATAGTATATTATATTCAAAAATTCAGCATTTCTAATTATTGGAATAAGAGATGTGGGAAGGTTGGTAAAATAGTTTTTACAAAATATCTCAAAAACTTTTGACCATTTATTGTAAATATTATATAATAAGAAATTAAAATTTGAATAAAAAAGATCTTTAAATCACTAATTACAGATATACGAATAGGTTAAATACGGAAATGGGATTATTGCATGAATCTCAAATTGATTTAATTATTAAAAAATTATTTTCGATAAGGTTGGGTTTACTTAACAAATTTTCTCAGAATAAACACATTCTTTGTCTTTTGGAAATAGATCTTAATTAACTTTAATCGTATTAATGTTAATGGTGACGTGTGGCCGTCCAGAGGTATAAGTGTACTCTCTAGCGGTCAAAATTTTAGTTCGATTACAACAAAATTTATTACTTCATGTGCCTTTAGTATTTGCCAAGACTAAGTTCCTTAATGAGCAGGATCGATCAAGGAGAAATGAGGGCTTAGAGAAAGAAGAAAAAGTTAACCAAAAAAATATCTCTCTTAGTATTAGAAATATCGAAAAATGTATAAGTAAATTTGTAAATTTGTAGAAAATCCACTTTACTATAATTAATTACCTGATCATTTTTTTCTCACTATATCAAATCAAGTTACCATCTTATGTTGGTGTTCAAATGTTCAATATTGTGAGTATTTTATTATGTAAATTGCATATATTTCTGTCAATATTAAAGTTTCAGAAAAATATAAATGTTTTTATTTTACTAATATGAAGCGAGAAATTAGAGATTTTAGGTATTGTATTTAAATTTTAAATATGTAAATATTCGAGTTACAGAAAATATGATCAGGTAAAGAATTGTTTTATTTACTACAACTTTACTTACTATACATTTTTTCAAGTAATAGAAAATAGTCTGAAATATATCTTAAAAATATACATAAAGAAAATAAATCAACTATATTTAAAATGTTTTCTAATATCTTAATGGTCTTTAAACTTAATTAACCCATCACTAAAAATTATCTCAAAAACGGATTGTTAATACTCAATTTGTGTTTAGGGGAAATTGAGTTAATTAACTAATTTGTAAATATATTTTAATCCGACAGAATATTTCCTAATATTTTCAATATGATATTTCACTATAATAATAAATTGATTTCAATAACACTTGAAGAAATTATCAAATGTTAATAAAAATTATATTTCTAGCCTGATATACGAGTATATTTTATACTCTATCTATTATAACGTAGATTTGATAAAAACCTTTCATAAAAAAATCCCGTTTTTTTTCTAAATCTAGAGCTTCTTGGCATACCGTACCGTTTTTGGAGTTAAAGACTATCAATCATCCATCTTGTTTGTGAAATGACTTCCGTGAGGCAAATCTTCATAAATCGCATAGCCAATTAAATTCCATATCCGATCAGACTAAAATAGTTTGATGCAGAGCACCTGACTATGTATTACACACACACATATGTATATATATATATATATATATATATATATATATATATATATATATATATATATATATATACATTGATTCACGATTTTGATGTTACCTAGGTAACATCAATCATCTTTGCCCCCAGAAAACGGTAATATTGAAGCCGTCTCCATTCTTATCTCGGCTAATTGTGTAACTATAAAGTTACATCTATATATAATCCCCAAGATAGATGCCTACAGGGAGAAGATATTGACGGCATTTTAAGAACTCATGATCGCGTCGTGAGCCTGGGCGATTTCAATGCTCGTCACACGTTCTAGAACTGTACATCTAACAATTCCAACGGGCGTGTACTCTTCGCACGTAACTTCGTTATCTACCCGCAGGAACCCGCTTTTTATCTCGATGCCTCCCCCTCCCAAATCATCTACGTAGCGCTACTCAAGAATTGTGATCTTCTGTCTATCTAGATATTTACTTGGATATGCACAACGACCACGGCCCTGCCACATTCACCCTCGGTGAAATGACGGATGCCGTTACTGCGCAGACCCAATTCGAATTTGAGAAATCGGATTAGAAATTATTCAAAGCGTCTCTCAATGCCGAAACCTTGATGACTCCACCGATCAAATCCGTTGCCCAAATCGACTCGGAAGTAATTAAACTCACGAGAACATCGTAGTTGCTACCAACAGGTCTATCCTTAAGAAAACTCGGTCCTTTGGAATTTCACTTAAATTAGATGATGACACACTACAACTTACACGGACTCGTAACAAATAGTGAAAATTTTGGCAGCGTGAAAACTACGACAAATTTATAAGGCAAATTTCACCCGAAATCCGTGACAGGGTCACGCGCACCAGAGATGAAATGTGAGATGAGAGGCTTCCCACTCTGACCACTCGGGACAACAAAGTTTGGAAAATTGCCAAGAGATTGCACCAGGGTTCCACAAGACTACCCCATCTTCTGTCGGAAATGGGAGAATATTAGGGACATATAATGCCGAGCACATGTCTCTTGTTACTGACTTCTTAAGCATTATCTAAAAAATTAAGAAAAGATAGAAAACCTATAACCTGAGCTCAAGTATAGCATTTTATTCCGCTGTTATTTGCCTGTCTGTAATTAATGAATGAATTTATTTTACTTTTGTACTTTCTTTTATTTTTTTACTTTTTTACTCGTGTTTTGATCATATTCAACATTTTGAGAAATTGTGTATTTTGTTAATATTGTTAATTAAGTATTGTAATTAGTTGATGAGTCAAATATAGTAAGTCAAATATATATTATCATTATTATATATATATATATATATATATATATATATATATATATATATATATATATATATATATATATATATATATATATATATATATATATATAATAATATATAATATATATATATAAATAAATATAAATATATATATATATTATTTTTCTGTCCGAGTGTATGTTACTGAACTTCTCCTAAACGGCTGGACCGATTTTGATGAAATTTTGTGTGTGTGTGTTCCAGTGGTTTCGAGAACGGTTTAGATTCACAATTCAGTCCAAAAAATAAAAATAATTTAAAAATTTTCAAAAAAAAGTTTAAAATTTTAAAATTTAGGACGTGTGTACAGGACAATAAATACAACTTCAATAGTTACATTTTCTTACCAGTCCAAGTGGCCGAGCGGCCACTAAGGCGTTATGTCTGCGCATTATTCCTACTTGGAAATTGAGAGGTTATGGGTTCGAATCCTGACTTCGGCCGTTTGTCAATTATTAAGAGAAAAAAAAGAGGCGGTTAATTGACTAAACAGTCGGCGCATGGACAAGAACGAGGTAACCAGCTATGCTTGGGAAGGTCTTCGGCAGTTTCCTTCACAAACTCCAGATGAATATCGGCATAGTTCCTATCATAGTCGGCTGCAGCCACACATCCTACCAATTCCTAGTCTATACACAAAAATTCCTTCCATTCCACTTACTTCCTCATATCCTTGGGCATCAAAATGGACCTTATGGTCGAAGTGTAGCCCATCCAGGGCAGCCTCTAAAATCTGTCTATCTATATACATTTTCTTCGAAAGTTCATTAACAAAGCCAGTAAAAATGATAACAGCATTACTATGAAATTCACGATAGATCTCTGATTGTTTTCCCTACAAATAACTCTTTGATTTTACAGGAACTTTTACTGGAACTTTAAGTTAAATAGTTACAGATCCTAAAGCGGTAATAATAATGTTTAAATGAAATGTTGATAATTCCAGCTATCCTTTATATTTTAAGCGTTATATATTTAAAAAAACAAAATGAAATTCAATGGAAAATGAAATAAAATTTATAAACGGGATTACATTTTGCTATTTATTTTGAATTACCCCTTTATTTGAAATTTAAATATGAAAAAATTCCCCAAAGTGAAATCAAAATCTGATGTAATTTAGTGAAATCTAACTTAATTTCCAATGATATGGATATATGTAGCGCATACTTCCTGATATCCAGCATCCTCCAATCAATAAAACAACTACTATTCAGATAACATTTATATTTAAATGAATTCAAAATTATTTTTAAATCTCTTGCAATAACAATAATAATATTCATGATTTTTTATTAATGTTTTTAATTCTCCATATCGCCAAGTTTATGTAATATTCTATATTTAAAATTAATGTTTACATTTTCACAAAGAGTGAACGACTTTTTCTTTTGTTAATGAACATTGAAAAATATCAAGAAGAACAAAAGAGATCTCTTTAAAAATATATTTATATATTAATGATGGAATCAACAACAAACACATCAGATTTGTGAAGTATTGAATAGCACATAGCATTATAATACAGCACATATAGCACAAATTATAATCATTATTATTGACATCATTAAAGAATATAATGAAGAAGATTCAATCATTAATCATTTTAAAAGTTTATAGTAAATGGTTCTATGACGTTATATTATATAAAGACTTGCTGCTTTATTGTAAAAAGGAGTATGAGTGTTTAGAAAACTTACTTGATATCAATGTAAAAGTATGCATAAGAATATAATAATATAGGTTCATTTATTAAAAAAGACGTCCCGTTTAAATATGGGTATTGAATTTTGTACTGTTTTAAAATATTGTGCTTAAGTAAGGTACAGTATGAGTTATTATTGAGATTAACACGTGATTACGATAGACTGTTACCTGACTTCGTTAAGATACTACCTCTGAGTTTTTAACGTAGAAATTAACAAATACAAAAAAATCTGTTACGTAAGAGTTGCGTTAACTAGTGAATTTCCTCAGAAAAAATATACCACTTCACTTTTGGAAATAGATAGATCATGATTAACTTTCATTTTATTAATTAATGCTCATGTCGATTTTTCAATATCATCAAATTCTGAATCAAATTTCACGTATGCATTTGGATATGTGGTAATGATAGTTTGATAACGCTAAGATAATTAAGTGATAATTAAGTTATAAGAGTTTAATAATTAAGTAACGACTATAAAATAGTGAATAAATAACCAAAATAGACTTTATTACCGAGTTTTAATATTATTTTTGCCTCAGCTATCTGATTCTGTAAAAAATTTGGCTGCCCATTAGAAAAATGTAAGTTGACCTTTACATAACCTTGAAGGGCATGGCAAAGAAGAAAACGAAGATTACCATAAGATGTTTCCCACCGAATGAATCAACTTTTATTCGAGTCATTTTTTTCAAAATCGATTCCTTGAAGAAATATTCTGGTCCATTGTTTAAAATGAGCATCCTGTAAATAAATACATACATTTTCCATGTGTTTGTATACTCTCTAGCAGACAAAATTTTCGTAAAATCAAAATGAAAGCCGTAACTAATGTGCGTTTTGTATTTAAAACGTCAAGTATCTTGATAAGTGGAATAAGTCAAGAGGGATGGGGCTCGGAAAAAGAAGAAGCAAAATAAACAATATCTCTGTATTAGAAAAATAAAAAAATTTATAAGAAGTTGTAGAAAATCTGCTGCAATGCATACAGAGATATTTATTATTTTACTTTTGAATCTTAACTCGTAACTGAAAAAATGATAATAAACCAAATTGTTGTAATTTGGTTAACTTATTTTCTATAATTTACTTCTTATGTATTTTTCGATTTTTCCAATATTAAGAGATATTCCAAATTTTATGTTTCCATCCCTTCCCCATGTCCGATTTTTTTAACTGATTAGGGTGTTCAAAGCAGCGAATGAAAAGTAGTTAGATTAAACAAGAATGATGTATGAATAGACGCCACTTCACATGATGTTTTTTTCATTAGTAATATGTCATATATAATTAGAATTCCCGAATATTATAACAAACATATACAAATTAAATACAGTATTGTTTATTCCTTATATATTGTTTCAAAAGTATTTAGTTTAGTGTTGTTGTTCAAACTAAACGCACCCATGACCCCATGACCATTAATATAAAATTTTAAACTAAAACCTAAAATATTCTTTTACAAAATGTATATAACATTTATGTAACAATGGGAATGGCATACACCTACAATACAAATATATACAATACAAACTATTGAAAAGTTGTAAAAATAATTGTACATTAAAACTATGTGTACATAAACGTTCAGAAACATTGAACCAAGTTGAATAAAAGATAGTTATCATTTACCCAGATTTATATTCTTATAACAAAGCGGGATTCTCGCCGTTATCGAAACTTAAAAGGTATTGGACAAAAAATCAAAAATCTCTGATTGATGGGTACAAAGCGAAGCATACACTTCAAGTCAATCTATTCCGGCGTGTTTATCTATAGTAACATAAATTTTCAATGAATTTTTAAAAAGTATAATCTTTTAGCCTGGTACAACCGAGCAAAGTTTTAAATGTTTACATTTTAACTTCTGTTACAGTTGGTAAACTTGGAATGGCATATCTTATATAAATATATATATATAGATATATATAGATATATATATATATATATATATATATATATATATATATATATATATATATATATATATATATATATATATATATATATATATATATATTATATCTTATATTTATGCTTTATGTTATAAAATTTATTATTTGATATTTATAAATTACCGTAACAGCAACCGTTTTCATCTCTTTTTTCTGATAACCGAAACCCCATCCGTTTTCATCTTTTTTTCTGATAACCGAAACCGTTCAAGTTAGCATTTTAAAATCAAAACAGATACCGAAACGGTCTAACTGCCCAACACCGAAACCGTGACCGAAACCGCAACATTTATTTACTGTTAAAATATCTGAATGAACGTGACAGGAAAGGCAAGTCTCCAATAATGTCGTCCTTAATGTTATTTATCGTTAAGTTTGTGTACATGCAAATTATTCAAGTCTAGAAATAAGGTATATTAAATTCTACAAATAATATGCCGTGATGCAAATATATAGGTAGCTAAGAAAAATAATCAGGAAATTGCTTTTTACTCTTTTCGAAATGGGGGTTATGAAGTAAGGTTTAGTAACGAGTTTGAATCTATATTTTAAACCAATTACTTAGCTTTGTTTCATATTTTGGAATTTGAAAGGTGAGAAACTAATAATGTCAGTTACCAATTATATTTAAGATTTACTATTGTTTAATTTTGCTGTGAAACATATTTCTGCTACTTCATGAGCAAAATCGGTCAAGTGGAAGGGGTGGGGGGTGCGGTTGGTAAACATTAAATATTGAATTTCACTCTTAATATTAGTGAAATAAAAAAATGTACAATAAGTAAAATTGTAGTAAATAAATTTTACTACAATTCATTATCTGACCATATTGTGTGCAAGTCTGATATTTACAATTTAGAAACAATCCCTAAAATCTGAAATTTCTCCCTTAATATTTGTAGTAGTAGTAGTAGTAGCCAAGGGGAGGTCGAAGCATTGCAAGTAGGCCTTTCTAAGCCTTTTTTACCTACCCCTAAAGAACGAGGAATTTGTATGTAGGAATTGGTAGTTTGTGCGACTGCAGCCGACTTGTTAGGAATGCCGATATTCATCTGGAGTTTGTGAAAGAAAAATACTTTCACAAAATACTTTCACAAGCCTAGCCGGTTACTTTCGTTCTTGTCCACACTCGGACAGCTTAGTCAATTAGCCCCTTTAATTTTTTTTTATATTAATTTAATTGACAAACTGCCATTGTTGGAATCGAACCAGCAACCTCCCAATTCCAAGTAGACCGTTAAGTAGAGCTTTAATAACTGGACTACACGGACTGGCCAGTAATATAGTACGATATAAATTTAAGGTTTTTATGATATTGTAGCGGTTTGTCCGGGTTCGTTTATTGAATGAAGTAAATTCTTTTTGACTTTAACATTTTATTGACGATTTAAAATATTATGTGTATAATTTACAAAAGTTATAATTTCAAGAGTAGTATTCTTTTATAATATTCACCGTTTGCTTGTCTTTCACATACTGGTTATATTTTGATCTGTATTGATAATAAAAACAATATCCATATATCGTCATCTTAGAAATATGATATAATTTGTTCAATTCCACTTTCACAGGTAACTTAGTGTCATTACAAAATACGTCGCCAACTGCCAGGTTAATATTCGTTACAAAATGGACAAATTATTGAATTATTTGAAAAATATTTATCGTTGCAAATAGTTTAATTGCAATATTCGCAGATGTTACATTTATATTACTGGTGAATAAACCGTTCAGATAGGTTCAATTTAATTTAATGTTATTTTGAATTTGTATGTATTTGGTATTTGGTAACTTTTCTAAACCGACATCAAGATGTTTTAGACGTAGGTACTTTACAAACCATACATGGTATTCGATAATTTCTATTTTCTGTTGTAAGAACCTCAAACCACATAGTATTTCAAAACTTTAACAAAAATAGTTGTGTTTTCCCATATTTAAAATAAAAACACATTTAATGAATAAAGTACTACAACAAATTTTCAAAATCAACACACTCAATGAATGTTAACTTATTTTGTTTTTTTTTTTTAGATGTCCCCTGTTCACAGACTATCCTATATTTTTAACTATTAACACGTATTTCGGTTTCATGCCAGGGTAATCGTCTTTGAAATCTGTATATAAAAATGAATCTATGTTGTTCGTCTTCTATGCGTTCCTATACCATTCATTCGATTGCGATGGAACTGTGGGAAGTTGTTTTACGGGCGTAAGCGAAGCGTAACTTAACGTGAAGCGATACTAACGCGAAGCATTACTTAACGTCAACCGTTACTTAACGCGAAGCATTACTACTTAATTTGTCTGCTGTGTATACGTAAACCTTAGAAACCAAAATGGCATTGCAACACATGTCGGGTACAGCTGAAGTTTGAAACAGTTTTACAACTTTAGAAGAAAAGTTTCATTCGATACTTTTGGCATAAATATGAGAGCGGTATATAAGAAAAATATTATATAAAATATGTTTATAAAACGGGAGTATTTCATAAGGACAACGAACAATTTTTTATTGTATAGATGATATCATATAAATTCGAATAATCATTTAAATCACAATTCGAATAATCATTAAAATCAATAAATATTAAGTTTTAAGTTACGCTCAGCGGAGCGGCTAGTACTTACGGCTAGTAATACGATTTTCTGCGTTATTCATACTTAACGATTTTCATACTAATATTAATGCTTAGAATGTGACTTAATGTTTCAAATATATTGCATTTGAGTGGTTATAATGGATTTAAATGCAAAATATTATAATATTTACATTATATCCAGCAGTAAAACAAGTTTATTCTAAAATATAAGGGTATAAATAAAATTATAAATAAACTTTCTCTAAAATAAATATCTTAGACGTTTATGTTTAACGTTTTCAAAGTCGTTCAAATTCAGAGTAGTATGTTATTCTTTAAAACATCTTCCAGAATTTATCTCTTCATTTCTAAAACATGTAATTGTCATATGTTGGTGGCTAACATTGAAAATCTAGAGAAAAAATGCTTATATTGCTTCAAAATATTTCGTGTTAAGAAAAGGCATCATAACTTCAACTTTATTGGTCTTAGAGTTTTTGGAACATAGAATAACATAGCACTATCAACAGATAGTGCTATGCCATTATGTGCCAGCCATTATCACATAGCAAGGGCCAGAAATCTGCCGTACTAGCAAAAGTCCGTCAACACTTTGAATAGTAAGTTTATAGAGGCCATTTCAAAATTCTAAAATTCACTATCTAGTTCCAAATGGCATGAGTTGAAGAGTTATTAAGATAGCATTGGTACCAAGAGTGTGCCGATTTAAGTTATTAAATAATATGTAGCATTTAAATGAGAGATATATCACCTTGAACATTTTATTTACATTTTATATAGATGTATTTGTATACATATCTACATTATATATCAAAAACAGTTCCCCAGATATTCAAAAAGTTTTTGTTTTCAATAACAATTTTCATGTTCATTACAAAATAAACGTAATGTAACAGAATAAACTTTTGTATATTGTGTTAGTTAGTAAGTATTTACACAGGATGTAACAAAAACAACAATCCATTTTGTAATGAGCTTAACAATATTATGCATGGTTTTCTCTTTTTGAAATTCTGTTTTTCAATTTAAAAGTCCAGAAGAGGAAATATAAACGATAAAATAAAAATGCTTGTGGGCAGAGGCTATGTATACGGGGTAAAAGGTTTTCCTTATTCTAAAAAGTAGCCTGTACGTTTATGGATCTTAATTTGGTAGTTTTATGAAAAAAAAAATTTCCTGATAAAATTCGCCTACAACTTGACGACATCGTACAATTCCTTTTATTGCGAAAATTTATATAAATGTTAAATAAAACAAATATTTGAGATTTCTGTAATGCCGGCTGTACAAACTCGGCGAGGCAACTATTATAAGTTTTTATTATAGTGGTGAATACATTTGACACGAGCACGAAGGACAATCTTGTTTACATTCGATTCAACGTTCAACCGCCATTTTTAAATATTCAACTATCAACCACTTTAATTGTACCCATTTATCTTAATAGTATAACACGAAAACAAATAAAAACTGTATAAATTTATAAATTCTTTTTTTTTTCTTTTAGTGTCCTTCATTACTCTTTTGAACAATAATTCTTTTTAATAGTTTAATCAAAAATTACTACTCCGTAATTTTTAATTTAATAACGTCATTTTTCATGTATACCAATGTAATTTGGTATACCTGAACTGGCGAGAACTGTATTGCCGGCCGAACACTCGGCGAGAGTGTGCACAGATCCACTCGCATCTCCTCGCCTTAGGAATGCTCTCGCCGAGTGTGTACTGCTAGCAGAACAATATTTTATACTCGGTCTATATAATATATACAAGGGTATATTCAGTTTAGTCCCGACTTTGTAACGATTGAAATTATGATCGCAGAAAAATTTTTTGCTGCAAGTGTTCATAAAGTGTCCTAATTAGTCTGCATGTCCGTCCATTGATTTCTGCATGTCCTCCCGTAGACACGATAACTCAAAAACGAAAAGATATAAAGACCTGAAATTTTGTGTGTGTGTTCTAGAGCTAAAAAGTAACTTCAAGTTCTCGAATGAGCAAAATCGGACTATACTTCCCTGCGCCAGAAAATTTCCATCATTGAAACCGCACGAGATAAAATAAAATTTTTTAAGACAACAAATATACCTTTTATAAATATAAACAACTTTTGTTTGAAACTTTTCTTTATATACTATAATAATAAAAAATTTGTTTTATGTAAAAGGCGAAAAATAAACACAGTTTTAAAATCTATAAATATTTCAATGCCTCACCGATATCCACATTTCCTATTTATATGAATTGAAGAAAGTAAAAACTAGTTATAACATACATGCAAACTAGCTGTTGATAACTTAAATATTACAATGAATATAATAATAGTCTGGTTCACATGTACGATTTTTCAAAAAATTTTTGAATAGTCTCCGAAAATTACGACCAAGGTGTCATTCGATCCGGATTATTGTGTAGATCATTTAAGGAAAGGTTCCAAAAGGGGCCGAAAAAAATAGCAAAAGTTATAAACAATAAACTAAAAAAAAAGTGGGGGTTTAGTTTTTTTTGAATATTTCGAAAAATATTCAAGATTTTCGAAATATTAAAAAAGATTTCAAAAGATCATTAAATTTGCTAAAAATTTTTTTGAAAAATCGTACATGTGAACCAGACTATAAGAGATAATCAAAGAGAAGTCTAGAAATTAATTCTTTTTTAAATTAAATTTCCAATTCCTAGATCAATTATTTGTATTTTATAAATTTGTATGTTTACTACAAAGTGGCCATTCCTTATCTGTAGGCATTAGCTAATCGTAACTAATTTGGTACCAATTTAGTGCGTATCTCACATTTATAAGCTATGTGTTGATCCAGAAATTGAGACAAATTTTGTAAATTTTTTATGAATGTATTATTATTGAAATCGACAAATGCAACAAGACAAAAGCACAAACCACAAAACCTTATCAAATAACACGAACATGTGTACATAATCGTGAAACTTCTTGGTTTACTATAAGAGGATGTGCAGAGCCAGCGACATCGGTATACCACAAAATATATGAAGTTTACTGAAAGTTACTCGATTGGAACTCCGCGCATTTTATTTAGAGAAAATTAAAATGAAACAAAATTGTTTTAATTAACAAAACTTTTAACTGAAAGATTTTTTAATTTTGCATTATATAATATTACACATTATTACACAAAAATAAAGAATTACTTTGAAATTTATAAAAAAACAAACTGAACTTTTTCAATACGATTTGAAACATGTTATGTTATAGTATTACATCCAATCATGCTGGAATTTTAATTAAAACAAATAATCACCTATATATTTAATGAAAACATAATTTAACAGAACCAATCTCATTGTGTAACAAATGTTAATGGAATTTATATTCGCTCATTATCCTGCAATTAACTATCGATAGAGTAATAGTTTTATTAAAGAAACACGTAAATTAAACTCATAAAATGATTAAATGTTTGATTAGTGTAGTTTATATATACCTACAATATTAAAAGGAAAAAAAACAAGAAAAAAGTTATTTATGAAGACATAACATTTTTCTGCACAAACGGTAAAGTTTTCAAGAAGAAATTAACACTAAGGTTGTTGGCTATAAAATTTTTAATTAAGTAAACTCCAGTCAGCAACACCAACACCAAATCAGCACACCAAACGATGCAAGAAAATAGTATATAGCACATACTTCAACATAATACAAAGAATTCGTAAAATATTGACGATAACATTGTTTAGGGCTAGTTTAAATATTTGTTGTATTTGAGTTTGGGATTGTACAAATACTTCGCTTAACTACTGAAAGAAAATGAGACAATGATTGGAATGGAAACGGGCCTGTGCGAATAAAGATTCTGGTCCGATTACGACGAACCTGAAGTATTATCTGTATTATAGCAAGTCATCTTAAACGTCAAACTATAGTATAACTACTGTCATATACTGCACAATAATTTGATGATATAGCTATCTTAGACCTACATGTAAGATAATATGGATACTCAATAGAAATTCTGGACTCTAATCGTTCTCAAAGTCTTATGAAGCATTGACAGTCAAATTTGAGCACCGATAACGCTGTATGAAATTTACCATTTAAGTTTAATAAATGTTGAGAATATACTCATTATTAAAGACGTATTTATTTTTAATATTTTAAACATGTGTTAACAGTTTGTTTATTTGTGTATACTTTCGTGTCAACATAACGTTGTTTGTCCAAATTTCTTTCGGTTACGTATGACAAACTGTAGAAGACTATACCGTATACTCCGACAAATTTCATTGTCATTGAATTTATTAATAAAATTAAATACTGATATGAAAAAATTAACTCGTCAACCAGGTTCGATTCCTGGTTGACGAGTTAATTTTTTCATATCAGTATTAAATTTAATTAATGTGTTAACAGATATTATTATAAAAATATCACGCTAATTTACAGTCAACGCAAAAAGTCGGGCTAAAATTTAAAAGTTTTATAATTGGATTGTGCCTTATTTATTCGTTTTTCGAAAAAATGCTTCGGATAAAAGTTGTTCATTATAATTATACTAACAACTTTTATTCGAAATACAATTATGAAGTTTTAAATTTTAGCTAAACTTTTGGCGTTATATGTACGCAAAAGATCTTCTTCTTGGCCACCGATATCCTAGAATTTAATTTAAAAAAAATTCATTTAAATTTTCTTGAGAATAGCTACTTCGAATACTCCCTCGACTCCCAGCAGTTTTTGGGGCGATTTCTTTTTTTAAATAATCTTTCAATTACTATCGATCTTACTAAAAACAATGGAACATCTCTTTAAAACGCAATGATTATATGGGAGAAATTTAAAAGAATATTGTCTTGCGACAACAAAATCCTATCCAGTGCGGGGTTATGAAGTACACCTTCATCACAATTCTCACAATTAAGCTAATTCCATTGTTAATATTTCTAAAGTTCTCTGTACAATGAGTATACCAACCGCTCGAACAAACTTACATTGACGAACAGACACACAACGCATTTCGATGTTGTTTATTAGTGTTTGTGTATCATACGAGTGTGTACGTTAGTTAGTTGGATAATATCCGTGGATAAGTGGATGAAAAAAAAAAATGAGTGTAACTGTCGTAAAAGTAACACAAAACTTGTTTAATGATTGTTTGTGGATCAGTTAAATGAGAGCGAATTTACTACACTTAGGAGGAAAAAATAAATAAACCTGATGACGAAAGTTAGACTTTCTAAAAGAAGTATATTTCAACGGCGTTTTTTTACTCTTATTTTCTTCATACAACAAAAAAAAAAAACGCATTTAACAAGAAATAGATTAATGTATTCACATTGATACCGGGTATATAAACCATACCTTCTTGACCGGCTTGAATTTGGAGGTGATTATCAAGTCACTTAATGTTCTTTTAATACAGATGGCAAGATGATTTGAATTCAATCCATACGACAGATGGAATTGCAGCTATTGTTTTTGTACCAATGTATATATATATATATATATATATATATATATATATATATATATATATATATATATATATATATATATTTATAAATATATCTATAAGTTTAAATGCCTGTGGACTCTCTAGCGGTCACAGCTTTAATCTGGTTCTGGTTGGAATAAAATTTTGTATTTGAGGCGCTTTTGGTATTCAAAAGGTCAAGTTCGTTAATGGGTGAAATTGGACAAAGAAAAAAGGGGTCTAGGGGGAAGTGGAAACACAAAATTTGGCATATCTCCCGTAATATTCGAAAAATCGAAAAGTTTATAAGAAGTTAAGTTGTAGGTACTAAATTTAACTGTAATTTTGTTGCTTATCATTTTTTCTGTTACACTAATATTTACAGATATATTGAAGGTTTAAGATTGAAAATTAAATTCCTTAATATATCTGTACAGATTAGAGTCTAAGCAAAAATGATAAGGTAATGAATATAGCAAACATTATTTTCTATAACTTTATTCCTTACAAATTTTTCGATTGTTCTAATATGAAGTAAGATATTTTAAATTTTGTGTTTTCTTCTTTCTTTATGTTCCTCTTTCCCCTTGACGTATGCCATTTATTAATAAAATTGGCCTTGCAAGTACTAAAATCATATCCGATACGACATTTCATTTTGATCAGACTAAAACTGTGACAGCTAGAGAGTGATTTATGTATTCTAAGGAAATTCGCCAAGTTGAAGCAGCTCCTGCGTAACGAATTTTTTACCCTTATGTATGTTTGTAACTGAGATTTTTACTTCCTTCGCAAAATCTAAATTGGTATACTGCAATATAATAAACAGGGTGAGAATTAAATAATTAATTCTCAAATATGGCGGTTATTACTAAAGAATCTTTCTATTTAAATAAACAATACTCTGTTATGATAACAGGAATACTAATAACGATTCTAGTGGATACATTTATTACATGGATATGAATACTTGGCAAAAAAAAATCATGACATTTTTAAAAATTTTATAATTTAAATGTACCTTATTGGTTTGGTTTTCGAAAAAATGCTTCGGATAAAAGCTGTTCATAATAAATATAGTAAAAAATTTATTCGAAACGCGAATGAATAAGGCACAAAACAATTATAAATTTAAAAAAATGACATGGACCTTAGTGACCAAGTGTAGATTCATATCTATATATAATAAATGTATCCGTTAGAATCGTTAATAATATTTCTGTTATCATAGCATAGTGTCGTTTATTTAAATAGAAAGATTCTTAAATGATAACATATGTAGTCGAAGGCTACCGAACATGGGAATAAATGTAGTAGATAAGCCTTTGACTGCTTGGTATGGTTGCTTGCTCCATTTGATTTCTTTTTAATTGTTTTTTCCGCAGTAGGGTTTTGAAATCATATTCTAGAAAAAAAATGACGATTACATAAAACAATTTGTTATTTACTGAAACTTTTTCAAAGTTTGTTTAAATCTATTGAATTTGAAAGTATACTTTTTAAACACTTCGTAAAAACTTCCTGGATACAATAAGTTAACTGTTTCCTTCGTACCACTAATAGAATTAATGTATTTGCTTTTATTTTTTCAGCTCGATCAAAATTCAAGAACCTGTATAAGAAAATTTTCATTACGGTGAGTATCAAAAAAATTTATACCGGATATTCAGTAAAAAATAACTAAACTACTGATTCGTAATTAACTATGGTTTATTACATATGTGAAAATTTTATTTTAGTTATCTAAGATCCAATATGCTTTATTCTCTCTAGTATTAAACTTTCTCTGTATTATTCATAATAGTATATACCTACAAAAATTCGTTAGGCAGGAGCTGCGACAAGTTAGCGAGTTTCCTCAGAATAAGTACATTACTTGTCTTTTGGAAGTAATCAACATTTATCTTATTAATGTTCATAGCGACCTGGGACCGCTAAAGTGGCTGCAGACAGATAGATGAAAATAAATATTGTGACGCTTTAGGATGTTTTGATTTTAAATTCGAACACTCCGATTTCTATTTAGATTTTTACTTAAATCTTGCCAAATAATTCAATTTATTAATTTTAAAACTCTCGCTTAATAAAATAAAAACTATATATTCAATAATTTTAATTTGTGTCTACTTTCACGTTCGAAATTAATTGTAATGTCAAAAGTTGTTATAACCTATGAATTTTTAATGTTAAGAAACAAAATCAAATTAAAGTTTTCAGTTGTTCTGTTTTTTAAAACGTTAAAATGTTAATTTTTAAAATGTTAATTGAAATAAATTATTATTCAATGTAATTGTCTATGAAAATAGTTTGTAAATCACAGATAAGTTTATTTTACACAAAATGACTTAAACTTGAACAATTAAACAAATAGAAAAGTACAATTAATAATATGAAAAGTTCTGTCATTCATGGGGTGAAATATTAGATAATTTCCCCGTGAAATAGTTTGTATAACCTTTACCGGTCAATGATAAATTAAAAGAGAGCCTTTTTTATTTTAATTGCTAATAGGTAAGTTTTTGATGTGGCATAGTTCTTACAAAGGTTACAGACAGATCGATTACTTTCAGATACGATTCCCGAGGACAATAATGGAACCTGAAGCTCCGTACGAGTAGCCAAAGTATATGTCAAACTGTATTTTGACATATAATAAAAATCTGTCATCAATACAAAAAACTCAACAAAACAAAACATTTTTATAATCAAACATAAAGATGAAATACAAATATATATAATTCCAAAACAAATTGTGAATATATTATAAATTAATATATTTTACATATATTTTTTAAAGGCTTACTTTGTTTATTATAATATTATATTATCGAATGATAATTAGTGAAAACTCTAGGTTTTTGAAATAAAATTTCAAATTCACCCCCTTTTCCTAGATCAGTTTTTGTATTATAAATACGTATTTCGACTACAAAGTAGTCATCATCAGTATAAATTAGAGATCAATAGAAAAAAATAAAAATAAATAGAAAATTAACTAAATTAAAAAATACTAAATTTTAAAATATAATAAATTTTTAATTATATTGAAATTACTCTTGTTAAAACTTCCTTCATTCACATTTATTAACGTTAACCTTACTCTTATTAAAATTACTCTTATATTGTCTCAGGATATGTTACTCGGCGCAAACTTGGTGAAACTGTCACCAAGTTTACATATATTTTTTAAAGGTTTACTTTGTTTATTACTCACGCGGATATAAAATTTATGTTCTCTAGAAAAATTCCATTTCTTTGTACACACTTAAAAATTATACTACTTATCTTTATTTTATTTACACACACAAAAAAGCAACTAATATTAATATTAAATACAATCACAACTAGACAAATTATGAATTATATAAATCATATTCATTCATATTCTGAGATTTGCACAGAATGCTCATTGTAAACAAGGTAGCTGAATATTTTTTCAAGAAAATTTATGATTTCGTTTTTTCGTATATATTATATATATATATATATATATATATATATATATATATATATATATATATATATATATATATACATATATATATATATATATATATATAAATATATATATATATATATATAAATATATATATATATATATATTTTATATATATATATATATATAAAATATATATACATAATATATATATATATATAGAATATATATTCATACTAGAAATATGTATAGGTAAAGTTGTAGAAAAGTTTACTTAAATTTGCTATCTGATTATTTTTTCTCGAACAAAATATACAGGGATATTTAGTATTATCATCTTGAATCGTAAATATTTCTGTAGATATAAGAGTAAAGAAAAATAATAATAATTATGTATTTAAACGTTAAGTTATTATAGGGTTAGTGCCTTTTTCGTTACAAATACAAGCAGAACAAAAACAAATATTACGAAGTTTTTTTAAAAATTATATATGTAAAGTAAAAACAAAAAAACTAATTAATTGTTTATATACTACAAAAATAAATAACAAAAAATACATTATGAAGTATCTGTTCAAGAGCACGGTGAAGCAATTCAGTAGCCTACTGCAAAGCTTTAAAGCATTATTACAATAGTTGTGTATATCAATTGTTTTTTCGATTCTTAGATTTGATAGGAATTTTGGCAACAAGAACTCAGAACTCAAGAATGCATAGGATACATAGCTCCTGAGGATCCCATTTATACATAATACCATTCATATAAAATCTTACTTTTTGCTCTCTCATTAGTCACAGTTGTGCTATGGTCCTAATATTCTTTATTTTGAGAGGAAACTTTAAATAATCGCGCTCATTTTTAGGGATATACTATTTATATAACGTGTTGAATGTTGATGTTAAGATTCTGGATAGATCTTGTTGGAAAAATTCGTCCTTGTATTTTGTAAGAAATCCCGTGATACGTGTGCTATTGATAGATTTTGTTGGTCCCATGTGTATCTAAATTCTAGAGCTATCAAAATTCCTCTAACTAATCTAATTAAATTTACATATACATACATGCAAGTTTTCCGTTTCTAAGGTATTCAGATAACTTTTTTTCACAAGTCTATCATATGGTAGTCCAAATAATTTTAACCTAATAATTTTATAAGAGTAAAGAAAAATGGTAAGAAGCAAAATTGTAATAAAATTAATTTCGTATAACGTTACGCTCCTCTTTAAAACACTAAATCAAACGGTGCAAGAAATGGATAATCCAAAAATACCAAAAATGTTTGTCTCATAAAAATAAACATCTTTTGTATGAAACTTTTTTTCATGTATCCAGTATTTCTGGCAAAGATGAAAAGTTAATGCCACATTTACGCCGTACCTATTTACACAAAAACTATGGGATGTATGAAAACAAAATTGTTTGTTTTTATGATATAAGTATATTTTGACGTAAACATTTTTTCGCACCGTTTACCACATAAATATTTCTCTAAGAGTACTCACTCATTTACAAGACTCATATATAGTAGTATATCTCAGTTTTTGGCATAGTGGGGAACAAATAGTTTTTTTAACATACCATTTACCATTTCGACCATACCACTTGACTAAATCATTATTTGTGTTACTCATTCGACACACAATTTAATGCTTTTTAATTTATAATCAAGTAAATTTTTCGCTAAGATGCGCCGTTAGGAGTTGTTTCATATTAGACTGTCAAAAGTTGTCCCGAGGTCACTTGTACCTATTTATAGAACTGAAATAAATAAAAGCTTCTACACCACCTTTTGCAACATACCCCCTTGTTTCGATCGTCTTTTGACTGCTGTATATTAGGAGGTGAAAGATTTTCATCAATTTAAATCATAATTTTAATATGAATGCAAAATGCTTTTTTCAATGATCCAGACATACTTGACAGATGTTATTTAACGGATAATAAATAAAAACACCGTTTTCACGAACGATATATTTGTTTTTCTTCACACTCTTGTATGTATAAAAGAATCTAAAAAGTGGTAAAATTACATTTTTTTAAATATATGGTTAAAAGAGAGAGAAGTAATTTAGGAGGAACAAAACGATTATGTTTTTACACATAAAAATCTTGATTTGATTGCACAACGGGTAAAAAGTAAATACATAACAACGTGCCTTTTTTCACTTTTCCAAAGATATTTTTCAGTATAGGTGAAAGTGTTTTTTTGTATGTGTTACACGTATATGAAAACTCGACTAATATGTAAAAGTGAAAAACTTGGCGAGGAACAGTGCAGAAACGGAAAATAAAGGTGGCAATAAGAAATTTTTCAGAAGTGTTTGTAATGTGACTTTCTATGTAGAGCTTTCATTCTTTATATACAAGTGATTTAAAATTGTCTAATTTATTGTTTAAAATTTATAGTATTTTCAACTCATACGTATTTCAAAGTTCTTTGCACAGCATAAGGTATCAAAGCTTAGTTTATGCCCTTAGTAATTTTAAGTCAAATTCGATATTGAAACAAATTCATGAAAGTTGTTTTCATTCTTGCATTGATTTAAGAAATATTTATTCTTATTTGAAAAGTTTCCATGGGCTACAAAAGTAGCACTATCTTATTCTTTCGGTTTTTGTGATAATGTTTCAAACAAGTATATTTAACATGAAAATCTTGTATCCGAAGCCTTTTTTCCAAAACCGGATGAATAAGGCACAAATGTGTAGATTGATAGAACTTAACGCATTAATGTGCCAATATAATTAAAATTTTTGGAGTATTTTATATCTTGCATCATCTAGCTGTTTAGTGAGTGCTGTGTAACAGGTGAACGAATTGAGGAATTCTAATTTTATATGAGCGCATCCACTTGACGTTACAATTTCACAAGTAATCAAAGACAACAGTAGATCTTTTTATTATAAATATTCTTAAAGACTATAAAAATTAAAATAAGAATTCTTAGGGCCGATCCACACTATAATGTCGATCACGATTCGTTCTCGGTCCGATCGATTATATTTATATAATTATTCTCGATTCGACCAGAACTTACTTGATAATATTTTAATAGACCGAGACCGAACCGAAAACGAACTGTGATCGATATTATAATGTATAATATCGAAAGATGCTTTATAATAATCTCGTTTATAGTAGATTTAAAGGAAGCTTCATGAAAGATACTAAGAGAAATATTTGGAATCCGGATACGGGTCTTTGTCATTTAAAAATTTTACAAAACGTTGTAAATATAAGTTATTCCTCTTTATTTAAGGTTTTAAAATCTTTAAACGTATATAATTACATCAAGAAATATTACAGTTCCATAAAAAAAAATTCCACAAATAAATTTTACCGCACAGTTTGTCGCAAGAAAGAACAGTTTTCAGGATATTAGAAATCTGCTTATAGTTATAGCCATTGTTAGTTTTCTAAGTAAGGTTTTAGTTTTTCCAATTAAAACATCCTGTATATAAAAATAACAAAACCTATTTTGAACAACATTCTCATAAAAACAAAAAATGAATTTGTTCTAGTTTCTACCATAAGTATAAAAAGTGTGAGTATCCCCTCTAATAACTTCATGGTAAGGTGTATAGTATACTAAGAATACTGCAAAAATAGCACTAAAACGATACAAATTGAAACATAAGCAACTTTAACATTCTGTATTTTGAAATTACCCACTGTATAACACACTTAAATCCTAATATGAAAAAATTAACTCATCCACCAGGTATCGCACCTAATGAAGTATTATATAAAAAGGATTTCTAGACCCCTGGATTTCTAGTCCAGCTTGCTTACCGGTACACCATGAATGATTCTGATGAATGAATCAACTTTTTCATGTCATTGGCAGTATTTATCAATCTAACATACTATTATTTGTGTATACTTTAAGCGTCACAATACAATAATAATATCAGTTTCCATTTAGATTACGTAAGGCATAGTATGAAAGGCATAGTACGTAACTAGCGTACACGGGGTGCAGGGTTCAATAACTGGTGGAAGAGTTAATTTTTTTATATTAACATTTAATTAAAAATTCAATAACATGTTTGTCTACATAGTAGATGCTAATTCTTTCATACTATGTCTTACGTAACCTTCAAGGAAATTGACATTAGTATTGTATTGGGACGTCTAATTATAGACAAATAATAACACCTAAATTTGTTCTTGGGGATCTTAAAAACAAACGGTAATAAATAGGTAAAATATTATTTGCTTAAAACATTGTGCTTAACAAAATTGAATAATTTTGAATTAAAATATCCTCTTTTGTCACTTTTGACACTTTTGTCATAAAGACAATGGTTGCGGTTATATGAAAGGGGAAAATTGCAAAAGGTAATATGCCAGTTTTTTTAAATAGGTTTACTCTCAAAAAACAGACAAGGAACACCATTGTTCCGTAAAAAATACTAATAACTTTCGTTGGAAACAATTATTCGAAAACAACTATTATTATATGAATTCGACATACATCGCCTTTAAAAACACAATACCTTCTAATGACTTTTGCATTCGATTTCGTTGGATTCTATCAGCGTCAACGTAACTCGAAAATACGCATCGATATATTCAAAATATCAGTCAGCTGTTACTTTGTGATGTTCTAAATTCAACGGGTATTGAGATAAACACTAATAAATATTAAGAAATATAACATATAGTTTTTTAGTATTCTATATTGTCAGCTGTTACTTTGTGATTTGTCACCAAAATTTGAAGTTTAACCACGTGACCACATTTGTCGCTAAAAATCAGCGACAAGCGACAGCATGAAAATGCAAAAAAAAACTATAATCAACCATTGGCATTATGAAAAAAACTAAAATGCCATTTTTATTAAAAATCTGGTTTTATACAATTTTACTCAGCACAATATTTACCAATAAGTATTTATCTTTTGGAAAAAACGATACTTCTCTCTCGTTTATAAATTTTTCTTGAGCGGATTTTGTCAAATTTTTTTGTATGTCGTCTAGTGGATGATTTAAAAATTGGAAACGTCAAAATTGCTTTTATAGCAATTTGCTCATGATCGGATACTATTTTCAGTATACTAATATTCCCACTAGTGCTGGTATATATTTGTCCTACTCTTGTATAGGTGTGTATGCAAGTACATGAACAATTCATATAATTTTAGTTATGTGAAGAGAAACATTCCAACCACATGGTCGGGCCTGGATTACACTTTTAACTGCTTTTAGTGCTATACTAAGCGGTTATTAAGTAATCTTGAGAGTAAATGAATATACCACTTCGTTCTTATGTATCGACTACTTCCTTTCCTTATAATACTCTTTAGATTTCATTTCTTCTTTACCCACCGAACCAAACAATAGTCGTGAGTTTGGTGTTTGTAATCGTTTGCAAATGAAAATGTGAAAATTAAATATCGTATATATATATATACAAGAAACATTTTTTTCTTTATTAACTATACCTATATAGTAAAAATATATATTTTTCATTAAGGTTTTTTTCATTATAAGTATACTTAAAGTTTATAAAACATTATACCTTTTCAGTACGCGATGTGTTCTGAATGATGCGTTTTTATTTATTTAACGAGACGAAAAAAACCGTTGAAAAATAAACTTTATGCTTTTTTTTATTAACCATTTGTATGTACATTATAATAAATTAATGTTAAAAAACATTTTTTAAAACAAGCTTTTATTTAAATGCTCTAAAAAGAAGAAAATAAACTTTAAATTGAATCAAATCCATTAACTTATTACATTACAAAATTTATATGATATTATGCTTGTCGCGAGATTAACTTTAATATCAAGATTTAATATCATATAAATTTTGTAATGTAAAAAATTAATGGGTTTAATTCAATTTAAAGTTTATTTTCTTCTTTTTAAAGCATTTAAATAAAAGCTTGTTTTAAAAAATGTTTTTTTACATTAACTTATTTTCTTCGTTTTAGAGCATTTAAATTAAAGCTTGTTCTTAAAACTGTTTTTTTACTATTAATTTATTTCAGTTATCGTTGTGTTATTGTATCTAAATATTTCTATTTCATTTAAAGCGTCATTGTTGACTGGTCGTTTGCCGGTTAATTTAGTACTAAAAAATAAAAGGTTCGAATACGGATAAAATTACTTTTTTTAAATATTTCCTAAGATAATTCCAAAAATAAGGTATGCCAACCGATTATTAAACACTTCTATGATAAACTCATTTATTGCCAGCCATGAATATATTCTTCATATATATTCTTTGAATATTACTCAATGGCTATGAATAACTCTAAAAAAAGTATTTTTTGTTTTACAGTTTCATTCTTCATTATTATTCCCACCAGTAATGAAATGAATCCAGTTCTTACCAAATAAAGTATATATCGAATATAGCATAGGAAATTTATGTCAAGTAAATATAATTTTTTATCAAGATTTTATTGTTGACATATTTATGGAAACTATAAACTCTACTATCATGACGCTTGGAGGAAGAAGAAACGGACTTAAGTTGTAGAAGTTGTAAGGAGTTAAGTTATAGAAAATTATGTTTGCTACAATTCATTGCCTCATCTATTTTTTCTACAACACGAATGTGTACAGAGATATTTAGAATGATAAGAAACTTAATTATAGTAAAATTAATTTTCTACAACTTTACTTACTTATGTGTTTTTCGATTTTTTCAATATCAATAGAGATGTACCAAATTTTGTGTTTCTCCCTCCCTCTTAACCCTCCCCCTTTCCCCTTGTCGATTCTTGTCATGCTTACCACAAAAATGCATTGTCATCGGAACTGAACCAACATGTAAAAATTTAACTCCGTAGGATAAAAGGAAGTGGTTCTAAATCATACATATATACATACATTGCAAGTTAAATAAATGCTTGTAAAAATAATTTACTAAATGACCAAAAAAATTATGTCACGCACATCGGCTATACAAGATTATATGCCAAAAGACAGCGCATTCCGTTCCGGCTTGTTCGTTGACCAGACCTTCCAAAACGAAAAATGCTACAAGGATTGTGACTATCGAATGCCGGGATCCACCTCATTGACTTCAGTGTTATCTAATAGAAACTTGAACACGAGAATAATGCGGAGGAGTGTGCTGTTTTGTTTTACATGTTTGTACTATTTGTTGTAACATAATATTATAGTATTTCTTATCGTGATAAGAACAATCTTTTGTTTATATCACTTCCCAATATCTGTCTTATTGCATAAAATTGAGTAAACATTCAAGTACAAAATTGTGACTTTCGTAGCAAAAAGTGGAACATGTTTATACATTTTCAGGAAATTTAGGATGTATCCAATACTGGTTTTTGGCACTTCCCTGTAAGATATAATAAGTCCATAAAGGATTATGTTTATTTAGTACAGCAAAAATCATTTTTTAAGGATAGCTTGCACCTTACTACAATATTAAACACGGAAAATCAAATTACTGGGTTTGGGTAAAAATAGTATGTTTATATTTAAAACATTTGGTTGATTTTTCCAATTCTACCTTAATCCAATCTAATTTAGTAACAGACTTTTTAGCGAATTGTCAAAGAAAATGTAGCTATTGGTTTTGTACCGATTAAATAATTTCGGAAAACTTTCATAAAATGTTCATCTTCCTACTAGAGATCGAAAATGACCATCACTAAAATTTATATGTATATACTATTTTTACCCAAACCCAGTTATTTGATTTTCCACTGTTTATTATTGTAATAAGGTGCAAGCTATCCTTAAAAAATGATTTTTGGTGTACTAATATATATATATATATATATATATTTATATATATATATTTATATATATATGTATATATATATACATGGTCAAGTTAACGAATAAATAACAAGGTACCTTTTCCATCTAAACAAAGTTTGTTTAAAAAAATTGAGACCAGATTTTCGTACGACAAAACGTTAATCCTCGTTTAGAGAATATGCAAAAAATAAATCTAATGAGACTATTTTTTTATGAAAACAAGGTTTTCACCATGCCTAATTCAATATTTTACTAGGTCCTGTGTACGTATAAAAATTATTTAGCTTAATACATTATTTTGGAATAATATTTAACGAAATTGTTATTTTCTTGAAAATTTTTTATAATGAAGCGCTAAAAACTGCATTATAAATGATAATTTCTTTTTTTCGCATTGTCATGAAGAGACAATGCATATGCATTTCCGTAATGATGTTTTATAATAAAGATTAGGTATATAATTAAAGTATGAAAATTGTAATAATTTAGACGACGCGGCGCGATGTATATAGTTGATATTATAAGAAACATCCATGATATCATAGCTAATAACAATATTTGATGTTTTTCGTGCATTGTTATTTTTGAAAATAAGGATCTGAACCAAACTTGATTATCAGCAATCAGATAGTGTAGAAATATTTTTTGATTCTAGCCCATAATGAATGAAATTATAAGAATTTCATTCAATACGATGAAATTTGATGTTTACTTTTGAGATTCTTTGTTCTCGTAAAACAAAATGCATGCGTATAATTTCCTTCTTCGTATATATATTCATATACGAATGTGTTGGTTAGTCGTATTCTAAAAAAATTGTTACAAAGCTTGAAGATGTTTTGATAACATTTATAGACGAAAATTTCATAGGCACTACATGGAAAAATGGCGCTGGAATGGAAAAATTTGAAAAACTCATTAAAATTCACTTCTCGTATCATCATTTTCTGAAAAGTTTGTTTTGTACATGGTCGTAATGTTGCAAATGATGTACACGTAAGACTGAAATATAGGGCTTATTCCGTAATGGTAACATCAAGGCATTACCTAAAAAGGAGAGGTAGAGATGGATGGTTCTGTGTTCCACCATCATAAAAATCATCAAAAGTCGTATGACGTATGCTATTGTAATGATAGAGGAATAATTTTTATTATTTATTTATAAGTTATACTTAGTTAATCTTATCTAGAGCACGGTAGTGCGCAAGGCAGAGTCTGTTATTAAACAAAATAAAATATAATTTTTTGTTTTTATTCAATTTTATTTAATTTTTTGTTTCTCAGTCATTGCATGATTCTTACAGCAGAAGATTTATGATTGATGATGTTTATGATGGTGGAACACAGCTCCATCCATCCCTACCCCTCCTTTTTAAGTGATGCCAACTTACAATTTATTGATGTTACCATTACGGAATAAGCCCATAGACTCCTGAAATTTGAAACTTAGTGGTGAAAAAGCAATTATACACTAAATTTCAGATACAGAGTAATTTTTCTTGGTTATTACGAGAATCGGTTGACAACTAAAATAGAATAGTTTTTCATCCTGACAATTGATCGTTTTTTTGTTCTGTAAAAATGATACAACTCGTTATTCGTTGTCTTTATCAGCAGGAATTAAATTGAAGTTACGTGATATGGAATTTTACATCGACTTAATAATAATACAACCAACAATAGTTAATTCATGTTTTTTATAAAAAAATACCTTTTAATATTTATTAAAATAAATGTTGGTAATATAAAGATAAGAAAAGTAAACATTGTCTCCTTAAAAGTCAGAAAAATAAAACTTAATTTTATGTGTATTTGTAAAAAAAAATTTCTCAATTAAGTTTGCACTAATATTAGCTTTAAGGATTCAGTAGGTTAGAAAAAAAAGAAAAGAAAAAGGACTCAACATGTCTCCAGACCTATTTGGATTCCTCTATAGTATCAAAAGTGCAAATAAAAATTATAATCTGTACAAATACATTTAAGTATCAAATTGGAAAACTAGATAAAACAGATTCATGATTGAACGTACCTTGGCCGCCAATGTTAATTTTTTAAATTTTATACTTGATTTGTAGGTACCTAATTTATTCGGTTTTCGAAAAAAATTGTCGAATAAAAGCAGTTATTATAAATCTAATGAACAACTTTTATCCGAAGCATTTTTTCGAAAACCGAATCAATAAGGCACAAATCAATTATAAAATTTAAAAAAATGACATCAACTTTTGTGGTCCATACATTAAGTATGTACGAGCACTGAAGCTTCAAAAAGATTAATCCTTGATTTTTTTTGTTATGTAAATGAAGTTCAAAACAATTATATAAGTTTCAGGGGGGGGGGGGGTTTCGAGGGTATTGAATTAGTTATTTAATGTTTAAGTTCACGTTTTAATTCACTGCTCTTATGGAGAAACCCATATTGTTACACATATTTTCTACGCACTAGAAAATAGAAATATTAATAAAGAGATTGATCCAATAAAATTCCGGTATGACGGGCCTAAAAAAAGATATTTAACAAAACAGATATTTCAGGTAAATTTTATTTCTGTCGTCGGTAGCTTAATTACCCGAAATCTCAGGTTTTTTTCTTAAATATCTTTTTTGTTGGGCCTGGTATGACGGGCCTAAATTAAATTTTAATTTTAACTTACTACAAAAAATAATTAACATTATTATGGACTTTTATGAATATACTATATAAGATTTTGAAGAATGGACTATACATCAGCGCTTGTATATCCTTAAGTGGATTTAATAGTTTCATTAATTAATACGCTTTTATAACACATTATTAAACAATTGTAATTTTAACAATTAAAAATAGAAATGAACTGAGTTAATTGGTGTATAAAGGTACGTAAAACATACATACATGCTTCTGTAATCAAAAATAATTAATTAGATATATTTGAGCTGATATTGTGGCAAAAATATTCAGTTTATGGAAAAATGTTTCAATTAAAAGTTGTTTATTTTACTTTTCTTCAATCTCTCATTGGTTTACAGGTAGATATTTTCTCTCTTCTCCGGCCAAATCATGAGCTAGAAGTCAATTTTTAGATCTAGAATACGCACACAAAGTTTCAGCTCATTATTGCATTTCGTTTAAGAGTTAACATGTTTACATGCGGACATATTTTGGTAAATGGTGTAATTAGGCCATGTTATGAACATTTATACACAGGATATTTATCCGACCAATAATAATATAATAAATAATAGGATATTTATCCGACCAATTTTTCTACCGTTACAAAGTCGGGATACATATATATAGAGTATAAAAAGTTAACGATAGTCAAAATCATACACATGGAAAAAAATATTCATTGGTCAACAAGAAAACATTTTTCAACAAGATCTATTTATTAATGCACTCTAAGGGATTGAAACTAAATTGCACCTCCATTTGTTTGGTAAAACCGATTGACTAATTGTTTTGTGAAAGTGTATGCTTGTCGGCTTGCCTGCCAATGTTTGTATAATATGTTGTGCATATTTTTTGGTTCAATATGACAAAGATTTCTCAAATTTTGGGAGATATTTTGATGGGTCTAGGCGACATTCAGTCAACTAGTCTGAAAGGTTTGGTGAAACTTATTATCAATATTTTAATAATCAAGTAAAACTGAAAGTCACTATACCTTTTATTTGTTTGACACTATTGGTAATTTTTTGGGTAGTTTTTTATTTTCTCTATCTTATCCCTTGTACCCCTGATACATCTCTTTCACAAAATATTTAAATTAGAAGCACAGACTATCACTTCGCCAGCATAGAAACCATAAATGCATTTATGGAAAAAGAAAAGCATTAAGTCTGTGCATGTAAGCATATGTGTAATAATTTTATGAATTATTACAAACTTATATCAGAAATACATTTTTTAAACTGCTACTTATAAATAACATTTTGTACTAATCATCAAAATTATATAGGGGGCCAGGCAGAGAACATCGGATACACAACAATAAATATATATATATATATATATATATATATATATATATATATATATATATATATATATTTATGTATATATATATATATATATATATATATATATATACGTATTATAATTTTTTATTCCCACAAAACCCTCAGAGCTTGGATGTTTCATGTTTAATAGACTTTTTTTTATTAAAAACTTATTATCTTATATAATAATAGCACACAGGAGAAGAGTTTTTCTGACGGTTTTTAATTATAAGGATAATTTTTAATGTAAAAAATTCTGCAAAAAAGCATATATACCTTCGCCATTTTAAAACAAACTTGTTGTAAATGAAAACAACGTTGAACGTACAATATCCCAGCTTAAGGTAAGTAAGTAGCATTCTATATATAGTTTCTAAGAAGCTTCTGAACTGAAACACTTTTACCATTCTTCTATAATAATGTGTTTCTTCATTGAAAAAGAATATTAAAAAGTTTTCTTCAATATTCGTACATAAAAAAAGAACATGGCATACAAAAAGATCGTTGATGGTTGGGTTGAAACCAATTTAACGTTTCTACATGACATATAACAATGTTTATTAAAAGTTATGATCCCATTATGAAGAATATAAGGATAGACAACGATGTATAATATGGTCGTGTTGCTGCAACTATTCTATAGCCTCTGTATGTACAGTATTTTTACTACAAGAATTCATGTTACTTATTTTAATAATGTTTTTCGCTTAATGTTAAGGGAAAAAAAGAGAAATTTATTAATTTCGATTTAGTGTGTATGCACCAACAGGTGTTAAAGAATTATAAACTGTTGTGTGTGTGTATTTTTTATTGTTATTTTTTTTAAATATAGAGCTCTACTATTAAAGAGTAAAACGTATAATACCCATTTTAAATTAGGAAAAAGTTTTTTAAACTTTTTGTGTTTATGGCCAAATATTAATTAATTTATACATTATTATTTTTCCCCTTTCCCACGGCCAATGAAAACAAACAATTGCTTTTAAAGGGGCTGAAATTACCGTGCAATTTATAACATTAAAAATTGTTCCTAAAAGCTAATAAATCGAATGTTTAATAATTTTTACACTATTAAGATTTAAATTGGTTTCATCCACGAGGAAAACGTTTGTGTGAAAAATAACTTTCTCTAATTCTCAAATAAATATCCCCAGTATTTAATATTTTAATATTTCCCCATGTATTATCCTCTTCTTCGATTTCGTGGCTAATAAATACAAATGATTGCAATGAAACGAGCTGAAACTACCACGCAATTAATAATAATAAAAATAATTAAGAAAAGCTGATGAATCAAATTTTTAATAATTTTCTTTGGTATTTTTACACTATTAAGATTTGACTTTCTTAAATCCGTGTCCAAAACTTTTGCTCAATAAATAGCATTCAGAAACTTCCACTAATTTAATTAAATAAATAGCTCCAGTATTTAATATTTTATTATTTCACCATGAAAACTTTGATACTCATTTTATCCTTTTAGGGAAAGCATTTCAAAACTTTCAAAACACGTGTCTAATTACACCGTAGAGTATATTCATCAAAGTTCATATCGAATATCCATACTTTTTATACATTGGGTTCAAGCCCAATACCAAAACATGTGCCTTACTAAAAATTTTGAAGAGTACATTTCCGTAGAAAAAAAATGAACCCACCTGAACCGAATCAGTCTCTCACAATTTTCATTATTCTTGTAGTAAATGTTTTTTACAGATACAACATATTATTGAATTTTTATATGTAAGAGGAAGATATCTATTAACATATATTTACATTACACATATGTTTTAAATGCTTACTATGTTTGTCCCTGAGACGTATATATAAAGTTTATGCTCTCTAAAAAAATATAAATACAGTTTTACACAAATTTTGATTTCGTTTTTGGTAAACATCATCTGAATGAACTAAATAACAATGACATTCAAGATTTGAAGATCAACTTCTGCATTTCAAAAGGAACTCCTTTTTTAACAAAATCGGATAACTGACGATAACAGAATATTAAAACGGGTTAACTCCTTCGTGCCTCCCTTGTAGCAGTGCCCTCAAAAATAGCATGTCGCGCATCATCAGTGCTGTACCCGCAGTGTCTGCCTGCTGCACTGTCACGCTTTTTGAACCTCTTTAGGTATATGTTAAAACGCCTACGCTCTTCCAACGCCTGTGTGAGCTCATAGTGCATCTGGCCATGGGTTCTTCTGTACCATACTGTTAGGTTCGGGATTAGTTCATGTGCCCATCTCCCTTTGACGTCTGCATCCCATCGTTCTTGCCAACGCTTAAGAAGTCTTGAATGGGCTCTCTCCTTAGCTGCTGACTTCTCCTCTTTGCTTATCGTCGCTTCGCGGTGTGCGTTGATCTCCTGATATACCTCGTATTTTTGGCGAGGTGGCGAGGTGGGGAGCAGGTTGATTGGTGGTGTACTGGCCAGTACTAAGGCCGTGTTTTTTGAAACAGTTCTATGCTCCGATATCATCGACATATATATATATATATATATATATATATATATATATATATATATATATATATATATATCTACCAATCTATCTATCCATCTATAATATACCCGTAAAAAAATATTTTGTAGACTATTTTGAAATTTTTTTTAAATAAATTTTTTTTTAATTAGATTAAACCTATAAACATTAAACCCTTCAGACGACATTTAACAGCTAGAGTATATTTAAAAAATATATATTCGAATATACATCTATTAATATTTAACGATTGTCAGCTAATAAACCAATATCTATGTAACAGTTTGATAACTAAAACTATTAATAACAAAATTTTAGAACTGTTATCATTTTATTAGTTTCTAGTAGAAGTGTGTTTTAATACTACTTTGTTTCTAAGAAGAATATTCTTAATTTATTCGTAAATAACCGATAGCCCGAATGAATTTATTTGCTGAACTAAACTTCATACATACTCAAAAGTTTCTAATATTCTAAAATAGTTTATACATTTATTGTATTGAAAAAAGTATACTGCCTTTATATCGCTTTAATAATTTTCAAATCAAATTTTTACTTTCATCTCTTATCAAATATTTATGGCTTATCATTTTATCGCACATAGTAGATTCACTATCGAAATTAAATGATCTTTCGATTATGTCACACAATGCAGTCATCTTAAGCTGACTATCGAATTTCAATTATATTAGTTTTTAGTGAATTTAAACATTTTGAGATAGGGAATATCTTCAAATATAAAACATTGTAATCTGATAAAAAATAACTTTTATTTGAAACATATTTCGGCGTTTGTTTTGTCACTAAAGTGAGAGTATCGAAGCTGACCTTGACATTCAGGTATTAGATTTTTATTTTTTAAGTAATATAATTAAACCATTTTCAAAAATAAAAATCTAATACCTGAATGTCAAGGTCAGCTTCGATACTCTCACTTTAATGACAAAACAAACGCCGCATAATCGCCAAATAGTATAAAATGACAGAACTTTTCTAAAGTCATTGTGAAACACGCACCAAATTAGCAACAAGCAACATATCTCTGAATCCATATCCCAGAGGTAACTACGATTAGGTAATTCATACTGATGATGACTACATTGTAGTCGAAATACGTATTTATAAAATACAAACAAATGTTCTAGGAATAGGGGCAAAATTGGAAATATAATTTTAAAAAATCTACAGTTCTCTTTGATTATTTTAATAATCTCTAATTTGTTTATTGTATAGTTTTACAAAAAATCATAAAATTCGGTTTATCATTAAATTATTACTAAGTTTGTCTTTTTACCCGCGCGCTTCACTGAGCGGTAGGCTAAGTCACAATCGGCATCAGTATGAATTGGCTAATTGTTATTAATTTGCGGGAATATATGTTACTCGTTGCTAATTTTATGCGTGACTAACGAGATTTTGTAGTCGAAATACGTGAATACAAAATATAAATGATTGATCTAGGAATTGGGGATACCTTTGAAATTTAATTTATGGAATTAATTTTTTTTAGGTTTTACTGGGATTTTTTCATGTTCTTGTTTTCATTTATATAATACTAGCTTCTACCTGCCCGCTTCGCAGACGCTGAGTGTCTTAAAACTTATAAATTAGTAATAATTTATTGATTTTATTACAATCAATATATTAATAATTAATTATAATTATTCAAATTTTTTATACAATAAATAATTTATCGTTTTTTTAGGAAATACTCCCGTGTTATAAACATATTGTTTTTTTTCGTATGCACTGCACCCGTAATTATTCCAAAACTATTGAATGTATAAAATAATGTTTCAAACTAAATTTGTATTTTATCAGATACAAATTTTTATATTTAAAGATAGGTTGTGGGCACAGCTACAATTTAGAGTGATAAGATGTACAATAATCGAAATTGAAAGCTAATCTATTTTTAAGAAAGTAACATTTGGTCTTTGAACTTTTCTCTACCTCTTACCATTTTAAAGTTAGATTTCCGCAGCCCCTAGTGAGAGTGGGTAGTGTAAGGGACAATGAGAGACTCTGTAAGTTGTTTATTTTTAAGAAAGGAACATTTTTGTCTTTTAATTTTTGTTCTTATGATTTTCTCAGATATATATTTACCTCCTCCTTCCAGGAACCCTATATTTCCGAGGTAAAAAGTAGCCTAGAATACTATCTGAAAAGTCCTCTAACTGCCAATAAAAGTCCCGTCAAAATCGGTTCAACCGTTTTGAAGATTAGCCAGGACAAACAAACAGGCAGACAGGTAAAAAAATCCTTTATTTCGAAATCGAAGGCAGACATATTATTTGGATATATCGTCCGTCTATTATTTCAGCCTCTTAAGCAGAGATTTTTTAAGGTAGCTTAGGTTCCTTCCTAGGAGTTGCAAGCACTCCTAATATTAAATTTAATCAAAAATGATATCAGCAGTTTTGGGGTAATATCATAACTTACAGGTAGAGTCACTTTCAAATTATATACTATTTGTTTGAATTGTTAAAAGAAACAACTTTGTAATTAACAGTCCTTCCTATCTATTTTGTTATAATTGACCATTGTTTTGCCTATGATCACTGCTCTGGATGTTCTTCTAATTTGATTGGATAGTGTAAATTAAATTGGAATATCAATTGAAATACAATTGAATCAATTTTAATATAATATATGTGTCTACAGCCATAGACTGTATGGTAGAATAATAAGCGATAATCACAACAAAGACAGTATAAAATAAATACTAATAAAATAATCCATGCGAAAACAAACAATTCATGTAGCATATTTGAAGAAATAACTGCACTGTCCAAGTATAAAAAAATACCCAACATAGTGTGTACAAAATTTCATAGAAAGATGCACCGGGAAAGTTTTTTTTGTGAAGGATCGCTTTTTACGAA
This sequence comes from Nineta flava, assembly GCA_963920215.1. Classification (NCBI taxonomy): domain Eukaryota; kingdom Metazoa; phylum Arthropoda; class Insecta; order Neuroptera; family Chrysopidae; genus Nineta; species Nineta flava. The sequence continues at coordinate 69,523,652 of OY986040.1, forward strand.
AAATATTCTTATAAATAAAATGACTTTAAAATTAAAATGAAAAAAGATAAAGGTTTGTAAACTCAGACCTTCGTCTAACCCAGAGGTGGGCGCAGACAGCTCGTCTGAGCCTTACGGGCTCTCCATAAGCTGGGTGAGAGTAAGTAAAGAAGGTATGTTTTGAAGCAAGACGGAACGATGTTTCAATACAGGTTGTCCCTACCGATTATTGCCCAATAATTTATTCAATAATTTATTACTTTTATTTTTTTTGAAAAACAAATTATGCGAAAAATAATTTCCACTACTACAAATAGTACTTTTCACTTTTTCAATTCAAAGTAGACTAACTCGAAGAACTCAAATTCCCACTTTATGTAAAATTTAACTTAATTCATCAAATTCCCATGACACTATACTGAGCATACTCCATACGAAGAAAAAATAATTAAATCAGGTAAATAATTGTTTAGTAGTTCTCGGATATGAATAGTAAAATATTTAGACAAATTATTTGGAATTTCCAAAACTATAATTCTATTTAAATTATCCTTTGCAAAAATTTCCCTCTTTTATTACAATGGTCCAGCGGTAAACTTAAAGGTTCAAAAGATTTATATATATATTTTTTTTTATTTTTATTTTATTCATACACAAATATGATATATACTAAAAAGGTACATTTTATGACCCAAATTACCAGTCCAAAATTCCAAAGTATGTATTGAATGATTGTATGTATTATTTACTTTGTATAATAGTGACCATAAAAAAGATTTATTATATTTTTTCAGAAAATGTTTTAATTAAAAAAAGAAAATATTAATAATTGGTAGGTTACCCTGTATTAACTCTATCTCTCTTCCCTACCCCTCACTCAGAGCTTGGCCGAGTCAACTCTTGCCCACCTCTGGTCTAACCGACAGGATATGCCTACCATTACATTACGGTTACTTATACTCCCATGATTATTTACTAATCGATAATTTTTTTTGTGAACTTTATTGTGTATAGAATACGGAGTAAAAATCAAATCGAAAACGATTATTCATAATTGTATTTGAAATAACGAAATGTTAACAATTAACAATTAATCAATTCATGTTTTAATTTATTACATGAATTGATTAACTCTTAATAGTGAACATCTCGTTTCCAATACAGTTCTTAATAGTCATTTCTTTTGTTTGTATTCCCTGTTCTAAGTTAATAAAGTTCACAAAAACAATTATTGATTTGTGAATAATATTACGATTCAATTGAATAGTTCAATATTCGACGAGAATCCAGTATAAATATTAATATATCTCAATTGTTTGAAATGTGGGTCATTTGATATATTATTTATTACGAGTTTTGGAAACACAGTTCGTTCATCAACAAATAATTATTAATTTTTTAAAAACCCTGTAAGAAGGAAAATTATAATTTTGTATGTACAATTTACATAACAAACAAGTGAAACTAACAACTAACTGAATTTATTGCTTAAATACCCGATATATATTGAGTTTATGAAAAAAAGTTTTCAACAAAAAATGTTTATTTTTCAAAAAGGAACATTTTTGCTGTATCTCTTAAAGTTTCAATAATGGCGAGGGTAAAAAAGATACAAAAATGTGAAAGGAACAAAGGTTTCGCATACAAAAAGAATTGATATCCCAGCAAAAAAAATGTTACCCTTCAAAAGTAGTGATGTAAGGGCCAAGTTTTTTAACAAAAGTGAGAAAATGATTGATATATATTTATTGGGTAAGTTCTCATGTGTAGGGCATTTCATTTTTAGCGAATTTCTTCCAAAGGAAATGCAGCTATTGTTTTTGAACCAATGTTTGAATTTCGTAAAAATTCTGCCTATAAGATGTTAAAAATCACTATCGTTAAAATTTGTATATATGTATACATATATATATATATATATATATATATATAATATATATATATATACATGTATATATATATATATATCCATATATATATATATATATATACAACATAATATGTACTTTTTTTAAATGTCTGTGGACTCTCTAGCGGTCACAGTTTTATTCCGATTGGGATAAAATTTGGTATTTGAGGTATTTAAAGTAGACTAATTCGAAGAAACTCCCACTTTATGTAAAATTTACCTTAATTCATCAAATTCCTATGACACTATACTCCATACGAAGAAAAAATAATTAAATCAGGTAAATAATTGTTTATTAGTTCTCGGATATGAATAGTAAAAAGTTTAGGCAAATTATTTCCCAAACTATAATTCTATCTAAACTAGATTTCAATTCTATTCAAATCCTTTGCAAAAATTACCTCCTTCTTATTACAACGGTCCAGCGGTAAACATAAAGGTTCAAAAGATTTATATTTTATATTTATATAGTATATATTTATTTATAAATAACATTTTTATTTTATTCATACACAAATATATTAAAAAGGTACATTTTATGCCCCAAATTACCAGCCCAAAATTCCAGAGTATGTATTCAATGTATTATTATTGTAGAGTATGTATTATTTACTTTGTATAATAGTGACCATAAAAAAGAGTTGGTATTATTATATTTTTTTCAGAAAATGTTTTAATTAAAAAAAGAAAATATTAATAATTGGTAGGTACCCTGTATTTACTCTATCTCTCTTCCTACCTCTCACTCAGAGCTGACTCGAGTCAACCCCTGCCCACCTATGGATTAAAGTATGTCTATAAATAGACATGTTTAATTTATTATTGAACACTATTTATTTTTATTATTTATCTATAATTGAACACTATTTGTTTAACATATTTTTGTTTGTTTGTGTAACATAAATTTTAATACAAGTACAAACTAAAACCCGTTGATCAACTGCATAACTTCCTTTGTCATTAAATGTTTTTTCTGCTAATCAACTGACCGTTTTGAAAAAAAAATAATCATACTGAGTTTGGTCTGCATAGTTTAATAAAATGATCAAATATAATGAGCCAATTTTCTCCCCTAAGAAAACTCAAATGCTGACCGTGATGACTATCTTACTATTAACACCTCTTGTGCAATTGTACAACATAAGACCTAACGATTACACTTTAATTTGGAACTATAAACTAGCAATTTGTATAAACGCTTATATAATGTTTATATTAAGTGTATATATGAATCTTTATTGAAAGAAATCTATTATAAAATTAATTAATATGCTAATTAAAAGATATTGTTAATAGATGATTAACAACATACACTCCCGTTCATAAAAATTGAACCACCAATAAGTCACATTCTAATCGTATATATTATTAAATAAATATGTATATTACATACGATAACACTTAGAATGTTTCAACGGGTTCAATTTTTATGAACAGCAGTGTAACAGATATAACATCTAATATATAGTATACTACCTGCATATAGTTCTGTTTAGTAATATATGATCGTTATAAAATTATATGGAATTTAATAGAGTCAAGGAAAATTATGTGTCATTATTTCTTTGTATAACTTCTATTTAAATTATTAGTTCCTGAATTGCATACGATTTAGAATACAGGCTGCATATATATGACAAAAATCTATATTAGACAAGATTTTAGAACTAAATAGCAATGGATATTACAATAAAACAATAGCAGATAATTTCACAATTAATTTATTAGATCCACTAGCTTTTAACAGGTTCGCGGGTGACTTGAGTTTATTAGCGAATTTCCTCCAAAGGAAATGCAGCTATTGTTTTTGCACCAATGCTGGAATTTCGTAAAAATTTCTTCAAATATCCATCGATCCTACCTATTAGATGTTAAAAATCACTATCGCTAAAATTTGTATATATATATATATATATATATATATATATAAATATATATATATACAACATATGTACTTTAGCGGTGTCACAATTTTATTCCCATTGTAATGAAATTTGGTATTTGAGTAGGTATTGGTATTCTAAAGGTCAAGTTCGTAAATGGGTAAAATCGGACGATGGGAAAGGGAGGTTCAGAGGGAGGGGGAAACACAAAATTTGATTATCTCCCTTAGTATTTGAAAGATCGAAAAATTTATCAGGAGTTAAGTTGTAGGTGCTAGGTTTTACTGTAATTTTGTTTCTTATCATTTTTCTGTTACACTAATATTTACAGAAATATTTACAAGTAAAGATTGAAAGTTAAAATTCTAAATATCTCTGTTTACATTAGAGTTTGAGAAAAATGATAAGGTGATGAATTGCAGCAAACTTGATTTTCTACAACTTTACTTCTTATACATTTTTCGATTATTCTAATATGAAGAGAGATATTTAATATTTTGTGTTTGTTTGACACGAATACATAAAATATATTTTATTGTAAAAATTTTGATTGTCCTTTCCATAGTAACTATAAACTATAATCGTTATACATCGATTGATTTTGGCTGTTAATAAATTTAATTTTTGCAAATACTAAAGTCATATCAGATATTATATTTCATTTTGATCACACTAAAATTATGACCGCTAGAGAGTGATCCGACCAAAAACATAAATGTAAGAAAGGGCCGAGTTTTCGGGAAAATCCTTAATGTAATAGTTCCTTCTTAAAAAGTGATGATATGAGAGTAAGGACCGAGCTATTTACAAAGTAAATAGCTCTAGACTTCATATAATAGTTGCTTCTTAAAATTTTATATAACGCGGCAAGTTTTTTTTTCTGATGATTTCAAATATTTTAAAACTTGCCGCATTATAAAATTTTAAAAACATACAAAGGGAAAATTTACGACAAAAATTTCAACCAAATTTTTTCTTATACTTAATTAATTTACCCCTCATTTATTTTTTTAATAAATAGTTTACCGAGCTGTTTAGCTTGTAAATAGCTCGAAACTTTATGGGATATCATCACTTTTTAAGGAACAGCTATTATTTGAAGTCTAGAGCTATTTACTTTGTTAATAGCTCGGTCCTTTCTCGTATATCATCACTTTTTAAGGAGCAACTATTATATGAAGTCTGGATCTATTTACTTTGTAAATAGCTCGGTCCTTTATCCCATATCATCACTTATTAAGAAGCAACTATTTTATTAAGATTTTCTCGAAAACTTACCTTTCTTACAAACGGAAAATTTAACAACTTTAATTGCAATTAAAATAACATATGAAGCATATATCGATCTGATTTGTTGACAAGGTTACCGCCTCCTTTTTGATAAGATAGACATTTAGTATTTAAATAAAAATTGATAATTTAATATATCAGTATGTTTTAATACTCCAAATAGAAAACATTGATTGTTTTATTGTATTGTTACAATGTTACTTTTTTTAAGTAAACAAGTTGTTTAAAAATAAACAAGTTTATTTTCAATTAGCAATTCGTAATGATGAAGAATTAAATAAATTATCTGTTGTAACAATTGCTCAAGGCGGTATATTACCAAATATTCAAGCAGTGTTATTGCCAAAGAAAACTGAAAAGAAAGCATAAATTTTATACATTGGATTATTGATAATAATATTCATCGATCATATATCATAGGCCTTTTATTAAAACGCCACAAATTAATGTGAAATAAGAGCGATATATTTTTTATTAAAATAACTATATAAAATTTAGTATATATAAGATGTTATTTGATTTGTTTCGATTATGACTTCTAAACTAATCGTTTATTACAGATAATTGATTATCAACGTTATAGTCTTTGAAGAAATGACTTGACCCGTTGGCTCCACTTCACAAAAAAAAATTCGTTACGCAGGAGCTGCGTCAACTTAGCGAATTTCCTTAGAATACATAAATCACTCTCTAGCGGTCCTATTTTTAGTCTGATCAAAATGCCTTAAGGCAGTTTAAGGGGTGTTTTTCCCATTTTCGGAGGTTTGCGTTATAGGTAAAAAAATTTTTCAAAGTGTTCTGTTAACTTGACTTTATTTCGGGTCGATTGGTCAAAATTCCATCATTTCATCATATATAGAACTGAAAAACGTAATTTTGGGGGGTGTTTTTTCAATTTTTCGGGAGTTTGCAAAAAAAAATATTAAGTTTTTCGAAATAACTTCCTAATTTGTAGCTATTAAGCGTCGATTGCAAAAAACTGCATCTTGTTGTATGTATAGAACAAAAAGGTTGGTTTTGGGGGTGTTTTTACCAAGTTCGAAGGGTTGTGATAGAAAAAAACCGATCTTTCTATCATGAATTGAAGTGAAGAGGTAAGTTTTAGGGATGTTTTTCCCATTTTCGGTGTGGTTGCGATGTAGGTAATGAAATTTTTCAAAATGTTCTGTTAATTTTGACCTTATTTCGGGTCGATTAGTGAAAATTCAAACTTTATAGCATTTATAGAACAGAAAAACATAATTTTGGAGGATGTTTTTCCAATTTTCCGAGGCTTCCGTTGCCTGTATTCAAATTGCAATGTCTATTTCTATATGGTATAAAAATTAATAGGTATATATGATATATATCGATTTCTACATGATAGTTTGCGTTGAACTAGTCTTAAAACAAAAAAATGTTAAATTTTCCACTTTTCCGATACAAATTTCCAGTTTTCGCAATTTTCCCGTCGGTTTGGGTACTACAGCTATCTACATGCCCAATATCAACTTTACAGCATATCTGGAAGTATCGTAGAATATTGATCTATTAGTTACCAAGAATTGTGAGCGTTCCCGCGAATTTTGCGTTTTTGAAGTGAAATAACTTTTTAACGGTTAATTCGTTAACGTTGATTGAAAACATTGGTTCTTATAATTCCGTAAAGTATCTATATTCGAAATATCAACCCTGTAGCTCTTTCCATTCAAAAGATACAGCACCCAAAAAATGAGCCTAAATTAAGGTGTAGTAATAACACTGTAGTGAAAAGTCCGAATGTCTCCCTTAAATCTCGGCCTTGCGCACTACCGTGCTCTAGATTTATGTATTCTAAGGAATTCGCTAAGTTGACGCAGCTCCTGCGAAACGAATGTTTTTAAGAATTGGTTTAGATCAGAGATGGACGCAGACGGCTCTGCCGTAGTCGAACGACTCTTCATGAGCTGGGTGAGAGTAAGTAATAAAGGTATGTTTTGAAGACGGAACGATGTTTCAATACAGGTTATCCTACCGATTATTGCCCCATAATTTATTCAATCAATTTAGAATTATTTTTATAAAATATTTATTGTTTAAAAAATATCTTTTACAATATGGAGAGATACACCAAAAAACATAATAATAATAATAACAACAATAATGATGATAGCAATAACAATAATTACAACAACAACAACAACCATATGTATTCCCACTTTATGTAAAATTTAACCATTTAGAAATTAGTAACAAATTAGCCCCCCCCCCCAGCTTTATCATTGGCATCTTTATTGTATCCAGTGTCATCAAATTCCCAAGACACTATACCCCCTACTAAGCAAAAAATCATTAAATCAGATAAATAATTGTTTATTACTTCTCCGATATGAATAGGTTAGGCAAATTATTTGGAATTTCCCAAAATCTAATTCTAAAATCTAAACTAAAGCTAAACGATTAAAAAATTTACAAGTGGTTAACAATTGTCAAGCGGTAAACGAAAAAGGTCAAAAGATTTATCTTTTATTATTTATATAACATTTATATTTTATATTCATACACAAATATATTAAAAAGGGACATTTTATGCCCCAAATTACCAACCAAAAATTCCAGAGCATGTATTCAATGTATTGTATACATTGTATAATAGTGACCATAAAAAAGAGTTGGTATCATTATATTTTCAGAAAATGTTTCAATTAAAAAAAGAAAATAATAATAATTGGTAAGATACCCTATATTTACTCTATCTCTCTTCCTACCTCTCACTCAGAGCTGAGTCCAGTCAAGGTCTGTCCAGCAATGGTTTAGATGGCATATATTTTTTTTTGTAGGGTGCTCTGGCCTCTTATTTTTCTAGCCACTCTACATACCAAGATCCTCCTCTCTATCTGATTGTGAAAGCTGTTCAAAAATAATCGTCCCTATAAGAAAGTTTCTGGTTTGATAATTATCCCAGTACTTGCCCGCAGCCATCGTACCAGACTACACAAGGTTTGAAGAGTAAACACAACGTACACAGACCAAGGTAAAAATCAAATCTATGCATGAATCTTATGTCAAAACTTACACAAGAAAATTGTCAAACCAAATCAAATAAATGCATTATTTTCAAAGTTTTACATTTATAGATGCAAAAAATGAAAAGGGGTTTTGAAATTAGATCAATAAAGATTCTATTATTTTTCAAATTTTCATTAGCTTTGGTAAATTGTTTCTATTTTTATGACAAAATATTGATGAAATTTTTATGACAAAAATTTCTGGCATGATTTAAAGAAAAAGTACTAAGAATAGGGATATTGTACTTTTGAGTAAACAAATATTTCTGTTACATCTTGTATTCAAGTAGATGCATTTCAACTGCAATTTAGATGACTTGGATAAAACAGGTCGAATTCTACATAGGTGGTGGTGTATTTTTGATCTATTTTTAATAATGTGATGAAAGTTATTAGATTTTGGTTACTGGTTAGAAAAAAAAATCAATAAAATCATAAATGAAAATTATATATATTTTTTGATCAATCAATTTTCGATTAAATAAGTTACTTCCAACTTCATTAAACATTAATATTTATACAAAAAATTTGAACATAATTTAATCCAAAAATTTAAAAGTTTTGTTTCATGATTAACTTTTTAAAATATTGTATTTGATTAGTTTTTATTTAAAAAATTCTTTTACACTTACATTGCTTTGAATTGTTTCACGGGAATCTTTGTAATCAATTTTACGTTAGGAATGGATTATTCAGGATTCTCACATGAATTAAGAGGAAAAGTAAATACTTTTAACAAAAAGTGTTTTCAGCTTCAGAAACTGAATTTTTTAAATATATTATTTACATATACGAGTAAATACCATGAAATTGAAATAATTAAAAAATTTTTGAATTAAATACACCTATAGACTTAGATTGTCGTGATTTTTTCTCACCAGTTTCTCATCATATCGTCAAAGCAAGAGCCGCATTTTGCAAGTCTCAATGGAGGCGGGGAGTGTGGATGGGAAGTAAGGGTTTTGAACGAAAAAAAACGATCGAATATAGTTCTGAAAATCGGTGGTGTATTACATATTGAAAATAGAAATTGAAAGAAAATGTCCCCAGAAGTGTAGGTTGAGGCCCAACCGCTTCCAGAAACAGTAAAGTCATTAACTTTTAGTTGAAATTGAACTCATAAGATATAGTTCTGTAAAATTGGTTAACGGCAAGTTTACGATCAAATTAGACTTTTCATAAATTGGCAGAAGTTAAAAGTGAGGCTAAATGATTTAACTTTCGGAAAAAATTTGTATGTATTATTTTCATTATGTAATCCTACGCCAATTTTCAGAACTATATTCGATCGTTTTTTGTTGTTCAAAACTCTACACGATTGACCCGTAACCCAAACTTTCCGTCTCCAAAGTGACTTCTGCAAAATGCGGCTTTTGTTTTGACGATATCATGGGAAAACTATGACAAAAAGTCACGACTATATTCGATCAGTTAACTTTTATGTAGCCAGCTCTATTTCTACAGTATTTCTACACATTTTGAAAACTTGTAAATCGGTAGCTGCGTCAACTAAACGAATTTACTCAGAATAAATACAACACTTCTCTTTTGGAAATAGATCTTAAATATCAATAGCTTTATCCCCTTCTAGAGGAAATTTCCGTAAAGTCTCTATAGGTAAAGATTTGGCTGTTGTATACTTAGTGTATGTACAATTTCCACAAAATCTTATTTCACGAGTACAGTGTAGACGGTTTGAATGAAGATAGTAGCGTGATCCTATCGTTCATTTTTGAATGCGTTTGAACTAGTATACTATAAATGAATTATGCGAGTGCAATATTTTTAGCAATATGCTATACAGAAAACTAATTACAACACATATTTATTTCTACCAATCTATTTATTAATTTTGCTAATTTTATACATTTGAATATAAATTATAATAATTACATATTTAAATAATATATAAATAGAACGTGTAGGCATCTACATGTTATTTGTAATTATAATATCATTCAGTCACCTAGATAATATTTTATTATTTTCAAAACTATATTCCACAATATAGGTAGGTATATAACTACAATATGTATTAATGATATTCACAACAAATCCTGTGGTTTGCTAAACATACACATATGGTATTGCATACCTCATTGTAACCAGGTAGCATACATATATACAGGCATGCATGTAAATTAATAATGCAGTCAGGTAATTTCAAATAATAAAATCTGGTGTGAACGCCACTCTACCCCTATGTACAAATATATAGAAGTTGTATATCAATTTTTCTCTACATATAAATATGGATGTTAAGAATAATACGTTGTGACGCTTCGGCAGAAGGTTAAAGTCGGTTCTACACGATGCTACGAACACCTTTGGTGAGCGTCGATAGTTCGAATTTGGCTATGTTCCAGCCGATGTCCGTATTCTTGCACAGAGCCAAAGTGATACTTCCGTTTTGAAGGTAAATGTTCGTTGGTTCGATTCAACGGGTACTCGAGTAGTTAATATGAAGGGAAGGAAAGAGATTTTCGTCTCGCTATTTATACGTTGCAGGACAATTCAACCACAGCAGCGCCATCGTTATTATCCTCGTTGTAATTGATATCATGCTCGTTCATTGTTGAAACTGGACAACCGTTTGTGTCAAACTGTTTTCATAGATATTCGATCAAATATTCGCATCACCGTGAAGCAGGATTATTCAATGCAACAACTGTTGAATTTACTTGGTTCAAACGTTCGGAACATCGTGTAGAACCAACTTTAGCTGTAGTGTAGCTGTAGTGAACTCTTGTTATAATAATAATAATAACAGCCTGGACCCATTTCTGGGTATATGGCCTCTCCTGAAAGTTATTCTTGTAGTACAGGCAACAAGTTAAGGACATGTTCCACGCTTTTTTATACGTTGCCAATCTCATCCACAAGCTACCCGCGTATTTCTTAAAGGGATCACACCACCTTGTGAATTGTCTGCCTCTGTTTCTTTTTCCTTCCATCAGCAACCATTCAGTACATAACTTGGATCATCTATTGTCTTTTGTAAGCATCAAATGTCCTGCCCAGCTCCATTAGAGTTTCCTGGATATAAAAGCAGCGTCCTGTATTTTTGATCTTTTTCGTATTTCCTTATTTTGAATGCGATCTCTAATACGAATTTTGAGCATATGTCGCTCTATTTTTCTTTGTTGCGTACTAAGCTTAGCTCTATTTTTTTGTGATGTTGCCCAAGTTTGGCATCCATATAGTAAGACTGGTGTTATTGTTGTATCAAAAATTTTGGATTTGATTATTTGAGCGACCAGTATTTTTTCCACGCAACATGCATCTACGTTCAATTTCTTTATTCGTTTTGTCTTTGAACGAGATTATTTACCCAGATACACAGCTTCTTCTACATATTCCAGTTCTTGGTTGTCTATGAATTCTTGTTAAGACTGGTTTATTATAAGCATATCATATAAGAACATTTGTCACTTATTCGTACGTTGAAGCGAAAATACTGGGAATCCATGTAAATTTCAGAAGAGGGTACTGGATTTTTCGTTTTTGAACAAATTTTCTTCGCAAAACTCAGTGACGGCATCTTATTATGTGGTCAATTTGTTGGCCATACATTTTTTTATATTATTAAAATTTCCAGAAGGAAACAATAAAATATGTATGATAAAAGTTCAAGGAAATTTTCCTTTACGTTTTGCAACTTGCATTTTCAATGGAGCTATATTTCCCAAAAGCTTAGTAATTCAAAATTAAATTATGAAAGATACTAGCTGCATACGTTCTCCAGATATCATATTCACACAAAACAAACCGGACTATGTTATTTTCTAAATAAATTTTATTTTACAATCCTTAATAATCAATTTCTACAAATTGAGACTCGGTACAATAAATAATAAATTAATGTAAAAACCATTTTTAAAAACAAGCTTTTATTTACATGCTCTAAATAGAAGAAAATAAACTTTAAATTGAATCAAACCCATTAATTTATTACATTACACAATTTATATGATATTAAAGATTTAAAAATTATATTAAAAATTTATATTTATATGATATTTACCTATTTTTTTTATACACAAGTAAATCTTGAGACAAGCTTTAATATCATAAAAATTTTGTAATGTAATAAATTAATGGGTTTGATACCAGACCAAGTGGCCGAGCGGCCTAAGGCGTTAAGTCTGCGCAGTATGCATACTTGGAAACTATGAGGTAATGGGTTCAAATCCCGACATCGGCAGTTTGTCAGTTATTAAGAAAAAAGGGACGGTTAATTGACTAAACTGTCGGCGTATGGACAAGAACGAAGTAACCGGCTATGCTAGAGATGGTTTTCTGCAGTTTCCTTCACGAACTCCAGATGAATATCAGCAGAGTTCCTATCATAGTCGATTGCAGCCGCATATTCTACCAATACCTAGTCTATACACAAAAATTCGGTTATTGAAAAATATGTCGAACAAAAATTGTTCTCTATAAAAATTGAACCAACTAAAGGATCAAACACTTTTCGAAAACCACTTTTAGTCACTGACTGTACAAGGACTCAAAACAAAAATTGTGGAGATGCAGCGATTTGCGGCTTATTATATAAAGCAGTCGATCAATTTGGTGAATGCTCATTTTCATTTCAAATCACATCGATCCTTGGTTTTACGTTCCGGAATATACAATAACACATTCTGTATTTTAACAATAACAAAATAATATATATGAATTATCAAAGGATATTATAATATATTATGTACAAAATATATATAGGTATACACCGTTTATCACTCATCAAAATAATGTTAATGACTTTGTATTGATGTTAGTGTAATTTATTAGCTTGCAAATATTTATATTTTGGTCACAAAAATATTATGTTTTATATAATTGAAAATACACGTATGTAAGTTTTATATTGTTTATAAGTATTAAAATAAATATATCTGGTTGTGTCTATAATATATTTGAAGATTTGTAATTTTAAAATAAAGTATTTTTAAACAATTTTTAAACAATATAAATAATTTTATTTATTTTTAAAAAACAACCAATTAATAACCCTACTTATGAATATTATGAACTAGCCGCTCCAACAGTTTTGCAACTTATTGAAGTCAAAATTGTTTTGTAGTTTATGGTTTTCTTTATCTCGCAGCGTTTTTGAAAGCTTTGACTTTGTATACAACTGCCTACGAAATTCTATAGTCTACATGTACATAATCGGTTCGATCGCTGTAATACGTTACGGGAATAAACAAACAGATATGCCAAATATTTTTTTGACATTATTTATAATGTTCAATAAATTTAGAATTATTTTCAAAATTTTCTAGGTACGGAATTTACCCTGCAGTATATAATGGTATCTTAGAATATTTTGATGGATGCAACGAATACAAGTACGTAAACGCTTAACCGATTGGAATCACTGGAAAAAGATGATCTACGAAGAAGGCTATTTCTATATTTTCCCCGAAGAACATATCAGTCCTTTCCATAAATATTTTGAAGTCTTTTTCTTCATATGCGTGAAAAAACTGAAAAAGTATAAGTGACATAAAAGTTTTGTAGCAAAAATTGTATTTCGTTTATTCAAATAAATAAACATTTAATGAAAGCCAATCAAATAATCCTTAATTTAGACAAAAAATTACGTTCGAATGAGGCTGCCATTGTCAAAAGTTGAGATTTTAAGGGGTCGTTAAGAAGATTGTAAAATATAAACATTTGAAGGGGAAAAGTATATTAAGACAAATAAGTGAGAAAAAATTAGGTGCCCTACGTTCTATACTTTTAACAACCACAGCCTTAATGGAACTCATATGATTGACATATTTTTAAATTGTTTTTTGCAAACTAAAGTCTGTTTATTTCATTGTTAGTATGGCTGCCTTTCGGTTATATTATAGCAACGGAAGCGACTAGTATTTACTTACTTTGACATTTAAGTAATATGTCTAAACATTGATACCATTTTTTTGACATCAAAATGCTTAATATGAAAAATCATACCCATCCCTGGATGTGTATTATTTCCATATCAAGCATTTTGACGTCAAAAAAATGTCTACATCAATACCATGCTGCTGTTAGAGTTTTGTCAGAGACAGTGGTAAAAGTAAAATAGAACATGGGGAACGGAACTGGAGTGGTAATCATCGCTTCGGTCTACCTACCCTATGATGCATCCACCCCAACACCATCAACTGAGATGGAAGACCTGATCCAGTATTGTGAGGCAAAACGCAACCAACTGATTATAGCTAATAACTTAGATATAGTTAATCAAGGCAACAAGCCGAAATTTAATAACAAAGTTCGGAAGGAAGTCATTGATGTAACACTGAGCAATTATGAAATCAGTGGAAAAATCAGTGGACAAATCTATAAAAATGTGGAGGTGAGAACGGAGCAATGTAATATACACTATCGAGATCCGAGAAGAACAAATTGGGATGAATATAATTCGACACTAAAGTTCAAACTCGCCACAATCCCGAAAAAAGTTAAAACAGTGTTAACTCCTTCCAAGAAAACTGCCCGGAGGTCTCAAAAGACATCAGCAAGTCAATTTGTTGGTGAAATGAGGGCCTAAGGAATCAGAGACGCAAGGTTCACCAGCTATTTAACAGAGCAAGAAAGTTGGGGAACTGGGATAGTTACCATGACGCCCTTACCGAATACAAAAGGTCTCTAAAGAAAGTCAAAATGGACTCATAGAGAAAGCTATGTCATGATGTTGAAAACACATCTGAGGGAGCAAGAATCCATCGTATCGTGGCGAAGAAACCCACTGACACCATCGGGTCACTTCGTAAACCCTATGGTGAGTATACTAGCTCCGCAAAGGATACACTCGAGACACTGATCCGGATTCATTTCCCTGATTCGGTGGCAGTGGACGGTGAAAACCCTTTTCAAGAGCAGCTTAACCAGGTTCTCCCACCGACTGGCCAGGACTGGAGAAGAGAGGCGATTGCCATTAACCGCTCAAAGATCGAATGGGCAATAAACTCAACCAAACCTCAACAAAAATGGATACTACACACAGGGATATGCAGACGACATTGTAATTGCAATCCAGGGACCCTGTGAAGGCACAATCTAGGAGCTTATGCAAAACGCTCTAAGACTCGCACAGGAATGGTGTATCAATCAAGGATTGAAAATAAACCCTGGTAAGACCGCACTAATTCCATTTACACCGAAAAAGAACGTGGATAACATAAAACCACCCATCCTCTTCGGTTAAAGATTGCAGATCACAAGGGAAGCCAAGTTCTTAGGAGAAATGTTTGACTCTAAACTAACATAGAACCCTCATCTGGAATACATAACAAATAAAAGCAAATCTTCTCTCATTCTTTGCAAGAGAGCATGTGGAAAAGTCTGGGATCTAAAACCCAAAATGATCCACTGGCTTCACACAACAGTAGTCAGGCCCATTATAACCTATGCTGCTCTAGTGTGGTGGCCAAAATTTCAATCAGATTACTGCGTGCAAAAAGTTGGCCAGGATCCAGAGACTGGCCTGCTTGTGCATCACTGGTTCCATGAGCAGTACACCTACAGCTGCCATTAAAGTCATATGGGCGCTGCTTCTGCTAAGCATTGTAATAATAGCTAAAGCGAGATTCAGTGCCTATAGAATGTCTTGCAATAATAACTGGATTAATAATAAACCATATTTTGACAAAATGGAAATCCGACTTCACTAAAAAGTAAAAAAATAATTGCATATTCTCGTGCCAATTTTAGTTCACCTAAGCAAAAAATTTTAAATATATATGTATAATTATTGTTATTTTTGGAGGCGGTGTCAGCATAGAGAAATTCACATAACTTTTGGACACCGCCTCCAAAAATAACAATAATTGTACATATATATTAAAATTTTTTGCTTAGGTGAACTAAAATTGGCACAAGAATATGCAATTATTTTTTTACTTTTTAGTGAAGTCGGGTTTCCATTTTGTCAAAATATGGTTTATTTCTCGCTTTTTAGTGTCTTTGAAGTTCTATAACTGATTTATTTGTCTAAATATGGGTAGACCTACTAATTTTTAGTGTATTTTTTTATAACACATTTTTTTTTACCCGTTTTTTTTTAATTTTTAGTGCATTTTTTTATAACAGATTTTCAGTTTTTTTTACATGCATTTTGTTTTTTTTTTTGTAAAAATTTTTTTTTTTGGGGTCGGTTTTTTTTTTGAAAAAAATTTTTTTGAAGTCGGTTTTTAAAAAAAATTTCTTATTTTCCCATTATGAATGAGTATACCCTTTCAAAAAAAAAAAATTTCGCAGAAATCGGTTATCTCATATAAAATGAAGATTTTCCTCGATTTCCCGGGGATTCCCTCATCAGAATGCGATTTGGTGCCAATGGGACCAATGGGAAACCAAACCCTTTAAAACAAAAACAAAAAAAATTCAAAATCGGTTCATAAATGACGGAGTTCTGAGGTGACACACATAAAAAAAAAAATACAGACGAATTGAGAACCATCCTCCTTTTTGAAGTCGGGTTAAAAATCAGGTTGGACATGCAAGTATCGTGGAAACATCAATTATCTCAGACCCCGTCTTTGAAATGGGACAGACATACTTCCCAAGACATACTCCTTCTCAAAACCTTTCACTGTAGTATGTGATAGGGCCATGTGGTCGGAAGGAAAACCACCCTACCTCAAGAAAGGAATCGTCTGGTATACAGATGGATCCAAAACTGAAGAAGGGGCCGGGGCGGGAATCTACGGTGAGAGACCTAATACAAGCATAAGCCTCAACTTGGGGAAATATGCCACGGTCTTCCAAGCAGAAGTTTACGCCATACTTGCTTGCGTCCGTGAGAACCTACGTAGAGGCTATATAAACCAGAACGTATGTATTCTTCCGGATAGTCAAGCTGCTTTAAAATCTTGCCTGGAACTGAGGACACCTCAAGGGTAGTCAAGGATTGTCTGAAGGAACTTCTGAAACTGGGAAAACGGAACAATGTTACATTGATCTGGGAGGCCGGGTCACAGTGGTTTTAAGGAAACGAAAAAGCAGATACCTTAGCAAAGAAGGGAGTCGGAATGCCATTCATAGACCCAGAGCCTATTTTAGGAATTCCAAAGACTCCATGTAAACAGGTGATCAACGATCATTGGGAAAAAGTACCGCGATAAGAGCTTGGAAAGGTACTGGTTCAGAGTGCAACAAAGAGGTTATCTCTCGATGCACTGAGGCTGAACAGAATGCAACTGCGGAGGGTTACCGGATTCATTATCGGGGATTATCCTCTGTGGAAACATCTGCACACAATGGGACTCCATAACGGGTTCATTATGTGCAGATTGTGTGGCGAGGAAAAGGAAACATCCAGCCACATAATATTTGACTGCGAACCTCTGGGTTACAGCAGATACAGGATATTCGGTGCATTTCACCTCGAATATATGAACCTTCGGGAGGACCTGATAAGCAAGCTCCACTCTATTGCATATAGAAGAAGCGAGTCTCGTCAGACTGAATTAAAAGGGGGAACACAATGGACCATAAGGTCGAACTGCAATATTTTTTATCCCGATATTCATCAATCAATCAATAACAACGCAAAGGCCATTTGAAATGACTATATATAGATTTTGGTTAAACAATCATGCTGTATTTTTTTGATGAAATATATGACACTGTATATAAATTATACAATTCTTATTTTGTAATAAAATAAGTAAAAAATTGTATACTGTTTTTTTTTTGCAATAAACCATATCGGTCGGAAATTTTTTTTTAGTTTATAATTATATAGGTAAGTGTTTAAGCTTTCGATTAAGGCTTATAAAAGTTAAAAATATTAATTTGTTTATAAGTAATTTAACAAAAGGTAAAACATACGATAACTCACCTAAAAGTTATCGTATCATTATTTTTTTTTTTAAATTAAAGATTTATAAAAAATCTATAAAAGAAAAAAAAGATTATTTAAATAATTTCTTAAATGTTTTTTTTTTTTTTTTTTTTAAATTTGTTTATAGCTCGTTAGTAACAAATTGAAAAATAATGGGTAAAAATACAGTTAAAAAATAATTTTTTTTTCATTTATAAATATTTTGAAGACCTTTCATTTAAAAAAAGATTTATTCGTCTCCAATCAAATGCACCTTTTTTAACCCGACTACAAAAAGAAGGATGGTTCTCAATTCGTCTGTATTTTATTTTATTTTTTAAATGTGTGTTACCTCAGAACTCCGTCATTTATTAACCGATTTTGAATTTTTGTTCGTTTGTTTTAAAGGGTTTGATTTCCGATTGGTCTCATTGTCACCAAATCGCATTCTGATGAGAGGATCCCCTGGAAATTGAGGAAAATCCTCATTTTTAAAGTGACACGATCATTGAAAGGGTATACTCATTCATAATTGAAAAATAAGAAACTTTTTACAAAAAAAACCGACTCCAAGAATAAAGTTTTTACAAAAAAAAAAAAACAAAATACATGTAAAAAAAACTGAAAATCTGCTATGAAAAAATGCACTAAAAAATTTTAAAAAAAGAAAAAAAACGGATAAAAAAATGTGTTATAAAAAAATGCACTAAAAATTAGTAGGTCGTTTAGTAGGTCTATCCATATTCAGACAAATAAAATCAGTTATAGAACTTCAAAGTCACTAAAAAGCACTAAAAAGTAAAAAAATAATTGCGTATTCTTGTGTCAATTTTAGTTCACCTAAGCAAAAATTTTAAAATATATGTGTAGACTGCTTAAAAGACAATCAAATTATAAGGATAATATAATGCACAATTATTGTTATTTTTGGAGTCGGTGTCAAAATTTTATGTGAAGGATATATTTTATGTGAAACGTTAAAATTTAAATAAATACAATATTTTTTCGATAAAAAAATCGACAATATTTTTTCAATTTCTCTTGGCTGACAACGACTCCAAAAATAACAATAATTGTACATTATATTATCCTAATAATTTAATTGTCTTTTAAGCAGTCTACATATATATTTAAAAAATTTTTGCTTTGGTGAACTAAAATTGACACAATAATACGCAATTATTTTTTTACTTTTTAGTGCATTTTTGGTTTTAGAATATTTGATTTTGGAAATCGGTTTTCCATTTTGTCAAATTTTTATTATTTATAAAAATAGGTGACATGGAATTTTATTAATTGTCGGGGACCTAATTTTTTTTAGGGGCTAAAATTGGGCACATTATTTTTAACATATAAAAGGCATACTTTGCCACTGTAAAAAAAAAAATTATGTAATTTTTAGATTTTTTATTTTAATTTAAAATTTTTGCGCTTTTCGAAATTTGGGAATTTTAACTTTTTTTTCTTCGAATTCTAATAAACCGATTTTAATATTTATGGGCATCATTTGTTTTATTTTTTGTATAGAATTGAATAATATTCTGTCATTTTTAAAATTTTTAGTTTTAAAAAAGATATTAAGAAAAAACGCTTTTTTGTTATAAACACATTCAATTTTAACCCTGTTCCGTCGTGAGTCGGACCGTTAAAGTTTAAGGTCATATTCAGGACGTCAAGATGAATCGATTAATAAATATTGCGGTTCCGAGCAACCTGCCTGAAAAATCCTTATTTGACTCTATTATATAGAAGTTTGGGTTTATAAATTTAAGACATCAACCAGCCAAGTAGCCGCGCTTGTTTAGGCGTTGTGTCGTATACTTGGAACTGGGAGGTTATGGATTCGAATGCCTACACGACAGTTTGTCAAATAAAAATTAATGGGGCCTTTGATTGACTAATCTGTCGGCGTGTGGAAAAAACGAAGTAACCGGCTATGCTCGTGAAGGTTTTCTGCAGTTTTCATTCACGAACTCCAGATGAATATCGGCATAGTTCTTATCTATCTATCTATCTACTATAGAACTTCTATACATTTTTGGAAGTGTTCGAAAAAGTTTATCATCAAAGTCGGCTGCAGCCGCACACCTGCCAATTCCTAGTCTGCATACGAATTCCTGATCCTCCACTCACATCATACAAATGTAAATGTAAAAATTAATAAAGGTTGAAAAATAATGATGTGGGTGGCCTCTGTTATACACCGTCGTGTCTCAAGAACGGAGGTTAAACCCCATTATTATTATTATTTAAGACATCATATATCGAACGGTATACAATCTTTTTAGTGAAACTTCCTTCTTCCAAATGAGAGACAAACGAAATATATTTGGCTAAAGGATATTGATCAATTTACAGATTTTAATTTAGGTTAACAGAAACTTTTATTTCATTTACTTTTACAAACCCATTATCTCATGACCATGAACTTACACCGAATTTTATATTAAATACGATTATAAAGCTGAATCTGAAGTTAAATAATTCGTATTATTTACAGCAAAAAAAAAATTATTCAAAATATATATATATATATATATATATATATATATATATATACATATATATATATATATATATATATATATATACATATATATATATATATATATATATATATATATATATATATATATATATATATATATATATTTATATATATATAGAATATATATATATATTCCTAAAAGATTCTCATATAATAATTAAAGAAGATTTACCCAAAGAAGTAAGTAAAGAAAGGAAGAAATCGGCCAAGTGATGCTTCAACTAAAGCAAATGGGAAAGAGAGCTGCAATGAGGGGAAATAAACTCTTGTACGATGGAAAATATTACTCAAAAGAGGAAGCGAAGTTATTGGAAACCGAAATAAATAATATTAAAGTGGATGATATAAATAAGAGACCCTGAAGTGAGGAAGAATCAGAGGAAAGCCAAGGGAAAAGAGAAAAAAGAGATGTAAGGAGTATCAGCACAAATCAGGAAAATGTAATAATGGCAGCACGGGATAAAATAAGTAATTTTTTTGCAGTAAGTCCCAAGTTATACACGAGAAAAAACAGTTACTAACGAATGGGAAACATAGAGGTAATGTCCGAAGGAAGGTAATGGCAACCCACCATCGTATAGTGCCCAGGACGACCACGATTACGAATAAGGACGACGATTTATACTACAACAAAATGATACAATTACATAAAAATAAAGATATACGGATAGCTACTTGGAACGTAAAAAGTCTACACCAAAGCGGAAAATTAGATAATTTGCTACAGGAATTAGATGAATACAAGGTTGACAGTGCTGGGATTAGTGAAGTGAGATGGACATCGACCGGTATAGTTCAGAAGAATAATTATACTGTCATATATTCGGGGGGCACAAGCCATAATAACGGAGTAGCTATTATATTAAATAATAAATTAAAAAAGAAAATAATAGGCAAAATATATGAGTCTGAAAGAATTATTATGGTTCAAATAGACACCAAACCGACAGCAACAAACATAATACAGATATATGCACCAACTTCTGGTAGCTCCGAACTGCAGTGTGAAGAGTTTTATAACCGTTTGGAAAATATACTTGCTTTAACTAAAAGTCGAGAATGCACCATTATTATGGGAGACTTTAACGCAAAAATGGGAAGCAATGAAGAAAAACCCGCCATTAGACCATTTGGACTTGGGAAAAGAAACTCAAGAGGAGATACTTTAGCCGAATTTGCAAACAGTAATATACTCATCATCACCAATACATGGTTTAAGCAACCCGCCAGAAGATTGTATACTTGGAAGGCACCTCGTATCCCCGACTGACAAAATAATCAGAAATCAAATTGATTATATATTAATTAATGAGAGATACAGGAACGCAATTAAAAATGTTAAAACATTTCCCGGTGCTGATGTCAACTCCGATCACGTACTTTTATTAGCGAATATGGATATAAGATTAAAAGTTTTCGAGAAAGTAAATAAGAAAGAAAATGAAAAAATTAGAAAACGAATACATCAAGAAAATATTTCAAGAAAAATTCGAGGAAAACTATGAAATTGCGACAAAAGAGTCCAGTGAAATAAACATAGATAAGGAAGCTGATAATTTTATTTAGGCAATCAAAACAGCTGCAAAGGTGGCATTGAAAAATGAGGAAAAAATCGAAGTAAATAAGGGCTGGATGACAGAAAATATACTTAGTTTAATAAAAGAAAGAAAAACTCTTAAGAGCAATCCAACACAATATAAATTAAAAAATAAACAAATAATAGCAGCGATAAAAGTAGCGAAGCAGCTATGGATGGAAAATAAATGTAAAAATATTGAATTGTACGAACGATTAAATGAACCAGGTAAATTACATAAAGAAATGTGCGGAATATATCGTAATAAAAAACGTGCAAACCTAAAAAGTAAAGACGGAAAATTACTGGTAAGTAAAAAAGAAATAATAAATAGATGGGAGGAATATATTACATAACTATTTTGTGACGAAACCCGTAATCCAGTGATTAATGATAGTAAGGAAGACTCATCGAATTTTCCGATATTATTAGCAGAAATAGAACCAGCAATCAAAGAAATTGGTGATGGTAAAGCATGAGGAGAGGATGGAATCTTTGCAGAGTATCTAAAAAATCTAAATGTGTATGGGATAAATAAATTATGGAAACTGCAATAAAATATATACAGAGGAAAAAATTCCGATCATTTTAAGTAAGTCGACCTTTATCCTGCTTCCAAAAAAAGTATGTTCCAGTTATTGTACGGATTACAGATCGATCAGTTTAATGAGTCATATTATAAAAATTTTCTTAAAAATCATACGAAGAAGAATCCAGACGGCTATAGGGCCTACCCAAATGGGTTTCAGGAAAGGAATGGGCACACGGGAAGCAATTATCAGTCTAAACCTCCTAATTGAACGGGCAATAGAAAATAATTTGCGTGTGTACTGTTGTTTCATTGATTATGAAAAGGCGTTCGATAGTGTCTCACATAATAAACTGTTCGATATACTGGAATGTTTAGATATTGAGAAGAAAATAATAATAATTTAAAAAAATCTGTATTGGAATCAAGTGGTAACGGTTAAGACCAACTACGGAAATACTTCTAATATAACCGTGGAGAAGGGTGTAATACAAGGATGTGTTTTGTCTCCACTATTGTTCAACATTTATGCCGAAATTGTGATAGAAGAAGCTTTAAGTGAACATAACATTGGTGTGAAAATTAATGGAGAAATAATGAATAATCTAAAATATGCAGACGATACAGTACTGCTAGCATCAAGTGAAAGTGATTTACAAACTATCATGGACAAAATAACCACAGTAATTGAACAATATGGATTAAAAATCAATATCAAAAAAACGGTGTGCATGATATTCAGTAAAGAGTCTGTTCAACCTACACTTAATATAAAATGTAATGGCATAAAATTAAAGCAAGTTAACCAAATGAACGACTTAGGAAAACTATTCACCTGTAATAATGACCAAATAAGAAATTAAAAAACGTATAGCTGTCGCTAAAAATAATTTTGTAAAACTTAAGGCTTATTTAACTAACAGAAAATTGTGTTTTAATTAGTGGTTTAAAATGTTAAGGTGCTATGTGTGGTCCGCACTACTATATTCGTGCGAAACTTGGACATTAAAAAGTGTATGTGAAGCCAGACTGAATGCATTTGAAACGTGGTGCATCAGAAGAATGCTAAAAATAAAGTGGACGGAGAAATTAAGTAACGTTGAAGTATTCCGTAAAGTTAAATATGAAAGATGTTTAGTTAAATTAATTAAAAAGAGAATATTGGGATACTTCGGACATATATACAGAGGAAATAGATACAAACTTCAGAGACTAATTATGTGCGGTAAAATGGATGGCTTTGCATCAAGGGGCAGAAAGCGGATCACGTGGATCTCGAATATTAAAAAATATTCAAACTTTAAATCGTTCTACAATTTAAAGTCGGCCGCAATGGACTAAATTTATACATATTTAAATATATATAATATATATATATATATATATATATATATATATATATATATATATATATATATATATATATATATATATATATATATATATATATTTAATATACATATATATTGTGGAGACCACGAGATTTATGGATATCGACTACAACGTGACAGGATGGCACTTATTGCTGATCCCGCAATTAATTAATATAAATAGACTATGTTAAAGCAAATAAAATCAGAATTTTTTTAGTAACAGTAGAATATACAATATTATTCGAATCAGCATAATTATTGTTAAAACTTTGTATTTTAAAATATATTTTATTATTAATTTTTTTTTATAAATAACTTTCAATTTAAAATTATATAAAGTATTATAATTTCAAACTGTGTGCTACATTAAATTTTCCTAAAGTATTGGACGAAGTCAATTTGGACAAATTACGTTTGGACGACTTCTTTGGAACGAAGTCAATTAGTACAAATTACATTTGGACGACTTTTTTTGGGACAATCTTTAGTAACTTAAATTTACTAATCTGTTGAATGAAGTTTATTGGACAACGAACGTTGGACGACATCATTTATAACAACTGTAAATTCAATTAGTTTATGGAGTTGAACTCATCAACTACCCTGGTGACAGCGAATAGCCGAATTCAAACCGCCTTCACAAGTGGTATCTAATTTGGGATACAACATTTTTGGTGACAGCGGTGGGATACTGCTACAGCATCTAATTAGTACTACGAGAAAACAAGCTGCAGAACTTGATCAAGTAGTTGGTGTAGATACTGCTGTACTTCGTACTTCAAGAGTATTCCGAATCCACACAGCCGAAAACCGTAAGTACGCTACTGTGTTAATCGATTTTTAATTTCAATTTTCCTTTTTACCTTTTTACCATTTAAAAACACTTTCACAATGAGTACTACAAATATAACAAAACGGACAAAACATACAAAACGAACCCTATCGGGCAGCCAAAATATAGCTGACGAGCAACTTTTAAACGTACATAACAATGATAATAACGAACCTATTGATGTTACTGATGATGATACTGACAGCGAGTCAAGTTCATCACATAATGGTAATGAAAACCATATCCCATTAAGTTTTTTATCGAATATGGTAACGCCTTTTAGTGGAGATTCTAAAGAACTTCACAACTTTCTACAAAACGCGAATAACGCGATCGGTTTAGCCAGTAAAACTCAAAAATTACCTTTAGAAATGTTTATATTTTCAAAAATTTCTAGTGAAGTTAAAGCAAAAATTAATATGCGAGATATTAAAACATATGTACAATTACGAGATAAACTCAAAGCCGTATACTCTCCAATTGAATCTTATGACTATCTCATGGAACAATTGGAGACAACAAAACAAAAATATAATGAAAGTGTTAGAGAATTTTATGTTCGGTTAGATAAAATTACAAGCAAATGCTTAATGGCGACTGAAAAAGAAGCCGAATCTCACACTTTAGAAAGTGAGAAACGTGTAATTCAACGCATTGCATTAAGACGGTTTACACACCATTCAATACCCGAACTATCACAAATACTTAGACATAAATCATTTATTCACATAAATGATGCCTTCTCCTTAGCCTGTGAAGAAGAAGCATATTTAATAAATGAGGGAAAATTAAAAAAACTTAATAATCAAAATAATCCTAACCCTACAAATAATAATAATAAATATTGCAGAAACTGCAAAACAAAAACGCACTATACAAGGGATTGTCGATCAAATCGAACAAATTCTAATACAAACAGTAATTATCCCAGTAATAGTAACAATACAATTTATAATAATGGTTCCAATAATAAAATTTGTAACTATTGTCACTATCGTGGACATATCGAATCAGAATGTAGAAAAAAAAAACACAGTCAGAATATTAATCCTAACCCACGAATAGCACAAGCTCTCCCATTTGAAAAATTGACAGACGAATTTCAAAATATAAATTTAAACTCCAACCTGTCTCAGATAAAGGTCGCACCTGTAGACAAACCTCAACCGTCGACCAGCCGTCAAGTTTACCAAGTAACATCATGTTATGCAATGGAATAACTGACAAAAAACTATCGTTTAATTCACCCCAATCTAAAACCAATCAATTCAAATTTTTGATTGATACGGGCGCCACTACTTCAATAATAAAAACAAAAAACTTGATTTATTCTCAAAACGAAGTAGATGGTAGCAAACAAATACACCTCTCTGGAATAAACGGAGGAATAAAAACGCTAGGGAAAATTTTAATAAATCTTCACAAGTCAAACGATCACTTCCCTTTTGAATTTCAACTGATAAATCATGATTTCAATATACCATATGACGGTATCCTAGGTCATGATTTCATTACTAAGCATCAGTCAGAAATAAATTATAAAAATAACACGATCACATTTCATAAAATTATTGAAATTCAACCCAATAGCATACAAAACGTGCCAATACAATTTATTACAGCTGACGTTAATAATACAGTGATTACCGACGTCCTTGAAGATGCTAACATTAAAATACCAAACAATATTTTAATTACTCCAGAAACAAAATATTATCCCGTTATGAACAAACATCCAACAAAAATTCTAAAATTAAAACCTGTAAATGCTCCAGTACAAAATGCTACTTTTCTTCATGTTTCACAAAATAAAAATTTACGCGAAAGATTTTTTGAACTCAAATCAAATCTTCGACTCAATCATTGTAATCGTGAGGAAAGTGAATCCATTGAAGAAATTTGTAATACCTTTAATGATATATTTTTCTTGAATGGAGATACTCTAAGTTCAACACCTACGTTGAAACACGAAATTAGGGTCAATAACCCCTCTCCTATAGCTGTGAAGTCTTATAGGTACCCAAAAGTACACGAGGAAGAAGTACAAAAGAAAATCACACAAATGTTAGATCAAAACATTATACGACCAAGTGAAAGCCCATGGTCAGCTCCTCTTTGGGTCGTACCCAAAAAGAAAGATGCATCCGGTGTCCAAAAATGGAGAATTGTAACAGATTTTCGCAAACTCAATGATGTTACAATTTCAGATAATTTCCCACTACCCAATATTGAGGAAATATTGGATCAGTTGGGCAATGCTATCTACTTTAGTATATTAGACCTCGCAAACGGTTTTAGACAAGTAGAAATGAATGAAAACGATAAGCCAAAAACTGCATTCAGTACACCAAGAGGTCATTACGAATTTAACCGTATGCCTTTCGGATTGAAGAATGCACCGGCTACCTTTCAGCGGTTAATGAATACAGCCCTAATAAATAATCTAGGTCAAGATTGTTTTGTTTACCTGGATGATGTAGTAATATTTGCATCAAGTTTGAAAGAACACAATCTTAAGCTCACTCGAGTATTTGATTCTTTACGCAGACATAACCTGAAATTGCAGCCTGACAAATGTGAGTTTCTACGAAAAGAAGTAGGATATTTAGGGCACGTCATTTCAGACAAAGGCGTACAGCCTAACCCAGATAAAATTTCAGCTATAATGGAACGAAAAGCACCAAGGAACATTAAAGAAATTAAATCATTTCTTGGGCTTACCGGTTACTATAGGAAATTTATACCCAATTATTCACAATTAGCAAAACCATTAACATCTCTGTTAAAAAAGGATGTAAAATTTAATTTTGATAAAAAATGCCAAGAGTCTTTTGAAACTTTCAAATCAATACTGACTTCTGAGCCCATATTAAAATACCCAGATTTCAACAAACCATTTATTCTAACCACAGACGCATCAAATGATGCCATTGGTTCAGTTCTCTCTCAAGGTGAAGTCAACAAAGACTTACCATTAGTCTATTATTCTGCTACACTGAATGCAGCAGAAAGAAATTATAGTACGACAGAAAAAGAGCTTTTGAGTATAGTCAAAAGTTGTAAACACTTCCGACCGTATCTATATGGTAAAGAGTTTACAATAATCACGGATCACAAGCCACTACAATGGCTAATGAATTGCAAAGATCCTTCAAGTCGTTTAGTCAGATGGCGTTTAAAATTATCGGAATACCAATACAAAATTATTTATAAATCCGGTAAAGCAAATTCTAATGCCGACGCACTCTCTAGACCCGTAATGAATATTACTCATGATCAAGACCCAGTTGATAAATTGTCTTACGAAAATTTCAAATTATTTCATCAACAAAATCTAAATATTCAAACCTTTAATAAAATCAATCGATCTTTTGATGATTTAAAAACATTGATCATTCCCTACTCAACGGATCTATCAATGAATAATTCACATTCTTTTTATGTTAATACGCAATGTAATTTAACAAAATTAAAAATTAATAAAATTAGTGAGATTGCTAAATTAATCACTACAATACCTAATCAAAATTTATATTTACTATTTGTCAAAGAAAAAGCTAGAGACGATATCACATATGAAAATCTTTACAAGGCTCTATCAAATTTATTTTTATTACTGACCTTGAATAATGAAACTGAGATAAATATTGTAAACGTCCCTCAATTATGTATCAAAATTAAACAAGACACTTTTGAGTCAATGATGCAATATTTAAATAAAAATAATATAAAAATAAATATTATAACTGGAGATTTGATACATCTTCGTAAAGAACAACGAAAACAAATCCTGAAAGAATATCACGACGATGTTCTATCCGGACATCCTGGCGTAAATAGGACATGTCAGGAAATCAAAAAAAAATACTTTTGGAAAGGCATGAAACAAGACATTGAAAAATACATTCGAGCCTGTGAAACTTGCCAAAGAGTAAAGAAATCAACAATCAAAACACCAATGGTTATCACCAGTACTGCTCAGGACTTTGGTGATGCTATCGCAATGGACATAATGGGTCCTTACCCCATTACAGATAGTAATAACCGCTACATACTAACGATTCAAGATGAATTAACTAAATTCATTCAAGCCTACCCAATTCAGGAAATCAGTGCTGAAACTTGTGCAGTCCATTTACTAAAATATTGCACAATATTCGGTTTTCCGAACACAATCCTTACGGATCAGGGCACAAACTTCCTCAGTAATCTCTTTAAGGAAATTAACAAAATACTACAAATAAAACACAAAATAACTTCTCCGTATCATCCACAAAGCAATGGATCACTTGAAAGATCCCATGCCAGCATAAAGACCTTTATTAAATCTTATGTAGATAATAGTACCAGAAATTGGGACGAATTTGTTTATTTGGCTTGTCATAGTTATAACACCCATGAAAACAGATCTACCAAAGAACGTCCTTATACGTTAGTCTTTGGCCGAGAACCCAAAATTCCACATAGTCTAGAAAAACCTAAAGAGCTACCAACTTATCAAAATTTAACAAAAGACATTATAGACAAAGCGAAAGTTATTAGAAAAACCGCCACAGAAAATTTGGTGCATTCCAAAACAATTAGTAAAAAATATTACGACAGACGAGCAAAAGAAATCAAAATAAATATAGGTGACCTTGTTCTTCTATTTGATTCAATAAACTTGAGTCATTTTAATAAGAAACTCGACCCGACATATAAAGGTCCGTATGAAGTAATACAAGTTTACGATAATAACACTGCCAAGATTAAATTAACTCAAAATAAATTTAAAACGTATCATCTCAACCAACTGAAACCCTTTGTTTCAGATGATCAACTCAATGATTTGGACAACGCTTCTGATGACCCTCCTGACCCGGGTGAACGCGAACTCCTATAACATACTTAAAGTAACAAACTCCTCAGGCTTATATTACAATAATATAGGTCAAGCCAAAATATCCAACCAATACTTAAATCTTTTACACTATTTTAATTTCTCTAACATTAATAGTATGCTGAATATTGCTTACAAAAGCTATTCTGACTCTCTATCATTATGTAATATTATACCAAACAATGCCTCGAGCACATGCAAAATGACATTGTCTTTAATAGAACAACAACTAATTAATTTAAAAATACAACACGACGATATTGAAAATCAACACGTAAACATTAAATCAAATACTAAAAGACACAGACGTGGTATTTTAGATGGATTAAGTTACCCAATAAATTGGTTATTTGGAATTCCCGACGCCGAGGATGCCAAATTCTATAAATCTTCTATTGATGACTTAATAAATGACCAAAAACAAACACACGTGTTAATGCAATCGCAAATTCGAGTAATTACTGATACTATTAGGCATATTAATGAAACCGTCCTTAATCTGAACGAAATTGAAGAAAAACTAAATTCTAACATAAAAATTTTTAACATTTTCATGAACGACTCAAGTAGAATACTTAACCAGAATACATTACAGATCGCAATTATTGATCATCTACTTCTTATAAAACAGATCAATGAATTAGTTCAAAGAGAAATAAATAAATACACAACTTCATTATCTTTAGCTAGACATGGAATAATAGATTATCAAATATTACCACCACAAACTTTACTGACGGAACTGAAAAACTCTATTAAATTTCAACTACCGTTAGAACCTACTTGGCAAAATTTAGAATCTTATTATAAAATGATAACTTTAAAATCATTTATAACATTTCAAGAACTAGTAATTATAATAAAAATACCAATTACATCAATAGACACATTTAACATTTACAAACTATATTCCTTACCAATTCCTAGTAGAACAAACCCCGAATTATTATCCTTCATAAAACCAAATTATGATTACCTAATTATTTCCAAAAGTCGATCACAGTATGTGTTACTTAAATCATTGGATAAATGTAAAGAATACAGGAACGATGAATATATTTGCACACATGTATCCACATCTTATCAAAAATGACCGAAAACTGCGAAACCGCTTTATACCAAGTTACATCCAAAACAATACCCACGAGTTGCTCCACACAAACAATACATGCTACTACAGAAATATGGCAAAATATTAACCAAAATAGATGGATATTTGTCACCACTCAAGACACCAGGTGTACAATATTATGTAAAAATAACCTGGAGGATACCACAGCAATACTAAATCAAGTAGGAATTTTACAACTACATGAAGAATGTAAAGCATATACAGATACCGTTATTCTGGAACCACAGACACTTTTGAAGAATTCAACATTTCACGACTTTATGCCAACAATCAACATTGAAGACGACGACTGTTGTAACAAAAACAAAGCCAATAAAACAACATTGCAAAATTTACACCTAACACCTATCAAATTAACCCACATGGACCTTGGTGAACTTAAATATGCTCAACATCGCTTAAACCAATTTGATGAACAATTACAACAGCAATTAAATAAACCATTTTTCATCGAATACGAAACAAATATATTACACTACGCCAAGATCTTCATAATAACACTAACAAGTGTAACAATAATTTATGGCATATACCGTTTTAAAATTTTTCAGATAATTTGGAAAAAGCTAAGACCAAACAAGAAAAACACCACTGGTATGTCTTTCATCAACTGTTGTTTTGGTAATGGAAATCAACCCAGAAATCAGTTTAAACCAACAGCACCGTATAACGAAACCATATCGTACAATCCAGAAATATCATCCGACGAAGAATCGAGTAAACAAATAGTAATATTTTCGCCAACATCCCATTCAACGCCACAGTCCCAAGTAACGTCTAGAAAATACGCTAATTCTACGAATAGCCAAAATCAACTTAGTAAGAAAAAGTTTTCTCCAAACCAAATTTAGATTCGAAAACTTTTTATTAAGGGGGATGGAGTGTGGAGACCACGAGATTTATGGATATCGACTACAACGTGACAGGATGGCACTTATTGCTGATCCCGCAATTAATTAAAATAAATAGACTATGTTAAAGCAAATAAAATCAGAATTTTTCTAGTAACAGTAGAATATACAATATTATTCGAATCAGCATAATTATTGTCAAAACTTTGTATTTTAAAATATATTTTATTATTAATTTTTTTTTATAAATAACTTTCAATTTAAAATTATATAAAGTATTATAATTTCAAACTGTGTGCTACATTAAATTTTCCTAAAGTATTGGACGAAGTCAATTTGGACAAATTACGTTTGGACGACTTCTTTGGAACGAAGTCAATTAGTACAAATTACATTTGGACGACTTTTTTTGGGACAATCTTTAGTAACTTAAATTTACTAATCTGTTGAATGAAGTTAATTGGACAACGAACGTTGGACGACATCATTTATAACAACTGTAAATTCAATTAGTTTATGGAGTTGAACTGATCAACTACCCTGGTGACAGCGAATAGCCGAATTCAAACCGCCTTCACAAGTGGTATCTAATTTGGGATACAACAATATATATATATATAAATATAAATATATATATATATATATATATATATATATATATATATATATATATATATATATATCAGTGAGAAATTTTAACAGAAAATTTTTTTTGTTAAGATAACACAAAATAAAAAAAGTCGATGAACTTTTTTAATTTTAATTTTCCGTTAATTAAGAGCGAACAAAGAAATTAAAATACTGTTCATTTTAACACATTATGTTTTATATCATCATGATTCATCGTTATCACCATCACCCATGACTCTATGGTGATGGTGTCGCCACCTTTTTCAACATCTTATTATATTCGTCATAATAAAAATTAAAACAGAGTGCGCAAACTAAGAAACTAACAACGACAAGATTTTATTCAAAAATCACACAAAACTTTGATCGACACACAATAAAATGTGTAGCAACAAACATTAAAATTATTATGATGATGGTGAAACCTTTTACTCCCTGACTTTGTATTTTATTACAAAAGTTTTTAAAAAGTTTAATAATCAGAATCACAAAAATAAACAACTTTTATTTTACAATGAAAAAAATAAAACACCCATCATTATATGAATATGGTTGGTCTATTCGCCTGTCTGTGTGTTCATCATATCGCGCGTTCACAAAAATGAGAAACGGCTAACCATGAAAGCAGTAGTATATTTTTTCTTTTTATAAAAACCTCATTTCCGTCTATTGTGTATGTAATGTTTACATGTAAAACTAATTAGAATAAAATGAAAAATGATGTAGTTGTTGCCGCTGTTGTTACCCTAAGAACAATTTTTTTTAAATGAAATATAAAGATGATGAAATTTCACTTTTCTTTAAAGTTTTTGTTCAAAACAAATAGTGAAACCAGGACTTCTATAAAAATAAATATGACTCGCAGTGAATGCGTTGAGAATTCTTACATATAATTGGTATAAATTTCGTCTGAACATACCTAGGTACTATAAATTTTCTTATCAATGATTAGCTGTTAATATTTAAATTAGAAATATGTTAGAAAAGTTAGATGTAATTTAAAAAATGAAGCAGGAATGAAACTAATCGTGTGTAGCCATTGGCTAGACTTTTGAAAGTGAAGTATGTTTATTCAACCAAAATACAATTTCATTAAGGGTAGTTTGCACCAACAAACGAAGAATACTCGTGCTCTAGTTACTGTCCGTTATAAAAACAATTCACTAGTGACTCATATGGAAATTTTTGCATTCCATGTGCCCGATTTATGCATTCCATGTGCCCGTAAATTTATGCAATCCCATGTGCCCGATGGGATTCCCCAACGACAACATCTGTCTGGAACCATCTGTCTTTTCTCAAATATAAAAAACCAAAATACTAACTTCCACGTTTATAACTTCATAAATGAAGCATTCCCATAAAAAATTTTTTTTCTTTGTTTTATCTGCTCGATATTTGGAATTTTCTGGTTCGATTCCCAACACTGGCAGTTAGTCAATTATACTGATTAATTAAAAAAAATTAATGGGGCTGTTAATTAAATAAACTGTCAGTGTATGACCAAAGTAAGTAACCTGCTATGTTGGTGAAGGTTTTCTGCAGTTTCCTTTCACAAACTCTAGATGACTCATGCTGCTAGACCCACCGGTTTCGGTTGTAATTGTTTGTCAATCAGTCTGGAGATTTTTATTAAGTAGATTTCTTAATCATTAAAAACAAGCCCATAAAATAATGCAGTCCACGATGAATGGATAAAAAAAAACGGATTTGATTTATGAAATAAAAATTGGAACATCTGTTTGGAAGCTTCTGTTTAAGATTTATGTTCAATCTATGATTCTGTACTCCATATATCCCATAATCAACTGACAATAGACTTATCCAATAGACAAGTGGAAGGATATTGGTTTACCGTATCTCCGTAAATTCGTATAAATTTTCATATTATAGAGTCATAGTAGCATTTTTATAAACATTATTCCTTCTGGTCAAAATATGCTTCACACAATCAACCACTAATAAAATGCATTACCAATAATATTAGAGAAACACAAATTGTGAACATCATTTCGTATTTCAAAAGACCACTTCAGCAAATCATCTTTACAAGTTGTCTAAACAACAAAAACGACTCACTAGTGTTTCCATTTACTGACTGAGTATATATCATTTCATTGGGTACCTAACTATAGAATTACCAAGCCTACTACGTTATGTCTGCGCAGTAAGCATTGGAAACTGGGAGGTTATGAGTTAGAATCCTGACATCGGCAGTTTGTAAATTATAAAAAAAGGGGCGGTTAATTGACTAAACTGTCGGCGAATGGACAAGAACGAAGTAACCGGCTATGCTTGAGAAGGTTTTCTGCAGTTGTCTTCACGAACTCCAGATGAATATCGGCATAGTTCTTATCTATCTATCTATCTACTATAGAACTTCTATACATTTTTGGAAGTGTTCGAAAAAGTTTATAATGATGAGTCCAAAAAGTAAAATGCCACACGTTTGATTAGATTTACTACTGAATAATATCTGAAGAATATTCTACATCATTCCTGAATTGAATCGCTTATAATTACAAACATTTACAATGTTGCTTACGCTTTGCCGCAGTACTACAATTTACTAATAAATAGGAAAAGAAGGACAAATAATAAAGAAAGTTATATCATAACTCAGAATAAAAAATAATGTTGTCAGGAAAAAATAAACACACGTATACACGCGTTGTTGTATTTTTTTCCTCTTTTTGTGTTGAATGTGGAAAACGGTTAATGGTTGATTTTTGTGTATGGTAGTTGTTATTGTATTCACAACAGAAAACTTCACTAATGTTAAAAAAGTGAATTATTAACGTTTGTGTGTGAGTTTTTTTGGAGATTTTGTACCATATTCTTGTTTTTTTTTATTGTTGTTTTGTTTGTGTCAGGAGGTTCACTTCCTGTTTGATATAATGTTGATAGGTATGTAGTGAACTTAAAAAATTTATATAAAAGTTGTAACTACCTTCATAAAAAGTTGTTAACTGGCAGTGTGTTCCAATAATAATTTTAAACTGTAATTGAATTTATTTCTATTTGCACTATTTCAAAACTTGTTAATCTGTGAAAGATTATCAGTTCTAATTGTAAATTACTAAAAGCCGTTTAATTACCGAGTTAAATATTCGAATACTACATGAATCAAACGTTAGAATATAAATTACCATTATACAAAAATTACTTCAAAATATAAAGAATATAATGAATCTTTATCTATCCTATGCAATAATTGATTTTATTCGAATTCACTTAAAAAGAGTAACTGTTTCACTAGAAACGAAAATCGGTGTTACTCCTTGTAAGTGATACTCCTTGTAGATGTTACTCCTTGAAAGTAATGTAATCCTTGAGAAAGACAAAGAAGATAATTGTTTATGCGTACTATTATTATGTACTATTATTGTTTCGAGATAGAAAACCTGAACAGAAAAATTTTCTATACTACTATTTTACGAATAATTTTAACTTTATATTCTCATTTTATTTTGGAAATATTCAAATTTTTTATTCGTAACAGAAACTCTTTCGAAATTAATAAAAACCCAGGCTGTGTATATGATATACGAAACTCAAAAGAATATATACTACCAAGATGCAATTATACGCTCTTGCAAAAGAACACCAGTTATCTTTCCATATTATTGTACAACAAAATCAGTAAGGGATCGGCTGTAAATGACAAATGAATAATATTAATATGACAATTGTTAATTCCATTCAAAAAATTTTATGTGATAAATGTTTTTACACACTTGAGGAAGGACTAAATAGTAATTATTAGGGTAAGTTTTAACTATTTATTAAAATATACTAATTTTAGGGACTTAAGTCAATAGGGAATAATTGTATATTATATAATTGTCTTTGTGGACCTTATGCAATTTGAGATATTTTTAAATATCGGGCGATCAAGAAAAGTGAACCAATGACCTTAAAACATTCTGTATATCCAAGATTTCATCTCAGACAATATAATTTTTCTTTACAAACGATAGATAATTAATTACTTTTTATTAAGTTTATCATTTTTTAGTTATTTTTTCCACATCATCAATATTTTTTACAAGTATTAGTTTCAATTTGTTTTTTTTATTTTGTTTATTTTTTTTTACACAAAAAAAAAAATTATTTTTACACACAACTTCTTTCAAAAAATTTATTTTATATAACTTTTAATTTTATTCTGGATCATATGAACAACATATTTATTAATAGCTATTTAAAAAACACAAGAAAGTTTTTTTTATGTAAATTGTTCATGTTTTCTAAAGATACTTTTAATAGATATGACGAAATCTTCTAGAATTAGCACAATTTTTTTTATAAATTGTTAATTAATTTTCATTTTTGTATTAATTATTATATGATATTATGGAAACTTTTGAAATAATTTCGTTTGAGAACGAAAAAGTTATTCAAATTTTTATTTTCAATAAAAATTATTCTTGGAGCTAGAATAAATGTACCAACTGAAAGTAAAAAAATTAATTTTTCATATAAAATCTGGAAACAGTTCAGTCAATAAATATGTCCTAATGGACTTGGTTGGCACGTATTTTAATATTTTAATATGTTGTGTCTCTCTTAGTAAATTAATTACGTGATTATAGCTGATTAAAATAAACAATTGGATACTTCCATAGAAACCACATTAAGAAATTTTTTGGGACTAGCGCAGGAGTAAAATTATTAAATGACTATAATTTCGTTATTTCTTAACCCATTTCCTGGATTAACTGATTTCCTGGATATATGATTTTCTTACCTGTTGAAAATCATATATCCAGGAACTGGGTTAATATTTTGTTAGGTTAACCTTCTGTTAAAATGTTTTAGCGTTTTGAATTACAAATTGAAACTCTTCAAAATCGGTTAAAAAAAAAACGAAATTATAGTTATTTATTAATTTTACTCCTGCAATAGTCCCTAAATATCTCTTAATGTGCTTACTATGGAAGCATTCAAGTGGCTGCCATTTTAAAACAAGGAATAAAATTTTTTTTTAAATATTTTTGGATATTCATCTATGGGTCTATGTGTATTTGCCAAACTTCAAAAGAATTTTCAATGGGTTATGAGATATTAAAAGAAAAACAATTTGATTGCAACTAAACCGGGGCGAATTCGAAAAAAAACTGAATGGTTTATTCTTATTTTGGTTTGTAGAATATGCTCTTTTATAGACAGTTACACCTTTTTGTACTAATCTGTATATATAAATAAAAATAAATTAATCTAATCTTCCATACCTTGTGAAAAAAGAAATGGTTTTTGAGATTTCAAACTTTTTACAACTCAAAAATTACTACATTTCTTGTGTCAAACCAAGGATCCAATCTCGGACAAAAATCTAGTATTTCTGGTATTTCTAGATTTCTTGTTCAGGATCTTGAGGTATATATTTGATGTTCCTGAACAAGAAATCTAGAAATACCAGATTTTTGCTACAAATCTTGGCTCGAGAAATACGGAGCACAAAACTCTACTTGCCAAGTTATTTAAATCAATCAAATTTCACAACAGTCTTGATGCGTTCTGAAGCTTTTACATCCATATAGCCGGCAATAAAACCGTCAGCTGGGGTTAGGGCTTATACCTGATTAGGATTGATTAAATTGACATCTTTGAACAACAAAGTAATAAGTCAATCTTCGTTAGTTACAGCAGATTTTAACCTGCCCACATAATTTTTTCTGACAACTAATTCTCTAATATAGTTTATAGTTTCTATAGAAATACGTGTATTCACAAATTATTTGTTATGATGTTACAAAAAATTGATTTTTGTATTTGTTGCCCCTTTTTCCTTACCTTAAATTCTACGTAGTTTACCATAATATTAAACATAATTAGTACAATAAACAAAATATTTATTTCTATCTTTTAGTTGAACACTATTTAAAAAAGGTAGTAATCGTTTAAAAGTAAGTTTCGAATACTTTGAGCCTAAAAAAATTTTAAATTTTAGATAAAAACTGGTTACCCATTTGTATGTACCTTGGTACTATTTAATCAATTGTAATGAAGAGAGGCACATATATAAAAACAAAACGTGTTTTTACCTATGTTGTTGTTTTAATTAAACACAGTATACGCAAATTTTATCCTGATGGTTATCATTTTTTTAAATTGTCATTTCCTTTGTACAATTAAAATAAAATGGCACAATTTTGTTTACCTCCATTTGTTAGGTTATACATATTAACAAACATACATAGATATATACCTACGTACATATATGCTAAATACTCATAAAAATTTACATTAACTATGTATCGGGTGGTCCATCATAAACTAAGTGCAAGATAATAGAAATTGTTCTAAAAACTTTCTCAAATTTAATGGGTTGTACAAAAATTACTAGATTTGCCAGCAGTAACTTATTAGTTCCTTAAAGAGGAGTTTAAGACTATATTTACAATGAAGACATTTAAAAAAATTATTATTTTGACTCTTGGAGTTATTGAAATAACAATCACTTAAGCTGTAAAAATTTTACCGGAGATAACAAAGTTAGAAAATTTTGATAACCGAAACGCTGTTTTTAAACGAATTATTGTGTTTTAAGTACATGTACTTTTGAAGAAAAATTCAACGAAGTATATTTGTGAATTCGTTTCAATTTTGGCGAACTACTTTATATATATATATATATATATATATATATATATATATATATATATATATATATATATATATATATATATATATATATATATATATATATTATACCTAATATATAGCTATATATAGTATCAAAATCCTCTTGTTAGTTATTTTAAATTAAACAGACACAAAATAATCTTTTTGTTAATATTATTATTCGTGTAATTTAGAGAAAACAGCATGTATATATGTATATATTTATTTATAAACAAAAGGTATATTCCACACACATTAATGGTATACTGTGATACATTAGGATTGGGAAAAGTTTGTCACAAAATAGCACACAAAATGAAATTAAGAGTTGGATTCTGAAATTATCCCGACAATAACCAATTATGCACCATCTTAAAATTATTTCGGTTAAGTTTTCATTAGAATTACATAACGCAGATATTTTCTTTGAGATTTTAGTAATACCAATGTTTACTATCACTAAATTTAAGAAAAAGTTTTTCTTAAATTGACAAACTCGATGACTTTGTCAATTACTTTATATATTTAGTAGTTTCTAAATAAATATAATTTATGACTGAGCGATTTTCTGTGACTTTATTGAGTATGAAAGTCTATGAAAAATTAAAAGTTTCGATAGGCACATATATTTATACGTTTTGATGTTTTAAATAACAATTTCCCGTCTTTGTCATTTTGAATTTAGACGTCAATAAATTTGTTTTACTTTATTTTAAATTTTATTCTGATTTATTTGTCAAAAACCAATAATTATTTGTTTTAATATAATATTCTATCCTATAAATATCCTATTTATTAGGAATATCCTATTTATTTGTTTTAGTCTTAACAACTTTGTTTGCATCACAGAATACCTCTTGAGATTATTGGTGAACAAGTGAAATAAAATTCCCTTGATCGCCCAAAATATATCGTGTACAATTGATGTACACATACTAATTAGGCTAAACATACACTGATAGACGGAATTTCTTCTTTGAAGATACTTATTCATGTAAATAAATTCTTGAATGAAAACAAGAATTTCTTTCTCAGAGTATATTATTCTGAAGAAAACATATTTACTTGGTTCATCAAATTCCGTCTATCAGTGAACCTGCTGAATTTTCATTTTGTACTTATATTACTTTAACATATTTTTACTTTGATTCCCTCAGCTTTTTCAATAAACAAATGGTTTCAGAATAATCGTAACTGTTTTTACTTCCTATACTTTTACAAAAATTTTTATCTTTTACGTGAAGGAATCGTTTTGGCCACATTGAAAATCTGACTGTTTTCGGAGGTTCAACCCTTGGACAATTGTTCAGAATGGAAATAACTATATCACTTCAAAACATTAGCCAAGTCTACTGAAACCTTTTTTCCATCTGCTTTGTGTAAGGTTCATTGCTGGAGATAATAGAGAATGGTAATTTCATAAAATATCCTTATCTTATGTTGTGAAAAAAATAATCAAACA
This sequence comes from Nineta flava, assembly GCA_963920215.1. NCBI lineage: Eukaryota > Metazoa > Arthropoda > Insecta > Neuroptera > Chrysopidae > Nineta > Nineta flava. The sequence continues at coordinate 69,564,004 of OY986040.1, forward strand.
ACCCTGGAAACCTGTTTGAAAGAGGTTTTTGTCGGAAGTTATTTCCCTACGAGACAAAAAATGGTCAATTGGTTTGAGTTTCCGATCTGTTTATTAACGTAATAGTTTGTTCAACCTAAATATCCATCTTATGATGGAAAATAAGTACCTTCATTTTGTCTGTATACAGTTTAATTTATATAATTTTTATTTTTGAGTCAATTTACTTATAATTTTGAAGCTATTAAGACTATTTTTTATATTAACTAAATACGCTGCTCTCAATATACTTAAGAATTTGAATTTTTTTAAAGCTATAATAAATAAAGCACCAGACTTATTAAACTGTTTAGATCACGTTCCAATATAAATACGTATTTTAGTCATGTACTATTAAAACAACTACTATTCAGAACAATTGGGCTATCAATTAAAGTTACTAAAGTCATTTTATTGTAAATACACTTCCAAAACTTACTAATCCTACATAACATTTTATAGCAGACAAAAGAAGATATAGATTATAGCCTATATTATAAGGTAGAAATTGGTATTTACAAAACAACCAAGATTATTTACAATGCTTTAAGGGTTTTGTGTTGTGTATTTCTATTAAAAAGGTGTTTGGAATACATTCGATTTTAAATTATACACATATATACATACAAATTACAGGCACACTACACCTCATCAACACTTAACAACTTTAAGCCCAATATAATTTTATTTTAAGTACTTTAAATATATTTTATGTGTTTTAGGTGATAATATTGAGAAAATTGTAGGTAGTTGCAATAGCATAAATTGGAGGGTAGGTAATCAGATACAATTGTCTAGTGATTCACTCAATACTTTGTACGATTTATTACATCCGGTTTACAATTCACATTTTTCTACAGTTTTTAAAGTATTATTATAGTTTATTTTATATAATTAAACGGTAATATATACTATACTCAAGACAATGGTGAATTGATTCGATTACCCGAAAAAAGTTAGTTTGAATAATGCATCTTACAGCGGCAAGTAAATATTTAGTAGGTATATTCAAAAGTATAGTTAACAAGATCACTATTTTATTAATTTAAAAAGTGTGGGAAGCTTTGTGTTAAGTTTAAGTTAAATCATTAAACTTCTGTTAAAGACAACCAACCAATGTTTTCGAATAAGCTATGTACGTTTTTTAGGTTTTCTAAATATTCAATTTTTAAAATTTAAACCGCAAAAAGTTTGTATTTATTAGTGAAAAATTTTTTTGCAAACTTCCCAGCACCGCCACCGAATTTTATTAATTGCCAATTTATGCAGTTCTCAGAAGTACCTACATAAATTTATTATATTTCAGATTGTTAGACAATTAGAAATGGAGGAAAGTTGACTTCCGAAATTTGTTTACGAAATTTATTTACATACAAACAAGTAAAGCTAATAAACCTAATAAACCTAAGTGACGTGTTAAAAAAATAATTTACAGATTTTTCGAAGCAATATTTAAAAAATTTAATGACATGTTTGTCTATATAGTACACACTAATTTCTTCATACTAAACCTTAATCTTAATGGAAATTGACATTAGTATATTGTTGAAGTATACACAAATAATAATATGTGGAATAAGGGCCATACAAACGTAAGAAGATATATGTCCGCTGGTATTTAAACGTCAGATATTTTTTACAATATTCCATAAACGAAGTCATATTAAAAGAAGCGAAGAGGAGGGCGAAGCCTGGCTAGTAGGCTTTTTCCCGACCCCTAAAGGACAAGGAATTTGTATATAGGCTAGGAAATGGCAGTTTGGTCAAATCCAGCGTATCAAAGTAGGATACAATAAAACAAATCGCCAAAATCTCAGTTGAGTTTGATTATATTTTGCAGAGCTTTGATGATGATTTCGCAATAAAAATATCTAATTGTTAGTGTAAAATTTATTATCTGATTTTAGAAATGGAAAAAAAAATTGGGTATCTACGTGTGAAAAAAATCGATTGACGTACATTTATTATCAGTCTAAAAGTATTTGTTTTAAGGCTTTTAAATATGAATCAACCTTACATTTACATTATTTCTGGTGAAATCTAATGAAAATAAGGTATGAAAATTATATTGAATTAGTTTAAGTACCGCCTTTGGTTATTTATATATTATGTTGTAATGGATTACAGGATGGATGATGGCATGGTAAGTACATACATACATGGATACATAGGAATATATTTTTTGTTAACCATATATAAATACAGTTCAGTGATTTTACCACCAACATAAATTATAAGCATCATATATATGAACAATTTGTTGACATTTCATAGCAAGCAAATCGACCAAGAAAATTCGATGTATTCACTGAATATCAATTTAAATTGTAATTTATACATACAGTGATTGTCAACAATATTTATAATTAATAATGTTATTCACAGTATTAATATCGAATTTTGGGTTAATAGAACGTATATTTTACATCAGATTCATAGAATTTTAGGTCCAAGATAGACATACACTTTGGTTCATTGTAATAAAAAATTTTACTAAGGATTTTGGTTTTAAAAGGGCGGGAGCCGGGGAAATAACTATAAAATAGTAATATGTAAGATTGTGAAAAACGTTAAGGTATATTTTTATATTTTTCCTGTACTAAATCGAAAGCCCGCTTTACACATTAATATCTGTATGTAAATGTAACTAACTTATGTACTATATAATATTCTTCAATACCTTATAATGGAATTCCACAAAGTAAAGTTTTCTACAATAAGTTTTCTTCCGTGTCCTAAGGCTTCGATTTAGTCCATAAGCGAATTTTCGACGGTAACATGATGCAATTAACTTATTGTGGTTTTACTCATAATATTAAGTTTTGAATTAATAAAACTGTAAATATTTCTGTTATCTTAGAGTTTAAGAAAAAATTGTTGAACGATAAATTGTAGTAAAAATTCTTTTCTACAACTTTACCATTTTTTTATTCATTTTACTTATTTCAAATTATCAGTTTCTCTCTCATTACGAGACCTTCTTTCCCGTTCACCGATTTGTATAACTTTTTTGCAAACAAAAAGCATATCACACAGTAAATTTCTTTCCGTTCGGCTTCAAATTGGGAACGAAAATTTGCTAAAAGAATAGTAATATAACAAACTGGTGTTGAGGGCCGACATATTTCGCTTTTTTAATTAACTACAAATAATTTTGGAGATAATTTGGGATCCGTGTAACATTGTTGTATTTAGTTGTATACTTCAATGCTCAAGTGTAAGAATTCAAGTTAATAAATAGGGGTTAATTTTTGTGATGTTTGTTTTCGTCCTGAAAAGTAACTTCTATATCCCCTATCTCAAAATGTATCTTTCATAACCAAACGTTGCAGGTATTTGAAAATTGAACGAGTTTCCACTTCAATGAAATTCTTTGTAATAATTCTACAAATTTCTAGGAAAAATTGTATGTTAAATTTAGTGAGTAGGGCATTGATGTTGTTTGATTGGAGACCACTGGTATAAAGCATCCTTCCGAGGGAGACAAGGACACAAATATAATATTCTCCACATTTTCTAGATACACATTTCTATATAACATACACATACACACACACAGACTTACATCTAAATATATTTATGTGAATAATAATTTTAGAATTTCATATCAAATAATAATATATATTCCATAGAATCATAATAATCATCACTCATGCATAGGTTATTCAACAGTATATTCGAATAATATTAAAATAGGAAAGTTCTAACGTTGTTCTAGAGAAGAGTGATGCTATATGTGTGTGATCTGTGTGTGCAAATACACTAGAGCGCAATAAAAGTTATCTCATTTAAAATTACCGACAAAAAAAAATCTAGGCATTCGAAATTAAATTTCAATGATTTGCCAAAATTGTCACTGCATTAATTTGTGTCAAACGACTCCAAAGTGTTCAATTAGCTAAAGTATGAATTAGCTAATCGTTATAAATACGAGATAACTTGTCAGTTATAGCTAATTTGCTGTCTAATTCACGATAATTTTAGATTTGCATTTTATTTATACTATTTGTGTAAACCTATTATTCATATACGAAAGTATTTACATATATAAATTCATAATAAATTAAAATCCGAAAGTTAAATTTAAATTAAGATCTAAAAATAATTAAAAATAAAGTGATAGAAGCAGCTGATCGAACACTAATACGCTATTGCCGCAAACAAAATAACATGGTCAACGCTAATCGGCCAGGCATAATCGACTAACTGAAGCTTAGTGAAAATTAAAAAAAATTAGCACAAAATTGGAATTAGTATCTAAATGCAATGCAACTCGAGGCTCGACGATATATAAATATCAAATATTAAAGACACATTCTAAACAAGTGAAAATAATAACTAACTGAGTTAAATGCTTAAATATCCGGTATATCATAAATTTATGTATAAAGTTTATTATTAAAGTTGCTTATTTTTCAAAAAGGGACATATTTTGTCTTTACATTTTTGTTCTATCTTTTATGGTTTCAAAGATGGGTAGTTTTGCCCATTTTGCCCACACATGGTCCGATTTTGTTAATTCAACTTGACCTTACGTGAACGACTCTTGAACCTTACTTTTTTGCTCTAGAACACATATACAAAATTTCAGCTCGTTATATCTTTTCGTTTTTAAGTTATCGTGTTTAGAGATGGACAGGCGGAAATGGCCGAATTAGGCCATTTTATGAACATCTATGTCAAGCATTTATGCCTGCGATCAATATTTTCAAGCGTTACAAAATCGGGACTATAAACTTAATTTACCCTTGTATATTTACATATACTTGGCATACAAATATTTGAACCTGAAAAAGTATTAAACAATGACGCTGATGAGACTCGATTACACGACACTTTCAGCATCGACCTGTCTCCAAAACAAATTATCTCAATAGCGAAAAAACTCTCAATTTTAAATATACTTGAGATTTATTTAGTTTTTGGTCTAAATTATATAACGAAATCGAGTATTTTCCAAATTTTGTTTTAGTATATTTTCAATTTCACTCATCTAACAAAAAGGTTTTTGTTCTTTTGGAGGTCTCTAAAAGAAAAAACTTAATTTGTAAAAGCTGCTGCTGAAAATATTATAATAAACCCAAAAACCACTAAACTCATTTCCAGTGGAGTGTGTAGTGTTACAAAACTTAGTTCTTATATTTTAAATGCTATACTGCACTGTACACGAATGTGTTGAAACTAACCTATTGATCCCATTTCATTAGAGACTTATACAAGCAAAATTTAAAAATTACATGTCAAGGCTTCTACTGAGAGACATCCAGGTTATGATTACTATTCGATATAGTTTTCATTTTATCAGTAGATTCATGAAGGTTGTTCATTTAAAAGATTCTTAGTTTTGTTTTTTTTATTGTAAAACATTCCATTTACTAGCATGGAAATGGGAACTATGAACTCTTTTCTCATTCGGTCTTTTTCATTTTTTTTTTGAACATAGCTGTACATTTGAATATATTTGTATATATGTGGGAATTGGAACAAGATTCTATGTCGTTGCCTTTGTTGTTAAGACCGACAAGACCATCATATAGTTTTACCTCTACATATATTCCCAATACCCCTTTTATGATATTACTACAACATTACCATATAAATTGTGTGTGTGTCGAGAGTGATGATGTCACCATGGAACTCTGGTGACTGACACAAGTAATTGTATATGAAAGTAGAAAATTATTATAGCATGTTCATACCATTTATTTTCTTTCCTTGAAACAGTGTGGAGTATAAAGTTATACCACTTAAATATACACGTGTCTAAAGTTATTGTGAAGCAACACATACGTAGCGTTATCTATAGTTAGAATTTCCTTGTTTCTTAATAAATCAGCTTAAGAATCGGTACATAAGTTTTATTTTTAATCTTGTTAGTATTTTGTGTCAGAGAGAATGGAATATTTGCTTACTATTCATTGTACTCCGTATATGTAAATACACAAGGTATCTTAAGTTTGATCACGACTTTGTAACGCATAAGAATATTGATCCTAGACATGAATGTTTGGCATGTGTTCATAAAATGGCCTAATTCGGACATTTCCGAATGGGAAAAAGTGGGTGCGGTCGAGGGACCCCCGTCAGGATCGAAGTTCCTTACGCTTTTTCTTCAACTCCGAATGTAATTCGAAATAAATTATTTAAACTTATATTATTCACTTCTAGTCTAACCAACCAAACTCATTAAATTAAAATACGCCTGAAATACCGTACACGTGATAGAAGTGAAACTTCTTAAAAATACCCAAAATACAACGATATATAACATTTAAAATTGTCATTTTAAAAATGAAAAAAAATTTAATAAAACAATTTTATAGTTATTTTTTAGAAGTTAAGTTTCTCTGGAAACGACAATCAACAAAATTTTATAGATCTCTAAATATAGATCTCTTTCTCTCTACTACATATCTTTCTCTCTCGTGTAACGATATCTGCCTAAACCTGACGCGTTCTTAAAATTTCACTCTCTATCTTTGTCCAATAATTAGCGAATTTTGGTATTGGAACGGTCGAAGTTCGTTAATAGGGAAACACAAAATTTGGCACATCTCCCTTAATACTCAAAATATCGAAAAATTTATAAGAAATAAAGTTGTAGGTATTTAGTTTTACTATAATTTTGTTTATCATTTTTTTGTTATACTAATATTTACAGAAATATTTGCAATTTAATATTGATAGTTAAAATTCTTAATATCTCTGTTCACATTAGAGTTTGCGACAAATAATCGGGAAGTGAACTGTAGCAAACATAGTTTTCTACAGAATGGATATTAGAAAGATGTCCAATCATTGATATTTTGTCAACAAATACATGTAGGTTTTGTTCATACAGTTCTTTTTTAGTGTTAAGAGAACCGAAATTAGGAAACTAGTCACACTATTACTGAAAAATTAAATTTTGAAATTATAAAATAGTCAATGCAAAATAATGTGTTTAATAATTATTGATCAATTTTCGAATGACTACATGAAAAAAATACGACCACCATTTTTCAGCGCAATAACTAAACCATGGTGGAAGATACAAAGATATTTCTCTCAATTTGGAATTGTAATATAATAATAATTACATCAAAAAGGCAAAGACATTCTTTACTTTCTTGAACATTATTATTTTTTTATGACTAGTCAAGTTCTATTTTTAACATAGAAACAAGTCTGTTTAACATTTTAATTAAAATATTGAAATAGTTCGTAATATAATACACAAATGAAAAACACATTCTTTTATTTAAAATAAGTTCAGTAAAATAATAATTATATAAAAACAGCTTTCAATCTAATACAATGCCTTTTAACTAACGTGTGTAAAGTTAACATCTTAAATATCTCATATTTTAGTGTAGTTCGTATGGCATTCGATATAGGTCTAAAATTCCTGATATTTTATAAATATGAATAGTTTCTGCCGAATTCAATACCGAAAAACGCAATTTATTAAAATAGATGCTAAATAAAGTTAAATTAAATTATTTTGCGATATCCAGTAATTTAAATGACATTTATTTTTAAAATAAAATAAAATTACATTTTTGTAACAATTGTATCGACCAGTACGACTATTTTGAACCAATTAATAAAATGAAATACACCTAATTTTTGCGAATTTTTGGTACACGAAATAAAGCTATTGGTATTGTAACGATGACAAACGCAATTATTTTTATACACTCTCGTTCATAAAAATTGAACGAGTACGTCACATTCAAGCGTATATAGTATATACAGTATAATTTGTATAAAAATTCGTTACGCAGGAGCTGCGTCGACTTAGCGAATTTCCTTAGAATACATAAATCACTCTCTAGCGGTCATAATTTTAGTGTGATCAAAATGAAATATAATATCTGATATGACTTTAGTTTTGGCAAAAATTAAATTTATTAATAGCTAAAATAACGATTATAGTTTATAGTTACTATGGAAACGACAGTCAAAATTTTTTACAATAAAATTCGTATCATGTATTCGTATCAAACAAACACAAAATATTAAGTATCTCTCGTAATATTAGAAAAATCGAAAAATGTATAAGAAGTAAAGTTGTAGAAAATCAAGTTTGCTACAATTCATTACTTGATCATTTTTCTCAAACTCTAATGTGAACAGAGATATTTAGAATATTAACTTTATATATATATATATATATATGTATTAATATATATATATATGTATATATATATGTATATTTGTATATATGTATATATGTTGATATGTATATATTGTAGCGGTTTGCCCGGGTTCGTTTATTCAATGAAGTAAATTCTTTTTTGACTTTAACAATTTATTGACGATTTAAAATATTATGTGTATAATTTACAAAAGTTATAATTTCAAGAGCATTCACTGTTTGCTTGGCTTTCACACACTATCATATATTTCAATCTATATTGATAATAAAAACAATATCAACATTTCGTTGTCCTAGAAACATTACATAATTCGTTCAATTCCACTTTCACAGGTAACTTAGTTTCGTTCCAAAATACGTGGCCAACTGCTAGGTTAATATTCGTTACAATATGTATACATGTATATAGAGGCAGAGGTAGATTGTAAAGGCTGCCCTGGACGGGCTACACTTCGACCATAAGGTCAATTGTGATGCCTTAGGATGTGAGGATATGAGTGGAGAGGAAGAAATTTGTGAGTAGACTAGGAATTGGCAGGATATGCGGCTGCAGCCGACTATGATATGGACTATGCCGATATTCATCTGGAGTTCGTGAAGGAAACTGCAGAAAACCTTCTCAAGCATAACCGGTTACTTCGTTATTGTCCATACGCCGACAGTTTAGTCAATCAACCGCCCGTTTTTTTTTATAATTGACAAACTACCGATGTCGGAATTTGAACCCGTAACCTCCCAGTTTCCAAGTACTGCATACTGCGCAGACATGACGCCTTAGACCGCTCGGCTACTTGGCTGGTATGTATATATGTATATATGTATAAATGTATATATGTATATATATATATATATATATATATATATATGTATAATATATATATATATAAATATATATATGTATATATATATATGTATATATATATATATATATATATATATATATATATATATATATATATATATATATATTTGTATATATACATATATACAAATTTAAGCGATAGTGATTTTTAACATAATAGGGAGGATCGATGGACATTTGAAAAAATTTTTATGAAATTCCAACATTGGTGTAAAAACAATAGCTGCATTTCCTTTGGAGGAAATTCCCTAATAAGTAAGTAAATGTATAATATTATGTATACAGTAAAACTTCGTATGTTTCAACTGGTCCAATTTTTAAGAACGGGACTGTACATATTTTTTTAAATGTATCTTTTGGTTTGGTGATTTCGGTATTCGATTGTTAATAGGTATATGCCCTTTAAAATATAATTAAAACTCTTGCACTTTTACGTTTAGGATATATTCAGTTAAATAAAATCTATTTCACACCCTACAGAGATACAAGCTACTTTTTGCTCGCTTAGGGAGTACTTAGTTATTACATCTGAATAATATTACATGTCCATTCATACATATACATAAAAATCATACATAATACATATATATAGTATTATAGCCTGTATATAGATGCAAAAATAAAAAGATGCAATACATAAAATTAGATATATGATCGTGTCAAGATAGGTTGGAGTTAACTGTCGTATTTGACAAACTTTTTGAGACAACTAGTTATGTACACCAAATACATAATAAATAATCTAGAATAAATTCACAAGAAATTATTATTTAATCTCTTTATTTATATAGGAAGTAACCGAATAGACCATAGCCTATGTGCAAAATCGCTTCTATTATTAACCGTTTCAGATATTCACTTTTTCTCTTCTATTCTATATTTGTGTGATACATCCCGTCCAAATTATCGAAACTAGATTTTTGTTGGTGCATTTTCTAAATATACGGCACAATTAGTAAAACCTGGAAGCTACTAAAATGTATATATGTATTGGATGGATTTTTTTTTGAGTATAAAAAGTTTTAACTACCATCGTAAAAAAACATAAAAATTGAAATTAATATACTACATATAGATTCAAATTAAATGGAATACGGCACAGAAAGACGCAAATAATAGTTTTCAATCAATATAAGTATTTTACGTACACATAATTATTGAATAAATATTTTTTATGTAATATTTTCTGATAAAAAATCAAAGTGAGCGATGAAGTCAGACCGAGAGTAAATCTATAATAATTCAATTTTTAAGATTATTTATTTATACAAACATATTAAAGGTTGGAAAATTTTGTACAAGATATTATTATACGTAAATAATAAAACTACTATAGAGATTTGGAATATATAAACGATATACCCTGAGCTAGTTTCATGCTGGGATGCATTTAACGTAGTTTTATCGAATCAATCTGAATTCCAATTAAACACTTTGAGATGTTTCCAATTATTTTTACTATGTTACATCAAATGCAATAATATATACAGATATACACATATTACTGATATACACATATTTCGAAATAGATTTATGTGAACACTTTTTCAATTCGAAGTTTTAGGATTCATTACCTAACAAATCCGGGATGAGTTACACGATTTTTCAGAACAACTCTTTTATAGTTCCTTCATTTTTATCTTTACAGAAAACAATAACTTTATAATTTAACTTTAATAACTATTAAAAATTATTTTGAATCACTGACACCTAAACCATAAGAAAGGTTTTTATAAAATACAAAAAAGTGAATTCTTATTTTCCATTGTTTAATATAATCACTAATTATTAACCAATTACGGAAAAGAAATTAAGGCATAATAGCTTTTGAATTAATACGAAATCATTTCAATTCATAATCCAACTCTAGCTAGGGAGTTTTATTTGGTTTTACTGTAAACACATGAAATAAATGAGGAATTAAATAAAATTAAATAAGCAATTTATCGACATTCATTATCTACGCAGCAACTAAAATTCACAAAGCCAAAACCGCCTTGGAAAGTTTTTTTTTTGTAATTTCCGAGAGTTTAAACCAGGAGTCGACAACCTATGTCGACAATCGCGGATCATCAAGCAACCCATTTGATAATTTAATTGACACATTAGAGTGTTTAATATTTTCACACAAGAAATGTATTTTAAGTAAGGACAGAAACAGATGAACTATCGAAAATTCAGTTGCTTGTATTAATCTTAGGACGATTAACTATAAGTCCGACTTGCCTTAATTGACGTCACAAGTTCAGTATCAGGGTAGCTATTGATATCGAACGTGTTAAAATTAATTAATTTATATTTGTTTTTACTACGAAACAGTTTTTTAAATATTCCCATTTTGGTTAATTTTGACCGCACCCAAAAAAGATTGCCGTCTCTTGGTTTAAACTATATATAAATCGTATGTTTATCGATACCGAAAGATAATATATTTGTGTAGATATAAACATTAATAACGTCAATTAAAGCTGTTATATTTATTGAAAATAAACAAAAAAGTGTTAAAATTTATAAATTTGTACCCACAATGAAAACAAAAGAAACTAATATTTCAATCATGATTTTTTCCATAATATTATAATTATTTGACAAGTTTATTTAATTCCTTCAAAACTTTTATTAGTTCCAAAAACAACTCAGATATAACTCAAATATTTTCAGTCGTGCTAAGGGTGGATATATTTGATATAAAATGATCTACAAAACATCATTACAAAGCAAGGCCAACTGACAAACGAAAACCAAGGTCGACGTTTAACTTTAACATCCAACACAATATATAAATAGTTGGTGTCATTAGATACTAGCACAATTTAAGTTTATGCATCATTCAAGTTTTTACTATGTAATTTAAAAGAATAAGAATCCTTAGAACATTTTATGCTGAGATATCCCATTTTTTCCATTTACATCTCCATTTAGAACTACTTTCCTAGTGCATCATACAACAGTAGATACTGAAAACAATTTTATAACTGTAATTGTAACAATAAGCAGCATATACAGTATGCAATTTACTTCTACGCTCCTGAATCACTATAGACATATTGGTATTAATGAGTTAACTTTAAGCATAAATAGTGTTGAAATCTTTAGATACAGATCCGTTAATGATTTGACTACGTTTATTACTTACTTTTTATACCCGGTTTTATGGTTAACTTACGGACCCTGCAAAATTCATTCAATACTACATTCACCACCAAACTGTATTTTTAATTTTATTTTTCAATTAGGCATACAATGTTTTTTGTGCCGTCCGTACTGTTTCTGACAACTATAGTATCCGGACTAGAAATGCTCGTGTACAACCGCTTGGGAACCAATTGGGTTGCCCAATAGGGATCCTGAATTGGGATGTAACGGATAGATGAAGTCTTGGAACTCGATCGGGCAATCCCTATCTGATCCTGATACCACTAAAAAATTATAACCATTACTATTACTAAGGCCGAGTTTAAGGGGTTATTACCATTATTAATATTATAAATGCAAAAGTGAGTTTGTTTGTTTATTTATTTTACATATTACTGTTAATTAAGAAAGAGAAATTTTTAATAACTTTGACTTATTTATAATATGGTAAAAAAAACTTAAAACTATATCAATTTTAGAGACGATGATTTTCGGTAGGATCGCTGGTAGAAACGATGGACATTTGAAAAAATATTCACAAAAATTCGAGAGAGAGAGAGTTGAATAAAAGAGGGTTGCACTTTTTAGCGTGACAAAAATACATTAATATAATCAATAGATATCTACATATAAAATCACGTTTAGAGTTGAAAAAATAACGTAAAGAACTTCGTTCCTGACAGGGTCCCCCGACCGCACAATTTTTTTTCTCTAAAATAAGAATATGCAGTCGATCAACAAAATAAAAATAATACATTTACTATTCTCTATAAAATTTGCAAACCGGCGAGGAGCAAATTATGATTATTATTATAAAAAGTAATCATGGCATAATATTTCTTTTTCTTTTAAAATGCATCTAATCTATCTACTGCTTCTTGCTTTTTTTAAAAATACATGTTACTATATTATTAAAAAAAACAAATTTACTTTTTGTAAATTTGCCTCGGCCGATGCAAAGTTTTTGGGACAATATACCTCGCCTCGCCTCGGTTAGTAACGAGGATTAAAATTTTGAACCTCGCCTCGCCTCACCTCGTGCCTCGTAACCGAGGACCAGGGACCGAGGCGAGGCGAGCTACACTACATTTTTATGATCCATTATTTCGATTATTTAATTAATATTTTGCTTTTATAGTTATATTTATTCTTGTTATTATGTTTTTTATTTCCATTCGTTATATTCATATTGATATTCATATTTATAACAAAAATAAAAAACATTAGAACGTAGCCGATCTGTTTTGACATATGTTCACTTGTTCAGTGAATGTATTTGCTATTACCGATGGGCTGTGAAGCTTGAGTTTACTATAACCTCTAATATTTTTTTTGTGTTATCTTTATATTGGTAAAGGCGTCGTCTGTACATGAAGGTTGTGTTGCTAACGTCATGTTATTTTTACTATTAAAAATACATAAACATTTGACATTAAATCTTGGAAGTTTCACCTCCAATTTTTGACTTTATAATCTGCTAATAATAATATTGATTTAACAATAGTTTTCAGTTTTAACAATAGTTTAAATAAAATTCATTACGGTAATTTTCACAACAACGCTATAAAATCTCCTAATCTAAACCTGTTAGTGGTGTTAATAAAGCTTAAAAATCGTTGAAATTTTGGAATCCTCAGAAACGGTACCGGTTTTGATGATTGTTTTTAAAAGTTAAGCTTTATATATTATTTGAAATCAGAAACATATTTATTTATTTACATTGTTTAAACAATAATCATGCAATTTATGGAAACAATTTTTTCACATTTTGACAAGTAATTAAATTTTTGTGTGCTATGCTTTTATAAGCTTTATTAGTGACGATGGTTTGTTTTTCTGTATCAAATAAGTAGATTCAATTTTAAAAACATAGAAACATTATTTTATGCGGGAAAACTTTTGAATGTTGTATGTACAGCAGAATCATTCTTTTTGTACACTACTCTTCAAAAATATTAAATTAAATTTTCATCGAATATGGATTACATTTTATCCAATCCAGTTTTCAAATGCGTCAAGTCAAGTGTTTATGGTGCTTCGAGAAAGTTGAGATTACATTCGGTCCTGTGTAGTTATGTGTCCTGTGATAATTTGTGATAATTATAATGATAATTTGGTGAATAAAGATTATTAAAATAATCAAAGAGAACTCTAGGTTTTTTGAAATTACATTTCAAATTTTGCCCCTATTCCTAGAACATTTGTTTGTATTTTATAAATACGTATTTCGACTACAATGTAGTCATCATCAGTATGAATTAGCTAATCGTAACTATCTCTAGGATATGGATTCAGAGATATGTTGCTCGTTGCTAATTTGGTGCGTGTCTCACGTAAGACACGCACCAAATTAGTTGCTAGTTTCATTTGTTAGTATAAGGTTCTAAATATCTAAAGGAATAAAAACTGGAATTTAATATCTGTTAGAGTTCGGCTACCTTTTTCTGTTTTTACGAGATATTATATTTTAAGAATTGTTTAAAGGATCATAAGGTAAGTTTAAAAATTTGTCAAAAAGCCATTAACAACAAAAAATTCAATATTTTCAACGGTTTATTGGTATCGGTTATGGTAAATGATACCAAATTTAATAATTAGACGTGGTTTTTTACAATATTTATTACTGAATATCGATATTTCCGTACATCCCGAAAACTGTGTTTAAATTATTTTAAAGACGGTTTAGTTTGTAAACATAACTAAATTAATTTCTAGAGTGGCCAAAGCACCAGCGAAGATTCATGACAAATGAAAGTGATTGCTCACAACATGACCACTTATGTCTTTATGTGAATTACTTCGTAGGCATATTGATGGAGGCCAAATTCATTATGAACATTTATATTGATGATAAACATTTTAAGAGAATTTTGGTTTTCTACGGTCTACTTTCTTACGATAGAATAAAGAATAAAATTGAAACAATTCCATTTGGAACACATTTAAATTTTTCGAGAGAAGAATGGATTCAACACAAATTTTGCACACAGCAGTGTA
Source organism: Nineta flava (assembly GCA_963920215.1). NCBI lineage: Eukaryota > Metazoa > Arthropoda > Insecta > Neuroptera > Chrysopidae > Nineta > Nineta flava. The sequence continues at coordinate 69,579,156 of OY986040.1, forward strand.
GAAAGTAATAATTGTATGTTTACCTCTTTAGGTATAGTAGAATTTAGTAACTATAGTAGAATTTCAACCAAAAAGGATGAATTTATTTCATTTTCTAAGCCTACATGATTACATTAACACAATAATGTTTTTATATAATAAAATATGCATGGTGTTCCGGTATAATTTTATTATGTTAATCCATTTTCATTATTTTGTTGGTAAAATTTATTACATATCAAAACTTAAGTTAATAAAACAAAGACTTCTTGTTTTTTTTCATATAAATTTAAGGTAATATTAAAAGATCAGTGCCGCTTAATAGATTTTTTTGACAATATAATACAGGATGTTTTCGAGACATAAGGATGTTTTCGAGTTTAAGAGTCTTCGGCTATAGCATTTATCAAAGTATTATAAAAAGAAAGTTCTTAGGATGGTCTGATTCTAGAAAAGTTCCTGAGCTAGGATCTTGCGATGTTCTGTTTGCCAGGTTTTTGAAAAAACTTATTTTCGATCCAATAACATAAACTACAACTACACATTAGAATCAATCCACAAGTTTGAATCAGACCACCTGCCATGAATGCAGCCCATAAATATTACTGACAAAACACAGCATTAAGTCAGAGATACGCTAGTTTTCAAATTCCAACTTCAAAATTATAAATGCATTTTGAATAGGTGTGTCACATTTTAGCATTCAGTAAGTACAATTATCGACGCCATAGGCACTTTTTAGTATAAACTTACAATCAAATAATAGAAAGAAATGCTACTACTACCAACAAGAAATTACTACTAACAACTTCTAACAACTAGCGTACCAATTAACTTATAGTCCACAGTACAGCACGGTTTTTTTTAATGATTAGTAACTGGCAAAATTTTTGTCAGTAGCTTCCTTTGGACGAGACGCCCAACTTTTAACTCGCAAAAATTGTCGATGATAGTGTCTAACAAAGCGCGTAAGAGAGTAACTTTTGTTGTTTTGATGATTTGCAAAAAATTTTATCAGTAACATTTAATTTGTTAGTTAAATTGAGAGATAATGTAATAAAGGCGTGTCCTACAAAATAGATGGTGTGACAGGCAGGTCCTCCACCCCGAACATGTTCAAATAACGGGGTATACATAGTTATTAGTAACAAGCTGATTTTTATGCTGTTAATTAATAATGGTATGTATAACTTGATGGCTGTCTTGTCCTACAAATTCAGTGGGTCAATTTCCCAGTCCTACGCTCTGAACTGTTACTCTCTTACGCGCTTCGTTAGTCACTATCATCGAAAACTTTTGAGAGAGAAAACTTGGGTGTCTCGTCGAAATGAAGCTACTGACAAAAATTTAGCCTGTTACTAATCATTAAAAAAAACCGTGCAGTACTGTGGACTATTACTCCAAAGGACCGAACTAAAAACACAAAATACCAAGAACAGCTTTTAGTCCTGTCCGTTGGTATATACGTCTAAATCATTTTCTATATTTAGTTTATTGTTGTTGGTCTGGCAGTCATTTCGTCTTTACGGCCTATACAGGTTGCAACTGCGGTCGAATCGTACTTTTATTTTTAGTTGTAAATGTGAGGCATATAGTAAAGTTACAGTAAATAAAAGTAACTATTTATCACCTGGTCACATTTTTTAACATTTTCAGACTCAGTTTTTGACATTTTCAGTTCACTTAATTCGCAGTATTAATATCGCAATGATAATTTGAGTAAATATTATTGTGATTCCTAATTATAAGAAAATTTGCTAGTCTACGTAGTTCCTACGTGAATAATTTATTTCTTATTAATATTGAAAATTATGGTAGAAATAAATAACATTTATTTATTTGCAATAAACAACTATGTTGAATATGCAGAAGAAGTGAAAACTAGATACAGTGATGAGGTGATGAACAAAGTTTAAAAGGCAAGAAAGGCATTATATATAAATAATTTTATCATTTTATGGGTGAATTCGATATTCGATCAATATCACATTATAACAAGTTAAACCTAGAATCACCATAAAACTGAAAAATGGAATCATAAATAGTTTTTTCATTTTTTAACAAGCGAAGATAACAACCGAGTTAATTGCTTAAATGAACTATAATTAGTTAAAGTCGAGTTAATTGCTTACCCAGTATATAATGAGTTTATAAAAGAAAATTTTCGAACACAAGTTGTTTATTTTTAAATTCGTGTTCTATCTGTTACTTTTTCGAAGTTGGAGATTTTTGCCCATTTTACCCAAACATGGTACAATTATGCCCATTGAAGAACTGGAAATTACTCCTTAGCTTTACAACACACACATACACTAAATTTTTGTCATCTTTTCCATTTTCCATTTTCTAGTTCTTGTGTTCACAGGCAGACAGAAGGACGGATATGCAGAAATGGACGAATTAGGCCATTTTAGGACCTGTACGAACCATTTATTTCTGCAATCAATATTTTCAAACGTTGCAAAGTCGCGACTAAACTTGATATACCCTTGTATATACCATATATACCGGATATAATAAGTAGCTTGTGTAAATACGTGTATTGCAAACACATACTAGAAACTGTTTCGCTATATTTACTTGGCTTTTGGAAATTATGTAAGCTTACACGATCATTATAAAAGTAAATTATTTTAGCTGAATTTATAAATTAGTAAGAAATAAATAAGAAAAGATTCCTGGTTGACGAGCTAATTTTTTCATATCAGTATTTAATTAAAAATCAATGACAATGATATTTATCTACAGTTTGTCTTACGTAACCGAATCGAATTTGGACAAGCATCGTATTGTTGACGCTTAAGTATACACAAATAAATATAAATGAATAATAACTTCGACATAAATAATACTGTCTAAATAAAAACTAAAATAAGAATGATATGAAGAGGTTGGCTGTTACGTCACAGTCATATTTGGTGTAGCGGAAGCATACTGGACTAGATATCCAGAAGCCCAAGTTCGATTCCTGGTTGACGAGTTAATTTTTCATATCAGTATTTAATTAAAAATCAATGACAATGATATTTGTCTAAATAGTATACGCTAAAAGTCTTCTACAGTTTGTCTTACGTAACCGAAAGGAATTTGGACAAACATCGTATTGTTGACGCTTAAGTATACACAAATAAATATAAATGAAATAAATAATAATTGCACATTGATTCTTTGAGCGGACACTACACAACAACAACTCGTTTCGCACTTTTTATATAACACTGTGTGTTTCATCGTACCATAACAACACAAACATAGTTGACCGTTATGGTCTAAGATCCGACAGTGAAAACCTTCCCTCATCCGTTAATTGATTGAAATATTATTGAAAACGCTTATTGCAATATAAATAATTTGGCAATGTAATGTCTGCCAGGGTAGTTCTGCTGCAATTAACATTAATTAATTAATTAAAAATTGATTTTTTCATAATTAAATCCCTCACGTGTTAATTGAATTTTGCTTGTTAAATAACATAGTATACGATACGACAAATCTTGTAATAGCAGGCAGCGCTGCTTATTACTGCTACGGTTACCTGCAGCCAGGTGTTCAAACTTAAAGTAAACTTAGGTTACTTCCCTCATATGTTAATTGAAAATTTTTTAGCTAATTTAAAAGTTCAGAATAATTAGAATACATACATAACTGGCAGCCGTCTTAAAATCCATTACAATCAAGTGCAGCCTATATAAGAAAAAAAAAAAAAATAGAAATTATAAAAAAATACCTTGTAGAGAGAGAGAGACTATTGCATTATTCAACGTAATAAACAAGGAAAGTATATGATCATGCGAATGTGAATCATGAATGTGAATTATGTATTCCGTTTATCATGAACTCTACACAATCCACTATTAGTCATAGATAAAATATAGTAGTGGGTACTATTTGTATAAATACACTTAGAAATGGAGTAGGCTTTACAAATGCATGATCATATACTTTCCTTGTTTATTACGTTGAATAATGCAATAGTCTCTCTCTCTCTACAAGGTATTTTTTTATAATTTCTATTTTTTTTAAATTTTCTTATATAGGCTGCACTTGATTGTAATGGATTTTAAGACGGCTGCCAGTTATGGATGTATTCTAATTATTCTGAACTTTTAAATTAGCTAAAAAATTTTCAATTAACATATGAGGGAAGTAACCTAAGTTTACTTTAAGTTTGAACACCTGGCTGCAGGTAACCGTAGCAGTAATAAGCAGCGCTGCCTGCTATTACAAGATTTGTCGTATCGTATACTATGTTATTTAACAAGCAAAATTCAATTAACACGTGAGGGATTTAATTATGAAAAAATCAATTTTTAATTAATTAATTAATGTTAATTGCAGCAGAACTACCCTGGCAGACATTACATTGCGAAATTGTTTATATTGCAATAAGCGTTTTCAATAATATTTCAATCAATTAACAGATGAGGGAAGGTTTTCACTAATGCCGGATCTTAGACCATTAGTACAATCAATAAAGAAGCCCGTCACTCGCGGGAGTTGGCGTTAGTCTAAATTACAGGAGTTATTTTGCAGACCGTCACCAAATTAACTACAAGTAACATCTCCTCGGAGAATAATTACAATTAGCTAATTCATACTGATGATGACTACTTTGTAGTCGAAATACGTATTTATAAAAACAAAAAAATTTTGATCTAGGGTAAATTGGGGCAAAAATCGAAATTTATTTCGAAAAATCCTAGAGTTCTTTTTAATATTATTTATAGGAGTTATTTTAAAAAAATTAGGTTTTTCCACCATTTCCTTTGTTCGATGTTGGCTCGTTCTGGTGTTTCTTTTTAAAATTTTGAATTTAATTTTTCGGATCATGTTGTTTATTAATTTTGGATTGTAGCCGTTAAATATTGCAATTTGTTTAATATGCTGGGTCTCTTTAAAATAATTTTTTCCCGACATTGGTACTTTCAGTAGTCTATTTATAAAAAAATTAAATATGGCTAGTTTGTGTTGAGGTGGACTATTTGAATCCGAAGTGGTGTATCTTTCTGTGTGGGTGGGTTTTCTGTAGATGTCAAAATCTAATTTATCTGTGCCCATGTTCCTGCTGATTTTTAAATCTAAGAAGGGGATCGAGCCTTCCTTTTTGACTTCTGTTGTGAACTCTATAGATGGGTACATTTTGTTAAGTTTTTCTAGAAAAGTTTTTGGATTTTGTTTATCCGTATCAAAAATCGTAAAATGTCATCAACATATCTGTACCAGACCGTTGGAAAATATTGGAAGCTGTTCTTGGCTTTTTCTTCTAAGTCGTTCATAAGGAGATTGCTTAGGAAAGGTGATAGTGGATTACCCATGCTCGTCCCGAACGTTTGCCCGTAGAATTTTTCTTCAAATGTAAAGACATTTTGTTTTATGCAAAGACGTGTTAGTTTTAGTAGTTCCGTTATTTCGTCTTTAGGTATATCCTGATTATTTAGCCATTTTTCCAATATCTTTATGGTTTCTGGGATTGATACACTGGGTTATAAAGCTTTAACGTCGAATGACATTACTGGTGATTTTGGTTGAACCGGTTGATACCGGTTTTTATGAATTTTTGGAAGGCAATATAATCTTGGTGTGACCGGGTTTGAACATTGTAGTTGGTATTTTATTTGTTTATTTATGATGTTTGAACATTCGTCTAAAGTATCGTTCACTTCTTTTATGAATGCCGATAATGGGTTGATCCTCTGAGTTCTGTATGGGCCTTCATCTAGCATTTTGTGAACTTTTTGTGAATAATCGGTTTTATCCATCATTACTATTGAATTGCCTTTGTCTGCTTTTAAATAACGAACCTCTTTTTGTTTTAATGATTTAACGGTTTCTACATCCGTGTTTGACTTCCTCGTTATTGTTTTCGTAATTATTTTTGCACAATTTTTCCTAATTGGGTTTTTGGTAGGTTCATCTACAGTTTTTATGTTAGTTTAATTGCAAAATTTAAGCCTTTGTTCAACAAATTCATTTCTGATTCTGTGAATGATTTTGATGTGAACTTGGGAACTAATGTTTGTTTGGCAAATTTAGATTTTGTTTGCGTTTATTACAACGCATGATCCGTTTTGATTAATAAAGTTCATTAATTTACTTTATTTATTGGGAGTCCTTTCCAACTGTAGCTAACTGTTAGTGCAAAAGATAAATTACAGGAGATCCATAAAAACTGATTATTTATTAATGGTTTATTATAATACTAGCTGATACCCGCTCGCTTCGCTCGACCCGACATCGCATGGTTAATTACTACTCTTTGGTCTGAGCTCATTGATTGGAGAATCGAAAATATACAACAGCCAAATATATGGTTATATCCACACTATTGCAACACCTCACGTGTGAGAGTGAAAAATTGTATAATATGTTATGTAATTATATAATATACATATAAACCTTCTGGAAAAAATATCTACATGATGCTGAAAACCGTTTCAAAATCCGTTGCGTGATTTAGAAGGAGCTAGCGGATAAACATACAGACAGACGCGGAAGGCAACTTCCTTTTATATGTATATGGACCTTGCCATTTAGTCGCTTGCTATTTATTGCTAGCTATGGACCTTGCTATTTAGCCTGCCATTTAGTATATATATATATATATATATATATATATATATATATATATATATATATATATATATATATATATATATATATAGATAATAAAGACTGAGTCAAATGCTTGGATTGGTGGATTTTTTCAAAACACCTTCATTGTACCAAGTTGTACGCCAATAAGGTATTCGAGGTTTCAGTGTATTAACTTGAAGCGAACATCAGGCTGATCTTCAAAGCGAAACTACAAAATAAAAACACTGAACCCGCTAGTAAATTATTTGCGTGGATAAAATGAATATGCTGTAAAAAATTCACCGACCAAACATTTGACTCAGAGTTTATTTTTTTTATATACTTACTAGCCTATTACGGATAAGCAAATACGCATTTTTAGGAAATCAATTTTTGAGAAACAACAGGTGCTACTACTTATATAAAATAGCATGTCCTAATTGAGTGACTGATTCATCAACACCGACCCAACACTCCTAAAGTATATTTTATGAAATTTGGCTTATGTTGCTTAGAGAATGTAGAGGTGCTCTAACAAATAATTTTTCTAAAATTAACCTCTAAGAGAGTTAAATAGACGCTGAAATATTGGAATGGGGTGCCGTTATTTTGTAAGTTTAAGACATGAAAAATAGTATTTGTAGACTATTTATAATAAATAAATAAGTTGGTGAAATAAGCAGTGAAAGTTTGTATTGGTATCCTGATTTTTTTTAAGTTACAAACATTAATTGGTATTTATGTTAACTAAAGAAACAAAATCATATATAAAGAAATAAGTTGAATAGCGTTTCAAAAATATCAGTCTTTGACGGGAAGAAATAACATTTTTGTCAATTATTACAGCTATAATTTTCGCGGGCAAAGTCGCAATGGGTGATGCTAATAAAATCATTATTATCGTTTAGCCATTCATGGTACCCAATATTTGTATTACAACATGTAAAAAAGTAACCTTTTCTATACGGCTAACTCTATATGTAGCACATTTATTAACCATAAAACATTGAAAAATAGAGAAAAAATGTGAAAATATAATTGTTATGATTCATCAGTGATGTGCACGATGTCATATTCCATACATTCATATAGCTTTCTCTTCTAAACTATCGTATTCCGTAAGTAAGAGTGAGTGAATAGGAAAATTATGTAAACCAAAAATAATGTTATATAGGTACTACACTTTAATACAATAATGCAATAAAAAACACCCGTGTCATGTAAATATCACCATCGCATATTGTTGTTCTTTTAGTTGTTTTCTCTCTTGCTGTTTATTGAATATGTCTACATGGTAACTATGCATGAGTGAAATGAATATACGTTGATACTATTTAGTATACATAGGTACTACTCGAATACTTTGTATATAATAATAGATTCACATAGATATGACTAATATTAAATACATGAAAATTCGGAAAAGTGTGCAAATATACAATAATTATATGGTCAAGTATGGATATAATGTATTAACCTTATAACAGAATAACTTTACATTTTTATATATCAAGGCCTGATTTTCTTCATAAGCAAAATATCAATAATCATGTCTCGAAAAAATTGAACTTTCATACAAATTCTCAGAAACACGTTTATTATGGTGTAAAATTTGCATGTTTCAAAAAGTCTGACTCCCTATTTTACCACCTTTAGGGTTGATTTTCATACATATTTTTCTTAAACATACATATTTTACATTGTTAATCATTAACAGCCCAAATCCCATTTTTCATGTTTCTAACTTTAAAAAAAATGAGACCCAAGTAGAAATTTTCACACCAAATTTCAATTTTCGAAAATCAACTACTAAAGAGGTTAGGAGTAGATTTTCAAAAAATTCATTCTTTGTGCAACTCTCCAAGGAACATTCCAAATTTCCAAATTTCAAGTTTCTAACAGTATTGGCTGGGTGATGAAGTCAGTCAGCGAGTGGTATTTCGCTTATTTAGATAAACTAGAATAATACATAATAATACTTGCAAGATATCGATCGAAATCGAATATTTTATAGTTTTTTTTTTTTCAGCGTGGAAATAACACTTAATTATTATCTAGAATTTTATCTCCAGAAAAATGAATGTTAAATGAAAATATTGCGAATTTCGCAGCATGCAATATTATTGTTAATTTAATACATTTTCAGATAATAAATAACTTTAGATAATAAGTAACTTTAGGACAATTTTGTGATCTAAAACAAGTAGAAGCAAAAGCAGAACATGACAAAGAACTGCAAGACAAACATTTCAAATTTTTTTTTGTATTGTATCATTGTTTTTTATTATTTTATTGTTTTTAGTTGAGGATACGTATAAAGACTTTAGAAAAGTATCTGATATTTTTTTGAAGTAATTTTATATAGAATATGGTGATTGTAGCCTACGATATCTATAACTACAAAAAAAACTACGTATATAAAAAATTTGTATAATTATCTCTAATTTTACATGAATTTTGGAACTTTTTATCATACTCAAATATTTATATTTAAAAAAAAATTTTTCTTTACCCATATAGGCAATATTGAATTTCAAAAAAATATATTAGTACAGTTTTTGTATTTTTAATAAAAAATTATGAGAACCAGATTGTCGATTAAAAAACATGCATGGATTTTATTATTTGAACTTTTAGTTAAAAAATTATCTGCATCTGGCTAAATAGTCCATACAGTTAAATAACATAGATAAATAAGTGAGGTTAACGAAAAATTTCATTTTAACATACTGAATTTTTGTAGTTTCGTATAAATATTTCCAGTGTAAATTTATTTGCTGCAAATATTGTTTCCAGTATATATCGTGTGCTCTTTTTGAGAAACAGTTTTTGAGCATTATTTTATATTTCTTGTCATGTTGTTAATAAACTTATATGTTTTAGTCGCAAATTATTTAAGTATTAACATCAAACATAGTCAAATTTTACCAAATATGAAAATTCCAACAATGAGCCCATTCTAACAGTTACTTTCCTATTACAATAAATAAATAAAAATATTCTTCTTGAACACAACTAGTTGAAAATTGCTTAATTAGAGACAAGAATCTCGATTTAAATCATTTCTCTTATAATAACCGAACTTTAATTTCTAACTTTAAGCACAGTTTACTCTAACTTGCCTGTCCCAATTATGGTTACAAAAACTATAACAACAATGATCTTTTACTCTAAAACTTTAAATCATCTCAATTCGGCAAACAACTCATTCCGTAATTCAACACATAATGCAATTATTTTAAACAGTATTAAAATTATTATATAAATTTGAACAACTTAGTAACAATGCTATTTACAAACATGATAATGTTAAACACATTCCTTCTACATCATTTTTTTTGTAAACATTAACTTTGTCAGTCAAAGTTTTATCGGTATTGTTAGATAAATTTTGTTTGTTTATTCCAGATGCGTATATTACTGTCTATTACAATTATTTTATTTTAAGCACTTTAGTTCTTTACTATATTTGCATTGTTATATGTAATTTTTTTTGTTGTAATCTAGCCTTTAGCTTTACAACTACATGACCTAACTCAATAAACCATTTATAGTAAACATACTATACTATATGTTTGCACTATCTACTTCATTAGTGACGTTTATTTTCTAAATTTTATGGTTGATTTGTGCCGAATCCATTCGGTTCTCTAAAATATGTTTAGAATAAAATTCGTTAGTATTTGTATATCGAACAACTTTTATGCGAATCATTTTTTCATAAACTAATTCGGTTCAGCACAAATCGACTGCAAAAATTTGAAAAAGGAAGGACACTTTTGGAGCTGATAATACCTATTAAAAACATACA